>JAJLLZ010000007.1:2504428-3130536 GCA_021188095.1 Diaporthe vexans
TGTGTGGTCTTGTACGAGGTTAGCTTCTAAGCAGGTTGGCGTCTCGGCTACCTGCATGTCGGTCTGCCGCCCGATGAGAAGGAGGAATTCTCACACGTCGCAACAGTGTCACCTAGGTAGCTGGCCGACATGTATCATCGGGGCAGAAGGAGGATAGTTGTGTCTGAGGAGAACGGTGTCGGCAATGCAATGTTTGGAGCAAGGGGACTTGGCCTGACGCTGCGCGATAACCCACATGCGAAGCCCAGTCAGGACGCCGGCCTGGTGCATGACGACACCACACACCCGAGCAATAATCACTGCTCGTTGGGCAATGACGAATTCGTAACTCGGTACAATTTTCGCCCCATAGCGAGGAAAGCATGCCCGAGGTAAACGCTGCAAAGAACTTGCCCTGAGAAAAGGCCGCCCTGTGATCTCTCTTTTGACTGACCATCTTGGGGCTGGGGATTGGCCCTGTTGTTGTTGTATTGCTATTCTCCGCCCCTGAATGGCCTGTCCCTGGAGGTAGGTATCTCAAATTTTGGTTCTGACGTCGTTTGGACGTGCTCTGCTATTGGATGTTCAAGAACTCCAATCCACTGACTTGAGTACCTCTCTCATAGGTATATACAGAACAAAGACCGGTAACAAAAATACCACAGAGCACATTATTGCCCGTCTTGGGTTCACAAGACCATTTCGGGATTGAGTGAGTTTGCAAATCTGAAACTCGTTGCAGGGCAACCTGCCATTTGCTTTCTTTCAACATTATTCGCAACAAGTGATGCGTCAGGGGCGATTGTTCTACATAGCGAAGCTCACCATATCTTGACGCAAGAATTGAAATTTCTCGTTCTGATCATCCCGGCATTCCTAAAATAGCCTCGTCTCAGAACATCACGTCTGCCTGCCAGCTAAATCCAGGCTTGAGCACATGCATTTTACTCGTAGAAAATCCATATGAACTGTTTGAAAACGGATGATTGGCAAAAAATGATTCATTTTGTAAACCCAGATATGCAGCGATCTATGCCACACGATGCCGATGCTACCGTACGCCCGTGACGCCTATCCCAAGTATTAAGCCTAATAAGCGTTCCTAGCCGATGTTGGACATCAGGGCCTCCTTCTGGGCCACCTCCCTCTTTGCCTTCCTCTTTGCCGCGCCCTCGCGCCAGGCACAGATGAACACTCCTCCGAAAGCAAGGGCCGCCGCGATGCCCATGACGGAGCCGACAATGGCGCTGGAGAGCCCGATGTCCAGGTCTGCATACGAGCTCGTCGACGTGCTGGTGGCGGAGGCCGATGAAGTCGTCGATGTGGAAGTTGTGGAAGATGTCGACGTGCTTGTTGCTGACGACGTCGAAGTGGCGGACGACGAGGTAGAGGTGGATGTGCTGGAGGATGTCTCCGAGGTCGAGGACGACGTTGATGTTGCCGTGGCAGTTGTGCTCTCCTCGCTTGTGGTGGTGCTGTCTGCCCGCTTGTTGTTCCGGGCGTGAAACCTCCTCCGGAGCTCTCCCTCCAAGTCTGCCGTTGTGTTGTCTCCCGGTGTGGATGTCGTCTGGCACTTCTCTGTGATCCACAATGCGTTCTCCGCCTCATCTTCGGAACAACCGGCCGCCTCCAGGCACGTCGCCAGCAGCTCTGCGTCAACCCTCTCAATAGCTATGCAGCGCGTTATTATCAAGCTGTCTGCGCATGATAGGTCTGACACGATGTTGGCAAGGCATGCTCTGCCCATCAGTGGTGATGGGGCTGCCGATATGGAGTTTGTGAGGAGAGCCGCGATGGCCACGCCGGCGAAACTTTTTTGTATGCTGAAGGAACTCATTGTGTTGGTGTATTTGGTCCCGCGAAGCGATACCAGGATGAGAGGAAGGTCCGATTTAAAGAGATGTCGGTAGTCTCGGTTGTGATGCTTGTTGAAACGCTTGCAACAACCTTGGCGAAGCAAACGAGTGACGATTAAGCAAACAAGTAACCAGATGGGGTATCACGATGACGATGAGTAAACAGTGATGCAGTGTGTGTGTAGCAGCCAAACCATCACTGCACAGGCTGACAAGATGCTTTTAAGAAATTCCGCCCAGGGCCTGCGTCATGGCCCAACTGGTGAGGACCTAGTCAGCTCGCGTCACTCAACGCCGGACAAACAAGGTCGCCCACTAATAAAAAAAAAAACAAGCCCCAATTCCGGGGTCCGCCTCCACTGCGCAAGAAATGGCAGAGCCACAGCTATATGGCCCATTTTCAAAGAACTGCGCCCCTCCGAAGCGTACGACCACTTTGCGTGTGACGAGCGAGGCGAGGGGAGGCTGAATGGGGGGAGTTAGGGGCCTCTCGCCGTCGGCATGTGGGGGAATAGATGAAGTCCGGGAACCCGCATTTTACACGTTAGGCTTCTTGGGACCCCGGTTATAATTAGGGTCCGAGATCTCCGCGAAGGGGGCCTGAAGGAGCTGGGCCACGCGCAGGACGCGACGACTGTCCCCACCCTGTCCCACCACATGCCGGTCTGACGGGTGGTCATTGGCAGGGGACCTGTCGATGCTTGCGTGCGGCGCCACATGCGTTACGTGGATCGAGAAATTTGACTTCGCACTTTGCCCGTGGGCTGAGGATGGGGATCTCCTTACTATCACAGTAGAGGTTTCGAGTGCAAGTGCAGAATAAAGCCCATGAGGATAGGCGACAGCCCTACACTTATGATGATTCTGGCGACCCGTTGCTGTCCTGGTTGGTGATCAAGCATAAAGGAGCCCTGACTGCTAGTCCCGGCAATCGCCGCGCATGGATCATGGATAAACATTTTAACTACTGCGTAAGCGCGACGGATGGTCTCTCTCACGGCTAGAGGTGCCGGTTTCTTAACTGCCCTGACTCGCCGCAAGAATATCCACGCTGGGGCTTTCACTTGACAGCCCTGGCCTGGCCTAGATCCAAGCCTCAGGCCAGACTGATTCGGGTGCCGCCAAGAATGCTGTGCTGGCTTCCGTGCCGGTGATGGCATGACTGCGCGGGAGCACGACGGCGAGGCAACTTGCTGCGGCCGGGTAGGTCGGTATCGTTCCGAGACGTGTCGGAATTCCGAACCTTTTTTGGTCCCCTAACCCGACACGCCCAAGTTATGACCAAAGACACTGGGGAATCAGCCTTGGTCCACCTGCTCGAGCGAGTTATTTTGGTCTTTGGCTGGAGATGCTTATGTCGTAGTCTCGATCTTCAAGTACTGTCGGAACAGCAGGATCATGACCCTCGACTAGGAGGTCAAGATGGGCATTGTGGCTGGGCTGAAACCTTGCGGTCTAGCCCTAACTCTCCAAGCTCACGACACATATCAACCAAATGGCCCTCGAGTGCCGACCTGTTTGCGCAAAATCGTTGGGGCTTCGTTCCAGTAGCACCCGTTCGCATTTGTGTTTATGGTTGCTTGGAGAGATCGGCACCGGGAGCCAGCCAGCCTATCAAGGGTAATCACGCCGGGGGAAGAAACGCAATCTTAGCACACACAAATACTTCAGACCAGAGAATGCTTCGAGAACAATGTGTATTTGACATTTCGTCATAGCTCAGGACGTACCTCGCGGGAACGGCGTTCATTGATCTGAAGATAGTACCTGACCCAGAGAAGTCCAGGGGAGTCCTGGCTTTCTTGACCTGTCCCACCCTCTTGGCCTATGAAGAATTTCTCTTCGGACTGTTGGCACTGGACCCACTCCAAGTCTCTTACTTGACCATCCACAGCTGAGATCTGACCTGGTAATCATCATCATGGGAGTGAAACAGCTGCCGGGATCCCAGGAGCATCGCCCAATCTTGCCTATCACGACAACTCACTGGCACCCACTGCGCTGTGACCAGGTATTTTTCTGACTCCGGACTGTTAGATCAAAGCAGCGGCCTGTTTGTTTACTCGGTCTTGGGAAATTGCGAGGCAGGTCTCAAGGATGGCTGGGACTGTGCGGCAAAGGCACACTTGCGACGGTCGAACCAAACATGATGTCGAGGTTGTGGCCATCCGGACAGTGTTTGTATGTTTTTGGTAGGAAAAGTGTTGGAAAGAAAGTGACGTCGATGCCGGACTGTGGTGAATAGATCGGCTGGGACACAAGAAGAGAGAGGGTGAGGGAAATAACCGAGTGAATCGGGGAGAGTAAAAGCCGCGGACTGCCTGTCATGATTATGGGGCCCCACTATTGTACCTCTCGTCTGCGTATAAAGACGGGCTTCCCACGATAAACGGCTTTCTAGCCAACGGCGCCGTCAGGAGCGATGCTTCTTAGCATTGTCTGTGCGGTACAAGGCTGAGGCCACGTGCCCGTAGGCGAACTGTATCGATATCTTATTGTAATTGGCAATGTCCTTTTTTTTTTTTGAGCGCTGGATCTTAAGTGCTCACCACTGTATGAAGGCACCATATATATTTTATAGTATGCGGATTGGAAACGTAACCGCTAGCCCCTTTCGTGTGGGTAGTCTCGCACACCCGGACGTTTTGCCGTGACCTCATCGATGAGATGAGGAAGTACTGGGGCGTATGGACGGGGGACACTGCAAGACAAGGCTTGGAGAATCTGAGAGCCGTGACCGCCGAGTTGAACAATCTGAGCATTAACACGGCTGGGTTCAACTGATTCGGGTTTAGACGGAATTTGAGGGTATATCTACCTTTTCCAATCAGTCCCCGGTTCAAGTAGCTCTCAACACCGAAGATTAGGCATAAATATATCAATAAATGGCTTTTTTCGTTCTTCGTTCACATACTCTTTGTGAATCAGCCGTGAGCGGTGGCGTGACATAGCAGTAATCGCTGAAAGAGGGGTCGTGGAGAAACTCGATCAGTTGCTACTTTGCTGATTATCAATCTGTTCCTCGCTCGTACCCAGTCAACTCGCCATCGTAGAATGGTTCTTGTTCACCCTCGGCCACACGCGGCGCGACGTCCACCAGGTCCCGGCCGGCCAGGTCCGACCAGAGCTCCAGAATGCTCCGCATGGCCATCTTGGTCCATCCGAAATACGCCTGCCCGCCCATGAACGGGTTCTTGGGCACGTAATCGGCGTCATCATAGTCGGCCTGCACGCACTTGACCCAGAACTCGTCACGACCGACGGCCTCCAGGACCTAGGCGTCAGCGAGCAGGAAGTAGCGGCGGGTGGGCTTGTTCCCATGCATGATGGGCCTTTTGCCACCATCGCGGGGGTTGGTCTCGCCCACTTGTTATAGCTTGTGCACGTCCTCCATCGATACGCCATCGAGTGTGTTGGGGTCAGAATGTGGGTCCAGGTGGAAGAGTGACCTCAGGCTCCGACGCCCCGGGGACGTTGATCTCGTCTAGGGCCTGGGCCTTGGTCTTGGAGATGAGATTTGGCCACTGCCTTTCGGTGGTCGCGCCATAAGCGGTCCGATAGATTGTGAAGCCCCAATTATAGTAATACTGGTACCGCTCAGCTTTCGGTGTAAGATTCGCCCTCGGGAGGGTGGAAGAGGCTGGCGAGGAGGTTGGGCAGCTTCGACATGCTGATGCTTGCTGATGCTTGTGGCATTAGCGCCACGTGAAGGTCAGCAGTTTTGACAAGATGATGCGATTTGTCGCTGCAGTCAAAATCGCAATGGATTGTGGGCAGAGGTTAAGTCGAGATTGGGCAAGCTCTTTGACTTCCAAGGTGCGCCAGTCAGCACCGTCAGCAAGTACGACGAGTGCATGCCCAGACCGCCAAGTTTACATTCTGACTTCGCAACTGAGTTTAGAGTATGTGAAGTGAGACCCAGCGTATCTACTCACTTGAAGGAGTGTAAAAGCACACTCAGTATGACCGCCAAGGTGAAGAATTCAGGCACCAGCCCGTCCGTCGTCGGATCTAGCGCATATTGTAGCTGCAAGTGAGGGTTGGTGTTGCACCGTATCATCTGATAAGCTAAAGTTGTAATACAATCTGGTAAACGCCAAAGATGTCCTTACTCCCAGTGTAAGACTTAAAACTAAGTACTATATACAATGTCAGTGTGTGATCCGAGCCTGCAGTATCTAATCAGGGGACGATGTTATACGAGCCCTGCAGGAAATGATGACGGTCTTCATCGATAGTCTTATGCCAAGAAAACATCCTAAAGACTATCAATGAAGAAAGCGTAACGAGACCTTCTTGCAGTCTCGTCAATGTCTTAGTCGGATGAGCCGGCCGTCTTTCCCAAGTGTGGCCAGGAGCGACTCCAAGCAGCGAGTTCTTATTAGGCTACACTGCTCTGCCTGGTATATCATCAATAGTAACTCCTGAAGTCTCCAATCCCAACGTTTAAGAATACTCAACAGTGTGTTACTTCAACACTCTCCATATTCTTGGATCTCATTCCAAACAACATGCATCCTTCAGCGGTCTTTATCCTGGCCGCTTTCGCAGCCAGCACTGTGGCAGCACCAACCACGACAAGTCCGGCCATCATCACCACCACGACCAACCCTACTAAACCATCACCAACACAGCCTGGAATCCCTGCCAACTGCCAACGCTTCCATCAGGCCGCGGAGGGTGAAACTTGCCAGGACATCGTAGATCGATACGGTACTTTCACCTTCGCCAATTTCTACTATTGGAACACAGCCGTCGGAACCGACTGCAAGAACCTGTTGGTTGGGTACTATTACTGCATCGGTAAGTACCACCCTCCATCAGAACGTGTAAAGGGCACGAACCCATACATCTGCATGGGAAACTTCAGATCAAATTCCAGAGACTGAGATCTATTCCCCGGCACTCAGCAATACCGGGGACGCCGACGGCGCCGCCATAGACCTGCAACCTCGCAGCGCCGACGCCCACACAGCTCACGGCGATATGCGGCTGCAGGAGGTGACACCAGGTCGCGACGACAACACGTGCGACGGCATCGTTGCGCAGTACGGCATTACCCTCGCCAATTTCCACAAGTGGAACCCGGCCGGGGGGTGTTGGGTCTGACTGCAAGAGCTTATGGGTGCCCTACTATGTCTGTGTCGGTGGGTGACTCGGCACGGCGTCAGCGGCCTGAATATGTATGAAAAGAAGGACTGGGGATTGTGGGTGGTCGGGTATCAAACTGCGGGCTTTTCAACACAAGAAGTTATAGGTAGAACTAATGTCCCGGGTCCCAAGGCAGCTCCCGAAGACTCGCCCCCTCCACACCAACACAACACTACAATCATTCCCAAGTTAGTTCAGCGTTTATAAATTCTACCCTACATACAACGTTGCGACTGTATAAGTTACAATAGGTTCCCGGGAGTGTTGTGACAAAGTGTCTTGTTTTGTCCCCTTTCACTGTCATCCAGCAACGTTGGACAGCTGTCTAATCATTAGAGAACGGATATTCGCACCTGAAAAAACGGATAGTATACCTGTACAAGCTAGGTCCCCTCCGCTATAGCTAATCAGAGCGCCCTATTCAACACCACCTTATATACACACTACCTATACCAGGTACTTTTTATATCCCTTACCTATAGACCTACTAATTTACCTTTACCTACTAGATAACACTCTCTTACTAACTACCTATAATATATAATATATATAAAATTCTTCTTATAATTAATTATTTTACTATTAAAAATATATCTTTATTAGTTAGAAATAAACTTTCTAGTATTATAGCCTTACTAGCAGTAACAGCTTTAATACCTAAGCTAGTAGACTTAGAAGGAGATTACAGCTTAAGTACTTAGATTAGTTAAGGAATACCCTATTAGACAAGGTAAGTAGTAAAATACTAGGGTAGAAGAAATAATAGGGGCAAGTAGGAGCGATAATAATAGTATATATATAGTAATAGATATATATAGTTAATAACTATATATTATTATTTTATATAGCAAATAGGTAGTGTAAAAAAAACATTAGTATACCAGGGGTACACAAGCAGGTATACTATCCGTTTTTACGGGTGCGAATATCCGATCTCAATCATTAATACCCAAGACCATGCGACTTTACCGTGCTTGATAGACATCACATTGTCTTCAATCTGAATCTTCAAAATAAACATATTATAGCAGCGTCATAGGGTTGTCTTGAACCGGAGCCCAGTGACGGGCGCTGGTCATTGGCGTTGCTTGGCGTGACAGTGCCTAGGTATGGAGACACGGAAGGACTTCAAGAGCAGCCAATTGCAACTCAGTACCAACCCGGAAGGCAATGAGCCATGTGGTGGACGGAGGAGGGGAGTCGAAGAGCGGAGCCGTGGTTTCTTTGCAACCATTATTGATCGTTGGGTATCTACAAGATTTCCTACTTGATACGCGAGTTGAGGATAGTTGACATGTGCAATCACTCTCCCGAGCTCAGTGGTGGCTCATTCACGCAGTGAATCCACTACAATTTCCTGCGCCTTAGGCAGGGCAGAGGGTGGCCAGGAACTTCTGTGGCCACAAAATACGAACTCCCTGTGCTGATTGACATGGATCGAAAGATTTGATAGAGCAATTGTGGTGGTTGAGTGACTTCTAGCGAGACAGGGACGCGACAATGACTAATATGCTACAGAACAGGTGCAAGCCGCAGGCAATACCGTCTTCGAGGGCTGCAAGACTGTCTCTAGCCCCATCGTATTTCGTATACGCCATGTGCAACGGTGCTCCAGTCCATGGCAACCCCGCGTTTTCCCAATGCAACGGTAGCTTAAGCATATGCTGATCACAGCTTGTGTGCTGGGAGCGGATCGGTCCTTCTCGAGCGGCCCACCTCGTACCCGGGGTAAGCAGCCAATGAGACTGGCCTCAATACGCGCATTCGTATAGACGGTCACTGACGACAAGTTTCCTGCTGTTTTCCAGTACAACATCTTAGTATTCGAACAGGCACATGCCTTCTCCGGACTAATATCCATCAGGACTTAAGGCTTGGCAGCTCACAATGATCGCCCAGATCCCCGCATTCTGGGATCATGCCAGTGACCGGTGTTCATCTCACCGGGTTCCTTGCATCGTCTTAGCGTTACTTTGTGCGTGCTGTCACCTCATCGCGCTTTGATGCGGGGGCTATGGGGACGGATGAACGACTTCATCGGCCATAGCTCGACATTTGAACGACAATCGGCTCTCGGGGCGCGATACACGTCACTGTGTCCACAAATATAAAGGCCTGCAGCCCCGCTGCCTAATGTACAACAACATCTGTCAGTTCCCCAGGTCGTGGACAACCCCTTCTACCTGAGAGTCACATGGGATTGGCAAACATGGTCGGCACGATGAAAGCATCGCTTCTATTGTTCCTCTGGACCTATGCGGCTGCAGCTGCCAGCGCAGATGGATATCGCCTCGCAAACAATGGTCTGTCATGTGCCATCTTTCAAAAGTGTATGAGAGACGCAAAAGCTGATCGGCCATGCAGGAACCCGGGACTGGGATACCGCCGTGGACCTGGCCCAGGGTCTCATCTCACAGTTGACTTTGGACGAAAAAGTCATGATGATCACTGGAAACGGTTCCGCGGGTTACTGTATTGGCAACATCGCAGCCGTCCCTCGTCTGAATTTCACGGGTATTTGTATGCTCGACGGGCCCAACGCCGTCAACCGGGCTGATCTGGTCAGCGTCTTCCCCTCGGGGATCACTGCTGCTGCCACCTGGGACCGAGAGATGATATATCACCGCGGATATGCCCTCGGGCAAGAGTTCAAGGGCAAGGGCGCTGATGTTGCTCTGGGGTAAGGGCGGCCCCCTGCTCGGTCGCGTAAAAAAATAGTAGACCTGACATTTGGCAGTCCAACAACGGGTCCTGTGGGCCGTCATGCACTTGGTGGCCGAAATTGGGAGGGCTTCGGGCCAGACCCATATCTCGCCGGGGTCTCAACAGCAGAAAGCGTCCTCGGCCTGCAGGACGCCGGCGTGCAGACCAGTACAAAACACTTCATCGGCAACGAGCAAGAGACGCAGCGCTCGTCCACCACAAGCACCGACGGAGCTCGCACCGAAGCAATATCCTCGAACATCGATGACAGGACCATCCACGAACTCTACATGTGGCCGTTTGCCGAGGCAGTCAAAGCAGGGACGACGAGCGTGATGTGCTCATACAACCGACTCAACCAGGAATACTCATGTCAGAACAGCTACCTCCTGCAGAAGCTGCTGCGCGACGAGCTCGGGTTCAAGGGCTTTGTGGTCTCTGACTGGTTCGCCACACACTCGACCGCGAAATCTATCAACTCTGGCCTGGACCTTGAAATGCCCGGCTACCTCCCAACCAGCTACCCAGGCAGCGAGCTCTGGTTCGGCGAGAACGTTCTCAACGCCATACGGAACGGCTCTGTTACCGAAGACAGGGTGGACGAGATGATCCGTAGAATCCTGACCCCATACTATTACTTCGGGCAGGATGCCGCAGACTACCCAAGCCCAGATGACTCGTTCCCGTATCTGCTTCTCGTCCAGGAGGCATCCATCGAACTCGGTCGTCAAGTCGGCCTGATCCCTGACGATCCCAACTTCGTCTTCCCCCGCGGCCGTGATGTCCGAGGAGACCACGCCAAGCTCATCCGCGAGATGGGCGCCGCCGGCACCGTGCTCCTCAAGAACAACAACACACTCCCACTGAAAAGCCCCAAGGTGATCGGTGTGTTCGGCAACGACGCCGGCGACTTTACCAACGGCTTTTTCCGACCCTCCGAGGCACCGGAGAGCGTCAACACCGGGACCATGGTTATCGGAGGCGGCTCGGGCACGGGAAGGCCCTCGTACGTGGTCTCTCCGCTGGACGCCGTCAAGGCGAAAGCCAAGGAGATAGACGCCCAGGTCATGTACATCACCCACAACGAGGTCATCGCCAACAGGGACTTCCGGGGCATCTACCCGCCGCCGGAGCTCTGCCTCGTGTTCCAGCAGACCTTTGCCAGCGAGAGCTTTGACCGCACCTCGTTTGAGCTCGATGGGAACTCTTCGGCTGTCATCAACAGCGTGGCCGACTTCTGCGGCAACACCGTCGTGGTCACCCACTCGGGCGGCGTCAACACCATGCCCTGGGCCAGCAACTCCAAGATCGGCGCCATCCTCGCCGCGCACTACCCGGGACAGGAGAGCGGAAACTCCATCGTAGACCTGCTCTGGGGCGACGTTGCCCCATCCGGTCGTCTTCCATATACCATCCCTCGCTCTGCCGAAGACGCAGGTCCCGCCGTTGTCAACTTCACCTCACCTGTCACTGACCCCCTCGGCTGGCAGGCCGATTTTTCCGAGGGGCTACTCATCGACTACCGCCATTACGACGCGCAAGGTATCGAGCCACTATACGAGTTCGGTTTTGGTCTGACTTACACAACGTTTGAGATCGACAGCCAAGGAACATCCGTCGCTCTCACGGGCGGCGCGGTGCCTGCTAGGCCCAACGGTAACAGCACCGTCCAGCCCGGTGGACTTCCCGAGCTCTGGGAGGACGTCGTCGTCGTCAAGACCAGCGTCAGAAACACAGGTGACCGCGCCGCGCACGCCGTGCCACAGCTTTACGTGTCGTTTCCCGATGGCGCGCCGGAGGGCACCCCCGTAAAGGTCCTGAGGGGATTCGAGAAGGTGTTCGTCGAGGCTGGGGAGTCTGCTGATCTTGAGTTTAGACTTCAGCGAAGGGATGTTAGTTACTGGGACACTGATGACCAGGCGTGGGTGATTCCAGAGGGCGAGTTTGTCTTCCTGGTGGGTTTCAGCTCGAGGGATCTGCCTGTTGAGAAGAATTTCGCGGTGCTGGCTGCTGGAGGCGGTTCGGGAGGACTGGACAATCGGTTTGTGATCAATTAGCCTTTTGGTGGCGGTAATTTCCAGTTTCCCATAATCATTCGGTCGCAGAGGAGCACTCTGAGCTTCCTGGACTGACTCAGGCTCGTTCCGAAGGTATCAAGACCGTGGAAATAGTACTTTATCGGGTGACCGGATTGAAGTAACATCATAGCTATAATTATGTGAGGAGCAGCCGTTTCCCTAATGTTCTCTTTTCTTTTGTCGCCAGACTTGTCCTAAGCCCACGAATGTCACATAAAACAATCGATGCCCAGCTTTGGGGTAGAAAATTGAAGTCCCTCCAACGTTTGTTGCAATTAATTGACTCACACAATGTGATGCGGACGAATCAAATCCGATAAGATGCCATCACTAGCTTCGTAGGAAGTAAAGGAATACATTCAACCCCTTTCTCGGTCATTTGAGGAAAGCTCAGACAGTAAATACTTTCACCGTGGTATCGCCAGAATTTGTTATGTAGTATCTGTCGGGCTGAGCTCAGTCTTCACCTCAGCCTTGAAGGCACGGTCCCCACCCCAACTTGATGGGACCTACCACGTGAGCCAGAGTCTAGTTCTGTGAAGCTGTTCCCGTCCACCTCGTGGAAGTCACTTACTCTAAACACGTGGCTGGAGTTAGCGGTTGCGTTTCCAATCCCCCATACATATAAAATGTACGTGGTGCCTTCATACAGTGGTGAGCGCTCAAGACCCAGCGCTCAAAAAAACAAAAAAAAAAAAAACAATGCCAATTACAATAAAATGTCGATACAGTTCGCGGGCACGTGGCCTCAGCCTTGTGCCGCACAGACGAGGCTAAGAAGCATCGCTGGCTGGAGTTACCCTGCCGTTCATGGAAGCTGGTCACCATTCGTGTACAGGGCACATGGATTTACTTTGAAGATCTGTAATTCACTTTGACTCTGACAACTCACTTGAGCAAGGCTGACGGCGAGAAAACTATATAAACCATCTCCGCGACCCTCGTTCGTTTCTGTTCTTGCTCTCTTCCTTCATCAACACATCATCAGGTCAGATCCCAGATCATCAGTCTGAGGTCTGGGACTCCCCTATCGTACCACTAAAGCAAGAACACCCTGCGATACTCTCGTCAACTGTCATCACCAACCGAGTCTTAGACTCAAGTGCTCCTGCGAGCACGGATACCACACTGTCTCTCTCAGCGACGCGTTGGGAGTAAATCTTCCTCAAAGACAAACCGGTAAGAACATTGACAGAACCAGCCTTGCCAAACTCCTCACTGACTCTTTTTAGTCAAAAAAGAAACCACCTTGGCCCGGGTAATCTCGACTTGTCAGAAGTCAACGTCGAATAGCTACTCTAGTCTCTCGATACTACTAGCATGGCCTCCATCATGATGAACTCCACCACACCTACCGAGTTCCTCTGCTTCCCCAAGCTTCCAGGGGAGTTGCGTCAGATGGTCTGGAATGAGGCACTTCCGACCCTAGACATCCAGCGTTTCAACGCCGAGATCACACGACACCCAGACCGTCCCGTCCCCCAGAATTCTGGCGATCTCATCCTCTGCCTGACCCCAAACGACGACTTCATCCAGCTCACCAAGGGCTACGTGGGTCTTCTCTCTGCCTGCTACGAGTCCCGGGCGGCCGCCATGGAAAAGATCAAGGGCTATCTTCCCATCCACTACATCACACGGGCCCAAGATGGCTCCGTTGTGGTTCGCTTCGCCAGGGTCCCGTACAACCCCGACGGACAGGTCTGCATCAGCGACCTCGGTCCCGCACTTCACTTCGCCGCGGAGATGGGACTTGGTGCCCGACGCACCAGCGTCGTGCTCCCCCGCCGTGCCCTGGCCAGCTCTATCGCCGATACCATCAACTGCGTCACGCTACCCGAGATCAAAAACCTGTCCATCGCCCTCGACCCACCAGTAGAGTTCATGGGCAAGTACTGCGTCGAGTTCGGCTGGGACTTCCACTCCTTCAGCAACCTGGCGAGGAGGATGGCGAGACAGAAGTTGGAGACCATGGAGCTGGTCGATGAGGCCTGTCTGGACAGCCGACACTACAACAAGAACCACCCGGTGTCCTTTGAGTGGCTGCACACGCCGGCCCGAATCAACCGCCGCACCGGGTCGATCACGGACAACCTGCGCCGCAATTCTCTGATCCCGTGGTCGAGACTCCTCGACGATTTCAGTGCTAATATGAACTCTCTCAAGGCAGTCAGGCAGCTCAGGGCGTTTGCCGCTGCAGAGGCACGGGGAGAAGTAAGCTGGGGGCCATGAAGGGCTGGGAAAGTCGGCAGAAAACAAAACGGATGGAGGACCCCGGCGACTCGGCATACATGGAGAGACTGTTTGGTGGAGGGTGAAGGATGAGAAAGCATGTTGAAGATGCAGCGTTCTTGATCACTGTTTGGTTGTATTTGGAGCATATGGGGCCATAGATGGTGCATTTTCTTCGACGAGTCATCTTTCTCGGCCGCTGTAGGGGGGCATCTCAAGGGGAAACCTCATATTGGGGCAGATTCATATTAGAGAGCGCAACGCTGGAGTTTGAGAAGCAACTAGCCCGTGGTAGGATGAAAGTCATTTCTGAGAAAACATACCGTGCGATCTAATAACTATCCATTTGAAGGTGAATATTGTTTGGCTTGACGTTTGCTGATCTCCACACTTATTCCCGTTTGTGCTGCTTTGGCCGTCTGTCACCGCCACGAGTCTCCAGCCTTGCCTTCACTCCTTTCTCTTTCCTTCACTCCTATCTCTTTCCTTCACTCCTTTCTCTTTCCTTCACTCCTATCCTTTTCCTACTCTCCTATCTCTTCCTACCCTCCTTTCTCTTCCTACTCTCCTATCTCTTCCTACCCTCCTTTCTCTTCCTACCCTCCTTTCTCTTCCTACCCTTTTTCTCTTCCTACCCTCTTTCTCTTCCTACCCTCCTTTCTCTTCCTACCCTCCGTTCTCTTCCTACCCTCCTATCGCAATCGACTGCTGATCGAGTCCAACATCCTTTGACTTGAACTACCTCGTCGCCAGTCGTGCTAGAGGCTTACTGTCAGTTGAGCAACACAACTAGAGTCAAGTCACGGTACCATTATCGACTTGCGGTCTCCTCAAACGCCTCACAGCTCGTCTCTTGGTTGCGAGGAAGCTTAATCACCACAAGATCATAAGAGTCAATCACTGAAGCTGTTGAGCAGAAGGTGAGCGACCTTTAAGTCATACGGCACTAAATGTTGGCAGGCGCTAATCGACAGCTTCAATCAGCACCTGGGTATTTTGCAGCAAACACGAACAAAACTAGCAGTCCCTTCAAACCCGAGGTCGGTTGAGTCGAGGCCCAGTCAAAAAATCTGTATCAAGCTGACTCGACGCAGGGAAATGGCTTCTTCCGCCTTTGACACCTTCACCTGCTTCCCCCACTTACCAGCCGAGCTGCAGAAGGAAGTCTGGGAGCAGGCAGCGTCTGATCCCCCTGCCCTCGACATTCAGCAATTCACTGCCGAGCTTGTTCTCAATGAACAGATTGACAACCAGCTCGATGGGGCGCACGCAGTGCTTTGTTTCAAACCCCACCCGGGCTTTATCAAGCTCACCGCTGGCTACCGTGGCCTTTTTGGAGCTTGTCAAGAGTCCCGAAAGGCTGCTGAACGCCTGATCGACTGTCTCGTCCCCATATATTACCCGAAGATGGGCGACGATGGGAACGTGGTTGTTCGCCAAGCCATGGTGCCCTTTGACCCTTCAGGTCGATTCTGCATCAGAGGTCTTGCCCGCGCCATGACGGGCCCCGAAAGCGGGGAATTCGAAGTGCCTCGAGGGTCACTGCCGCGTGGACTTTCCGAGAACAAAATTCAGGTTTTCGGAGACACTTTCGTTCCAATCAAGAACCTCATGATCACCCTCGAGTCGAACCGGCCCGAGGAATGTTCTATCTACTCTTACATGGGCGGATGGGGCGACAGAAGCTTTGAATTCATCGCTTCACGACTTCCAAACCTCAAAACGGTATCGCTTGTCGGCGAGGCCATTTTGGATCGGCGTCATTACCTCGATCAGTCCGTCTTCGACCGCATGTGTCAAATCACCACTGTCAAGCCGAAGCACGAGAGGGCAGACGATGAGAAGGCGGCTCCCTGGCAGTTGCTGTGGGATAAGTGGAAGCGCCAGCAATTTTTGTTCTACTATATCACATGGACAGAGCTCGTGGCTATGGAGCGGGATGATTCTTACAACTCGGGTGAGTCGGTTTCTTCGGTCGACAGTGCCGCGATGGCGGCCAGGAAGACAGCACTTGAGTTGGACTTGAAAGCCGCAATGTGGTGAGGGGATTCATGGTAGCACCCGCCATGGAGAGACGTCAGGGGTTTGGAAGAGCGTAATTCGTACTGAAGACGTGAGAAAGGGACTGATGATGAGCACTGAGATACATCAACCATGAATGGTGGCCACACACTAGACACTTGGTCAACTCTGGGAAATTTGGTGGAGGCCTAGCCTCCAAGCTAGCAGATTGGTCGTTTGATTTTATTCGTTGAATTACATGGTTACTAAGTTTCTGATTGCAATGAAACTGCATCTGCGAAGGCTGTTGTGTCCTCTCATAAACACGACGTGCTTTTTTTTAGGTACCTAAGTTTCTCTTCCCTCACCTCTGGGACAACCTCCTATGAGACAACGCCCTATGGGATGACCCCAATAAGACACCCTCCTCGAAGACACCCTCCTAGAAGACACCCTCCTAGAAGACACCCTCCTAGAAGACACCCTCCTATGAGAAAACCCCTATGGGATATCAACATACACGATACCCTTCTAGGAGACACTCTCCTGTGCAATAACGTCCTGTAGAGAAACCTCCCGTAGAAGACGATCACATAAGTTCAGCCACACAATTCCGTTATGATTTATTTATATTTCGACAGTATCGCGGTGGCGCGGTAACAGTACATGTGACGTGTTCAAGCCTGTGGTAAAGAGCGGGTCTCGCGACAGTGGCATTCAGATCGCCCGTGCCGGGCTTCGGGCCTTGGTGCATTCAAGGCCCAAGGGAGAACATCCTTTAGGACAATTTCCTATAGGAGAACCTCCCATAGGATAACCTCCACTAGGAAAACCTTCTATGGGATACTATCTTATAGGATAGATTTCTATAGAACAAACGTATGAGATGATGGGTTTGGTGCTTACCTGGGCACTTTGATTTCCGAGTTGCCTAATATGGGTGTCCCTTCCGTTTTTGCAGGTGCGAATATCCGATCTCATTAAGTAACGACTTTCTCCCAGTCGTGCCAAAGGAGCCTGATCCTGCGACCGTATTTGTAGTCGCATAACCACTCATCCATCCCATTTGGCCCAGTCGAAGCCTGCCACTCCTGCTCTGAGATCATGAAGATGAACTCCGTATCAGGAACCTTGTTGACGTATATATCAATATAATGCAGATGCGCCCAGAGCTGCTCCCGCAGTGCAAGTGCACGAGCATTCTTGGGCCTAGGGAACATGTGATGCCACTCCAACTCAGCCTCTTCATCGCAATACATATCGTCCTCTGGGCTCTCTGGGGTACAGAATAATATCTGCAGCCGCTTCATGTACCGGGAGAGTCTACAGCAGCCGGTATGCCTGCAGAAATCTGTGAGGATGTCCAAAGTGGCTGAGTCGTAGCGATACCGGAGGACAATGGTGTTGGTCGCGAAGAAATATGTGGTCAGCTCCTGACGGACTATCGAGAATATTGGATCACGTGTCGTTTGGAGACATGGCGGTATGATGCGAACGGGGACGTCCGGGGTGCGCCGATCAAAGCGAAAGTACAGACCCGGGGGTTGAATGGTCCACGTCTCGTTCTCGGAGTTCAGCATGTGAGCGTACACCAGGTCCCGTAGCTCCTGGGGGAGCATTTCATGGAACAGCTTCAGAAAATCGGCACTCAGCCATGGCCTGTTCGCCTGGGTGTCGCTGTTCTTGTGGGAAAGTGATGTGGCCTGGTCCGCAGCACAACAGGCCTCCACATTTTCGTAAGTCGAACGCTCCCAGGCCAACAAGCGTTCTTCATCTGTGCGCAGATGCCTCAAGTGATGTATGACCAGAGACATGTTCCCAGGCTGCTCAGGGCCTGATAGACCGTTTGATATCCATGCCGTGGGGTTGCGTGTTTGTTGGACACGCGTCCAGTGCTTGAGTTATCCGGAGACTGTCGGATGTTGAGCGCTAGATCGCGTGTCGTGTGGGCTCGACTAAGACAACTTCTATTTCCCCATACTTTGTGGTCAGTTCGATGAGTGAGAAGGTTGATATCTAGTGTGCCACTGGCACTCTTCTTGTGGTCATAAGGGCGTAAGCACCAAGGAGGTCTCGAAAGGGTGAGCTTATCGATAAGTGAACCGCCGGAGCCGAAATAGCATTATCTTGGCACCCTGACTACACGTGTACGATCTCATGGCAGGGGCACCGGCCTAATCTCGATTAACCCAAGCACCGACATTCTACTCGATCTTAAGTGACCAGTCACAAGCAGAGTCGTCGCAAGATGCCCCGTCAATGTTATCTGTCGGTTCTTGCACCCAACCTGAATATTGATGCCCCCTTCTCAGACACAACTGGACCAGACAATTTGCATTTTTGTGGGAAGTCTCCTGTCACGCCGGCACGCGATTGCGAGAGAGAAGACGGTAATTATTTTGTTCCCGGCTCGCGCATCTAATTTCCCCTCTGCACAGCATAATCCCTGTTCAATGACTTGCACAACTGCCTCTCTTATATAAGTCCACACGCTTCTGTCCCACTTTTCGTAGTAATCACGTAGTCACCCACGCTCTGGACCTTTGTAATCTGGGCCCGTGGAGACCCGATCTCGGGGGTGGGACTGATCCGAGCTCGACAGGACAGACAATCTGGAGTTGTGCAGGCCATCTTGACAACTCTGGGCTTGTTGGGGGCCAAAAAAATCTAGCATAAACCTCACCATGTGGGCGTCAAATCTGACAGAATCCGCAATACCCGCAAATACTCCACCAGAAGGCAACGGGAGGATTTAAAAGCCGCGTGCGTCTGCCGCGGGAGTCCGGACCGCGCTGCCACGGCTCCTTCGAAACAATTAAAGTCCCAGGTAGGGTGGTATCGGGCATGGGTCAGGGTGGACCGTCCGCTGGCTGAGGCCGTCACGTGATGACCCTCTTGACGAGAAGGTTCATTTCCCTCGCAAGAGGTTGCCCCACCGAGGGCCGAGGTCCTCACCTGCACGGTTTCATCATGCGCAGGCCAGACCTCTTTGAACCAAAGCCAGCTGGACATTGATCACGAGCAGAGCGAAGTCTGAGGCCCGGCTTTGCCAGTATGGGACCAGGGAGATAGTCATGATGGCGACGCGGGATGCCTATCAACTCGACCAGCCGCCGCCGCCGCCCCAGCAGCAGCATGCTGTTGGTACTATATGGATGGCTCCTAATACTGGGCTTGGCAGCGTGGGCGCACCTGCGGTAACATTGCCCCATCACCCCGCGATGCATCGGCGAGGGAGGTCCGACGCCACGTGGGAGGCTCACAAGCCCATCATAAAGGCCCTCTATATGGACCAGGGCCGGAGCCTCAAGGAGGTCATGGAGATCATGAAGGCCAACCACGGCCTCGATGCATCGTGAGTTTGGCAGTCCCGCACCCACCCAGGGCAGCTATCCGGGCTTGAAAGCACGAGTGTGTGACTGATTTGTAGACCGCAGACCTAAACTTTTCAAGGCCAGGCTAAAGCGATGGGGGTTCTCAAAGTACATCACCAACAAACTCGAGAGGGAGGCCCTGCAGCATGTCGTCTTCTCGAGCAGTCTCCAACGAGAGGGAGCACCTGCCCCTGAGATGGTCCGCTTGAGCAACGGGAGAACCATCAGCCTGAGCAGCCTCTTCACACACCTCGACAGGAAGAGGTCGGCAGCATTATCACACCCAATGTCAGTGTACCGCCCCCTGAGACCGCCCAACGACCTCTGGATCTCCGAGGACATGCTCGTCAACGCCCGCGAGTATATCCGCAGGGAGTACATGACACGAGGCTGCACCGACCACGACGTCCGCGCCATCCTGCCCCTGCACTTTGGGGACCTGAGCCGGGGCTACACGGCCCTCCGCAGCCTGCTGAAGGGGGCCAGGACGGAGGACGCGCTGCTGGTGCTGCGCCGGGCCCCCGAGCAGATCCGGAGCTCGCTCTTCGGGCCCGGCTCGAGCAACGCCTTCGGCTGCATCTGCATGACGGTCCTGTGCGTCAAGTGGAACGACTCGGGCGAGGAGTCCGTCAACGGGACCCTCAGGGCGCTGCTCAAGTACGCGGCCTCCCTGGTCCAGGAGGGCTCGGGCCCCGAGCCCCTGCGGCGGATCCTGTTGCGGCTCGCCGAGGTGGACGACGCCGTGTTCCGCGCGGCCATGGTCCAGGCCTGGAAGTGCGAGCTGGAGACGTGGACCGCCATGATGGCGCCGGCCTGGAACATCCCGCTCCTCGGCGAGTGGCTGGCGTTCATCGACGCGGCCGGGTTCGACCACCGGCCGCCAGGCCTGGGGCAGGGCCTCGAGGACACGATCCGGACCCACGAGGCCCAGTACGGCCGCGAGAGCCTGCCCCACCTGACCGCCCTGTGGTTCCAGGCCGAGTACGAGCGCCTCGTCGCCGAGAGGACCGGCACCTCCACGGAGAGGCCGCAGAGGCTGTTCCGCGAACTGCTCGGGGGCGGCCCGGAGGTGGACCTGCTCATGAAGTACGCCGGCCAGTTCTTCCTGGCCAAGGAGTACCGGCAGTCTGGGGACCGCGAGAGCGCCGAGAGGTTCCTGCGGGAGGCGATAGACAGCCTGTCCGCGCTCGAGGACCGGCCGGGCTACGGCATGTCCGGGGTGCTGGAGATGATGTTTGACCTTGAGATGTGGTTCACCGAGTGGGGGGAACACGACAAGGCGAGAGATACCCGGCAGAGGCGCTTGGACTTGTGTCTCGCGCTGCAGAGACGGTCTCAATGAGCAAAGCTCCAATGCGGACCATGAAAGCAATGATACATATATGTACAATTTAATTATAGACCTAATGCTTCAAGGCACGTTAATTGGTCTTTCCTCATCTTCCATCTTTCGACGTGCCTTGCTCTGGTGTCCATGCTCAAGTGCTCAGTCCGTGTTCAGCTTTCACACAGCTGATTCTAGAATAGCATCTCAGGTTTGAGAGCAGTTCTTGGGTCTGGTTGAGAGCCTGGATATCCATCCGATATCCATTGCGATGCGAACCCGCCATCTGTCGTGTGGACAGAACCTCATCGCCGCAGAATTGTGGAAGGGGAGGTGTGGAAACCATTATTTCTCCTTGTACCAACACACCTCCGCCAAACTTTTCAAAACAAAATACATATACCATAACAGAACCGCCTTGGGGGTCAACTGATGTCGTCCCGTAGGGCGCTGAGAGGACGTATCATAGGAGGTTGAGATGCGGTCCTCTGGGAGGTCGAGACGTGGTCCCATAGGGGATCTACTGTGAGAGGTTAGAAGGTTATCTCATAACGCGTTATCTTTTAACCGGTGCCCTCTAGGAGGTTGCCCTCTAGGAGGTTGCCCGCTAGAATGCTGTCCCATAGGATGCTGTCCCATAGGTGTTTGGCTGTGAAGGATAGATACTGTGGAGTATAGATGCTGTGGAGGATAGATGCTGCGGGGGATAGATGCTGTGGCTGCTTACCTAGATAGAGGACACCCAACCATTGCCCCTTTCTCCTCATGGCCAATCCCAAGACTTAGGCGATCACTCGACTTCCGGGTAAGTATCGAGGATCGTCTCTTTCTCGCCCACGAACATGCTGTACGCAATCTCCAAGTAGCTCTTGGCCGCTTGCGCATTCTGGGGAGCACCAGTGGCCTTGTATGCGAGATGTAGAGCTCGAAACGCGTCGATGGCATGTCCTGTTCCCATCTGGCCCCACTTTGCGACTCGGAGGCGTGGTTTGGCGGTGACGATAAAACCGTGGGCTTCAAGTCCTTTTAGAAGCATCTCAATTCCGCCTTCAGTGTGCTTGCCCATGATGTTGAACATCGTGCCGAGGGTTTGGCAGAAACTCGCAACCTCCAACCTGACGCCACTAGCAGCCCCGTCGGAGTAGGTCTGCTCCAACTGGTTGAGCAACTTCTGAACTTGAGTTGCCATCATGCACTGCTTGAGTTGCGCGTCCAATGATTTGCGCTTCAGAATGACCTCATTGGGTGTCGCCTTTTTCTCGACGCACAAGGCACAGTCACAGGTGAAATCCCAATTGCTGAGTGACTCCTGCGTCTCGGTGTATGAATCGAACGGCATGGGAACCTCGTAGGACACGAGAATTTCCTCTCCAGCCTCAAGGTCTCGTTCGGCTCGAACGATCATCACATCGCCGATGAAGGAACGCATGGCGTTGCTGAGGCAAGAATGGTTGATGTGTGAGATGAAGGACCATAGTCCAAAGCCCGCCATGGTGGAAGTAAAGTCGAGACCCGTCGTATCTCCGGAGACCTGAGACAAAGTGGTCCTCGGCGAACGGTAGCTGGTGAACTTGATGACGTATAGAACAAACCATCTGTAGTATGCACATCAGATGCGAACAATCAAACAAGATCAGCGCGCGTGTGTGAGTGCTTACATGTCAATAACAGGATTCCCATCAACCCCATCGACGGGAACGGTGTTGTAGTCTCCATGGTACAGCTTGGCAAACATTCGGGCGTCCTCAATGCTGTGGAACAGCTTCTGCACAATCTGTGTCTGCAGACTGCGCTGCATATCGGTCGCCTCCATGCTTTCGCCGCTCGGGCGATCCTTGCCACCATATATGTACCCGAATGCTTTCTCACAGATAAGCAACTCGCCGGCAAGGACTTTCTTCTTGGTGAACACCCCACGACCCTTGCCTGGTGAATCTCTGATCTCCACAGGCATGGTGTAGGTCGCGCAGTCAATCAGAGGTGGTGTAGCCTTGGCCTGTTTGTACATGCGTCTGAAGTCATAGTGACCTATCTGTTGCTCTTTGAGTCGTTCTTGAACGCGATCGATCATTGAGGCTGACCGAGGGTTGGCGGGAAACGCGGTCTTGAGTGCCTGAAGCTTGTCAAGACACTGATCAAATTTGGCCAGGTCATACAAAGCCGTGGCCTCACGAAAGAGGCCTTTCTCAGTAGGTGCAATGATGGCTGTCTCGTCCGACTGGACCGCATCGGCAAGAGCAATGACCGGTCGTCCCAATCGAAGGTTGGCAAGAGAACGATTGAGATAGGCCAAGGTTGCCTCCTCACCGGTTTCAGCTGTTCGAATGGCTAGAGAATACCTAATCACAACAGCGATCAGGATCTTGGCCCACAAGCAGACGAGTGAGTTAGAACTTACAGGTCCTCTGCCTCTGCCCAATTCTTCTTGTGGACGGCGTCATTTCCCCTCAGCCGAACCTCACCACTCTTTGCAAGCAAGAAATCGCTGTTGCGTGATTCAAGGGGGATGAACTCATGGTAAGGGGGCAGAAGGATGATGTCGCCAGGGTGATCCACTCGCAGCCAGTTTTCGCCCTTCTCACTGCGCAGAAGCAACGGCTCCTTGATCAGATACCAACAGTCAGCCCTAAGGATTTGCTCCGCAGGCACAACTTCCTCGAACGGCTGACCCTGCAATTGGACACCGGACCTGGTACCCGCCTCATCCCTCACCGCGGCTACCATTTGATTTTGGTCGCGGATCGTGTTAGAAACGACGCGAACGACCGTTCGCTTCCCACGGTGGTGGGTCTGGGGCTGCATCTGGGATATGAGTATGGGCTGGAGTTCGTTGTAGGGAACGTTGGACGGCGGAAAGGGGCGAGACTTGTCGTATGGCATGAAGCCAGTCGAGTCGCTCTTGTCGGCAGAGTCGGTCTCCATCTTCGTGGTACCGATCTTTGTCTGGTTGTCTGGTTGTCTGGTTGTCTGGTTGTCTGGTTGTCTGGTTGTCTGTCTGGTTGTCTGGTTGTCTGGTTGTCTGGTTGTCTGGTTGTCTGGTTGTCTGTGAGGGTGAGAAGAGAGAGGAAGGATTTGATTGACGTAGGCACTGTTGACTCTGCAGCAAACGGAAGTGTTGTGTTTACTTGCTCAACAAAGCCCCACATGGGCAAAAGGCAGTCGAAAGTTCCCAGGTACCCAGGTACCTAATTAGTGCAGGCAAGAGAGATTGAGCCCACGCACTGGAAATGGCAAACCCTCCATTACTGCTTGGAGCTGTGCTCAGTAGTCCGCCTCGTGGCCACAACACCTGCTCCCCAACTCCTACCTCCTCATAACACAACCTCCTATAAGAGTACCTCTTATACGATAGCTTCCTTACCCCCCCCCCCCAAGACAACCTCCCGCGAGGCAGTCTCCTATCAGATAGCATTCTAGCCTCCTACAAGATGGCCACGCATGAGATAATGTCCTATTGAGTGACATTCTTTAAGATAGCATCCCCAACTCCAGCAAGATTGACCCTCTACAGGATAACATCCTATGTCATACCCTCCATAGCGTTTGCAGTCTCAAACGTACGAATGAGCAAACACGGCTGTGACGACATTGAGAGAAAAGGTGAAAGTCTGCCAGCACTGTAGCTACATTCCACGAGCTTGAGATTATATGAATGAGTACCTACCAGGGTCGGTAGGAATGTATGTATCCACAGCTAGGATCTTGATAAGAGTGACGCTGCTCACATCCCATCACGTCTGAAGAGATTCCATCCAGAACTCAGTTTTAGACACCTAAGCCTTACAAGCCTTGAGCAAGGTACTGTGCTCCACGGGAACTGCGAATGGGACCCGGAGCTTTCTCATAGCACCATCTTGAGATTCGCAACTCTACACGATTGTAAGCAGTGGGCGTTCAATTTTCTTGTAAAAGAGCGAAGCTGGTCGTTCGTCTAGTGATGAGAGACTTTGAATCCAGGCATATGCAGGCAAGAACCCTCTTCTCACATTTCTCTAAAGTCACGAATGCAGCCTCATTTGCTCTCATGTGTACCCAGTGACCTTCTGGGTTCCTACAATCAAAGGAACGGTCTGTATACCTCAATCAAGATGATATAATTGATGATAGTAGAACGTTTAGAGAGATATTTCTCGTACGACATATAATACGGAGCACTAAAATGGAACTTCACGCCTTATCGCAACCTCTTCATTGCTCTACGCCGTGATGTTTCCCAGCATCTCAGGATAGGTTTGCCGGAATTTATTCCGTGGGCAAGGTCTCAGGAAACAGAATTAGTCCCTGAAATGCCCGATCTCATCCCTCCTTGCTTCCTGAACTTGCTCTTTGATGCCGCTGTTCTAGAAATCTTGGCGATGGTGGCACTGCCCATGAAGTCAAGGGTGGCCACGTCTGCGCAAACTTCTCGGTTGATCCAGTTGCGCAATTCCACCGCGACTAGGGAGTCAACTCCATAGCGGAGAATAGGGACCTCGGTATCTAGCTCTTCGCGCCTGAGTCCTAGGGTCTCTGCTACCTTGTGCGCAAATGCCTCCTGGACCACCATGGCGGCGGCTGTCTGTGTTTCACCGTGAACAAACGCGTCTCGGATGTCGACATTTGGGGGTGAAGCGTTGTTCGACAAGGAAGTGGCCATTCTCTTCATGGTGCCATTCGATTCATCACTGTCGTACCTGGCTGACTGTGAATTCACAGCCAGGCTGCGAAACATGGGCTTGTCCAGATAGACAGCCATTCTGCTATTCCGAGCTACTCGTAGAATCGTGCACTGCGAATTTGAAATGGTCCTCTGAGGCCCGTCATCGGAAGAGTCGCCGAAATAATCAAGCAGAGCATGTAGCTCGCCCTCGGTGACAGGCTTGTCAGATAGCTCGGCATAAAGCCTTTGCAACTCAGTTCTTGCGGCCACCCAACCTATGTCATGGAACGGGCCGAGGTCGAGCGAAGTGGCCTTCTCGCCGCTGGCCACACGATGCCTCGCTAAACTGTCTTGGTACGTATTGCCAGCGGCGTAATTGGCCTGGCCACGCGAACCACAAACGCCAGCCATGGATGAGAGCATAATGAAGAAGTCCATGCCCTTTGGAAGGACTGTATGTAGATTGAATGATCCAACGGCTTTCGGAGAAATCGCCTTCTGCCAGATCTCATAAGTCGTTGCCTCAAAAGGTGCGTCGTGAAGAACCATAGCTGCCTGAATGCAACCTTTGATTGGAGGCATGGCGAATGTGGAAATACAGTGGTCAATTGCGCCTCTCAACGCCTGCTGGTCGCTGATATCACAGATAGGCGTCCTGACCTGCGCGCCTCGGGCCGCCAATTGACGAACGAAGTTTCGCGACGACTCGCTCTGACCACCTGATCGAGATAAGAGAATGAGGTTTCGTGCGCCCTGGCTGACCAGCCATCCCGCTACACTTTGACCAAGACCTCCAAGGCCTCCTGCGATGACGTAGGTCGCGTCAGACTTCACAGACGGGCTTGTTCGTGGGCTCAATACAGCCTGAACCGTATCATCCGGCTTGAACTCTACCACTATTTTACCCGTGGTCTTCCCGGACTGAAGAGATCGGAATGCTTGCTGAATTTCCGATACTCCATGGATCCGCAAGGGAAAAGCAGGATGAAGTGAGCCACTTGCGGCCAAACCAACGATGCTTCTCAGCGCTTGTCCAACAACGCTTGGTCGGTCCCGGTTGAGCATGCTGACGTCGACCGCCGCAAAAGAAACGTTCTTCTCGAACATTGTCATGGGAAGATTGTTATGCGCAAGAATATCTCGTTTCCCAATCTCGACGAAACGGCCATAAGGGGCAATACACTCCCATGATGCCGTGAGACCCTTGCCTGACAATGAATTCAAGACAACATCGACGCCCTTCCCCCCATTCATACGTCGTACAGCTGGGAAAACGAAGTATCGCGACTGGAATAAATTCGATTCGGGGGGATCCCGTATTGTTCGGAAAGGAGATTCCTCTTCTGTTCAGAGCCCAGTGTCGCGTATACCACGGCACCGATGTACTGGGCGACTTGGACAGCCGCTTGGCCTGTACTACCTGCGGCCGAGTGTTTGAGCACAGGCCTTGCGAAGTCATTTAGGCCGCTCCTCAGAATCGCATCTCATGGCAACAGGCGCTTGAAACCAGGGCTGTTCATGGCTCGTTTCAGTGAATAGACCATCAATGTACAAAGAGCCAAGATGAGATTTACTAGAAGTAATAAGACCATGTTGAACCCCCCTCCTTTCCCCGAACACTACCAATTTGACTCGCTCATCTTCTTATTCTTTCCAGTTGGTGCCTGAATGAATTCAGGAGAGGGTGCACCATTTCATTCTAGTATCTTCACTCGTGAAAACTTAGAAAATGTTTGACAAAGTAAAGCTTGGTTTGACTTGGAACAAAAGAGAGAATTCGAGCTGAACAAACCCTGCAAAACAACAATTGTGGAATGTTATATGTCTAGAAAAGTCCCCATTTTCCCCCAGCAGCAAATGATTAATCGTAATCATATGGAATGTGACCCACCCACCCCCCAGGCTCCAGGGATGATCAAATACTGACTATGAGATACTACAGCCTCTCGTGCTGATGGGCATTTTGGCTAACTGCCGTAGATACCTCTGTAAGCGCGGTCTCATCTGAGGAGTGTACCAGGGATGGCTCTATAAGTGTGGTGACAGCCTCTTCGTCGCCGGCGGGAGTTGTAGAAATTTCTGTCAATGTGACGTCCCATGCAGGCCTGTATTTCCGTCTATCTTCTTGCTGACGGTCGCGGTTTATCAGCTCAGATGGCTTTGGTGGTGCGGGCTTCGGTGGATGGAAGTAGTTATCTACGTAGGAAAAGATCGGCGAAAACAGCGGGTAGATGCTAGGCATGCAAGCGCAGATAATTCCGACATAGAGCTCTAGACCAGACCAGAGAATGGCCGGGACCGCGTCAACTGTTAGGTTTCGGTCAGATCGGTTACTGTTCGGATAGATCAATTCCTGGACTCACGCGTGGTGTTGACGGAGATGGTAAATTTGGGGATGCAAGTAAGTCTGACAATGCTGAATGCGACGGTTCTGTTTTTCAAATTAGTGGCGTCAGTCAAGGAAGTCTTAGAGCGGTGCACTCAAGAGGTCAGCGGAAACGTACAGAGCTCCGACTGCAAACATGATGCCGGTCGCAACCTTTTTCCTTGGGGCGAGACGAAGGCGTCTCAGATACGGGAATGGCAAAACCAGGATGAAAAGGTCCTGGGCGAGATCGACACCACCACCTGACCATGCGACGAAGTTGGCGCTCATGCACGACCCACTGTGCTGACCATCCCACTGTGTCCAAAAGTAACTCAATGGTCTGCACTGGAAGATAGAAATGAAAAACCAGGTGATCCAGATGATGAGGTTGACGGCAAATGTGCCCCACAACACCTTGGAGGCGCGGGTGAGAGTGAAGATGCGGATATAGAACAAAATGATTGAGCACCGTATTATGATACGGCAGATGCCGTAGACCTGGAAAAAGCTGAGGACAAGCTTAAACAATGGTGTTATGCTATCCTGATCGACGGCCCAAATGTCGGATCCAAGGCCAAGTTGCGTGGCTAGCGACATGTGGTCAGTTTCGGCCGAGGACTTGTGTTCAGAATCTTCCCACCTTTGATGACTATCCCGAGAAAGGCAGCACCGGATAACTTTGAAAACTTAGCTGAAGCTATAATGTGAAAGTCGATCATCAATGACTACTTGACGAGTGGGAGAAAAACGACAGGTACATACCAGAGCCAATATATTACAAGCATCATCCCACCATAGTTTTGTTCCTTTGCTCAAGCGCGACGTCAAGCGCAACAGGACCGCGATCCCGGCTAACACAAATACCGCATACAAAGGCGGGAGATAGGAATGATCAAGTGTAGGCTTTAATCCACATTGCAGAGAAGTGACATTTTTCGCATCTATTCCCAGTGATTAACTTCGGAACACCTGGTAGGCAAAAAGAAAGAAACACAGGAACAGGAAAACCCACATAGAGCTTCTCTCACAGTGCACGCGGAGAGTATACATGAGCTGACTCTAGCATTTAAGTCGGCATCCGAGCATTGGCAAACGACATCAGACGGAGCACAAGTCGAGTTTGCGAGGAACTGGCCTAAACAGGCCACCTTACCCCAAGTCAATATACCGCAGCCCACAGACAAGAAAAGGGGGACAGAGCTAACTCACAGCGCAAGGGGGCAGACTGGCCATGACGTGTACTCGGGAAGTGATCAAAGAGCGCTTGAAGAGGTAGTCAGTGAGACGAGCGACTTGACTTCGTTGAAGTTGAATGTTTTAAGAAGTCAAGAAAAGAAGAAGCACATTTACTATTATGGTGCGGTCTCTGTACGTGAAGCTGTCTGCATCCAAAAATAGACGAAAATGGCACATCCGAGAGACACATGCCTGATTTGTACAGGTATGCAGCGTTGGTTGCTTCCACACTACACGATGGGAGGGTTGAATCACGATATGGCGAAGACTCGGGACTGGGATGGTCTGTCAGGATTTTGGGACCCTACACACACACGCATGCTCTTTGAGCGTGTTACGCCCGCTGCGACTATGGATTGCCATTGGGGGCCTTTTCCCTGCACGACACCATATCTACTTAATCTGCGCCGCGGGACTGCCCAGTCCACGGTGCGCCAACGCGAAACCATTTTGGGGCCCAAAGTTTATTATTTCCAGTTGGCGCATTGGCGGGGATGGTTGCATGGTGGCATGCAGGCCGCCAACCAACAAGCCTTGGCACTATTGAAATCAACACAGCTGGGGGACCCGGGGACGAGGCTCATGACTCCAGTTGAGACTCACTTTTTCGGGGAGTCTAAGATGCCCCGCTGGTTTCTTTCTTTCTCCTCCACCCCCCCTTTCCGCAATGCAGCTTGGGGACGACTCTCTGGACTCCAGTTGAAGAATTTCTGCACAAAGCCCCACGGCGGAAGTCCGTTGCAACGTTGCTTATCTTACCTCTCTCATTGGCGGTGTCAAGGCGACGGTGGGCGGTAGAAATAGACCGCAAACGATGGCTTTTCCATGAAAGCTAGAGGAGTGCCGGACTTGGACGCCGCCTGCTGCGAAGTCGATGACATGGTTTCGGCTCGGAAATAGAAAGCAGTACCGATGACAGGTGCCTATACTCTGGGCTGATGACTTGGAAGATGATGTGTGGTCTTTCACATAAGGCACATGATCTTCTTGATCAAAGAACGCGGGGGTTGGCACGAAACGGCGTTTCAAGTTACGTCCCTTCGTAAAAATATCTCAAGGTCGTAACGTTTTTGATCAGTGAATTGATCAATGACGCAGAGCCGCACCGGTCAATGCCTAAGAACCGCCCCCATTTGCCTTACTAGCGAAATGGTCGGTGCAAATAAATTCATTAACTTTCGCGCATGGAGTCGGGTCCACTGCTTTTGCTCTTTAGGGGCGCTTATCGCAGGATGTCACCCAACCGGCACCGCTTGGAGGTGCCTACATGTGACCTTGGCTACTTAAGTAGTGAGTACCACAGTTCCACTCGGGGATGTAACGGCGTTCTGTACCAGCCCCTATACATCTGCACAGCCCCATGATAGCACCAACACGCAGGTGAGGTGGTGTAACCTTGCAGGGCATCCAGGGCCCATGAAATGGCATGCCTGGCCTAGACATGCCATGTTGAGACAAACATGCCATGATATTCAAGAAACGCCAGGTCATGGGCCTAGTTTTGCCGCTACGGAATGCAAGGCACGGCGCCCTCCAACTGCAGGGGCGGTAGAGCTACCCGAATTCCGAGCCCAAATCCAGGACGTACATATACACTCTAGTACATACCAGACCGGGGTTCCATAGGTACTGGTAATAGTTACCATAGGATCCCAACACACCCATTATAATTAATATAACTGTCAGAATTATGTTGTAGAATAACACCGTCATTCCAGCAATCGAGCCTTCCTCGTAAAACTGAAGACAAAGTCCAGTGTGATTATCTCTTGTTAACGGCGTATCACGGCGTTTCGATGACCTCGAGCACCGAAAAGAGCGACCTTCCCGCTATGTTGGCCGAGGCTGGAGGGGCAGATCACCAGCGCGAGCCATCTGAAGACGATGATTTTCAGTACATCACTGGCTGGAGATTGCGCTTCATTTCGATTGGGCGAGCACTTCCAATCTACTCAGTTGGGCCTCCGCAATGGCTTTACTGACACTTTCATAGGATGGCCCTAAGTACATTCCTCGTCAATCTTGAAATCACTATTGTTAGCACGAGTCGTGTGTCAATTGCCAACGATCTTGATACTTTGGCAGAACCAGCTGGATAGTGACGGCCTACTTGATCACTTACACTGGTGAGGGGGAATGTGCCGCCAATGATTTTACTTCGAATTAGCTTACCATGCTCGCAGGTGGACTCGTGATCTGGGCGAAGCTCAGTGACCCCCTGGGACGCAAACCAATATTCATAGCGTCCCTCATCGTATTTGGCAGGTTTTCAGGCGGTTGTGGGGCAGCACGCACAATGACCCAATTGTATCAATCCTGCTCGTTCTGGTGATTTACCTTTTGATACTGACATACATGGCAGAATTGTTTGCCGTGCTTTCCAGGGAATAGGAGGCGGCGGAATTTACGCACTGATAATGGTCATGCTCTACGAGCTAGTACCTCCGCGTCGGTATCCGGCATACGCAGCTTTGTTGACCGTAATGGTCGCATCATCATTTGCACTCGGGCCAGTATTTGGCGGCCTTATAATACAGGGAGCATCTTGGAGATGGGTCTTTCTCCTGAAGTAAGCATGGCCTTTCCACCACCACCACCAGGCATTATATTTCATTGGACGTAACTGGTGAAGGGCGACCCACTAAATCTGAACCAGTGTACCAGCTGCTGCCACAGCCATGGTCATAATTTCGCTCGCCGTCCCGCAGGACTTCCCCAACCAAGGCAAACACAAGAGCCACGTTCCAAAACGGGGATTGGCAGCGGCTGACATCACTGGCGCTGTTCTTATGATATCGACTTTGGCCTTACTCATTGTGGCATTTGAAGAAGCTGCTGGCAATGCATCTTGGGCGATCTCTACCTTCATAGCCCCCCTCTGTGCCGCGGTTGTCACATTAGCAGCATTCGTGGCAAGCCAATGGTATGCTAGTCGCAGAGGCTCCATCATAGAGCCTGTGCTACCATGGCGCTTTTGCCAGAGCAGGCTCATCATGGGTCTTTTAGCGTTAGTGAATTTGTAAAGCTCCGGTCATAACCGCACGCCATTAACCTATCTATAGAAGCTCGTTTATGACTGGAGCTGTCAGCATCACATGCATAATCCAGATTCCCATCCGATATCAGACCGCGGTCGGAGGCAGCTCTCTCCAGGCAGGAATTAGGCTCATTCCTCTGGCAGTGAGTGCGCCGCTTGGCACAATGGTCACTGCACTTGCGCTCAAGAATCGTCGGGTGCCGCCTCTGTATCTGTCTCTCGTCGGCCAGTTGTTGCAAATAATAGGCTTAGTTTTCCTATCCCGAGGATCACCGAGCGACCGCGATTGGCGCGGCCTCTATGGCATTGAGGTGGTCATAGGACTTGGGACAAGCTGCAATATTAGAACTGCCGCCCTTCTGACTCCATGGATCGTAGAAAAGAGGGATATTGGTAAGTTACTCATAGGCTGCCATCTAATGTGGAGGAACCATAAAAACGTTCCATAGGAGGGGAAGGGATATATTCAACTTGTCTGCTATCTAAGTAGGTCCGGATAGTGATTTTCGACCTCGTAGGTGTTTTATAGTACTCGTAAGAACGCTCTGAAACCAGGGTTAGGGGCGTTTCCTCCACATCTAACGGACGCTTGGCTGACTAAAGTTGGCAGCGGTAGGATCGGCTGCAGTGACCCAATTCTGTTTTTTGGGTAGCGCAATTGTCGTTGCCATTATAACATCAGTTGGAAACAGTTGGGCCAAAGACGTCTTGCTTGATCGCCTGACGCCAATGCAGCTTGCATCAATATTCAGGTCAACGGAAACTATCAATGACCTCCCTGAAGATCTCAAGACATTTGTGAGGGAGACTTTTGTTCAAAGTTTCAATCTTCAGATGACCATTGTGCTAGCCTTGTCGGTTGCTGGCATGTTCACGTGGCTTTTGATGTGGCAAAAGACTCAGATTAGGGTTCCTTAATGATGATTCCATGGGATTGAGGATCTCAAAACGCTACAGATCGCCTGAAATGCGATAGGAACAATTTCAAACGGCGAAACTGGAAGGACACCTGGGTCGAACAACTGGTGACCAGAACTAAAGCTACCGCATTATGATTAGCAAGACTCCGTGCAAAAAATAGTCGGTGTCATTAGATGAAGTCTGTGCATAAAGACTCAACACTTAATTCCTGGAAACATCTCGTTGTTCGGTGAGCAAAAGGGGTACTGGGCTATTCGTAGAGGTCTGCTCATGGATCCGACAACAAAATACGCTGGGGACTACCCCAAACAGTTAATGTTCAAGTGTTCTCCCAGATCTACGCAGAGCAGTATTAGATTGAGCTGATAGGCGAAGGGGGTCCATTTCCTGTGGGAGTAACTTGTGTAGCACATAGGCCCACCCACATGGCCGATTGATGAAGGACAGGCAGTGCGGCACAGTAATCAGAAAGTGGCCTCCTTCAATCCCGGTGGCGGAATCTATTCCCCTAATGGTTGGGCTGGTTTATCGCCGTACATAAATGAGGCAAGAGAATGGACCCTGGAAGTCTGCGGCGTGGCTTGCAGAGTGTTGTCTCGTCAGACCGCTCGCGGAAGAGCAGACATAGCTATAGAGGACGTAGATGATGTTGGACGGTATGGGTGGTTGCGCTCCCAATCCGTATACATCCCGAAGGCGTACGGTCCCTTCACACAGTGGTAAAAGTTCAAAGACCCAGCGTTAAAAAAAACACGATGTACGTTTTAAATGGACTGTAGTTTCCTAGGTGTCAAGGTTGGCTCCAAGGATCCCGAAGGATGCGACTAGCCCCGATGTGACTGATGGCTCTAAGGATCACATTTAAGCGTGACAAAAATCCCTGTTGCCATGCGCCGAGGCGCAGCACAAGCTCAGTCAACAAGCCATATCGGCACCTGCACGAGAGCTATGGTGCGAACGCGGCGCAGCGCCCAAGACCTTGAATACATAGCAACTCCCCACAACACTAGATCTCCTCTCTCCCAAAGGCTCTTCGCTTGCTATCTAGACGTTATATCCCATCATCGTCTTCCACCTTATTCACTCCTGTGCTGTGCTGTACCGGGACGTCCAAGACACCCAGACTGCAGAGCATCACGACGACATGGCTGCCTCACGTTCACCAGACTACATCATCATCGGTGGCGGCACTTCAGGCCTCGTCGTCGCCAGCCGCCTCGCCGAGGATCCAAATGTGCAGGTCTTGGTCCTAGAAGCTGGCAAAGACCTCAGTGCTGATCCACGGGTCAATGTGCCCGCTTTCTTCACAACACTTATGGGCTCTGACGCCGACTGGCAGTACAAGACTGTTCCCCAGCAGGGGCTCAAGGGCCGCACCATCGGGGCGCCTCAGGGAAAGGCCCTTGGTGGGTCCTCTGCTATCAATGGCCAGGCGTTTATCGCCCCGTCGCAAGCGGAGATTGATGCATGGGCTCAGCTGGGCAACCCGGGGTGGGATTGGGCAGGACTCGTTCCTTTCTTCAAAAAGTTCTACACCCTGATCCCTCCGTCGGATAAGGAAACGCAGGATCATCTTGGTCTCGACTGGATTAACGATGACTTTCGTGGCACCTCCGGGCCTATCAAAGTGTCCTTCCCTGGCGTGCTGCAGAATCCTCTGGCCAAAGCGTGGATAGCGGCTTTTCGCACCTTGGGCAGTGTTACCACTGGCGGTATGTTGCGCATTCTGACGCTCAACTGAGCCACTCGAGCTCCTGAGCACCCTTGCTGATATTTCACACAAGACCCGTTTTCCGGCAACTCGCTTGGTGCGTACAGTAACGCAGCTACTGTGGACCCAGAGTCCAAGATCCGAAGCTATGCGGGTAATGCGTTCGGCATCCAACACAAGCAGAATGTTCAAATAGTGACCGAAGCCCAAGTCCAAAAAGTTTTGCTAAGCGCGTCTGGATCTGGGGCTTTCCGAGCCAGTGGCGTCCAGGTCGTCGTCGGTGGCAAGTCTCAAAACTTCACTGCTGCTAAGGAGATCATCCTTGCCGCGGGTGTTTTCAACACTCCCAGGCTTCTTGAGTTGTCCGGAATCGGCGGCAGGGATACGCTAGAAAAGCATAATATTCAAGTCCTGGTCGACCTTCCAGGCGTGGGGGAGAACCTGCAAGACCACCTGATGACTGGCTTGAGCTACGAAGTGGTTGACGGTGTTGTCACTGGCGATCCACTCCTGCGACAAGAGCCAGAGGCAATGGCCACGGCACAGAAGCTCTACTTCGAACACAAAGCCGGACCATTTACCATGGGAGGCATGCAGTCGCACGCTTTCATGCCTACCCAAGACGCCGTGGAAGTCCTCAAGAATGCCGCGGATGAGCCCCGGCGCACGGAGGAGCAAGAGCAGTTCGACATTCTCCGCGGAGTCCTCGAGAAGCCCGACGCAACATCCGGCGCCTGGCTGATGTTCCTCGCACAGGCAAACCTCCACGAGGGCGGCAGCAGCTTCGTCGGCTCTAAACTCCACCCCGAGAACTTCGCCAGTCTCGGCTGCATCCAGTCACACCCCTTCTCGAGGGGAAGCAGCCACATCACCTCGTCGGACCCAAACGACCCACCCGCCATCGACCCCCGCTACTTGTCCCACCCAGCCGATCTGGAGATATTTGCCCGCCACTTGCGAGACCTCGACACCAGGTTGCGCCTGGCGGAGCCGCTGGCCAAGTATTTCAAGCCGCACGGGAAGCGTAACCACCCGGATGCGTTCCATGTGCAGGATCTGGAGGGGGCTAAGAAATACACACTTGATACTGCGACGAGTGCCTACCACCAGTGCGGCACGGCTGCGATGCTGCCTCGGGAGAAGGGCGGTGTTGTGGGTCCGGACTTGATTGTGTACGGCACGGAGAATCTGCGCGTTGTGGACGCCAGTATCTTCCCGCTGATTCCGCGGGGCAATATCATGTCGTCGGTGTACGCAGTGGCGGAGAAGGCGGCAGATATCATCCGGGGTCATTAGACTGCATTTCGTCTAAATAACGTTATATTTATCGCATATGCCTTGTTTCCGAAACCATCTTCGGCCAAAATCTTGGGCCCCGCCCGCTTCCAAAGTAATCACGCCACGGAATTTTTCTTCCTTGTTTAGAATAAAACCATTGCACTGAAAATAGTAGCCAAGGTAGCACACATGGAGGCTTTGTGTTGGAAACGGAGCGAGCCTGCCCCATTCTCCCCTGCGGCAGCGGTCTCGGCCACTCCACCACTCCCAGTCTCCGTCGGACCGCCAGGGCTAGCCGTGCCGCCCGAAGTTGTCACAACACCTGTTCCAGTAAACTCTGCACAGTCTGTGACCCGCGGGGTGAAGTTGTCCATACTCGAGGTGGAGTTGAAAAAGGAGGACACGCGGGAATCAAACAATGGGTCAGCTGCATACTGGCCGGTGCAAGTTGAAGCCCACGAAGAAAAGTTTGACCTGACGGAGTTAAACAGTCAGTATAAGAACTACTCTTGCCCGAAGAAAGTACAGATTCGAGATAAGTAAGCCTGGTGATGATGAGGGAGCTGGGTGATTCGCCCGGAGCCAGAAGCCCTAAAGGTAAATCCAGTAACATACCGTTCAGTCTGCCACCAGTCGTACCATCGTGTCTCGAGGTCCTCAAAGTCATCTTTGACAGAGGATGGCAATACCGCAAGGACACTACAGGGGACGCTGGGGACCAGGCCGTAGGTGATAGAGGCAGACTCTAGGGCAGTGTGTAGCTCGCCAACGGCCTCCGCTCCGACCCTCATGACGCTCGCGCCCTCGCGCCAACACTCCAGAGGTGGCTCATCGGTAATGGTGGGAAGGGGCGGTTCAGGGGTGACGATGCTAAAAGTACCCTGGAATGTGCTTTGTGCGGCGGTCACCGGAACAAATGACACCAGCATGGCTGGGACAACTAGCGGTCGTATTGCGAGCATGATTACTTGGGCGGACACCTGAAGAAAGGTCAAAGGTTGGCGCCTTGAAAGATCAAGTCGATAATTTGAGGTGGACTTTGCGCATCCGCAAAGAGAATCATTGCTGAGAAAATATGGCCAGGTGCGCAGTTGCCTTGATGTGTAGGTAGGTATTTAAAGGCATTAGCAAGGCGTTGGTGGCCACGGTAGCAGCCAAGGAATCCGTCGAGCACTACTGCGGAATCCTAGCACATGAGATCGACAGTGACTCCTCACTGGTGCAGAGGTCATATTGATCTACCGTGGTACGTGGTGCAAGATAAACCATCATCTTGCCTCATCGAGGAGCATTTTTGCCTGTTGGTCACGGCGCAGCACGTCACCACAGCGGGCTGTATTCCCTTGGCAACCGAAGTGGGCCTCTTAGGCTCCCCAACAGCTGGCTTTCCTACATAGCCACCTGGGCTGTTATCCGACCGCCAAGGACTGTGCCGCATGACCCTATGGGGTAGTCTGGGAGCCGCACTGCCATGGCAATGTTATTGCAACTGACACGGTTGTGTCAAGGCCCCAGCTGAAAAAAATTCACTTCAGCAAGTGCTCCGCTGGACAGTTCCAGTATTCAAAGTGTTTGTTGCTGCTAGCCTATCTGCTCTGAGCTGTTTGTTACATTGTATCCTCACGATCTCATCAATCTCTTCACTCCCATATGCTCTGTCCTGACTCTTACTAAGCGGGCACAACCAAGCTAAAGATCGAGAATGAAAATTGCTTGGATAGGAAAGCGGACAATCTCGTACTCTAGATCACAGGCTGTCAGCGAAACAGAGCAGGATTCGAACGAAGCGAGAACGGACGGACAATTCCAAAGCGTAATTACCTTCTGTCTACGTATATACGATAATAGCGCCAATGTTTGTATCCCTGGGGACGTTGAAGCAGCCAGAACCCTCTCCCACGTTGATTTGCTCCTCGCAAGTGTTGGTACTGAAGATGCGCCACTTGAATGTTCGTCCGTCGTCAGGGAAAAGGAAACGGATACTAGCCGAGTCAGGAGCATCGGGGTCGTAAAGCCCGTCGAACTTGGTGCAAGCCGCAAGGGACTCTTCAGTGCCAGTGAGAGTCACACCACTTCCCTGACCACAGCCGTTTGGGTACCATTCGACAAGGTACAGTGAGTTGGGTGGGATCTCGGAGGCCTGTCTCACGGAGATGTCTCCGAGTTCCGACGAGACGGGGGACGCCCAAACCATCGCAACGCTGGAAGCGAGGATTCTAAGAATGAGCTTTGAGGACATCATTTTGACAGAAAGAGTGTGTTGTGTTTGAATATTTGGCAGGTGATAAGTGCTCAAGTGCTCGTTGGATTCTCGGAGATTTGTATTGCTATGACAAGATCTTGCACCAATTCGGGGAATCAAGGGCCTTTATACCCGCTCTCTTGCTCCGTCATTACTTGGGGATGCATGTCCTTCTGTACGTGCGCGCCGCATGGCACACTTCTGCCAGCTACACATCGCAGCCGGGCAAACTGCATGAATGTCACTCCTCTACGGCCAGAGGGTGTTTGCTCAAGTGTCAAGGAGAGAATGTGTACGTGCCGGGAGAGCTGACGGATTCCTCATCCGGCAAGCAAAGAACAGCGCCTGCAAGCCCCTTTCCTGATCATCTAGGAATATCACGATCTCAGCATCACATGATGATCGTCGCTGCCAAGCTGCTACGCCGCGAGTGTTGCACACAGATGAACTAAGGATGCCTCGCACACAGCCTAGGCAGGTGGTTTAAAGCGTCATCAAAAATCACCAACAGAACCACGAATAGTGGGTCGCTTACCAACGGGCTGAACGGGCGAGCGGACTCAACTCCAATGGAAGGAGCATTGAGCCGCACGACGGCACAGACAATGCTAGATCCTTCATACTCCATTCTGCGGCTGAAGCCTTTCAAAGGGTAAAAATACACGCTCGCCTTGAAGGCTACGGACGTGCCTTGGATCAACGTTCAGACTTACCGAGTACAGCGGAGAGTGTCATGTGCCATTTTAAAGATTTCGAATCCTGAATCCATATTATGTGTTTCTTTCGTATGCCAAGCGGAGACCTCCTGCTGGAGCCCTGGGAACCATTGTTGGTCAGGATGAGACGGCTCAAATTTCCAGGCACTTGAAGCCAATGGTTATCACTCAAAGCGACCAACACGCATTCAAGTCAGCACTGCGCCGGTACCAAGCAAATTGAACCAAAATTGAACGACTCTGCTGAGGAATTCGGGCCTTCCCAAGTTACGGTTGAAAACCCTTGGCCAGACCAACGCACCGCCTTTTCACATCACAATAGCAAGCCCGCAAGGCTGTCAGCCCAGTTATTCATTTTTGCCCGCAATTAGAGGCCATCCATTCCCGAAGCCGTTGGGCACGAGGCTACCATAGTGGATCTTGCCCCTCTTCGCTGCATCAAAGTAGGAAGCCGGCCTCGTATGCGGCACTGAGAATTCAGGGAAACCCCTCACGATCCTGTTTGTCTGCAAACGCCTTCCGCTTGAGGACTATCGCAGTTAGCTGCGCCGCAGCGTGAACCGACGGCATGATGCATTCATACAAACCGCGCCTTGACAGGGTGTTCATCCACTGACTATAAATAAGGCTTGCGATGACCGTTACTTTTACCCAGACTCGGAACACCTATCTCTAAACAACTTCTATCATTCCCAGTTTTGTTTAAACTTGATTTGCAAATCTTGAGAACGAATCAAAGCCAACTTTCCTTTTCACCAACCCAAACATGAGACTCTCGGTACATGTCACCGCACTTTTCAGTGCTTTTGTTTTGGTCAATGGACAAGATGCCAGCTTCTGCAAGGATGAAGACTGTGCGGATTGTCCCACCTCTCTCGCCACCGCTGGTACCGGCTATCCAGAGTGTGTAATCTATGACACTGAGACGGTCTTCGGCGGCATGGGTTTCCGGGAAGGTGAGGGGCTCGTGAAATACCTCACTCATGGAGACTTTCAAGATCCGTGTGGCGGCCAGCCCGGTTCCTTCATCGTCCGTTCCCCAGCGCGTCGTGCCCAGGTTGGTTGTGGAGACACCATCTTCTCGACCGTTGAAGCTCAGTGCTCTGTTGAATTGAAGATGGAAGCGACTTTCAGTAAGTCATTTTTGCCCAGCGATCTGGTCCTGGTTGGGCTGGATATGGGCCACAAGATGTTCAAAACACATTGTTGTCCTGGGGGTTACTTGTCTTGAGTATTAGAAGTATAAGTAGCTGACTCAAATACAGTGGTACAATTCTGCTGTGGTTCTGGCGACTGTGCGGCAGCAGGCGTGCCCTGGGGCAAGCGACAAGACTCAACTAAGCTTGTCGGAGCTAGTAACGGCTTCCAGGGAGCATACCTCAAATTTGCCAACGGCTCGATCATCCCGCCGCTTGAGACTGGCCCACCGCTCGACATCGTCACCCGCCGGGATGACTGCGAAGGCTTCAAAGATGGTTCTTACATCGCGGACGGGGAGACATACCTCAAGACCTTTGACACGATTACTGTCTCACCAAGCGTCGGTCCGTTTTCACAGGACACCGAGATCGATGTTACCTATGACCAGAGTGTATCCCGGACTACTTCGTTCGATGCCTCCATCGGGGACCCATTTGGAATTATCTCTGTGTCACTCAGTATGGAATTTGAGGACTCCAGATCCGAAGGATTCACGATTAAAGTTCCCGTGCCTGCCGGGCAGCAGGGAGTTGTCGGGTTCACGCCCGTCTTTGAATGCACTACTGGGACTCTCGAAGACTGCGACGGCGTCCGAACAGAGCCCGGCGAGACTTGCACGCCTTTCCTGACAGGGAACGGGTTTGTGGAGGGTGACTACAGGCTGATTCAGAGCTAGTCTTGGGTAGAAAGGTTGGATCTGTGCAAAAGGTCGGCTCATTGGGCATTAATGCACAGTATCTTCATGTGTCTAAAGACAGTAGAACGGTTACAGACTAAATTATGCGTACTCTACGCCAATTACTTTTTGGGAAATGCTCTGGTCCATCCCACTGATACCCGTTTGCTGTTCCAACTCTGACCATCTCCTCAGAACCTTCGTGCTTAGGCGTAACAACAAGGGCCATTAAAAACGTGGTCTTGCTCACAGCCAACAGAGGGATCAAATAGTATCTCCCCCCGTCTTTGATTTTGTATCTCCCGTCGCTGTGCCACCACAGTCGCAAATCACCTGCACAGACCGAAACGTCATCAAAGGTTACTGGAAGCATGGTGCAATTCAAGTCAACGAAGCCGCTGGTAATGGGACCTGTCGCAGAGGGGCCGCGAAGAGCACAGTGAGCGTCCAGCACTTCAGCTTGTGGGTGCAGGTGTCCGTAAGATTCACTTGTCACCTCGCACAAATCAACGCCGTAAGTAACGGGCACGTCAATTGAGGCCCAGGACCAGGTAGGGGCCGTCCAAGCCTGGTTCTCCGCGTGTGCGGCGGTGCCTCCCTGTACATCCCAGCACAGGTCGGTGATGAAAGAATTCTCCCACAAACCAGCCCAGTATCTCTGTCCGTTTGCCTGCTGGAACCTGTCGGCCAGACCAGAGAGTGCAGGCAGCTTGTCGGTGCGAAATGAGAGCTGCAAGGTGGAATATTGTTGCACCACCTTGCGCCACTGCATTTCGAGCAGGTCAGCAGGTAGTTCGCGGATCCGAGCGAAATCCTCCTTTTGAGCTTCCCTGTTTTGGTATTCGGCTCCACCACATTCGCACGTGCGGCAGTGTTGGCAGTCCCAGAACAGCTCCTGACTGCCCAAATAGAGTACCCGGGGCGCTAACATACGCTCCTGATAGACCCAACCTCTCGTGAGCAAAGGGAAATCGGGATATAACTCAATGCTCGGATTCGCTGGGAAGTGGTTCATTCCATAGGTCATGACGGGTCCCATTCTGATTCCGTCCTTTGGTGTGTTGAAACAGCCTCTGTAAACAGAATCTGCCGACAAGGCTGCGATAGTAACAAACGAGTTGCAGTAAATGTCAGCCATGCGTACAGATTCTCTGTTCCAATCAGCGCCGTCATCTCCCTTTTGGATGATACACAACGCATCGACCCAGAGATAGTGTACTTCTAACTCTTGACAGAAACTAATAGCGTCTTGCAAGGTTTGTGGCAGGGACTGTTTTGCAATCCCGTGCCGATGAGATTCAAGCGTTTCTGTAGTTGTCATGACTTGTTCTCCTTTGCCCCAACAGTAACTCAAGCACGCATAACGACCCGTGCCACCTTCTTTAAGCCTGATGATGTTGGGATCGCTCAAGTCAAGGACTCTTGTTGGTAGACTTGAATTTACAACGGAGGGGCACTCCTCGTGCTGTTCAAGGCAGTTGTCCAACCAGGTACGAGCAAGAGCAAGTGATGAGGGCGAATTGGTTGGTTCTATGAAACGAGGGCTGCCTGCAAGGCTCCATGGGTTCGAAGTTCCTGTCCTCAAAAGTCAATAGACCCGTAGGCTGAGCGTCGCTAAGGGACACGTTATGACCGACCTTCAATGGCAGAAAACAGCACCCGACGGCTAGTGTCTAATCCTGCCTGAATTGCCAGGAAAGATGTCCCAGCCTCGGCTGAAGATATCAGGGAGACCCGGAGCTCGCCTCTGTACGGCTTGCTGTCTGCCATCGGTTGGGGGAGGCCCCACTCCTTACTTGCTTGAAAAACCAAGCCGCAGGTTTCGCAATCGACCTCACACTTCCTAAGCAGAGCCACCGGGATCCCGTCGGAGGTTTCGAGTTTCTGCGATAAACTACAACGCCTAGATTTATCGGCATTACTCTCCGACGGGAACGGCAGTGTGGTTGTTTCATGGTTGGCTTTCGAGCTGGGTCGACTCTCCGACTGCGACATAGTACAACCCATGATTGGCATACCCGAAGTAATAAGTCTCTTTATACCTAGGTAGACGAAGCTTTAGAAAGAAATGAGGGATAAAAAGTAAGGGCTAGGCTACCCTGTTGAAATACTATAAGAAATATCAGCAGGCAACCCACCGTTGTGCTAAGGATATTGACTGAGCCAGGTAGAGTGTGAATGACAAAGGTAAGGTTATTGGTGTAGTAGAGGGCCTACGTCGGGTAAGCACCGAAAGGACGTGCTATGTGTGAAGATTTTAGGAGATATAGGCCTAAGGGGTGGCTGGGGTCCACTACAAGGGTCCCTGCAGGGGGCCCTTATCGATAAGCCAAACACCTACACCTAAGGCCCGAGAAGTAACCTTTCTTCCTTCTTTTCTCCCTCAGGCTGACCTACTTATGAAATCCACATAATTTAGTGCAAACTTCGAGCCATCGTGCCGTGAAGCCTAAGTGACATATCGATAAAGGAGTATACTCACCTCTCTCAAACAACTATAGTTATGAAATTAGGAAGTTCAATTTTAGCCCCTATAGATGCTAATAATGCGTGGAAGAATCGGGACGCCGCTGGGTGCCTACGCCGTGGCCATGTCATTGCTAAACTATGCAGCTGAGGGTAGCCCCGCCATCGCCTGTATACTTGCTGATGCCTTAGTTGCCTAGAAACCTAACGCGTCGTCTTTGTTGGGGCAACGCGTGATAGATGGCTTTAAAGGATCGCTCACCCACCGCTGCATCATCGAACGAGACCATCCCACCTTGACCCTTCATTTTTCATCCATCCAGCAAGTCAACTTCGACCACAGGTCTTCATCATGGTCAGAACCAGAAAGAAAGACTATGGCGAGCAGCCGCCGCCCCAGAACCCCATGCTGTCCAAAGTGACTGAGGACGACAACCCGGACGGACCGCGCATCACCAACCGGATATCCGAGTCTTGCACGGATTTCACCCTGTTCCCCCAATTGCCGCCTGAACTGCGGCTCGGGGTCTGGGAGATGTCTATGACGACCGGACTCGTAGTGGTTCAGCCCAAACGGTTTCACTACTTGACTGGTCAAGAATTCAGACAAAAGACCCTTCCTGTTCAGTTCTCTGTCAACAGTGAAGCCCGGGGGTGCGCCCATAGGCACTATGACTTGAAATTCACCATCGCTGTGATTGCGGACAAGACGATATATGACAGCGCGAATGTCGTCATGTCATCGGGTGACACTCTTGGCCTACTAGGCTGGGATCGTCTCCCCAGCGACGTCATCTGCAAGTTCCAAGTCGAGAGAGCAGATTTAAATAGCCCATGGGCAAGCAATATTCCGCATGCCTCAGATTCCGGTTGGTGTCCGGAGGTGAAGAAGGTAGCATACCTGGATGCTTGTCTCATTTACAACCCCAACGTCAAACACGTGCTCAACTCCGCGGCTTCTTGGGACTTGACGTCGGTCCTCCACACAAAGTCATCCAAGCTCAGGACGCTGTTTATCCCTGGCCCTCCTGGCCCTCCTGGCCCTGCTTGGTACAAATTTCCGTGCTCACTGGATCGCTACCCAATCAAGGGAAAAGATCATGTTGTGATTCAGTCACGCAAATTCAATGGGACCTTGCAAGAATGGGGTGAGAGACTGTTGTACAGGGCTCGTCATGATGGTCTTCCTCGACGGGTGGGAGCGCCGGAAATCTTGGCATTCGAGCTTGGAAAGGAATTCGGAGGGAACTTCACGCGATACAACGGGACTGCGGATCTGGATGCTGAGTACAATTGCTTCCCCGGCGAATTCAATTGGATCACGAAGCATGCGTGGTGCCCTCAAGGGTTTTGAGTCTGGCGAGCCAGATCAGGCATGTCATCAACATTTCGGAAACCATTCTGAACCTTTCGTCACATGTATTGGAGAATTGGCTAGTGCAAACCTTGCGTGGAAGTGGCTCTACAGGTTGAGCAGTATCATTGGGTATTGGCAGCATTTTTGACCTTATTCGTACACTGATTTACCCCAGCAAGGTGTGCCCATGATTTCTTTTCTGCAACCTTGGCCACGGTATCCAAATCCCCACATTTCCCTGTCACTTTCTCCTTCCCAAGACGATCGAGTGACTCTGAAATTTGCTCGATGGTGCTCCAGCCCACGAATCACTCAGGTCGGCAACCCCCTCGATGAACGTCGATTTGAGCTCATCCAGTGCTGCTTTGCCATTCCAGTTCTTCATGCCTAGTCTCTCCATCGCTTCGTCGAAGCGCCTCCTTAGTAATTGTCCATCTCGACGATCGCGGGCAGAGACAGTGACCGCATTGTAGCTCTCATCCTCGCTGTCATATGTAACTGGGGTGTTCTCACCGTCCTGCTCGTCAAAGGGATCGTCCCCACGGAGGAAGACTGGGTAGTCGATGCCGTACCAGTCTGGAATCGTGGTTGTTTGCTCCCAGTCAATGATGCCTGTGATTTCGTATGTGGATGGGTCGACGATTATGTTTGCGCTTCTTAGGTCCTCATGGCAGAGCGAAAAGCGGCGTTTGCCAGAAACCATAGAATCCCGGTCTCCGAACACCAATGGAAGTAATCGCTGGTACGACATGTAGGATTGTTGCAAGTCATCAAACTCCTCCAAGTCGTCTTCGTCAAGTCCAATCTCATCCCGCACAACATCCTCCCATTTCTCTTGTTTAAGGACATCGGTCATGTCTGATTTGGATAAGAGCAGGCTTTTGGCAGTCTTGATGAACTCCCACTCTACCTCCAGTAATGCCCGAACCCATGCTCCACACCACTTGAATGGTCCCCGGTCGGATTGAAGATAGCATCGCCTACCAGAAAAGAATTCTGGATCAACTGACGTACCAATGCAGAAGTCGGACGCAGAAAGTTGGCCTGCCGCAGTAAATGGCCGACTCTCCCCGTTGTCGCGAGCCCGCTCAGGCATGGAATTCTCAAAATACACCGAGCCGACCTCATCGAACTTGTTTGCGTCATCCCATAACTGAGCCATGATCCCGGCGATCTGATCAACCACATGGAGCTTTCCCTCCCAGGGCATCGTCCGCCATACCTCCCGTAGTTCAAGGCCTGGGGCCTTCTCCAACAGGCACCATTCGAACCCCAAGGGGTTCGCCGCAGAGCTGCTCCACGCCACGGGCCTTGGCACGGGGATCGTGGTTCTCCTTCGCACATACTCCATTGTCGCCATCTCGCTCTCCATCTTCAGGGAGGGATCAAGAGGCACGGCCACGCGGAACAGGTAGGAGGTCGTCCATGACGGATGTGTCACCTCGTATATCTTGTGACGCGCGCCGTCTGCTAGGAAGTGCACGGTAAGTAGGCTGTCCACGTTGTCTTGGACCCCTCCACCGGTGAGCACGGATGAGGCGGTCTGTCTGATGATTGCGATGTCAGGTTCAGAGGGCCAGATTGGCGTCGAGTTGTAGCCCTGCGTCAATTTGAGTCGGTCGTCTGGGAGATACGTTGACCACGACATTACAGATGGAAATCTCGGCTGGGAAATGCGTGGTAATGGGCACTTGGGTCGTGAAAGTCGGTACCGGTAGGTACACAGACGGGATCGAAGTGTTCGCCTCTGGCCCTGTGACGACGTGCCACAGTGGATACGGTGCAGAGTACAGCAGCTTTGACTGGCCTGTTCTAGCCCTGACCTCTGCGACAGGGTCTATTCGCATGTCCTTCTAGCTAGGTGCCCTTGCTTGGTACCCTAGGGTACGTATGAGGAAGCTTGGGTCGTTCTTGCCCTCTCTTTTGCTCGGGGGCACCTCCCAAAACGAACGAGTACCAACCCTTACCCTTGAACTTAGCTAGTCACGCGTCGATGCGACGAGACGCGACCCAACGAGAAACGTCAACAAGTCCATGTCGTACCCTCCTTCTCGGCCACCAGTTTCAATGTTTTTGGAAGAGTGCAGCAACATGCAAATGTAAGCTCAGTCCTTGAGTCGTCAGGCACAAATATTCTCCCCGAATCAAGATTGGAAGCAGGAGATGGAACCCGCTGTGCATGTCAAATGCGAGCCGTCGGATGCCACCAATCTGCTTACATGCACGCCTCATCCTCATCAGCCTACCAGATCGGGGCTTGAGGCTGTCAGCATCAAGACTGACACCAGACAAGAGCCGTCTGCCAGCAGTCTGGACAATGCTGCATCCTTTCCCAGCCCCGACTCCGTCCAGCTCCCCCAAGACCAGCATCAACGACATCAAGAACAACAAGAACCAGATGCCCTCGAGCAGTGGGCCAAGCAGATGTCGCCCGACATTCTCGAGCATGGCGTTCGCCTGGGCTTGGATGTCCTTGAGACCATCAAGTTTCCCCTGACTGCCGCTGCATCCATTCCCGGCACCCAGGCTTCCACATGGCTCGACACCATCGCCCAGCTCGAATCTCGTGCACAGCCTTTCAAGACCATCGTCGGCGTGGTCGGCAACACCGGCGCCGGCAAGAGCTCCGTCATCAATGCCCTGCTTGACGAGGAGAGGCTGCTTCCAACAAATTGTCTGCGAGCTTGCACTGCTTCTCCCACTGAGATCTCGTATAACCCCAGTCACAACCCGGACGAGCTGTACCGGGCCGAGATTGAGTTCATTGCCCCTGAGGAATGGATCAAGGAGCTGAGGACCCTCTTCACCGACTTGTTGGATGATGGCAAGATTTCTCGTGATTGTACCAACCCGGAAACAGAGGCCGGCATCGCTTATGCCAAGATAAAGTCTGTCTACCCCTCCAAGACGAACCACATGATCGCCGAGACCACCCCCGAGAAACTTGCCAACGAGCCCGCCGTCAGAGGCGTCCTGGGCAGTGTCAAGATGCTGAGGTCATCCACCGCCTCCGAGCTTTACCATGGCCTCCAGCGCTATGTCGACAGCAAGGAAAAGGACTACCACCTCAAAAAGGACGTTGCCATGGAATACTGGCCGTTGATCAAGGTTGTCCGTATCTATACCAAGGCGGATGCCTTGTCCACTGGTGCTGTCATCGTCGACCTGCCCGGTGTTCAGGATTCCAACGCTGCCCGAGCAGCCGTCGCACAGCAGTATATGAAGGCGTGTACCGGTCTCTGGATTGTCGCCCCCATCAACCGTGCAGTCGACGACAAGACCGCCAAGTCCCTTCTCGGAGATTCATTCAAACGTCAGCTCAAGTATGATGGTATCTACTCGGCCGTGACCTTCATCTGCTCCAAGACTGACGACATATCGGTGACGGAGGCCGCCGAAAGCCTCAACCTGGAGTCTGGCGTCTCGGAGTCCTGGGCCAAAATCGACGATCTGCGACGCCGGATCAGCGCCCTCAAGAGACTACTCGCAAACGGCAGGGAAGAGAAGGCGGACTTGGTCGATCGGCTTGACCATCTTGACGGGAAATGGGAAATTTGGGACGAGCTCTCCCAGAAGCATACCGACGGCAAGACCGTCTACCCTCCCTCGGAGAATGCCAAGAAGCGAAAGAGAGGTGCCATCTCTTCCAGGAGCCGCAAGAACCGTGCGTCGTCTGATTTTGACGATAGCGACTCCGACTCAGCGTTTGAATCGGCTAGTGATAAAGAGAACCAGCCTGGAAACGATGGCCGAGAGCCTTTGTCGGGGGATCAGATCCGTGAAGTGCTAGCTGACCTTAAAGCCCAGAGGAAGGAGATTCGGCATATGAGGAAAGAAATCGACGCCAAGCTCGCGAGAATCCGAGATGAATTGAAGCCTCTTCAGTCTGAGGAAGGCCGCCTGCTTGGAACTGTCAAGGCCGCCTGTATCCAGGGCAGAAATGGCTACTCAAAGGGTGCCATTCAGCGAGACTTTGCGATGGGCATCAAAGAGTGGGTTTTCCCCAGCAGACTAAACATTTTGGCTTGTCTACTCACTGTTGCCGCAGATTGGATCAGGAGACTGCAGTCGAGGAGGACGAGGATGCCTTTGATCCTGATGAGGAGATCAGAGACTACGACGAGGTCGCCCGCAACCTCCCCGTATTCTGCGTTAGCAGCCGTGCTTACCAGAAGATGAGAGGCCGGCTAGAGAAGGACGACTTCAATGACGATGGATTCCGCAATGTCAACGAGACCGAGGTACCCCAGCTTCAGCAGCATGCGAAGAAGCTCACCGAAGCTGGCCGCGCAGCTACCAGCCGTCAATTCCTCAATGGCCTTAGCCAGCTTATCAACTCCATGAAGATGTGGGCATCTAATGCGGGGCCTCAGGCTCACATGAGTCACGGTGGCACGAAGGAAGAGGAGACCCTCCTTCGAATGCAGTTGTCAAACCTGGACAAGGTATGCTCGACCTCTTCCTTGTCCGGGTACATGTTGTTCCAATCCAGTCCGCTAACCAATGAAAGGCCCTCGCCAAGGCTGTTGATGACTGCCTTGCCACGATCAAAGCGGCCCTCTCTGAGTGCATCTACGAGTCCTTCGATTCAGCAACGCTTCGTGCCGCCACTGCAGCTGTTCCGACCGCGACTGCGTGGGGGGCGCGCCGCGCTGATGGCGGGATGTACTGGGCTACCTACAAGGCTACATGTCGACGTTCTGGCGTGTACTCTGGTGCCTCTGGGCCCCGGGACTTCAATGCCGAGCTGTTGGAGCCCATCAGCAAGCAGCTCGCTAACGGGTGGGAGAGGGCGTTTCTCCGCCGCCTCCCCGCCGCGCTCGAGGCCTTCTCCGTGGATGCCCGGCTGCTCCTGGAGACCTTCCACCGTGATGTTGTCCAGCACTCTGAGCAGCGCTGTAGAAACCACGGCGGCATCGGCATGCTCAGCCAACAGCTGCGGACGCACGTGACGCGACTCAGAGAGATCCCCGGGATGCTCCGCACCGTCATCCAGGACCTGCAGCGGGACGCCAGCAGGGGGTTCCAGCCCGTGGTCACGGTGGAGATGGAGCCGGCATATGACGGGTGTGTCCGAGAGAGAGGCATGTCCGACCCAACCAAACATCTTCTGCTTTCTTTGTTGTCTCCCTTACACACAGGCTAACCTCCAGACACAGGCCCAGGCTCCTACGCGCGCATGAAGACGCGCATGGCCGACCACGTCGAGACCCAGCGCCACGGGATGTTCTCACGCGCCACCGAGAGCGTCAGGGCGGAGCTCCAGGTGCTTTGCGAGCGCGTCGAGCAGGGGGTGCGGGCGCAGGTCCTCGAGATCTACGGCCTGCTCGCCCGCGACTACCTGGCTGTGCTCGTGGGCGCCGCCGGGTCTACTACTACTACTGCTGTCGAGGAGCTCGGCCCGTCCCGCCCCGAGGGCCTCCTGCGGGCCGAGATGCTCCCGATCCTGCACGATGCGGCCTCGTGGTTCGCCGATGTGTCGGGCGGCAGCGGCGATGACCATCCTCTCAAGGATGGGTCCCCCGTCACCGTCCAAGAAGGGCTGAGCCCTTGTGCCGGCGATGATGGCCATGAGGCAGACGATGACGATGATGATGATGATGACTATGACGAACTTGCGGCGACGCAACTCCTCCGCGAGGAGTCTGAAGCGGGCGTTTATGGCCGGACAGCGTAGGTACGACCACGGGTGAGTCGGCCGTGTAAAAGTATGTCCCCGAGCGTGTGTTTCACCTAAGCTTTTTCTTAATCGGGTCTTGTACATGTAAGTGATTTTAAAAGTGAGTTACTTAGTTTGTAATTTGTGTTTTGAGGGGTCTTTGTTTCTTTGGATATTTGATATCTGTAATAGTCGTTCCGTACGAATCATTTCAGGGGCATCTCCAGGCCCACTCAACTCCCCTCCCGATGAGGTCCCATCGAGAAGCAATCTCTGGCGCTGGTTGGCCGAGCATATCCTAAGGCATACCGCAGGAGGGAACAAGTGGATCACTCCTGAATAAGGGTGGTCCAGAGCTGAGATGGTTTCAATAACCTTCTGATGGTCGTTTGTACACTTCCAAAACTCGCGGGGTGATCTTTAGAGCCTAGAAAATCCAATTTGCCTACAGATGATTTGATCTAAGCTGTCCCTTCTCTGCTCATCCCGCCCAGATGCCCGTGGCTGTTCATGTCCACCAGCACTTTGCCCTGCCTCCCTGGAGTAGCCTCGAATTCGAGCGCCTGCCGAAATATCTGGTAGTGGGAAGACAGCTGCTACTTCTGAGCCCGACCAGACCGCGGACGATTCGTTTCCTATAATACACTGCCAGTCCTCCAGAGACAGGAAGCATGCGGTATTGCGTTTACCGTTCTACAACTTTCCATGCATTTTTCACTTCCGGTGGAAATGTACGGTGGCCCGCCTCAAAGATCAGATAGTTAGCATCACGTTTTACGTGAAATTGCCGCTTCACCGGACTCGCTAGGCATCTGGTGTTTGAACATGGCAAAGAGTACAATTAACGTCGAAGTGTCCGAGAAGCGGCTTTTCAGCTTCTCGATATCAGGTCCAACTAAGCTGCCAATTAAGGACAATTGCTTGCAAAGCGGCAAAGCGAGCAAGGATCATCCGTGAACTGTTAGCAGCTATTCTGTCAATTCGGTCGACAGTTGCAGTTCTCATTGTAAAGGGGTGGAAATGTATGTGCATGAATGACTCTGTTGCCGCAACTGAATTCAAGCTGTATATGTATGTCTGATAACGAGCTGTGATTAGCGTCTTTCTTTCTTCTCTTTTTTTCTCTTTTTTTTTTGATCTCTAGACGGTCATTTGGAAGCGGCCGAATCGTTCCGCCAAATTGGTCATCGACCTGACTACCTGGGGCTCCGGCTTCCACATACCCACTCCTGAAACCGAAGAGAAGACCCACTGGTAATTGGCCTGTAGTGGGACATCCCCCCGGGACAGGTTCGCAGATCCTTCACGTCGAGCAATTAATCGCCAAGGCGTTAGCATGGCCCACATCGTCCATGACACAAGTATGCTAACGAGGGTTAAGCTGAGTAATTGACTCGCTCTCGCCTTTAAAGTATATACCGAAACGGTCAATTCGGCCTCCGTCAAAGGTCCCCGGGTGTCGTACTTGTCAAGTGGTTTGTATCTCGGTGTCTAATTGGAAAAAGATTTATCAGCGGAGTGGACATAAGGTACCTCTAGAGTGATCTGTCAGAACGTTATATATGCACGGCTACGATTCTAATCGAATACAACTTCAAACTTTTAGCGCATCTTGTCTCAAATTCAAACCTTAAAACCCCAGACTCTGGATACAGCGACTGACATCTATCTTTGTTAGCAATGGCGTCTTACTTCATTACCGGCACATCTCGTGGCATTGGACTCCAACTGGTGACCTCGCTTGCAACCCGACCTTCAACGCAGGTGTCCAAAGTGTTTGCATCTGCTCGCAAGGAGTCGGATGGCCTGAGAAGGGTAATCGAGGGGTCTAATGGCCGCGTCCAATTTGTCCCGCTGGAGGTCACGTCCCAAGAGAGTGTAGAGGAGGCGGCCCGCATCGTGGAGAGTTCTCTCAATGGCCAGGGACTCGACGTCCTCATTAACAACGCGGCGGTGGCGGTCCCAAGCCCAAACGGAATTCTGGACATGTTCGTATCCTGAGTCATCCCGCATGCATACATGAGCCTCGTCTAATGGATGGCCCGGAGCCAATAGGAAGGACTTGAGCGAACATCTAAACACCAATGTCATAGGAGTGCACAACGTTACTGCCGCCTTGTTGCCTCTGTTAAGAAATGGCAACTTGAAGAAGGTCATTAACATGTGAGGCACCACACCATGCATGTGTCTAGGACCCTTTCACTTACTCTCATTAGATCTTCAACCATGTCATCCCTCACCTGGGCGACACACTTCGACTGGCAGCCCGCACCAGCTTATAAGATTTCCAAGAGTGCCCTCAACATGTTGACAGTGCAATACGCCTCGGAATTCCGGGGTGAGGGCTTCACTTTTGTTGCCATCTGTCCTGGTGTATGTCTCCCTCTTCCCCTTGTGTCAAGAGGTCCGTCCACCTGGGCATGCTGACAATTCCCTCACAGTGGGTGAAGACAGAAACGGGAGGCGGAGACGTCGCCGATCTGACGCCTGAAGAATCCATCACGGGTATTCTTACGCTTGCTGACAAGGTTGGCATCGAGGACTCGGGCAAACTCCTGACCATCCATGTCGCGGGATGGGAGACGCATGAAAATCCAGTCAAGCGGTACGATGGTTCTGCAAGGCCTTGGTAGAGACGACAACTTAGCTGTCCTCGAATACATCGACCGCAACAAGTCCATGTATCTTTTTGGATTCAAGGCGCGATGCAACATTGAAATCGGCCTGTATTGAAATTAAAATCATTTGAATATTGAGATTTGTACATCATGGGGGTATCCTAGGGGAGGAAACTGGAGGTCACCAATTCCACCAGTTGACATATTTGGTATTGTACGACACTCATCCCACCTCAAGTCACAGTCTAAGTGCCCCTGCCCCGGCAAAGGCGTGCAAAGGAGCAATCTTGGAAGCCCCAAGGCCATCACTCTCGGCCAAGGTGGGTCATCAAATACTCAACTGAAATCACATCCACAGCGTGAGTAACCTGCGCACCGATTCAGCCCTTCAGAGAAAACGTGCATGGCCCGCTGTCTTTGAGAGCGTAGTATGGGATCAGTCACTAGAACAGAAAAGCTTAGATCTCGTGGGCCACTCCCCCTATCTGGTGTCGCATTCGATGTCGGGACCCTTGGGCCCCTGGTTAAAACACGAACAGCGTCTCAGTAAGATGAATCCCGATGGCAGAAATTGAGAAACAGGTGAGGTTGAGTTGGATCGTCACTGCAAGGTGCGCGGTCTGAGTAAGAAAATATTGGCCTGTCTGCGGCTACTGGTCTGCCTAGATGCCGAGTACTAATTCAATCGATCCTCCACGAATTGGAGGCTCATAACAGATGTGCTATCCAGGGCAGTCTGTGTTGCTGGATCTGGCCACAACCAGGCTCTGCGCCTTGAAATTGTCCCTGTGCCATGCATACGAGCTGGAGATTTCGTTTTGAATCCCCATACACAGTGTACTCGAGGACCTAGCGTTTTGAGAGCAATAAATTGCCAAGAAAAATGCAGAAAAGATACAGGGTTGTGGGAAAGGGCCTGGATGGGGCGGTTCCCTCTTGTGATGAGACCCGGACTGCGACGCAGGACGGTAGTCTGAAACGAAGTCGTCTCCAAGGTGTAGCCTCGGACTGGCCGCCCTTCTATGTCGGTTCGTGCATCCATGAGTTTTTCCTCCTTATCCCCTGCCATTTCAAACGTTGAAAATCCCGGGCCGTTAGTGGCGTGGATCGGGCACACTCGGATATGCTGACCGTGCATCCCAGTAGCCCTGACTATTGCTTGGGTGTGGATTCTGTTGTGCCGACTGTCCACTCCTCGCTTGGCGGCTTGAACCATTCCCATTGGGTGTTCGATAACTTCTTTGACTTTCCGGGTACCCTGCTGTTGTTGTTGGTGCAATTCCGCTTCCGGCGTAACCCGTAGGATATGGGTTCCTCCCGGCGTATGATGCTTGATCACATTGGCTTTGCTGCCGCATAGCATCCATTCGATAGTCTTGTCGAACACGGGCTTGGACTGGTGGCTGGACATTGAGCATGGCCTCAAGAACCGGGTCTTTCCGTGTTTTCGAAGACTTGTTCGTTTTCGAAGACTTGTTCGTTTTCGAAGACTTCTGGTTTTCGCGGGCTCGTCTCTGCTTATCATGTTCCCTACGCTCCTGGTCCTGACGGTCTCGTTCATCTTTCTCTCGCTCAGCCTTCTTTCGTTTGCGGTCTTCTTTCTTTCGGCGCCAGAGGTGTTTCTTCTGCTCCAAATCTCTTTCATGATCTTCCTTGAGAAGTGTAGGACGCCTCAATATCAACGAAATCTGATAGAACTGTAAAACCGCCAGAAGGAGAACGAAACCATCCGTAACTCCGATCGCATAGCACCACTGGTTGCTGATCGGGTAGCAAGGCCCGCCAGGAATGAGATAAGTTGGTATGAAGCACTTTGATATTTAATGAAAGTGAGCAACGTGCAAGGACTAAAAGAAGTGTCCGAGGGGGGCAGAATTGTGGCTAGGATAACGAGGGCACTCACCGGAAAGATCGCTAGTGGGGCGAATAGTGCAACCCACTCCGCGCAATCAAAAAAAATTTGCGGGTGATAATTATACTTAAATAAGCGTAGCAAGAACGGTAGTGTTATCAGCATGAGGTGCCAGAGACACAGAAAACCGCAGATAATGACTGCAGCCAGCAGCAACGCGCCCTGAGGTGCTGTGCGCACGCCTTCTGCCACCGGTATTTTCCCGTGCAGGAACGAAAATATTGAAAGCATGGTGGATGCGACGGCGAAGAAAATCTATCTCAATGTGGTGTTGTGAGCTTGTGAATCAGTACAAGGTAAAAGGGGAATTAGATAAACGGAAAATGTTTGTATGGGTAAAGGACAATTACCTGGTATGCTCTGATCCAGACATCCTTGCGGTAAGATTTACGTTCATCCCTGAATCTGTAATAATTCAAAACCACGACGAAAGTTGCAACGGCCTCCATGAAGAGCCACAAGCCCTCGAAGGTAATCATTGTAGCAGCCGCGGCGCAACCTTGGGTGCTTGCTCGGCAGCCATGGGTGCTTGCAAGGACCACAGTGATGTATCCCTATCATGGTACGGAGTCAGCTGAAAGAAATGGTAAGTGAAGAAGAGGTGAAGATACTTACGAAGAAGGTAGTGACCATGGCGAGCATTATAATTGAACAAGCAACGAGCCACAAGCGGAACCAGGTCGCGTGCTTGTGAAGCTTGCGCAAAAGACCATTCCTAAACACCCCAACCATGGACCAAACCAGACAAACGGAATTAATAGAGATGAATGTTAGCAGCCATTTATCGTTGTCCCACGCAGGAAGTGGAGAAAGCGTGGCCGGGCCGCCCGGTGCCCAAATTCCGAGTGACAAGGCCAAGGCGACAAGAGAAACAATGACCTGCGCACGCCCATTAGCGAAATGCAAGCACGTTATCATGGAATGTCCCTGCCTGTGCGATCCCGAAGGCGTGCCACTTGGTGCACCACCCGGAGCAGGACCTCTCCGTGTCATCGCCTAGCCTGTCGCTGTACGCATAGCTGCTCCCGTACGAAGAGAGGCTCCCGTACGAAGAGCTGCTCTCATACGAAGAGCCGGTCCCATACGAAGAGCCGGTCCAATACGAAGAGCTGCTCCCGGCGTAATTAGACTTTTTTGGCATCTCGAGGAATTCGACGGAAGCAGCTTAGTAAATTGGAAGAAAAGGCGAGAATGGGGGTTTTTGATGGTGAAGACTGTTTTCTTATCTCTGTTTTTCGAAGTGCAGTATGTCCGTTTGTTTGCCAAAATCCAGCGACGGCAGCGTAGGTCCAGGGGATTTTATAGCTCGATCAGGAGCTACTGACACACTTCGATGCAAGATTTTGACACTCGTCTAAGTCACGTTAGAGTCTAAGTCACAACATGATGTGGTTGGCAGAGCCGAAAGCCGGGCAAGGCCCATAATTCTACAACATGGCATTTGGGGGGCCGCACGAAGCTGTTCAGACTCTCAACACTGGAAGTGGGGAGAGGGATGAACAGTGGGAATAAGAACAGGCTGTTGGGGCGCGGCCAAATCTTGAGAATGGGAAGCTATCGATGGTGGTATAGAATAATGTAAAATTTGGCCCGTTGCCGAACTTTGTGCCGTCACAAAAACACAACACCTGCCGCTCGACACAACGTCACACACCCCTCCGAATGTCGAACGCGTGGGTGAGTCACTCGCCGCCAAACTTGCATCAAGTGCCCAGGCTTCAAGGCGGCTCGCCGTTCGACGTTCAAGATTGTCTTCTCCTGTCCTGATCCAACACGAATCCCCGGACCTGATCGAAGACATATTTGTCCGAGGCAGGCCAATGGTACCGATTATTCTGACAGGCAATCCGCTGTGGCTGATTCCACGGTCCTCGTTGTGCTTATGTCGCACGCGCATAAAGCGGCGGTTGCGTTGAACGACTAGATGGCGACACCGGGTTCTGACCACAGGTGGAATTCTCGTGAATGCCACACATCGGAGTTTGCCTCTCTCAGACTAATTTAGGGTATGAAAAGCGGAAGAGACCAGCCCGGTACCGACTCTGTCCCAATGGCCAGTGTGGAGGGCATGCGGGCTTTGCCCAAGAGCCTTTGGGCCACCTCTCCGCCGACATGGACTGCACCAATCCCCTCGACCATAAGTTCGGACCAATCCGCATTCCGGTGGTCCCACTTCATTTCCGTTGTCCTTTCAAAGAAGTTGGCCCATTAATGTCACTGAAATTGCTCCCAGGATACTTCTTCTTCATTTCACTATCAGGGGTGGATAGGCGCTCATACGGCAAGTCCTGGAAGTCCGGACAGTGACTTTTCAGGCTCTTACGAGCATTTCAACCAGAGCTCCGTGGTACAAAACCCTACCACCGACCGTCTGGGCATTGAGGGCTCCCCGTCATTGCGATTTACCCTGTTGATCAAGGTCCTCGAAGCAATGAGGCATTAGAGGCGTTGTGTCGGCCTCTGAAATCGAGTGGCGGTTACATGACACATCCAGCCTAGGCATTTCGCGGACATTAAGACTCAGCCTGCCGACTTAGCCCGACTCCGAAAACTGTCTTTATCTCATAATAAGTAGTAAGTAAATGTTTAAATTTCTAAGTTTTTCTACTCACCTAAAGTCTATAATTAATCTAAGCAGTATGAAATATAATGAAAGAAAGCGTAGTAAATTTTACTTTATAGTAACTTTATAAGTATGTATATATTAATAATACCTATAGCTATTTTAAGCACTATGCGCTAAGCTCTGTAGAGAATTAGTAGAAACCACTAGTATTTAAATTCCTATGACCCTTAGAACCATTCTAAAACAGTAGCATAGTACCGCTCCTACCTATTTCCGTCTCTATTCTATATACAGCCGTACCGCACCCAGCGTCAACCTACCCTAGGGTAGGAAAGGCCCATAAGAACACGCCCTACTAGCAACGGGCTAGCATTACTTGGATAGTAGTGGGAGTTTCATATTTGTGCAATAGCTATTAATTACCTATATAAGAGAGGTGAACAAATCCATACAGCACTTTGTGAACCCATTAGAACGTGCCTGAAAAAGCAGGCCCCACACACACATTAGAGCGTTACGAAGATGTCTGTGGACATCTGCTGGTCAGTTGAATCAAAGTCCCACTCACCGCAAGATTTTCTGCTTTTCGAACGGAGCCGGTTACCGGCAAACTCACCTGCAATCCACTACTTGGCGTGGCCAAATCCGTCAAGCCACTGTATTTGAAGTCTGGGCAGCTGCAACACCGCCTCAGCCATCGTTCAGTGCAAGGAGGCCGCCAATGTAAGGCGGCTTGGCCTGCTTATGGGCGTGGACGCCATATAGTAGGCCTTAATTCCCGGGTTGGCGCTTATGCCTTTCCAAGGGGTCAGTAAATGCACCACCTTTGTGGTACCTTGTCTCGGCAGACTGGTCTGTGGAGTCGATTGGCCAGATGCCAGCATGCCAGCATGCCAAAGTCAGCCCAGCTATTGCGAGCGGCCCCCAAACCAGCTACGGCTCCAAGTCGCGTCTCCTGTGTGTGCATGCGAGGACAGCCAAGCACACATGTAAGCCATTGACTCAAAGGGTAAGACCTACACTATTAATGTCGTGTTACCAGTCTAACAGCCTCAGAGTTTTCGCCCAGAGCAGAATTTCATGGTCTGGCTGACCACCGCCTGACGGTGAAAGCCTTGCTTATGCCTTCAACTGGTGGGTGCTCAAATCAGTATTTTGCCGATCTCCAGAAGCCAGAGTGTACTCATTGTAAAATGAGAAGAGGCTATCGGATGAGAAGCTACGTGTGGGTAAGTGAGCGTAGTTCAGCTTGCAGCGCGCTTGGCTGTGTAAGTCCTTATAGTGTGCCTCTTAACAAATGATTAGACTAGGCGAGTGTGGTATTTAAATAAGCACCACGAGTCAGTATGGTGTGAAGAATAATATAAAGTAGAGCAGGATGCCCTGTCTGCCCGATAGATTTCTTTGTTAACTATACCACACCTAGTCCTCGATATAAATACGATCCTACATTCCCACCAGTAGAAAAATGAAAAAGGGGGTGCTGCGGTCTTTGGAAGGGGATTCAAGTTAAGGGTGACCGTTTTTCCAGCCTCCCAACCGCCTTCTTGCCCCTTTCAAGACTTAGACAGAACAAGCCATGGTCTTCATCTGCGGGAGGTGTGGGGCTCGGGGGCCCGAAATTGGCGGGGGCGATTCACCTGAATTAGTATGTGGTGGCACGAAAGGATATGAAGAAGGATAGGCGATGAGAGCACAGCATATGGAAAGGACCGCCGAGAAAGGAAGATGACGGTAACACAAGACATTTTTCTGCACCTAGACTCATGGAACAGCTGCGCACGGCCCCCAATCTGAAGCCGAGTTTCCTCAAATGTTGTTCTCAACCTCTTCTGTAACCCAGTTCTCAAACTTCCACCTTCCTTATCTGCCCCAATTTCTACCCCATGCTCCTTGGACTATTAAGCGGCTCCCAGGAACTATCACATCACAGTCAAGAGTCTATTTGCAGACAGTCTAAGCTTTCCTGCGATGTCAATTACATGTTACGACCAGCTATCCATCCCACGACCGGAGTATTTCCCCTGTTCGAATTATACCACAGAGGAAACCAACTCTTGCTGCGCAGCGAGTGATCAATGTGGCCGCAACGGTCTCTGCATGGTTGCTGCGGGAACTGGAGCGGGTAACAATGCCGACTATTATGTTCGAGGCTGCACAAACCCCGACTGGAGTGGTTGTCCCAAAAATTGCTTTTCGTGTGAGTTCCTACTTCATGTAGCGGGCGGTCAACATACTGACCTTAGTTTTTCAATGAGAAGACGTTTACGGTGGCGTGCAAGGCTGCCCGCCTGGGAACCAGTCATTCTGCTGTTACGGCGATTACAGAGCAGGGCAATGGCCCGGCCGCAACAATGGTTGCAACTGCTCCGATCCCGCTGTAGTGTTTTCGCTTCCTCCTGCGTACCCTGCAATAGCCACAATTCCTGCCTCTCTACGCTCATCAACGACAACATCAATACCGAGCACCACTGGCACGTCTGCGACAAACACCTCTCCTGGAACGTCTGCGATAGACGCCCCTACTGGAACCTCTGCGATAACCGCCTCTTCTAGTGTTCAGCCGACTCAGTCATCTTCATCTGATACGTCCGGAAATAGCGATGTATTGACCAGTGTGGGCATTGGCCTGGGAGTTGGATTACCGCTGACGGTGGCCGCAATAGGCATGATTTGGCTGTGGAACAGAAGACAAAAGCGGAGGAAAGTGGGTATGAAACCATTTCCATCGGTACCGGTGGCCAGGGTGCTGAGAGATGATGAGAACGCAAGCCGAAGGCACCAAAGTCAGCCTGCTAGTGAGCTCCAGGACGAAGGTGGACCAGACATCCTGGACTATAGTCAACACAAGAGACGCGAGCTCAGTGGCGGCCACCCTGACTTTTCGCCTCACGAGTTGCACGGGGAGCCTCGGCTATGATGTCAAGAAATGAAATGGTAGACAGGGCATTGAAGCATTTTCGAAGTTTTAGAAGAGGACCCCCCATAATGATGAGGGGCTATGCCCTTCATGAGAGTTGTGAAGGAATAATGTATTGCTGCTACCGAACAAGAGAGAGGGAAAAGTCCAAAACGGCGATACCTCGAGGCAAAAATACTAGTATGCCACAGGGTGGGCAGCGGTTAATGGGTCTGCGAAAGATGGTGACCACAGTCCTACACCCAACCGTAACATTGTATATCTATTTCCTAATACTTTCAATATACCAAGCCTCTCGGGGCTCGATAGCTCAAAGTACACCAAAGCAGTTTTTGGGCCTCTTTACCAACCCAGTGAGATACTTCCCGGCAGTATCAGAATCAACATTGACGCTTTGATGTTCCTGAATGGGCATGGCTCGTCCTGCGGCAATTGTAGCGAAGCAATCGACCTTACCCTGATTTCATCGCCCCAGATGAGCGTGAAAGAGCCTGCGTGATATCAGTCTCGCAAGACGAGGTCGAGCTTGATGTTGAACGTCGGCTTCTCGAATATCCCCCAACCCTTCAGATCCCTATCGTAATCCACGTTCTGGTCAGGGACCAGCCGTAAATCAAATGTCCATAGTAGCTTTCCCATGAACACCCTGATCTCCCACCAAGCGATCTCCTTGCCTGAGCACATTCGTGGTCCCTGGCTGAACGGCAGGAAATCTGCGCGAGCGTCGTTATCATATTTTGAGTCGTATCGAGGATGCTCTGTCGGTAGCCAGCGCTCCGGCCGAAAGCTGAGCGGGTCGTGAAAATATTTGGGGTCACGCTGCATTGCAAATGGGCAAGACTGACAGACCACTCCAGCCGGAATCCATATGCCGTCGACCATGGCCCCAGGACTGATGACTGGCATACCGGCTACAACATTTGGCATCATCCGGAGCGACTCTTTCAAACAGGCTGTTAGGTAGGGTAATTCTGCAGCTCGGGTGGCCGTGATCTGGTTGTAGCTGTGGAAGGCAGCCCTGATCTCCTGGGTCAGGTTCTCCAAAGTGGCCGGCGTATCCAGCAGATAGTAAAGCGTCGTGTAGAACCTTTGATTTAGAGTGAGTTGGTACCCATACGCACGGAATTAAAGAACACACATCATCCTGAAATTAGACCTACCACATAGCTGGTGCCTCGTAACCCGCGGCCAAAAGCTGGCCTGCAACTTGTTCAAGATGACGCATCTCTTTGGGGTCTTTGGGCGGCTCCCGATCCTCTGGAATAAGTTGCGCGATAAAGTCGAGGTATTCAACCGCGCCTTGTCGTCTAATACGCCTCTCAAGCTGCTGACGGCTGTGCTCTCTGATGTGGGAATGCGGCCTCATTGTAGTGAACAAAACCGGGTATTTCACAGGACTAATCAGAGGGAATCGGAATGATAATTGAATCAAGACCATAACTTTGCTAAATCCGGCGAGAAGATCGAGATATGGCGGATTTCTCACTAAAAGACACTATGTCAGCAAATTTTCTCTAATGTAAAAATGACTGTCCAAGGGAGACTTGCTGTCCTTGAGAGCATTCATTTCCCGATTGTAGGCAGTATCAGCAGAGATATCCACACACAACCAATCAGTCCACATTGGCAGGCTGACACCTTCTGGCCCGCCACCGATGGTCCGGATACGTTGAACGAAAAGATCGACATATTTGTGAAGGATTGGCTCTTTGGCAGCAAGAGATCGGCCACTAAAGGCTGGCGATAGTTGCTTGGCTACTTGACGGTGTCGTGCTGGATCCCATTCCCAGATGAGACCACCGTGTTCATCGTTACCGTGGTTGTTGATTTCAGTCTTGGGGAATAGCTCCATGTGTTTGTAATGAGCACCATAGATGTCTGTGTCTTGCGTCAACCAGATAGATACATTACAGGACCCAGGGGAAGAATGAATTTCTTACCTCTCAAGGCTTGTGGCCTGACAAAGAGGAGTTCATTAGGTGCAATCCGGACGATGGGGCCTAATTCACAATAGTTGGCTGTTAAAACAGGACGCAAAAGACGTGAATGTGGGACAAATTGCGAAGATATACCATACCGTATTTCTTTGAGGCATCTTCCATAGCCCAAGGAGCTCTCCCCGACAGTCTAGAAGTCTAGTAAGCAACGTTGTGTAGATGGTAGCGGCGTGGGTAAAGCTTACAAATGATAAGCATACCAAATGTCTGAGATTGCCGCGATCTTAGGACCTGGGAATTTCGCCAACGGATGAAAATATACACGCCACAAGGATCGAAGGGCGAAGCAGAATATAATCTGGAATTGATCAATTAGCCATCTGATGAACGCTACAGGCTGGTAGTCGCGCAGAGACATACCCCACCAACAATAGAAGTCAAGAGCTGCTGGGTAGTCCCCAGATCCTGGAGTTCAGCAGTCATCGTACCTAGGTACCTAGTGTGGTCAGTAGTCGCAACCATCAATTCACGTCAAGAGGCCCTGCTAGATAGCGGAAACAGAAACGTTGAACCACTCTGATCAAATGTGCACACTTTCCAGCAACAATGTTCCCGCCCAACGGAGTCTGATTGGGTCGACGAAGTCTACTGAGAACCGAAGGAAATGGATCGCACGCAGAAAAGATGGGCATCATGGTGGCCTGGGAGACAAGAAGGCAACGCGTTCCCCGCTATCAGCTTGTCTTCTGCGCGTGAATCTGTGTGGCCTGTCAACCTTCTAAATGCTTAGTGCCTCCTCTCACGCCACCTATGCCAAACCCGGGTTAGCAGCGTCTCTTCCAAGTGCTACGCCGCAATTATGCGCGAAATGTTATGAGCTTGGGAACAAAAAGCTTTCGACTCGTCTAGGCTAGTTTGATGGCTCGAAAGCAAGACAGTACGTGGATGCAACCTCATAATCACAGGCCTCGGGTAATGACTTAGACCCAGTCGGCACCTTCATAACACGTGGCTGCGGAACAGCGGCTAGGAGCAGAAGCTGTATTATATGGTTTTATCAGACTTCGAGCTTTTCCAAGGCCGGTACTACAGATTTTGCTACCATAAGGACGAGCAATTCATACTGGCACTCGCAGAGACGCGCTATGTTGGAAGCGCCTAAAGATTCGTAACCCTTCGCCTCAGGACCAGGGGCGTGAATTCCTCATCGGGGAATGCGACAAAGTCCATCTTGTGACTGAAGTCCATGAACCCGTGGATAATCACAACATCATCCTTTTGTGCAATCGCGAGACTGTTCTTTGCAACAACCTTGACCATAAAATCTCCCCTCACCCTCCAGAATGGTGGGATGAAGAAATGTCGAGTGTACGACCTTGCCTCTGAGATGTTCTTGATGCTTAGTGAACACACCCATCCTCCACGGTCTAAGAAAATGACATTAGACCGCGAGATCGAAATGATGGTTTTCACCCCGGCGACCATGTTTCTCATCGAAGTAGAAACTGAGACGTCTGAGATGCCTGGTTGGAGGCGGTTCGCCTGTATCATCAGGAATGCCGTCACCTGCCCGTTCTGAAGTGGCAGAGCCTGAAAGAGGTAGTCAATGCCCGGCTGAGAGAGCCATTCGTTGGGAACTGATGCTTTGCGGATGTCGCCTGATAGTGTGAGTGGAATAGCATGGGCGTCGGTCTTGTTATCCAGCCCATCCCATTGAAAGAGCTGCATATGCTGGTTTCTCGACAGCAGAAATTGAGTGTTGTCGGCAGGATGGATCATCCACTTTCCCTCCCCGAGGCAGTAGTCACGGAATTGCCCGCGACTCTCGTGCCAGACTTCCTGCCCAGAGGAAGTAGAGAGCAGGATCGCAGTGCCATCCGAACTCACAAGGGCTTGAGTGATCGTAGCCTGAGCCCGGTGGTCCAGAAGGCTCTCTCCTTGAGTCCAAGATCCTATCTTCGATGGGGGCGGAGTAAGCTCCGTAACGATGCACCTCCTTGATGTATCCACGCTCAAGAGACGACATTTCTTTGGGTTGTAATCCAAGTGGCGAACCTCGACAGAGTGAAGCTTCAGCTCAAGTACCTCCTTGCCAGTCTTGAGATGGTGGATGGTGATCGCACCGTCTTCTCTCCCACAGAAGAAGAATTTGTCGTCGTGAGCCGGTGAGATAACAGTCACCACTTTAGAATCGTCATACGGCCGAACAGGCTGACTGGGGCTTCCGGGGGTTGCTACCAAATACTCCTCCGGATCGCTCGAATTGTCGTCCATGGAACTTTTTCTCACCAAGGCCGACGGTTCCCATGCGTTACAGTATTTTCCTCTGACATCAAGAAGTCGTAGGCTATTTGACGAGAATATTAGCCCTGTGACAATCTCATCTAGCGGATTAAGGCGATGCAGAAGACGAAGCGTGTCGAAAGTCAGGAGGGAAACGCCTCCTTCGGTATCCCCAGCTGCAAGCGTCCGCCCATCAGGCGAACTTGCCAACACACGTGCTTGCAGACTGTATGTGTTGGTCTGCTCTGGGTTCCATTCATCGATTTGGACTGTGACAATGTCGCCATCTTGATAAGCGACAGCCATGAGATCAGCTTCCGCCGCCGGATTAAATACCACAGCCAGGATCTGAGGCGCTCGCGCAGCCTCTTCTGACCCTTCTTTCTCGACTTTACAAAACTTCTCGAGGCTTCCGTTCTCGTCTATCGAAAAGATCGTCAGGTGTGAGCTCCTCCAAGTCACAGCCGCAAGGCCTAGTATTGGGGAGACGCAGACTATCTCCGGACAGAATCTGCTTATACTTCGAAAGTTTCCATCGGAGTCTGAGTCTGATCCTGAGCTGGAGCTCGAGCTGTCCTCGGGTATGGTAAGTGGTTCGAGCTCCGCCCCATCCACGGTTGCAAAGGTCAACATTGCACGTTTGACATCATTCTTCAAGGTCACGAAAAGCCTGGTGTCATCAACGTTGAAACAGACCGAGGAGGCGATTCCAGAGATGGTCTTTTTCCACAGCAGTTCTTGTTGGGGGCTCCACACTGATATTGCCTTCGGGCTGCATGAGACCAGAGTATTCGTGACATTGCCAAAGGCCAGGTGACGGACTGGTGCACCATGCCTCAAAACAGCTACCTCTTCAAAGGTTGAGTTGCTGAATATCTTTATCATTCCATTGGTGAGTCCAGCAGCGAAATGATGTTCACTCGACGCGATGCATTTTGCTGAGCTTTGAAAGCTAATGCACGATAGTCGCTCATCCCAGTCTCGGTTGGAAGAGGTGATGACCTTTTGAGGGCAAGAGCTGGCAAACTTTTGATAGATGAATGACGAAGAGGGACACAACGGGGGGATGATGGCATATATTGCATCGGGTGAGTCCATTAAAGTCTGGCCGAAGATGCTGACAATGTGAGTGAGGTCGTCAACCCACGCAAGAAGATCCTGATACTTCTTGCTGAAAGGCGGGCTGGCTTCCAGCTGACGCGCGAGATAAGGCTTGATATTCTTGATGGTCCGCATGAATAGGCTGAGTCGGCCTCTTCTCGACATGTGTTCGATCCATATCAATGTTTTGGATTCAAAGAAATCAACGACACGCGTGAAGGTAGAATCCGAGACCGAATGAGAGTGGAGCAGATGAAATGAGAAATTTGAGCAAGCATAGTCCATCAGTGAGGAGGCTGTCTGTCGTCCAATTGTAGGTTTCGTCCTCTTGGATGTTCTCTTTAAGCCATCCCTGCCATCCATGAGTTCAAGGCAAATGATCGCCATTCTTTCGTGCATTTCTCGATAGTTGACGTAAAAGTTCGACGCCGCCGACATGAGGAATTCCTTGACTGTCTGGTGCATCAGGTGCACACGGAAGTCCTGGTTGACAGTAACGAGACTGCCACATATCTCTGAGAACAAGTCTCCAGACAGGGAAGACAAGAGTGTCTGATTAATGTCGAGCCGTACGGCCTCCTTGAGCTCGTCGACAGTGAGTGGCTCGGGGGCACAAGCAACCCAGCTAAGGATCGCCTTGGCTTTGTCTGCATTTGGCGAAGACGTAACGGATTCCAATATCTTTGCGTAGAATCCATTCATTTCAGAAGGGACCTCTCGGAGTGCAAGCTTGATGTCTTCGGCGCTGTATAGTTCATCAAGTCTTGAGATGATCAGTGAGGCCCAGAGAAAAATTCCTTGAGATCTCTCAAGAATGTCATCCATGAGTCTACCCGTGACATCCGCATCTAGAAGTCTCGACAGGCGTGGCCGGCCTCGAATGAAGGCTGCAATATCCTGCACGGAGGCATCCTGCCCTGTTCGTAGCTCAAACCTGCTCACTTTTTCCGCATTCAAGAGTTGCTCGACCGGAGCATCCGGAGAGTCAGGTCGACTCGTCAGGAAGATTCGCAGAGGAATCTTTGGGTCTATCCTGGAAAACTTCTGGATGAGAGAAGCAAGAGATTTCTTCGGACATTCATCGAGCCCGTCAATGATCCAAAACAGTGGCTGCGTGAATTGAACTTTCAAGAGGCGGCCGAGGAACAGGCTGTTCCATATTACCGCAGAATCCTGGGTGTTAATCGATTCTCCGTTCCGAAGCATGGTGAGAATTGTCTGGCGTATCTCAAAATTTGACTCGGCCATCTGGAATGCGAGGCTCAGCAGGAGACTGGTGATGCTTGTCTTCGAGTCGTTCTTGAAGAAGAAATAATTGCAGTCGAGATTGTATGAGCTCAGGTGTTTGATCACATGCCCAGCAGCTACTGACTTGCCCGATCCAGGAGGGCCGTATAGCCAGAATATGCGGGTCTGTTTGCCTGAAGGCGTACTTGGACTCGCAGGCCCGTAGTCTGGAGCGTCGCTGACGTCCATCCACTTGATGAAATCATAGTGTTGTGTCAACCACTCGCAAGTGCCTTTGTGCAATCTGTCAGACAAAGCTAAAAGATCTTTCTCTGGCCGCTGACAGTTATCAAGACCTTCGGCAATCTGATTCAGTTGTTCACTCTGACGCTCGGAGGCTAAAGACAGTCAGTACACAGACGGGGGAAGGGAGGGTATCCCCTTGGAAGCGGAGTTCGACTGTTCATGGGGAGGTTCCTTCAACATACTTTCCCTGTTGACATTCTCAATTGTTGTCTTGAAGCAATCCCTTAGTACCATGTAATTCGGATCTGTCATGTCCCTAAATTTGCACACATGCCGGTGGTCCGCTGGAAGATATTGGGTACGTTCGCCAGGCAAACCCATCACGGCGGATGACTTGTCCACAATGATGAAACCAGCGGTCGGAATTCCCTCGAAGAATGACCACAGCTGAAGATCGTTACAAACATGCCTGAAGTCTTCGTTGATATCCTAGGATATTTAGTAAGCAATGTTGGGCAGTCATTTAGTTGGAGAACTTACTGCCACTGTTTGCGAATCCGGAAGTAGCTCTTTTGCATAAGCCTTTGCGCCAGTGGGCAGAGAGACAGATAGAAAGGTCTTGAGATAAACAGCAGAATTTGAGCCTCTATGTGGAGTGGCCAAGAAGTACATGCTGTGAATCCGTAACGAAAGTTCTTGATAGATAGGATCGCTCCTGGCCAGGAGATAGGCCTTGGTGTGAGGTCAGTCAAAGGACTTCCAGAAGCCGGCGTGATGGGGGACATTCGAGAAACCGACCTGCTTAATGACAAGCCCACCCATGCTGTGGGCAATGAAGACGATAGGAAGCTGTAATGAATCAGCTATGAGGTCATCTCCACTTCCGACTTGCGGCTATTCCATACCTGACCTGTTTTCTTAATTGTGGGCGAATTCGATATGCTTGCTAGCAGGGCTTGGGCGAAGTCTCGAATCCTCAGATGGCTTTGGGATGATTTCGACCAATCCGAATCATATCCGAAGCTGTGGACGCGGACATGTTTGAATCCTGTTTCTGCTGGCAGCCACTGTTCCGGCCAATATGTTGACACATCCTCCGGGTAGAGACTCCATGTCTTCCGTGAGCCACCATGCAGACCGTGCACCTAGGCCATCAGACATGAGCACCAGGGAAGAATGGTTGTCGAAGGTAAGTGCACATCTGGCAATGGAACTTACGAATATGAAGTCGAGGCGTGGCTCTGACGGCTCGTACAAGCAAGTCAGGCCAAGAGGTCCCTTCGTTGACTCGGCAAAGCCTGCACCGTCATCATGATAAGAGGCGGATGGACGTCGCCTCCATGCCCCACGAAAAAGGTTGGGAGCCGAGTGGTTGCGCTGGCGGGATGAAAGCTGAGCCGGCGGCACCAGGAACCTTGGAGTTCTTGTATCAGATGGATACAGAGACTTCTCGTCCTTGTGGTCACAAAGGCGTGTTAGGGTGTATCGTTGCTTCAGGGCCGCGCGAAGGAGGGTCTCTCACCAGTGGGGGGCCGTAATGGGTCATATTGCCATCTTGGGGACGGAAAACTCGGACACACCACGAAAGCGCGCAAGTGGCCGGGCTTTTGCGTCGCAATTCAACGGGGCGTTGTCCCAGGGATGCAGGAGACTCCTCCGCAAGCCGTCACAGAAAAGAAATGGGGAGGGGAAGAGGCTGAGAGTCGAGCGTCTCTCATCCGGCCCGTGCTACGTGACCTTGGTTGGATGCACAAAGCGCACTAGTCCTGGCCACACCAGTCGCAATTTATTCTTGGCTGCCTGCAGCCTCAACCAACACACCGGCCCGACCCAATGGCGGTGATTGATCCAACGCGGGTTGCTGCAGGCTAACCTTGGCAAGTTTCCCCGGCCCATGGTAGGGTGGTATAGACAAGTTCCCTCGGGCTCTGCAGCGTCGGATCTACGTTTGTCTAGGTGGTCTTTCCTCACAATCAGATTGACAGATGTACATGCGAAATACTTCTTACCTTGAAAGTAGCACCCGCGATGATCCTAAATGCCGTCACATTGCGTGACTTGAGACGAGATAGCGTGCAGGTAGCCATGTCAAATGTGACACTCAGGGAATCGCACGCCCGTGGCCCCCAATCCGTCCAAGCTCTCCCAGCTTATATCCGCGTGTTTGGGTGGCGGTTTCCGGGAGGCGTTTAAAGTAGCGCCCGCTGCGCCGCTGGGCTGCAGATCGTCCCATTAGGCCCCCAAGATTTCAGCCCATGGTCTTCCGAGCCCTCGACTCCTCGGTCTCCACCTGTTTTCCCAGCGTGCTTGGTATTTCTCAGTAATACCGTCCAAGAGATGAGCCCACGCCTATTGAGATCCTCTGTGAGACTTCATGATGGCCAAGGACAGCCGCGATGTCGACGCTCCGCTTGACCAGAAGGTGTTAGAATGTGAGTCCAGCCTATCCCATGTGATGTCTTCTCGAGGCTGTGCCCATGCTGGTACGGGTCTCTGACAAAGTGTGCTTCTGGCACTGGACTAGACCTACCCGAAGGAGAAGTGGTAGAAGTCGTCGAGCTAGGACTTAGTGACTGGTGCGACACCCATCGGATTGAGGTAAAACTTGAAGATGGCAGCATCCAGCGTTTCTTCACAAAGGTACGTCTACCGCCCTTCCCATCCGACTCCTTCTTTCCAATACCATCCTGAGGCACATGATCTGATATCTAGCAGACAGCGAGCGGCTCTGGCGGGTTCGAACAGGTGCAGGCCCATTGGCACTCCGAGTCCAGCCTTTACCAGTTCATCCCTGAGTTCATCCCAAGACCGATCGCGTTCGACTCCTACACTTCCGATCCCGACACCCATTTCCTGTTGATGGACTTTGTCGACATGATCGACGACGACATCCCAGAGTCTGAAGCCTACATGGCCCCACCTGTCGCGCTGCACCTCAGGAGCATAGGCCGATCGCCGAATGGGAAGTTTGGGTTCGGGGTCAACACCAGGTTCGGCTACATGTCCCAAAACAACGACTGGGAAGATTCATGGCAAACCTGGTGGACGAAGCATATGAAGATGGTTGTGGCTCGAGAGGAGGGCATCCGAGGACCACACAGCCCCGATAACAAATCGGTCACGGACGACTTCTTGAAGGTCGTCCTGCCGCGTTATCTTGGGCCTTTGGAGTCAGAAGGCAGATCTCTCAAGCCGTGTTTATGCCACACTGATATGTGGCCAGGCAACGTCAAGTACAAGCTTGATAATGAGTCTGTCATTATCTACGATGCAAATGCTCTATGGGGCCACAACGAGGGTGCGTTGTCAAGCCGTTTGTTTTCTTGAGCGCTCCGCTGACGGCACCAGTTGAGCTCTCGCCTTTTCGCAACCCAAGGTATCCACTGGGAAAACCATACATCAAGGAATATCACAAGCACTTTCCCATCTCTGAGCCAGAGGAAGATGCCGACGATCGACTCATCATGTACCTCATCCGACATCAAGTTTGCCTTTCCAGTTTATATCCACATGAGACCAAGTTGAGGGATATGCAAGTACTTCCGGGAATCTCTTGATTCAATACTTTGCTGATAACTTCACTTTCCAGATTTCTGAGCAACATGAGGCATCTTGTCAACAAGGTGAAACATGAGGAACTCGGACGGCAAACTCTCATCACCCTTGGCAAAGTTCAAAGCTTTGCGCAGGAGCAATCCGGAAAGGTGGAAGTGGCTGGCACACCAGAAGGAGCAGAGGGGTTGGAGGTTGGTCTTGGAACAATTGTGAACTGAATAACCGCTACCATCTCCCAATATGAGGAATCAGATAGCATCATGACGAAAGTGTTCAAAAAAGAAAAACCAACATCAAGTTGCTGACCAGCCCATTCATGCTACCGCGCCTCCCGCAAGCCAAGTCTTTCGGCGGTTGTTTCGCAAACGGCTCCCGATTTACAGTTGCCTAGAATTCACGACAACACACTTGCTATTTCATCGAGCGGGTCCAACACATGCTCTACGAACTCATCTTCCCCCACGATTGCATTTCCATCAATGCGAAGACACCAAGCAACAATTCTCTGGTATCGCTCCCCTGTTCTCGGTCCCAGGACCGAGACCGCGTCCAGCAGCTTGTTGGTCCAGCTTGAGGGGTCCTTTTCATCTAACACATCTATTACTTCGGGAAGGGCCTGCCATAATCCGACCTCCAAGAGGATTACACCTAGGCTATACACATCGTAAGTTTTGGTGAATCGCTGGCGATGGGTACCAACAAGACGGTCAGGATGTTGAAAGACGTCAAAATCCCAAATCGACTTTGGTCGCTCTTCCTGTTGTTTGACTGCTCCTTCTTTCGAGGTTACGCCATCAATACCGCGTATCAGATCAAAGCCCATGAGGTACGAGTCGTCAAGGGATGCGGCTAAGTCTCTATCGGGGCGCTGGAGAGCGACAATGCTGGAAGATGTGATATTCTTGTGAACGAAGCCGGCCGCGTGCAGGAAAAATACAGCCTCCGCAAGCTTTGAGGCAAGCTTGATTCGCTGGTTCAGGGTTGCTTGGGCCGTGGGGAAGGGGTCCTTAATGACATCCTCCAGAGACATCATGGACACGATGGGGTATGGCGACACCTGGGTAAAGAGAAAGCGCCTTGTGTCTGCGTGATAGAAGAATGACTCCACTTTCAGGAGTCGGATGTCGGCAGCTGTATCCAGGCAATTGAGCGCAGCGGCTAAGAGGCCCATCTCGGATTCGAGCCTGTGAAAAGACTGGGGCTGTGACACTATGGCTTGCGAGACTTCCCGGGTTGCAAAAATGAGCTGTTTGTCGTCCTTCTGAATCGGCTGGAAGCAAAAGTTGCCCATGCTGGTGATGGTTTCCGCGAGCTCCTGTGAATTTTCCAACATCATCTCTCCGGCTCGTATTTCTTTGCTCCCAGAAGCGAGCTCAAGAAATCCCTGTAGCCTGTTGTTGGATTTGATTATAGTTGGCGGTCTGGCCTCAGGAGTCGCTGGAATGACAGCTCTGATCTCCTTTGGAAGACCCAGAACGCGAACGTCAAATCGCATCGTCCACTCATAGACTTCCTTCTGCATATCTTCGAGGTCGGCCTGCCGCGCTATCCACATACTACGGTTGACAATGCCTCCAAGAAAATCCTTCCGGTTGATCTTGTGGAGACTCTTGTGTACTTTACCGACAAGGTTGTCAAGATAGTTGGCTGTCTTCTGAAGCAGAGCCGCGTCGGCTTCTGAAAGATTGTGATTTGCATTTTCGGCCTTTCTCTGGTCAAAGTAGTCTCGGACTGCCCTCAGTGCGCGGAGGTCCCATTCAAAGCGCCTTTCCAACGCTCTCGCGTCATCCGAGTAGGCGGCACACGCTTGAACAAATCGGAGAATTATGTCGCCGGCTGTGATGGCTGTTCCGAATATGTCCATGATGTTTGTATGAGCAAGAATACGTAGGCGTTGAGATGGGTTTCGGCTACTGAAGGAAAAAGGTGCAGAAGCAGGCCAGCACCCGTTTCCCGACGCTATAAATCTGACAAAAAGTATTGGTGAATTGGCATTCGGCGATACCCGGTGCCACAACCTCGTATATGCGAAAGGATCAAGAGACAGTACTTTGCGATCAGTCCATGAGACGAGAGCGGCCTAAGTTGGCAGTAAGAACCCCTCTTTTTGAAGCCGGTGTGTGGCACAACAGGAACTACCCGAACAATCACCTCACGACTGCATTGAACGTATGCAACTCTTGCCGGAACAAAAGTACGTGGGGCATGTATAATACATGCAAAGAACATTTCGATGCAATTGACAAAACCTTTTATCCCAAGAACGATCAACACATCAGGGACGCATTACTCTCTACCTATGAGATCCTGTGATTGCTAATTTCATAGTCAAAAGAGATCATACAATGCATGGGCCAGAGGTGCTGCACCTACTTATCAGATCATGCCTTGTTCTGGCTGCCTCCAGGGCTGGAATGGCATGTGACGTGTCGCTTGGCAGATTCTGTATGCACTAGCCATGATTGAAAGGGTACGCTACCCGCATACCGAGATGCCTCAAGTACCTGGTAAAGGTCCGGCCAAGAGGACGACTAGAAAAGTAATGAAACTTTTAGTGCAATATTCATCCATGGCTTCTTTCGGCCTCGGTCTGTTCGCCTTGAGCAGATTTACACGCTGATTCCACTTCAAACTCGGCCTGCGGTACGACCGTCATTCGCAATGGTGGGTGGGTTTCTATTGTGAACGTTCGTGACCGGTTTCATGGCTTGGCTCAGTTTACACCAGGCCACGAATCAGAGTTGCCTCACCTCCGCAATAATGTGTTCATGTTAGCTTAGGCGGGGGGCAGAGCCTTATGTCTTCGATAAGCCACTCGGAGAACTGGTCCCGGGGTCTTGTCACAAGACTGTCTTTGCCGACATTGTAGGATATAGATCATGTGTATATAATTCACCTCTATCCGCAGACACCAGCCCGGCTCAGCAAACCCACACATTGCACTGTCGCAGATACATGGGTAACCAACAAAATTTCTCGTCAGTCATCCATGACATTTCCCTTACCAGCTATGGGGACAAACAACTCTAGCGACATCAGTTGCTTCGAATATGAGAGCGACGCTCCCTATATCCTTCGTACTGATACTACAATCGGGCCCAGCCAACCTCAATGTACCGTGCGCAAGGCTAGGAAGAGGACCGGCGAACTCCAGACCTGGCCATACGCCCAAAAAAGTATTGAACTCGACCAAGAGACCATGAGTCAAGTCCGGAAGGCTTTCATGGACGAAGTCAAGATTCTCCGTGAAGCTCAGCACCACCATGTTATCAAGTTCATCGACGCGTATGAAGTTGCAAACAACCAATCAAACAAGCCTCAGCTTGCCATCGTCATGAGTCTGGCTCATGGCAATATGCACGACTTCCTCCTGAGATGCGTGGGACAGAGACCATCAGCAGAAGACCGCTCTTCCATGGGCAAGTGGTTTTTCTGTTTGGCCAGCGTGATTGACTACATCCACGGCATTGGTATCCGCCACAGAGATATCAAGCCGCGAAACATCCTGCTCGACGGCAAAAGAAGAGTCTTGCTGGCAGACTTTGGTATATCTGCAATGGGTCTCACACAAACACTGTCTACGACATTGCCACAGTGGGCGCGAGGCAGGACACGGACTCATTGCGCCCCGGAAGTCGAGAATGGCAGCAGCCGGGGGAGGTCGGCCGATATCTTTTCTTTGGGCGCCGTGTTTCTGGAGATCCTCCTTGCCCGCTCCTACGATGCCAAAAAGTTTCTTGAGCTCCAGAGCGAGGTGCGAAGCATTGAAGGCCCTTCCTACGCCAGGAAGGTCGGCGAACTTCACAAATGGTTGGAGTCTCAATTGCAAGAGGCAGGGCAGAGTGAGAACACTGCAGAGAATTTCAGAATGCTCTCTCTGTCCAAACATATGCTACACAAAGACAGAGAGGAACGACCCAAAGCATTCGAAGTACTGGAGGAGCTTTCTCAAGCTCTATCTACGTCTCCGCCGGGACAATGTGGCTGCGTCGATGCCACTCGTACAGCAGACCAAAATCTGGTCGATGCTTGCAAAACCGGTTCACTGGACGACGTGCGTCGTCTCGTATCGACGCTGGACGCGTCCACTATAGGGGCAATACACCAGGCCTCGGCACGTGGCCATCTGCGCATCGTGGATCACCTGCTCAAGAGCGGCGCCCGTGTCAACCTACGTGATCATAGCAACCATACAGCGCTTCACTGTGCGGCTGGATCCGGCAACAAGGACATAGTCGAGATCTTAATGGAAAATGGAGCTAAAGCTAGTTTGCTGGACGTCGAGGGCCGCACGGCTCTCCACCACGCAGCTGGATGTGGCAGGTCCAATATTGTCAAATTGTTGTTGCGTGAAGATGAAGTTGATGTCAGAGTTCGAGATGAGGACGGTCAGACAGCACTTCACTACGCGGCTAAGAGGGGACACAAGGAAACAGTGCAGGTGCTGATAGATGATCTAGTATGTCCAAAGAAAAAGGAGGAATTTGTGGCATTGCCTGATAAGAATAGTCGGACTGCACTGCACTTCGCTGCTGGGTACGGATCTGAGGACGTGGTGCGTATCCTGCTAGAAAACCAAGCGAGTCCAGACAGTGAGGACTTGAAGAAGAGAACGGCACTGCATTTCGCAGCTCAAGGACAGCATAACGACGGAAGTGGCGGAGGAAATTACCTGAGAGTTGCCGAGTTGCTAGTGCAGAAAAGGGCTAATGTCCTGGCCCAGAACGAGAACGGGTTGACAGCCGCTTTTTGTGCTGTCCCTGAAAGCCTCATCCACCAGTTCTTGATGAGACAGCTGCTACAGATGCAACTAAAAAAAGCAAAGGAGGAATCTGGATGGGCTTCCCTTGCCTAAGTTGTTATTACTGAGGTTTCCCCGATCTTCCCTTCAGATTCTGAACGATTCCACTCATCTGATACGCGAGTCTTCTTTCGATTTTGAGACGCGAGCCTTCTTTCGATTTACAGGCCACCAAATTGATCTCTACAATGGTCCAATGATATAATCAGTACAAAAATTTAAAAATGACTGATTTTCCTTATTATTACTTTGGACATTTAATTGTAGTACCGCGAAGCTCCTACAGGCCGAACCAGGCCGTGCTGCGGAGCAATCTCGGTATGCACCCTAGGGGCCACGGTAAGGGATATAAAGTTGATAGTTAACTATTTGTTCGACATAATCAATTTTAAATTAGGAATTATCAGTGGAAGAAGAAGACCACCAGCAGAGGAGTTTCCGGTTAATAAGGCGTTCACTAGAGCCTCACTGTGCTTACACTTACTACTATAGTTTCTAGATAATTAGCTAAATAGACTTATAAATATAAGAACGGGTATTCGTGGGATAAAGGGCGAATAGGTATAGGGTAACAAGTAACCCCTAATCAATTAGAGCGCCCTGTTCAACACCACCTTATATATACCACCTATACTAAAAGCTTCTTATACCCTCTACCTATAAATCTACTAGTCTTATAATAGGAAGAATTAGTAAGAAGCTATGTTTTAAGGTAAATAGTTAAAAATAAAGCTTATAAAGCTACTTACTAACTAGTTTTTAAAGTAATATTCTATATAAATAATAAAAGATTATAATACTTAGATTAATTAAAAAACGCTTTAATAAAGAAAGAAATAAGTAATAAAATATTTCTAATAGTTAGGCTCTTATAAGTATTAGACTCTAGTTATAGTATAACTTAGAATTATAAGCTTTTAGCTAAGGCGCCTATTATAATATAATATATATAGATTCTATCTTAATATTAAATTAAAGATATTATAAAAAGTTTTTATATTTAACTACTATTATTAATAGTGTTTTTTATTTTAAATATTAATTTTTAAATATTTATATGTATATAAAGGTGTTATATATATTTATAGCTATATATGAAATAGAAATAGAACTAGAGAGATAATATTTATATATAAGTTACTTAGTAAGAAAATTACTAGCTACGCGTTTAGACTGAACTAACTTCCCTCTATGATTAGGCCCTTAGGGAAACGTAACCTTATCGCTGCATGCTGTTTAAACTACGGATCGGATTGGTACCTGGGGAGACAGGTCAGCCCCTGCGGGGCTGGGCCAACAGCCATTCGTGTTTGCGGGACCGGTGCCTAGTCTGGTGTCATAAATCCCTTCTATTTTGAGGACTTGTTGCGCCGCACTAAGAACCAACCGCTGTGAGGGTGTCCATTGAGAAGCCCGTCGCTCTTAACCCCGCCACAAGGGTCCTTGCAAAAGTGCCGGGGTTCCACCACTACATCATCCAGCAGACATGATTGATCTTGGGCATCCTCCTTTTTAGTTCTGCCTTTATTTCTTAACATCCCTTCTGCGACAGAATATTGAAGCAGATGGTTTTGAGATCTTTTTCCCAGGTGATTGGGAGCATTCGTTTCCGAGCCTCCTATCCAGTATGGCTGGACAGGCCGCCGCCGCCGCCGCGGAGGTGAAAACAGAAGCCAGTGTAGCAGAACAACACACAAGCGATCAGTCGACTGACACAGAACGACAAAATGCCGCATCACCAGAGAGACCGTACACAACGTTTACAAAAGGACAGAAACGATTCATCAGCTTGGTGGCCTCTTTTGCAGCCATGTTCTCGACTCTGATGAGCTACATCTACTACCCGGCTCTGGTGCCCATGTCACGGTCCCTCGATGTGTCGGTGTCCCTGATCAACCTGACAGTCACGTCGTACTTGATCGTCGCTGCAATCGCTCCAGCGTTCATGGGAGATATGGCCGACCAGGCCGGGCGTCGACCAATCTACATCCTGATGTTCAGCCTCCTCATTGGGGCCAACATCGGCATGGCGCTCCAGGATTCGTACGCTGCGCTTTTCGTGCTACGAATGCTCCAGAGCGCTGGCTCGTCGGGGCTGACCTCGGTTGCGTATGGCGTCATTGCAGATATCACGGTGGCGGGAGAGCGAGGTGGATTTGTTGGTACCATGCTTGTTGCGTACGTGCTTTTTTCCTTCTCCCGGCCTATAACCAGTTGTTGTCGACGCATCACTGACCGATCCATGTCACAGTACGGACTTCGCAGTCAGCTTGGGTCCAGTGATAGGCGGAGTCATCGCACAAGAAGCTGGATGGAGGTGGATCTTCTGGTTCCTCGTCATCCTGACCGGGTCACATTTTCTGATCGTGCTTCTGTTCCTACCGGAGACACAGCGCAACATCGTCGGTGACGGGAGCGGCAAGGCCAGGGGCGTGTACTGGAGCTTCTTCAGCGCCCTGCAGAAACATGAGAAGGAAGGCCCATCGACTCATATTATGAAGCCCATGCGCCATTACCCTAATCCCTTCGCGTGCCTGCCTATATTGGCCAACAAGCAGTCGCTGATCGTCATCCTGCTCTATTCTATCACGTACGCGGTCAAGATGACATTGCAGGCTTCGCTCGGAGCACAGTGTGTCGAGATTTACCAGCTTGACTATCTCAATGCTGGGCTCATTTACCTGCCCTCTGGTGTTTCTGGTGGTGTGGGGGCATTTTGTACTGGTGTGTTTTTAAGAGATATCCGGAACCAACTCAGGTGATACCATGCTAACACATTCCAGGGAGATTTCTCAACTACTATTACCGCCGGACCGTCAAGAAGCTTTCGGACGGCAATGGAAGGTCCTTCAATGGGCACGAGCACGATTTCCCAATAGAGAAGACGCGACTTAAGGGCGCATTTACACTTATCCTTGTCAGCGGCTTGGGCACTTTGGGATATGGGCTAGCCTTGATGACCAGAACGGTGAGCCGCAGCATTCCCCAGTTGAGAGTAAGAGGGGTATACTAATAGTCATTGCAGCATATCTCTGTAATGATCATCATGCAGTTTCTGACGGGCGTTACAACTGCGAGCCTATTCGCTGTAAGCAACGAGGCCAACACATTGGGGTCCCTGTTTTGGTAACCAGCAAATGACTGACTGGCCCTAGATGACCGGCACACTACTCACGGATCTGAATATGCAACGGTCAGCGACAGCCTCGGCAGCGATGAGCATCGTCAGGTGTCTGGGGGCAGGCGCTGCCGTTGCGGCCGTGCAGCCGCTGGCGGACTCGATTGGCCTGGGCTGGTGTTTCGCCATCTATGCGATATTGCTTCTCATCGAGCTACCCCTGGCGTGGCTGATACAGAAGAACGGCATGAAGTGGAGAAGTGAGCAGACACCGGGTGAGTTGTAGCAAGGGCGTGTGCACGCATGCATATCACACATAGACCAGGGCTTCCAGGCGTTCACTTTTAGCAAGAGTATGGGCAAAGACATAGAGAATATGCAGAGAATATTACTAGCAGTAGGCGCTTTCAATACCCTCGGATACAGAATGCATCTGGACATTGGCAACCATTGAGCGAAGCAAACTGTTCCTTGCGATTAAGCAACGCAGAAGCGTTTGTGCACTGAAACCTGGATAGGACCATGCGGTTCTGAATAGTGTTGGTATATAGTATTCACAGTTTCTGGAACATGCAATTCGTCGCACATGCTGTCAAGCACGTCTTCAAGTACTGTGTGTATCTAATGCACCCCGATACTACTACTACCTGCCCACTCAGTGAACGAGATATCTGTCGTCCGAGTTGATGTTGTAATCGGCGAACTTTCGTGACGGGACCTTGCGCTGGAACATGATGTCCATCTCCTCGAAGGTGCGGTCCTTGGTCTCCGGCAGGCGGAAGAAGCCCCATATGGTAGTAAGCAAAGACAGACTGCCCCAGAAGAAAGCCTTCACGGTTATATGTCAGCGACAATGAACGAACTAAAGCAGGTTGGAAATCAGTTCTGAGGCTTACAGTCTTTCCCTGAGCATTCCATGCAGTCGGCGACATGAAGTACGGCTGCAAGACACCGCCAATGATGTTGGCAACGTAGTACGCGCTGCGGCCCAGGACGACGGTCTGGGTACGGAGACGGGTGGAGCCGATCTCAGCGACGATGGTGTAGACGATGGGGCCGACCGACATGGAGTACACGCCGAGCCAGACGATGCAGAGGATCGACTGGACCAGGCCGAGAGTGTGGGTCTGGGGCTTGATGCAGGCCAGGATGCCGATGAGCCACAGGCAGCACAGCAGGCCGTAGAAGCCGCAGAGCCAGATGCTCCTCCGGCCCCACTTGGAGATGTAGAGCCACGAGATTATGACGCCGCAGAAGGCGATGGCGGTGCCGACGAGGCCCAGGCTGTAGGAGAGGTCGGCGCTCAGGCCGGCTTGCTCATAGACTAGAGCCGAACCGTGTTAGCTATTATCACCCATACAAACATGCTTGGGGGGCTTCTTACAGAATGTGCCAGTATAGCAGAGAGCACCTCCATTGGTGATCTGGGAGACGAAACACATCACGGCAATCTCCGTACGGCGGCGGTTAGTTCCCCTGAAACAGTCGACATAAGAGGTACCAGCTCGCTCCTCCTTTTCCAGCTCGTTGGTCCGGACCATCAAGGCGATGGTGGAGTCGTGGTCGTTGTGAACCTCGGGCTCGGAGAGGCGGATCAGGGACGCCTTGGCCTTCTCGAGCTGGCCCGTCCGGACGAGGAACCAAGGGGACTCGGGCGCCAAGAAGGCGATGATGAACAGCGGGACGGGCCACACCCACTGAATGGCCATGGGGATCTTGTAGCCCCAGTCGGTCTCGTTGTTTATCAGGCCCTTCAGGACACCGGCTGCGATGAACTGGCCGATGCACCAGCACAGGTTGATGTAGGCGGTGAGGTATCCACGGAGAGCCAGGGGCACCACCTCGGCGGCATAGGCCGGGCCGGTTGTCGCGAACACGCCCCAGGGAATGTTGCAGAGGAACTGGCCGACGAGGAGCACTTCGATGTTCGGTGCGAAGAATACCATAAAGATGGCCGCAGTCATCCAGGTCAGACTGCCCATCAACACCATGCGATGCCCGTACTTGGAGGTCAGGTAGCCGTTAAGCAGGGCCCCGATGATATTTCCCACGCCGCTGATGTCGTTGAGACCGGCCTGCCAAGCGGAGCTGATCTGGTAGCCGTGCTCCTCGCCGCTGTACTCGCCAAACTTTCTTCGGAACGAAGAGTAGCCCCAGAAGTTGCCCAGCAATTGTGTATCGTAGCCCTCCATGATGATGGTTGCGGAGATCACTGCGAGACCAGGGCTTGTCAGCAGCTGCAACCCCAACATCGTGTCCCAACACGCCAAAACAGACTGCACTTACGGACGGACCAAATGGCGGCTTTCTTGTGCGTCTTGATACCCTGCATGAATGTCATGCTATGCTCGGCCGCCGTGGCCTGAGCGGCCTCGTCGTTGAGGACCTTGACATTGTCGAGGTTGGGCGCCGCGCCCTTGTCGTCAATGTGCTCAGGCCGGGCCTCCTTGCTCTCTGTCGGCTCCATGTTGGCTGATCGTGAAGAGATCTCGAGCCTGGAGATTCTGTCCGGATGTTTTTCCAACTCCAAGCAACAAGTCAGGAGTGGTATCTGCGCAGGAGAAAAAAAAGCAGGCAGAATGTCACGGTGGCAGCCGCGTCTAATTCTGGTGGGGGGACCCTCGTGGCTCTTATTGCATGCAGGTCCCCTCACGTATAAGACCACCCAGGCTCTGCTCACGACAGAGGTCAGATGTTAGGTACATGTTCCAGCCAGCCTCAGCAACGCAGGTGACTGGACCACCGGCCCGTCAAGACCGTCAGAGCAAGGAGAACAAATGGAAGGATTTGCGCCATGTGCACATGGGGACCCGTCTGGTCGGGATTGAGTGCGTTCTTGCAGGCCATTGCAGGACATTGCAGAAAGCTTCCGTGGGGTCTTGATATCGACGATTGGTGGAACTTCTCGTGGAGGTTGCACTCGAATAACATAACCCCTGGACTCTCAGTGGGGATTCTAGGCCAGAGACTAGGGAACGTAGCATTTGCTCGGGGATGGGGAATCCACAGCGGCTTGGGGAATCCGGGGAAGCCTACGGGATCGTGCAGCTGGCCTCGTACGACACCTCTCTGTTCGCCTTTGTCGTTCTGCTGCGCGGCGCCTTACCATGGTCAATCGTGGGACATTGTAGGCCTTGGCAATCAGCAGAGACCGACTAAGGTTCTAGCATCGACGCCGAAGCATTCAATTCTTTACCTACATGGCAGTGTTGTAATAGAGTCTCGACCAGAAGACTTCGGCCCAAAGCTCAGCGGAAAAGAGACTAACGGCGGGAATCAAATCTTGGAGAAAGGGACCCCACTACCGATGCCGTCTTGGAGAGGCACACGAAGCTTTTCTTGTCAAGGCTTAGTGTTCTTGTCCCGCCTGCATGGCCCCCTGCGCGGTTCACCCCAATTCGGACACAACTTCTCACCCGACGGATCTTTCCCCCTCACCAACACGCAGCCAAGCAAAGGGCTCGGGAACGTCTGCACCGACAAGGATGAAAACAGCTGCATGAGCCACACGATGCTGTGTCCGCCGTAAAGGAGGGTGGGAGCCCAAGACATTGGTATTCTCTTGTTTTGTCTTGTCAGATCGGCTCGATATTCCGAAGGTACACCTGGTCAGCAGCCAAGGGGGAGATGGCGGCGTGGCATGCGGAGCCTCATTCTTGGGTGCGCTGACATGCCGAGGCCTTAATCCCAAGATGCAAGCGAGAATATGAGGAGCATTGCCGTCCTTGGCTCTACAATTCAACTGTTCGCCGTCCTGGCCTGATAAGCATCGACTCTAGCATTTTCGCTCAGCTCAGCTCCAGCCCAGCCTCCATTTTGCTAAGCAGAAACTGTCAACGACCAGCGAAGTACGGTGCTTGTTCGTGGAGCAAAAATGCCCCTCTGTCTCGAGGTCTCTCGTTTAGAGCCAGCGAGGACGCCTGTGGAGACGTGACGCGTTACGACCCCTCTGGATGCGACCTTTGCTCATCCACTAGGTACCTAGGTAGTTACGTCTATCGGCCCGCCTCGTCCAACATCACAATTGCTTGGCGGTCGTGTCTCATTTTGCTATATTAATCCCAGGGGACAAGCGTCACTAGCACCGTAAGTCGTGCTCTGTGAAAAAACGCTGTTTCTGACGGTCTTCTGCACGGCCTATACTTACGAGTCAAGTCGGATATCTCTCAGTTATTATGGGGCTGTAGCTGTATTTTGGAGACAGCTTCTTAGCCGAAGAAAGGTCTATATGTAGGGGGCTTCCCAGCCCAGAAGGCCCATACATTTGAGGGAACTATCGTCCCTATTATTTCTTATATGCTCAGACTTCACCGTGATCAGTTGGGCGCTTTACTTACTCGCCTAGCGAACTACTGAAGGCTTAAAAGGAGCAAAAGCATCTTCAATGGCAACACAATTCAGTTGCTCTTGTGTACAGGAATAAGATCAAGCCACCACCGAGGTTCTCCAGCAGTCATCGTTCCCAGTCTTGCATCTGGAGATTTAAACTACGACATGTTTCCACACTCCCTCCGTACCCCTCGTTCTCGAACCACTCAAACATATCCCCAACCGTCTCCTTTTTAACCCATTTTACCATGCTTCTAATAGGACATGGTGCTAGCGGCATATTGTGACCATTCATACTCTCGATATTCAGAAGGCAATTTCTGTTACCGGTTACGGTAGACATGCCAGTGGGGGCACTGTATCTGGAGCCTCATAATGGAGCTTCATTTCTGGGTGCGTCGACATGCCGGAGTTAGATTTCACCAAAGAGTCAACAGAGGAGTCAAGAAATATAGGTGTCTTTGATCTGTATTCGAATGACATTGGGCTGACCGCGTGTGCATCGACTGGCCCATTCCGCTCGGCGGTCGCGCTTGGCAATGGTGATTACATTTGTGCTTCGCAAACGTCGTGCAACCTCTGAACGAGACCTGGAATTAAGGCCGTTATCCTTGGTCGTGGGCGTGATTAGTATCCCACGATCCTGTGCCATGACCAATGAGTCTAGTACAGATGTCTCAAGGTTGGCATGGGCAACTCAGCAATTTATCCATCCGGACAATACCCACTAAACAGAGCGGCTGGCGCTGGTTTGACCGGTGTGGGAAGGATGCATGTTCAAGGGATATGAATATTTCAAGACATTATCATTATCTAATAGTTGTCTTTTCGCTAGAGCTGTCGTCCAGCTTCTTCTCTTGGGTGACCTCGCCCTTTTCTTGCTTCTTCTTGTCGCGTCGCGTCCGCCATTCAAGAGACCCAAACACAGCGATGGATGCCGAGCCAAGACCGAATATGAGCCCCAGTGCCACGATGCCGACTGCACCTCCCGCGATCTTGGGGATTGATGAGCTGTCGATTTGCTCTTCTCGTTTGATTTGTAGGTGGAGTGTCTCAACAACACTCCTCGACTCGATTTGTGACGCCTTGGTGTAGTCACCGGTGGGCAAGGCCACGACAAGGGTGAGCTGGAGCAGGATGGCGTAAATAATGGCGACAACATTGCGTATTGATAGGTGACATAGTATCATGATTTGATCGAGTGAACGATGAAGACGTGTGTGAGGTTGCCAATGCCTGTGTCCGACTCAGGTGCTCGGTGCTGCTCTTCGCCTTTTCGTGAATGCGTCAAGGTGCGTGGGCTTTTTTTCAGGGATTGTTCGCACTGCGACAGCTCCACTGCACAAAAGATAATGGATTGAAAAATCGTCGGCTTGTTCCTGTCAAGGCCTTGGATGTCGAGATGATCAACATCTACTGGAGAAAGAAAGACTGAAAGGAAAAGCGACCGGAAAGCAAGACTGAAAAGGACAGAGTCCGTGAGGCAGAACGGCTCCGCAGCGTGAACGGCCCCGTACGTGTTATTTACTTCTGTTTACGAGAAGACCAACGGGGGCGCAGCTCGCGTACGGCGGCGTTACAATCCGACGTGAACCGCGCGTCATGAGGACTCGGCTCCATGGCGTCTGAAGTTTGAGACCGCGGAGACCACTCATTCTGCAGAGCTGCTCGGCTCCGAAGGCAACGGGTGGATCTATGCGTGCTCGTGTCAGTCTATATTTGGGGGTGACCCAGGCTCATCAGGCAAGGGTCCGCAGCAGAATAGGCGCCCGTAGGGAGCCCCTGCCGTGAGATTCGACGTTTTAGACGCCCTGCTATGACGCATGGAACTGCGCTGTGACGCCTCGCCTGCGGTTTCAGGTAGCCCCGAACAAGTGGGGCGTCGGGGGCCCAGCTGAGCCTCAAAAATGGCCCCTTCTCGAGTCCCTTCGCATCACGGAGATAAAAAATCTGCCAGCTGCCACTCATTTCCCTCCAAGCCTTTTTTCATCCGACCTGATGGCGGCGATCTCCCGGATGGACGTCATGGAACCTTAGAAGGGATGGTCCCATCTGCTGCACACAAAGGATGATGTGCAATTGAACGACAAAGTTACCAGGGTTTGATCAACAGATCGAGGAGGACATTTCGAGGTCAGATGAAGCAAAATCTTTGGGCCAATTCGACGTCATTCTCAGCCGGGCGTCTCGATGTTGTCACCAACCGCAGAGCAACGCTAACGTGGACACGATGACAACTGCTCCATTGCAAATTTGAGAGTTGGAAAATCGGTTGGCCAATTTTCGAGCAGCATGAATTTAATACATTCTTACAATACTGCATCACCTGTTGCCGTGGAACTATCATGTGGCACAGCTTTTCATCGTAAGGTTTGCCAGCTGTAACGCGGGTTGTTGGTGACGATGTTCCGGTGTGACGGACTGACCGACGATCTGTTCGGTAAACGCGGCACGCCGTCGCAGTTTTCAAAAGCCATGACTCTGACCACAACAGCCATCGCCGTGGACTTGTCGAATCCGATGGCTACGATGTGATTGATATTGCCACCCACAGGTCATTCGCTCATTCTAATTCAATGTAACACGGAGACGGCGCACACAGGCAACGCAGGTTCAATTTGGTAGCACTGGCAGGCTTGGACGGCTGCCGAGAAGCACAGTCTACACAAAGTTAGTAAAAGATGTGAGCAGAACTGATGAAAACCGAGAGTTTGGGTCACCCCAGAGGTTTCATGTACCTAGTCTCTCGTTCAATGCGTCGAATAGTAAGCTACTCCGGGCTTACTGATCCCAATGTTTTTTCACCCATCCTTTAAATTCACCCCAACCACCCAATATCAATGGGCTGCTGTTGCTATGCTCGGTCCGCTTGATCGGCACCTCCATCACGGGTTTCCACCGCGTGTTGTAATCGACTTCTGATTGAATTTCCACTCGGGGTGGGTTTTCTTCCCCGAAGACCTTCACCGGTAGGCGGAGCGCATGTAGCAGTTTCGAAAGATCTTCGTCGTTGCCAACAGATATCGAATACTTCTTGTGTTCCTTGTCCTCGCGAATGCTATCCTTATCCAAGCCAAGGCCGCTGATCCAGATGCCGCGCTGATCATCAGATAATTCGCAATGTTCCCGTATCTTTTCGTTCTCTTTGATTCGCTTTAAATGTCTGGTCGCCATCGATTTGGCTTGCGCCAGTTCAAGCTCCTTGCGGTCATCGTCAGATAACTTCGTGTCAGGGCTTGTCAAGTCATATGCGAGAAGGAGCTTGAAAACGTTCTTTTCAGAAGTCAAGGAGAATCTCATCGTAACAAGCGGTGGTGGTTCAAACTTATCCGATTTGGCAGCCATGACTAGCGTGACGATGGAAATATTAGGATGTGAGAGCTGATTTTCGTGAGATGGGAAAAGTTGTATATCTTGCCTCTAGTGATTGTGGGTGAAACTTTGGAGAATATATTTCAATCCGAATTCTAAGTGCTATTATGAGGACCTTTTTTTTTAAGATCGGAGATTCGTAGGGTAAAAAACAGAGGGTATAGGGCAACATATACCCCCTATATACTAATGTTTTTTTATACTACCTATTTACTATATAAAATAATAATATATAGTTATTAACTATATATATCTATTACTATATATATACTACTATTATTACTTCTACTTACTTTTATTATTTCTTCTACCCTAGTATTTATTACTTTTTTCCTTATTTAATAAGGTATTCTTTAACTAACTTAAGTACTATAATCTCCTCTTAGGTCTTCTTTTTATTATTATTAATAATCTTATTATTAATAAGGTTTTTTATAGTTAGGTTTATTTATAATAATTAGTTAATAGTCTTATAAACCTTTATATAGAGCTTTTTAGCTACTAGTATAGGTATTAAAGCTATTACTACTAGTAAAGTTATAGTTATAGAATATTATTTCTAAGTAGATAGCTCTATAAGTACTACCTATAACTATTTATTCTATTAAACTACTTCTTACTAGTTCTTCCTACTATAGAAGTTTTTTTAATTAAAAGATTAAAGAGTCTTATTATTCTATTTAAATACTAAATTAATTTATTATATAAAAACTATTATTACTTTTATTTTATTATTTACCCTATTATCTAGACTAGTAGTTATTAATATTATCTTTTTACTTAGTATAGCTTCTCTATAGCTAATAAGAATTCCTTCTTTCTATATACTAAATATACTTTTATTATAAGGTCTTCTCTTTATAATAGTAATCTTTTTAGTTTATAAACTATAAAGAGAGGATTTCTAAGTAAAGATTATAATCTAGCTAGTAGAACTTATAGATATTATTCTTTTTAGAAGTACTTTTAATTTTTATAATTAGTAATTTAACTTATATAGAGTAAACTAAATTAAGTATAGATAAAGTAAATATATATTATAGATAAATAGTTACTTTACTAGATAATTTCTTTAAGTATATATTTTATATACTTTTATTTATTTATAAGAAGGTTAAGGGTAGTTTATATAATTTATAGTAGAAGCTTATTAAGTTATTTTTTTATTAAACTTCTTTAATAAGTAGGTCTTTTAATAGACTTTCTTAGTATAAAGAGTATAAGAACTATTATTAATTATTTTATTAGTAGCTTTAATTAGATAGAGAATATTCCTTATTTTATAGTTTAAAAAACCTTTAGCTTTTAGTATATAGTTTTTATAAAAGTTATATATATATTAAAGTTAAGGATTTTATAGATCTTATATATAGCTTATTTAGTAATAGTTTTTTTATTTTATTAATATACTAGGTTTAAAGATAGTTAATAATTACTATCTAGTTTAAAAACTTCTCTTAAAGGTACTACTAAGTTATATTATATATCTTATAATTAGTTAAGAACTTTATAATCTTTAGTAGATTAAATAAAGCTTAGTAGATATAGAGGATATTATTAAGATTAGGGATTTTTATAGATATTTTTATTTTATTTCTTCTTAGTCTATTAAGTAATACCTTATTCTTTACTTTACTAGCTTTCTTTTTTATTTTTCTTTATTTCTTCCTCTTTATCTACTATTATTTATAATTTTTCTACTTTTTTAATATTTAAAGTAATATTTATATTAATATAGAAGATATATAGTTAGTAATATATTTAAGGAATTTATACTTAAGGGTATTAATTAGAGTAGTATTATAGTTAGTTATAAAGATTATTAGGTTATTAGCTTAATAGTAGTAAAGAAGTTTATAAACTTATTTAAAAGCTACTAGAAGTTAGATTCCTTTTACTATTAATAATATCTTAAAATAAAAGTAAGTTCTTTCTTATATAGGTTATATAAGTATCTTAAAAGTATAGTATTTTTTATTATTTATTATATATATATAGTTAAGAGAGTATTATATAAAGTATTACTTTTAGATTTATATAATTTACTTATTTATATACTAGAAGATATTTATAATATTATTTTAATTATTAGTTATAAAGTAGTATTAGTATTTTTTTTTTTAGTAGATTTAATATTATTTAGATTAAAGTATAGATTTCTTACTTCTCTTTTATTAATTTATTAACTAGTTTTTATTATATTTAGTCTTATAATAATATTAAGGTATTATTATTAAAGTACTTATTTAAGTTTTTTTAGCTTTACTATTAAGAGGTTTTAGGTAGTATAAGTAAGAAAGTTATACTAGTTATCTATTAGCCTTAACTAGCTATATTAGGTTTTACTAACTTTTTAAAAACTATAGAAATAGTATTTTATATTATTAAGTTATAGGACTTATTTACTAGTAGTCTTTTTTATATAGTAGATAAGTATTAACTAGCTATAATTAGCTTTAATTATAGTAGAAAAGTATATAGTTATAGTATTAAAGTATTTATTACTCTAATAATACTATAGATAGATATAGTTAAAGCTAAAATTCTCCTTTATTATTATATAACTAACTTATTTTATAGCTTTATTTAAATTAACCTTAAGTTTTTATAGGTATTATATTTATTATAGAAAAATTTTAGATAGTTAGAAGGTTAGAAAAGTATTAGAAGTTAGTTATTTATAATAGTAATATAGTTATTTTAGTTATAATAGTTTATCTACTATTATATTTTAAGATAAGTATAGTTAGGGACCTATACTATTATTATAATACTAGAAAATTTAATTTTAACTAATAAAGATATATATTTAATAGTAAAATAATTAATTATAAGAAGAATTTTATATATATTATATATTATAGGTAGTTAGTAAGGGAGTATTATCTAGTAGGTAAAGAAGGATTAGTAGGTCTATAGGTTAGGGGTATAAAAAGTACTTAGTGTAGGTAGTGTGTAGGTGAGGTGAGGTTAAATAGGGTGCTTTGATTGGTTGGTGGGTACTTGTTACCCTATACCCTCTGTTTTTTGCCCTGCGAATCTCCGATCTCTTTTTTTTTCTTCACAATGTCAACTGGTCATGGGACACTGAGGCACACCACGCAAGCTTTGTATTTCAGAGTGGACATAGACATCTAACACAAAGCTTCTTCTTCTGTTTCTGGGATCAATGACCATGTTTCATTTGGCTTTTCCTTGATCAGTCATGATATAATTTCTTTTCACAATGCAAAATATTACCCGCTCAAACGATGGCCTGTCAATGGCTTCAACTTCATGTTTACACTCTTCCCCAGCCCTGAATACTTGCTGCTTCTTGTGTAACTATCACAGACAATGGAATGCATTTCCAGAGGGTCAGATTTTGACCAAAGTGGCTACATTCAGAGACACTGTGGGGCATGTCTCCAGGCAACCTCTCCAGGCAACCGAGACGTCCACCTGAACCTTTCAGCACGCGTTTGTACGCCGCTCTTTATGACATCGAGATAGAGTCAGGTCCAGCAAGGCCTCAGGTCTTAAGAACATGAGAGAGGGTTTTAAAGAGAACTCCACCCGGAAAAACTTAAAAAGGGGAGTTTAAAGGATGCATATGTTATGGAAGTCCGCTGGTGAGCCACCACGAAGGCAGATCAACACATGCCATTGAAGAGAAACGCAGAATGGAACGAAAGCTGGACGAAGCCATTTCGACCCCCCATTTTCCAGGGTGTACGGAGCCGAGCGCTCGCCCACAGATCGACAGGGAAATTTGGACTCGAACTGTAAACGAATATTTCGACACTCCGAGTCCGGGTGCCAAATCCATTCCTGGCTTTATCAGCATCATCACCAGTCGTCGCAAGATCGAGTTTGCCTGGCTCTACCGCTTGGTACACAAGAAGGATCCGGAGTACGGATTCTGTGTCAATCTTGCCGACGTCCAGCGAATGTACTTGCGTTTACTACAGGGTCGTCTTACATGGCTTGCACTGTCAGCCGGTTTTGACGCGGACTGTGGTTTCAGCCAGGGCGTGGTTGAGGAATTGGGGCCGACCTTACGAGATTATGGTGAGTTTTCAATGTTTTCCGGGTTGTTTTAACTACAATGAGAAAGATGTGAAAACGCTACATGATGATTTAGCTTTATACTCACTGAAATATCTAATTAGTCCAAGCCCTGAGGGATCACGATTATATGGGTCAGTTTAGCGGACAGCGCCATGACCCTTTCAGAGTGTCGGATGAGCGCGAACAAGATCGATGGATCCTAGAAGAACTCATGGGACGCAAATGCAAGGATGTGCATGATTTCCGACATCTTCAGAGCCAAGCAAGTGCCAGAGGCCCCTGGGAGAGAGCCAAGGACAAAATGAGACCCATCGGCGGGACTCGGGGCCAGTTGGTCAGGCGGGCACTGTGGTCTCGGGCCCTCGGTGCGTTCATTGGGGCTGCCTTTTTAATCGGTCCAATGTGGCTTTTAGTGCTGCAGCGCAACATATACTTGCAGCTGGGGGTGACAACAGGCTGTATGCTGGCATTCGGTTCGGTCATGGTCATGGCTCTCAACACTCTCGACTCAGTCTTTGTGGCGACACTGGCATACGCAGCAGTGTTGATGGTTTTCGTTGGAGTCGTGATGCAGAGTCTGGGCTAGATCAGGAGTATGGCACGGGGAATATGCCCAGGACTGGTACCGACAGACTCGGCGCGTCTGTGCTGATCTACGATGGATGTATTCGACTGCCATTACGCCGACGGGTGTGGGCCGGCCAAACCTTTGAGTATTCTTGGTCAGGAATGGGATACAAAGCACTCTGGATCATGGCTTTAAGTCTTATACCAGGCTTCAAAGAGTCTAAGGCTTGTATTTGTGAGATGTCTCAGTGGTGCTCAGTGGCACTGATTGAATCTAAGAACTGCTTATATTTGTCTCGGGGCCATAGCCCGGTTCAATTCTGTGTTCGCTAGCTTTTTAAGTTCAAATTCTGTTTTTTAATGTTTGCACCAAATCGGTTTGTAAGCTTTTCTTCCATGGTTTGAGTGCACGCTCTATTCTCAAGTTTGGTGACTGCGAGAGGTTTACTGTTAGGAAATAACCTGAGTCTACGTCGTATTGATTCTTAGAAAACGGCACACTAACCATTTCTATTCAACACCATTGCAATCAAGAATCACAACAATCGTGCTTGGACCCGATGTCGTAGCACTGCCCTGAGCACTTGGAGGTGCAAGCGGCCCGGTTGGCGTAGCAAGTAGTTGCTCGCGGCGCCAGGCCATGGAGGTTGGGGTTCGGGGCTGACACTGCAGGAAGCACCAGGAGTCCTACTGCAACGATGAGAGTCTTGAGCTGCATGGTGAATATTTTGGTCGGGGGAAGGGGGCTGGCGGGACGTGGTCTGGTTGCGTAGGGTGGCTGATTGTCGGCAAGCGGATGTGGTCTGCTCTGGGAGCTGCGAGATTCGACTCGGAGTTTTGATATACAGACCAGGCTGCTGAACTTTGGAATATTTATATCACTCTATCAAACGCGACTCTCATAGTAGCTTTGGCGTTAGCCACTGGCTAGTCAGTCATGTATGTGCAAATGGGAAAAATGGCTTGGCAATGTGTCTATTAAAGTGACTACTTCGACCTTGAACATTGTCAACACCGCAATTTACGTGCGACTCGTGACTCGGAGTGCCCACTTTAGGGGCTACATGTAATGAGACAGCGCCATGGGAATTGTTCAGCGGACAAATAATGAGATGACAACATTATTCGTGGCTGAAGAAGTCTGCTCGTTTTGGCATAGTACCATACCTTAATTCATGGCGTCGATGGACACTCTTTCCTAGCCTTCTCAAAAAGGCACTCTCTTCCGCAACTCCCTCTGCAGCGGAACTTCGAAGGCTGCCTCAGAAATAGGTCAACAACAGATCTTCAGCCAAGCCCCTGACTGTTATGAGGACACCTTTTGATACGGGCGCTCATTAAGAACGGCGATGCCGGTGAGGATGAGCGGAGATCTTGGGTGGCGAGCACGTTGGACGTCTGATAGTCGAAAAGTCACGATCACGGGCAGGTCCAACAACCTTGATGAAGCTGCAGCCCATTTGGCAGGGTCGCAGGCAAGAACCTGACGTGAGAACCATGATCAGTCTCACGACTCACTCCCGCTCCCTCCCTAACAGCTCTGAGTGAGCGAAGTAGTCGCCCTGCTGATGTTTCACTTCCCAACACGAGTCCGCTCAATGAGTCTAGCATTCATTGTGGAACTCTTGCAGCCACGGATGGCCAAACCTGACAAAATGGTCCTCGTCAGCCTTCCCAGCTGGACTACCATTACCTAGGTATGCGCGCGGTTTGGCCCTGTCATCCGCCGCCACTGGGGTCACGCTCCTGTACTGTCGGGATCAAATCGACCCGACTGAAAGCCATCGGTCCAGTTGAAATAATGAGGGAAAAGTTGCTGTCTTTCATTGTACATACTTCAAATGTTATGTTTGCCTGTGGTGATATCATGGCATGGTGTGAGTCACATGCAACCTTTTCCCACTTGATTCCTCCAGGGTACAACTCTTGGCCTAAAAATGCGGCATTCCAATCAAGCCCAGCAATGAGTGTAGGCAACCGTAGCTTATAATCGCCCTAATGCACGCGAGCCTTACATCTAACTCCGCTCCATAAAAACAGGTCAGCCAGGATGACTCACTAATTCAATGCGGAACTAATTGAATTATACTGAGAGCACCGCTCTTAGTGCTTCTCACATCATCATCCTGTCTACAATTATCAATTTCTTCATTGTAATAAGGGCTGTTTCCACTGCGAAGGTTAGTTTTTACGAGCGCCGTTCTATACTGAACTATTAATTAGCCGCTGTGGGTGTAATATCTCCCAACTGTTGAGCTTGGTCACGTCTGCATCATCATGGGCTCATTCAAAATCGCCGTTGAAGGCTGTGTAAGTCGTGCATCATTTTAACAAACTCAACTGCCTCGCAGCTGACAGCAAAGTGTCACGGCTCGCTGAACGAAATCTACGCTACTTTGGAGTCCAAGTGCAAATCTCGAGGATGGACAATCGAAGACATTGACTTCTTGATCATTTGCGGAGACTTTCAGGTAATCAATAATGCTGAACATACTTGTTGCAGTGACCTATCTAAAACTCATTCCAGGCAGTCCGTAACGAACGCGACCTAAATTGCATGTCTGTGCCACGCAAATATCGCCGGCTGGGCGACTTTCATCTCTATTACAGCGGCAAGAAGCGGGCTCCGGTATTGACGCTGGTCATCGGGGGCAACCACGAGGCTTCGAACTACCTCTCCGAACTGCACTACGGCGGTTGGCTGGCCCCGAATATCTACTACCTGGGCGCCGCCAATGTGGTCCGCTACGGGCCATTACGCATCGCCGGGCTCTCAGGGATATTCCACCGTGGTGACTACGACACATCACACCACGAATGTCTCCCGTACGACAGGGACGAGATCCGCTCTGTTTATCACGTCCGGCGCTGCGACATTTCCAAGCTGCTAAATGTGCGCTCGGCCGTCGACATTGGTCTCAGCCATGACTGGCCTCGAAGAGTCGAGTACCACGGTGACTGCGAACAGCTCTTTGCCGAGCGGCCCCATTTTCTGAAAAGCGCCAGGACCGACAACCTTGGGAGTGAGCCTGCGGAGCAAGTCCTAAATCACCTGCGGCCTCGGTTCTGGTTTTCGGGACATATGCACATCAATTTTCGTGCCACAGTAAAGCACAACGACGACGTGAAAGTTGACTTCTTCCAGAACTTGCCCGTGTCCACGGAACTGCAGAAACAGCTACCGAAGGCTGTAAGGACTTGGAAGAAACCTCGCAGCCGACCGCCCGGCATCACAAACACGACCACTCACTTCCTTGCGCTCGACAAGCCAGGACCTGACGGCGAGTTTCTCGAATTACTCGAGATCGAATCCTGCTTGGACGTGAACGATCCTTCGGTCGCCCCATACCTGCCAAAGACAACGGGCGAGAGGTTCTCCATGCATTACGATGAGGAATGGCTGGCGATCCTGCGTGCAGCAGATGGAACCGCAGAGATGATGGGGTCAGAAGATCCCTCGCTCCATGACAAAACAGACGAAGCCCGAGCCTATGTTCGCGCAAATGTGACTGCAAAGGGTCTTCTGCGCATACCGAACAATTTTCAGCCACATGCTCCTATTTACGAGGGACCAGAGACCATCGACAGCGAAGAACAGCCGTGCGAGTATCCTAACTCTCAGACTGAGGCTCTTTGTGAGCTGCTTGGAATTACTACGAGCGGATCGGACGAGGCGGCCTCTGGTGATGAATTCGTGGTCTTCGAGGCATAGACTTCTCCCAGGTCTGGTTTTATAATTGACATGAATCTTGGAAGGACCGCCGAAGACTTATGTCTTAACGCATGTTTATTACTTCAAGATAACCTTGTTTCAAGAACGGGGACTATACGCTATCTATCGATAGAAGCATAACGATACATTCCAAATGCATCCCACCCGGCTCTGAACTCATCCAATAGTCGCTCTGTATCTACCTTCGCTGGGGTTTCATTAGAATCCTGCTGTGGAGGGCGATTTACCAACCATGCAGCCTCAAGGCTTTGGAGTAATTCGAGTGTTGCCTTATGCTTCCGTGATCCATTTTCCTCCAACATCCTTCTCAAAGTTGGCGTCAAACGAACCTGGTCACCTCTGGCCTGCAACAGAACCTCGAATATCTCCTTGACCTGCATCGACCCGGCCGCACGATATAGAACTCGATCTGTGATAGGCACCTCACTCCCCCGTTCTTGAAATAACAAGTCCAGCACCTGTGGGCAGTACGCGTTCTTCATCGCCAGCTCCATAGTGTTTTCGGTGATTTTCACCTCAGGTGGCAAGCTTTTGAGTAAAAAACGTATCCATGAAACGGTGTGCCAATTTTCCAATGCATTTTCCAGCAATGCGAGGTTCGCATGATGCTTGATGATGAGCCCGACTGGTGTTGCGAGGTCGGTGTCACCGGTCTTCCTCTGCTTGTCCGCAATATTTATCATCTCGTTCGTAATGCGAACATTATGTCCCTTCGATGTGTAGAAGGAGTGGGTAAAGTCGCCGCGATTATTGCGCAGATGTTGATCCATTGCTGCTGCATGCAGTGAATCAATGCTCTTGAGGAATCCCATCATGCTCTGGTCATCTACCATGGCATTCCAGTATCCGTCCAATACCTCGGGAAGAAGCTCAATGTCAACGTGACAAAGAAACAGGACTGTTTCTCGAATAACTTCCCGCTCGGTCTTTTCGTAATCGGGTATCAAGGTCTCCTGCAGCCCAGGATCAGAAGCAATGCTGACCAGAGCATATATCATGTCCCTTGGGTCGCTGGCCTTGCTGAAGCGGAATTTTCGAAGAAGGGTGTAGAGATCATGTCCATGGGCCCACCACGAGTCGTATCTGGAACGCCCAGGCATAATGTCTAGGATAGCCTGAACCTGCTCTGATGGCTTGACGGCGAACAGAGAAGGGGATAGAGCGAACACCCTGGCGGAAACAGACTTGTTCCCACAACAAACAAGTGCCCTTCGTGAGTAAGCCACTTCTTGAATGATCCACATCCTCTCGAACCACGGTCTGTTGAACAGGTCCTGTAATCCTTCTCTTTGTCTCGACACCAGGTCTGGATATCTTCGTGCCAACTTTCTCTGCGTTTTTGACCAGAGCGTGTGCCACCGTGCATCGCCCTTCCTCCAACCCCTACACGCGACCGTCTTGCTCTCAATTTCCAACTGCCTTAATGAGTCCAGCGCCACATTTGTTGCGTAAGTTGGCTGTCCCAACCACAAGATCACAGCATCGGCACTCTCATAAATCCTGGCCATCTGCCTGACTTGGTGGTTTCGCTCTTTTGCATTGTCCTGGTCAATGCAGATAGCGTCTACCCACAAGATCCGATCGGTGTCCTCGCGGCGCAGGTAGCTGAGAGCGAGATACAGATTCCTCGTCACGCCCAGGAGTGACCCGTTGGCGACGATCGTGTCCGTTTTCTCGGTGCCACCCCACGTATATGATAATGCTTCGTATGGGACAGTCGTGGTCAGGTGGGCTTCTGAGCAGGCAGGTGGAAGGAATGAGGTGAACAATTCGCATCGGATGGGGCCATGTCCGGAGAGGAGGCGGACGAGGCGAATAGATGGGTGTGTGATGTCAAGAGAGGAGTAAATAAAGGTAGCCATGGCGGTTATCTAGCGCCGCACTTGAGGTCTCCCTCGATGATACGCGAGTCTAAAATGTGTATCTTGCTTCGCAGGGGCTAGCTGCTTGTCATTGCCAATGATGTGATGTTTGGCAGTATTGCATTGAAGGTTCAACCCTCGAATTGATAGATCTATGGAATATGATGGAGTAAAGGACATCGAAGTGGTTGTGTCAAAACAAAACGTGGGTGCTGTTGCTTAAGTGCGTACTCATTGATTGAGGCAGTGTTGCAGTTGGTGCACAGCCGCCTGACTTGTCAGGTTCAGATTGAGGCAGTGCTATGCAGGTCACCCCAAGGCCTGGTCCTGATTGTACATGTTACGAATGACGTAACACGTCTTGTTCATTAAACTTATAACAGTACCTTACACATTAAAGAATTGTTACTCCTCGGTATTTTATGATTCTATAGTTATTATTAGGTTGATTGTATACTATCTGCCAGCTCTTCATGTCCCTGCGTAACAACTGGGCACGTTCCGGCCGCCGCGCTAATGAAGCGGGACCGTGAAGAACAAGCCCCCACTCACACCTTTAGCCAAGTACGCATTCTGCCGGATGTCTTGAAAAGGCAGTCCGACGCAACAAGAGAGGAGCGGGAAGGGGGGGGGGAGAATGCGGAACTGCCGAGGAGCTACCACATGATCAATGATCAGAAGGATAAGAACAAAATGGAGAGGGATTTGGAGATCTTGTTTCTACGATGCTGGGACATAGGGGCTATTTTATGACCAGAGGTGGTCAGAATAGTAATGGAAAAGAAAGAACAGTCAATTGTTAAGTTGGGAGGTATTGAATGCAACAACCGCTCCGCTCGCGAAAAAGCAACGCTTAGCCCGGGAACAGTGGTCACCTGAAGACGACTCCATTTCCAATGACGCTCCCGAGCCGGCTTCATTAATCAACTCATATAAAGATGCGGCAGTCATTCGAATTTGTTGACCCATGCACTGCTGGATGTCATGGGCCAACAAACACTTCTGCGCGGCTGGTCTCTGGTACTGGCTGGCTGCGAGTCCGAGGTACTGCCTGTTCTGAGCGCCCGAGAAGATGATATATGCGCACTTGAAAGTGGGCATGGGAGTGAGGGCGTCCAAGTTGAGCGAGAAGGCGTAGGGCCTGGGCCTCACCTGTTTGCGCTGCAATCCCGTAGTTGAGACATGAACCATCTCCTTGCCCCAGAAGGCCGTCACAGGGCTGCAGCAACAGGCAAAAATGGATCTGTCCACCTCTGGCGGCGAGGGATCGCCATCGATCGGCGACGGCGACATACTTGCTGCATAGGCAGCGCGTGCGTTGGCTTCATGGCTCCCACCCGTGGACCGCTACGGCCAGTAACTATACTTCGCGCACTCAACCTACGGTTCCTACTCATCACTGATTGAAGCATCCGCCATCAGTCTACCGAGCAGGGAAATAGGGGTCTTTATATCCTTCTCAGCTGATTGTGGTAAAGCGCCTTTCGGAAAAATTGCGTTTGAAAACCGGCATCATCTATAGGACCAGGTAACCGAGCGCCAGGTCTAAGCCCGCCTCCACAAACTGGGAGGGATCCAAGACGCGCGGCGATCCACGGGTGCTGTGCAGCGATTCAGATGCCCTGCTCTTGTCCTTTGAAAACTGGGGCTGCTGATGTGATCCCTGCGGCTATGGAGTCGGCCATTGTGCCTTGGACGACTGAAAGCAGCCCTTGAGAAACTGGCAGTACGTAGTTTATATCATGTACCATTACGCGGATTCAGTTGTCCAGCATTTGACGACATATACGTAGGGGTGGGTACTGGAAAAGCGATATGACCATAACTACAGGTCGAACAGAGGTCGATTAACACGCTAGCCTGTATTTTTATAGAGATCGGATATTCGCACCCGCTAAAACGGATGGTACACCCGTGCAAGCTGCTGCAGCCAATCAGAGCGCTTCGGTCAACCACACTTACAAAATCCACCCACCCACCCACAGTGTTTCTAACACCTGTACCAACACCCTACACCTACTAAACCCCCTTCAATATTCAATATACGAGTGCATAATAAGACCCTCAAGTCCCTTAACTAGGAAGACTTCTATAGCAGGGAGAACTAGCGAAAAGCTGTCTAACGGGACAAGCAGTTAGAGGCAGGGCTTATCGGCGATAGTAAAGAGGAACACCCTGGCAGACGAAGAAGTCGCAAAACACTAGGGCAGAAGAAACGATGGGGGTAAGCAGAAGCGACGATAGTGGCATGTGTGTAGCGATAGATATGTATAGTTAATGACTGTGCATTGTTGTTTTATATGGCGAATGGGTGGTGTAAAAAAACGTTGGCGCACCGGGGGTACATGAGCGGGTGTACCATCCGTTTTTTCAGGTGCGAATATCCGTTCTCTTTTTATATCGATGCTGTACTTATTCATGGCTCGTCATCTCCCTGGTTGATGAGAGCATTTGGTCGTAAGTACACTGGAAATTAGATCAGGACTCTCGTTACTATGCAATGGTGACCATTTTATGCGGACGTAATGCTAGTGAGAAAATAATTACTATAGGCCCCTCTGCGCCGATTTTATCTTAGCCGTTGGCCCGCTGAAGCCTCATAAATATTTAAGCGTCTGTTACTATCTATCATATCATTTCGGAGAAAGCACGTTTCATTACATGGCGTCCTGGACCCTGCAACACCGACTTCTTAGATCATATATTAAAAGGGTCCACGATGAAGCCTGGTAGAGCTGTCATAAGTGGGAGGGGGGATGGGTCGTGTGGTGGAACCGGTTTCCGTAATCTAAAATGCCACCGGCGATAGAAGGGGAAGGGGGGCCGCGGACCCCGTTAAACAAAAAGTATAATTTTATAAATCCGCCCTATGCATCTTCTCGGGCGTATACGGAATAAGCGCGGAATCTAGTTAAATGGAGAAGCAAACATGTACCATGCTGGGAGGCCTGCATAATCTAGTCTTAGACCCGTGCAAGAAACCTTTTCAGCTAGTTTCAGAAGTATTATACATTAGTATGATGGGATTCAACAGAAGGATCTAATCATTCAGGTATAACTTAGTTAGTGAAAAGTAAGTTTAATCTTAGAATGTATAGTTATTTTGTAAATATCTTACCTTATAAACAATTACTTTAGGAGAATGGGGATTTTCCTTTTTCATTCCGCATACGGCCGAAGCCACCCTGCATACACGGCGCCCACACACAGTGCCGGTGGTAAGCGCTTGAGACCCAGCGTTTAGGACAAAAACACAATGCCGAGGGCTCTCCTTAAAGCAGAAGTGTCTTAAAGTTTAAGCTGTTTACTGCTTCTATAATGCAGATTAAAGATTGAGATGCTGTTAGATAGTTTGATACGGATTTTAGTTGTGAGACTTTACAGCCGTGTCAGGTTTTACATACCTAGGTATGGCCAAGTGTCACTTATCGTATTTTAACCACTCTTATCGGCATTGTATGCTTTTGTTTTCAACGCTGGGTCTTGAGCGTTCATGACTGTATGAAGGCGCTGCGTAGGTCTTCGGCCATGTACGGAATAGAAACGGGACAGGAGGCTTGCTGGGAGAAGACGCGCACAGTGGACGAAGCCGCACTCTATATGGCGCTTGATGCAGTTCCCACAGTCAGGCTTGGATTCGTCGCCCCTGCAGATTGAAGATTACGGGGCCATGGACACAGCCTGAGCGACCGTGCGCCATTCCCGCCAGTCATAGACATTGGATTACTCGCCCTGAGTTCGCGTAACTTGGAAGTCATGCAGCCCGCTCGCCTGCGACTCTTTGGGTGGGTTCTCTTCGTCGGGGCACGTGGCATGCCCAGGTGGCTCGGTGCGATTCCGAACTTGCTTACCGGTTATCCTGATCGGTTCGGGTCGATCTCGAAGAGCTGGTTGGTTCCATGGTAAGAGGATATCAGGGGTTGATTCTCTGGTTGCGGCCGCTATTGGTCAGATTCACACAACCTTGTTCTCGCTTTTAGTCGTATTTTCTCGTAATGGTTCGTGTTTCCGCATAATAGGAGCGACCCCTGAATTTCACGTGACGGGAGCGAGAACGAGAAACAACGGCTCAACGGCTCATCAGTATGCCCGCTCGAACTAGACTGAAACCAGTCCCACATAATGAGCATCGGGGGGTTAGGCATGTCCCCTTCCTACTGGCAGATTTGTACACATCTCGAATCACCAGTTTGAACGTGGTCAGCAGTCTCGCACCGGACTTGTTCATTGAGTCTCGGGCTTTAAATTTTTACAACCGTCGCCATGAAGACGTGACGAGTCTCTGTCCTCCGGACTATTTGCGCCATCGCACACATACAGCTGTTGTAACTGGCTGAAAGCTGGACGGCGTTGCCTTCAGTAAAATCAAGGCTGAGGCTGAGCTTCACCCACTCTAACAAATCAACACCCGGGGAAATAAGTACTTTACCGCAGTTGGAGCTAGTCATCTCACCGCCTTGGGATATGGCTTTACCCCCTCTTGGGGTCGGTCTCTTCCCGTTCTTGCAGACCAGTGCACTACGCTACTGCTAGCACACCACGGCTCAGAGCTCAACAGGATCTGCTGTTATCATAACTAGAAGACCGTCACGACGACTGTGATTACCGCTGGGTTCGTCCAAGGATTTGAAGAAGAGCATTCGGCGCTGCCACAGTCGAGCTCAACAACTACAGCGCGGTCGTCACCACACTGCTAGCTAGTTTTTCCTCCATACCCAGTGCCAACCACCAACAACCACACCGTGACCTGGCCCTGTTGACTCGAATTTTAGATCCACCAGAATGCAGGCCTGCCGCATGGTGGCGTTTTCTCGACCTTAAGGAGAGACTCGCCAAGGCTTAGGATCCCCAAGCCAAATTTCTCTTAGATGCTTTGCAGAACCGACCGCCCCAGTCAAATACGAGGATCTTGGGGCAATGGATTGCATGTTGATTACATTAGGTACCGTATGGGCCTACTGAGTGGCCATAGATGCTTTGAACTGACAGCGGCGCTAAGCTCTATTGAGGGGCGGACTTGGGGATGCAGCCACGGTAAAATTTTACATGATACATTTCCTCCTTGCCCCTTGAATCGTGGTGGACATGACAGACTGGAATGGCAAGATGGAGGCAGGCTTCCCCTAAAATATAATGTTGGACTCTTTGGGCGATGTTGAGGATATAAACCACTTGCGCCTCATGTCTGAGGGTTCACATCATCCATAGGCACCACTCACTCAGCCGAGCAAACACATTCGTTTCTATCTGAACATTCCTTTCTCACATCCATTCTTTTGCTACATTAGCCCACCGTCAAAATGAGACTTTCTCCCGCTGTGCTGTTCGCCCTTGCCCAGGTGGCATCGGCTCACTACTTCTTCGATTCCGTCGTCGAAAATGGCGCTGCTGGAACTTCGTTCCAGTACATTCGAGACTTCACTCGTGCTACTAAGTACAACCCGATCAAGCTTGCCGAAAACCCTGCCGAGGATATTCGTGACGACTCTTACATCGACAAGGGCACCGACAGCCGGTGCAACCAGGGTGCCTTCACTAACGCTGCCAAGACCGACGTTCTTGAGGTCGCCGCGGGCACCGATGTGACCGTGCAGCTAGGCGTCGGAGCCACTATGCAACACCCGGGTAAGAGTTTTACCCCCTGCAATTGTCCAATTAGCGTTCAAGTATCGTACGAGAGCCTCTCCAGACGCTGAGGGAGGCTCTGTACCGCCGGGAAAATTCCAGATGACTCGCGACTGGACCCGCGGCGCCCATCAATCGCAAGGGTCAGCATTGACTGACTCCATGCTTCTAGGCCCTGCCTTGTATTACATGTCCAAGGCCCCTGGTGATGATGTCAAGAGCTACGATGGCTCCGGCGACTGGTTCAAGATTGGTGAGACTGGCGTCTGCAACGAGGGCGGCGACTTCACCAAGGACGCCTGGTGCACTTGGGACAAGAACCAACTCACTGCCACCATTCCCACCGATACTCCCTCGGGCGAGTATCTCTTGCGTTTCGAGCACATTGGTAAGCCAATCGAGACCAATAAACCCCACACTAGTACCAGTATGTGCGCCGAGAAGTCTAACTCTTTCCTCCTGCCAGGCATCCACAAGTCTTTCATGAACGAGCCCGAGCACTTCGTGTCTTGCGTCCAGGTCAAGGTCACCGGAGGCGGCAGCGGCACCCCCGGGCCAACGGTGCAATTCCCCGGCGCGTACAAGTCCACCGACGAATATGCCAACTTCAGCATCTACAATGGCTTCAAGAACCTGACCATGCCCGGCCCGGCTGTGTGGACTGGCGGGTCGAGCAATGTGAACGCCAATGTGGCTGCTACCGCGGTGACCGAGACTGAATCCTCGGCTGCGGCTGGGCAGAACCAGGCGCAGACCACCTTGTCCACCGTCACTCGTTCTGCCACCAGCGCTGGCGTGAAGCCTACGGCTGGGTGCGGTGGCACCAAGAACGGATACTGATTTGCTGGCGAATTTTTTCCTGCAGTCAGGCACTAGCCTAGGTGCTACATGTGCTGGGAGGAACCATCGGCGTCACCACAGGCAGGTCTTCTGGGCATAAATCTGTTGTTTTGAACCTTGGTCCACCCAAGCCGTTCACATGGATGAGTCCATTCGATTCTCCCAAGGTGACCTGTGGAGGGATTCGGGTATGGGGCTGTCTTTTCTCTTCTTCTGTATCATTTTACATAAAACTAGGGTGCTAGATATCTTACACCCTACAATGGACATTCTTTCCATGTCAAGATGGTGAACGTTCTCCGAGTACTAGATGACACGGTCCCTCGTGCTTCCAAAATATGCATATCAGCATCTGATTAATTTGGCCATTTACTACGTCCCCACATATTCATTGCGAGGCGTAAGTCAGACACCCAGGTGATTTTAACTATTACTAGTCTCGCCATATGACTGCTTCGCCGTCTCTCTAGTCTACGGCGCCGTCGGGAGCGGTTCTCCCTAGCCTTGTCTGTGCGGCTGTCACCGAGGCTAAGGCCTTGTGACATAGACAGATGTATTACATCTTCTGCCCTATTGGCATCAAGTATCTCTTTAAGAGCTGAGCATAAAGAACCTCCCACCAGAGCGGGGTTTTATGTCAGCTTTCTCAGAGAGGCTGTGAGGCCGAAAGCACAATGACTTCGAATGCTACTTTGGAGGGCAGGGACTGAGGGGTGGCTACCTGCAGGACACCCTTCAGGGGCCCTTATCGATAAGCGACACATCTACCCTTAGCAAGGTACCTAGGTACTTAAGTACCGAGGAACATCTTGTGTTCCGTTTTACCCACTGCTTCGCGCCTTCTCAAACTTACCGTCCACCAGCAGCACATCATCACTCGACACGCAAACACACCTGGGCACCAGAAGAACCCGCATTGTCAGCAAGCACCGTCTTTCACAACCACTGCTACCCCCCATGACTCTTTGCACGGCTTCCTTAAGTATCGCCGACATGCTTTGCGACAGCAGCGGGGGCAGCAACACGAGAGCAATCCTCGGCGACCTCACCAACCGCTGGCCAGCTGCAGACCCTTTTCACACGCCAGGCCCCTACGTCGAGGGAATGGTGGTGGATCTGCCCATCACCTGGACACACCCGCATCTCTTGTCTCCTACATCACCTTGACAATCTCAGAAGACCTTGTAAGTTGATTGGAATTTTGTTGTACAAGATCCTCGCTTACAAAAGCACAGCTGTCATAACGAAAACAATCACAAAGTTCGAACAATTCATGACACCGCAGAGACGCCTCCTCCCAGTACCTTGACCAAGGATCAGAGAGCTGGACTCCAGCTTCTAGCCTATCTCGATAATGCGCACGGCACTGAGATGGGGTTGACACAAAATGGGAGACGAAATGGAACGATTGGTGCGCATCTCTATGATTTCATTTCATGGTGCAAATGGCTAACAGACAGACATTAGCCACGGGGAGGGTCGTGCTGCTTCGCCCAAGACGACGTTCCATATCCAAGTTCAACTCACCTCAGCTGGCGATCACAAGAGCCGCATTTCGTTTGGCAAGAACGCCCTCGCTGGCTCAGAGGTGAACTGGGGAGCGAAGTGTCCGTCACTCCAGCGGATTCTGAACACGTACAAATCAAAGTACGGTGCAGAGATCACCACTTCAGAATCATCAAGCAACAATGCAGCCCTGTTTGCCCAATTGCGCCCAATTGACTGCAGCCCCTACGTGCCTGCCACACACGTCAGCCGGGGTTCACAAGAGCCGTATTACATTTGACAACAACGTCCTCGCTGGCTCGGAAGTGAACTGGGGAAAGTGAACTGGGGAGCGGATCATCCGTCACTTCAGCGGATTTTGAGCCACTGGGATATATATCGACGAGCAGGTCTAGTCTCCGGCGCCGTCGGGAGCGATGCTTCCTAGCCTTATCTGTGTGGCACGAGGCTGTGGCTACGTGCCCAGACTTCTACACTGTCATCGACATTTTCTTTTTTTAATCCTCGATCTTTAGCCGTTCAACACTGTGTGGAGGGACTGTATGCCTTCGGGATGTATACGGATTGAGAACTCTACCACTAGTGGGTTTTGAAAACCTACAAAACAAAGTACGGTGCAGAGATCACCACCTCAGAATCATCGAGCAACAATGACGAGGGAAAGGATGAAAAGGCACCCTGGGCATGGAAGAAACAGGTCATGAAGGCAGAGGATGGGTCCTTATTCTATCTGGACGAGCATGACGATCACAGGTGCAATAAGAATAGTGAGGATCTCTAGGCCTGTAGTAGCAACCGGACAGAAATACAAATCAAATCAACCTCCTATAGGACAACCTCCCTTAGGATAACCTCCTATGGTATAACCTCCTATAGTATAACCTCCTATAGGATAACCTCCTATGGTATAACCTCCTATAGGATAACCTCCTATGAACCTCCTATAGTATAAGCTCCTATGGTACAACCTCCTGTGGGACATCCTGCTCTAGGATAACCTCCTATAGGATAATTTCCCATGGTAGGTTATCCTACAGGAGGTTGCCCTGTAGGACGGTTGTCTTATGAGAGGCTATCTTATAACAAGTCGTTCTTCGGGACTTGGGTGTACTCTCCGTTCCTGTGGGTGTGAATCTCCGATTTCTTAGTAGAAGTTGTTTTTTCTGTATTTCGCTCCCAAGCTTTCCAGGCTAAGCAATTATTTCTGGTTTGGACCATCAATAGGTGGATCTCTCTGCCCATCTCCACCACCTCCGTGGCAATCTGCCCTATGATGTCCCATATCGTTATTGGCGAATACATGATTGCTTCACTCGATGATGAGATGCTTAACTTGTCACGAGTCGGAATCATGCTCGGCCTGGTGGTGGTACAATGTGGACATGTCTCTTGTTTCACTTTGCGATCCGAATGGTGGAAAGCCGAGATACCCATACTCGAAGTTGTAATGATGCAGATACTCATCAGGTATTGTGCTGACATCACTGCCTGCGTCATCGTCCAATGAAAGAACCTCTCTTACACAAGAGAGCATGAGGCTTCCCTCGAGGTTGATACTAATGTCTCAGTCTCAGGTCTGAAGTTAGCCATTTTCTTCTTACTAGTATTATATAGATTGTATTTCCACCAACTCCGGCATTGGAGGGCAAAGGTAACATGTAAGTGTAAAATATTGGAACACGGCTGGTAGGTATGTCAAGGACAAGGCTGTGCATCTGGTGAGCCGCTGCGCACTGATCAGCACGGGGGCGGAGTTGCTTGATTGAAAACATTTAGGCTCCTTTCTATTGGCTGCGTGTCAAGACACCTAAGACACTTCATGCCAATCACCGTAGATCAATGTCTAGCTCCTCCCTGCTGACATTTCGAAGAATAGTAGCACGTAGCGAATATCCCACTCAATATTTCACAGGCAGCCTCGGGAGAAAAGCTTAGAGACAGAATCTGGGCAATAAGAACTTGTCTCCTCGCTGTTTTTTTTCCTTGTCATGTCCTTTTAGACTGTAAATTCGAAACCATTACATTCATTGAAAACGAACCTTGCCAGCACGAAACCCACACACGTCTATCACCACATTCATCTCCTGATTTTCAAGATGACTGTAGCTTCCTCGTCATCTGCTGGAGCTAAGCGGCGCGAACGCCTGGTGGATGACACCATGGGTCCAGTCGATGAACTTTCCGAAGCAGCTATCAGGAGTGAGCTGGCGGAAATCGCAAAATTCAGAACAAATCGAAACAAGGGCTATCATTGGGTGACTCACCAGCTCAAGGTCCTGGTATCGGATGAAGAAGAGGATGCCGATGCAGGCAACGGGCAATACGAGGGACCCGATGGAGATGCAGATCGGACTTACGACTCCGATGATTCAGCAGATATTGAGCGATACGGCATCAAGCTTTCTCTAGAAGAGGACGGAAGTCAAGCCAAGTCTGCAAGGGCGGAAAAAACGTCCCACAAAGCAGTCATGCAGTGCCGAAGGTGCAACAAATACCCGCGATTTTCACAAACACGGCGAACACGCCACTTTCGACTGGTAGAACCATGGGAATACTTGAAAAGTGGTGACGAGCACGAAGCATGTGACCATTTCGTCGCAGTCTCCTACTGTTGGTCAAGCTACGAGAATGGCTCAAGGACGTGTCAGATTCGGGATTGCACAGGGTCTCTGAAAGACTCCTTACGCGCGCGGAGTGGTTCTAAAGGGAAATCGAAAGACGAAAATGTGTATCTGTCATCCGAAAATGGCAGAGTACCCTTTGATGAGGTGCTAGACCGCGCTGTCGAGTTCGCTTCAAGCGAAGGCTTGCGCTGTATCTGGATTGATCAGGCATGTCTGCCCCAAGATGAGAGCGAGGAGCATCAAATTGGGGTTCAGTCTATGGATATGGTCTACAAACGTGCTCGACACACCATCGGACTGCTAGGGTGTCGTATCTGCTCGCAAGTTGAGCTTGACTCACTTGGTACTTTCTTCGCGTGGGATGCAAGACGTGCAACTTCAGGAAGTGTACCTGGACAGGATTGGTGGAACCTTTATTTCCACAGGAAAAAGTCAAATGGCGTGACATGGGCCATGATGAGGGATGACATGCCAAAAGCTGATCAAACAGTTGTGGCGAAGCAGGTGTGTCGAGCCATGGTCGGCTTACTTCAACGCATCATTGATGACAAGTGGTATAAAAGAGCATGGATTTTGCAGGAATCTATCTCAGCTGGCCCAAAGCTATCCTTGCTGCTACAAGTCTCACCAGGTCTCGAATATAACCCAGCTCCTTTCCTGGAACAAGACGGCAGACTGATGACAACAAACCCGCATGAGAATTCGACTTTCATCCTGACATGGAGCGACTTCAGCGGTCTAGAATGGAGAGTGTGGCACATGATGCAGGAATTCTGGGGCCCCCACAATCGCTATCCGAGCGACAGAGTTCATTGCGACGACTTTGAGATGCTGTCCAGAATACTTCTCATCTTGTCACCAGAACGAATCCCACAGCCACATCCCCAACAGCAAAGCCACGGCATCATCAATTGCAGCTGCAAATCCGGATTTGTCTGCAATTCAGCTTGCGCCATCGCGCTGTTGAGAGGACGACACTGTCTTAAGGCCGAAGACAAAATAGCCATCGTTGCCAATCTCTGCAACTTCGAAATTCGACTAGATACGTTTCAGTTGGCCAAACGCTTTAGGTCCTTGAGACTGTGTCTGATCGCTCTGGCACTCCTAAATGCCGACTTATCATTGCTAGTACCTGAATTCCTCGGCATTTCTTGTGCAGATGATCCGGGTTCGCTGTTCCAAGCTCCCTATGTGAACCTGCATAAGGTGAACAAGGAGCGTGTCGAGCCCGACCATGTACCCAGGTTTCAGACAGTCAGTCAACCTTGTTTGACTCCCGGCGGAGTGATGCTGCCAGCCTTCCTCTGGTGTGTGGACCGAGAAATCGATTTCGCGCCGATTAAGTCCTCTTGGGCTGAACAGTGGTGGGCAATGAAAAGGTTGAGGCAGTCACGCTCCAGTGGTCACCCATTCCGAGTCTGGTGGAACGACGAGAGATACCCAGCTGGTCCAGTGAAAAGCTTCGCCGATCGCATTCTGGACAATATCAGGAGAGGGTACCTCGAAGGAGAATCCTTGAGCAACCACAAAGACGCCGCATTCCCTGGTACCTCATTCTCTGCCTCGGTGCATTTCAATCTTTTACAGCGTGATGCCCAGGCCAAATATATGATTGGAGGCATGGTCAGAGATATTCTGTCATACCTTCTCAAGTCCAAGGAGACGGAGTTGGCGAATAGCATTTGGCAATCCTTGCGGTCACTGAGTTGTGAGACGGCCAAAGGCCGTGTCATCCTTCCCGACGAAATCAACTCTACTCTGTTAAAGGAACACGCCTTCGGAAAATTTCTGCACCTCGACTTCACACCGGAGGAAGCTTTCGCTCAGGAATGGCTGTTTGACCGAATAGTTTTGAAGGGGAAGCTTTGGGTCGGACATTATATTCCCAGCAGAACTAAGGGGAGCCGGATCTCAAGCATCCGGCCATTTTCGGTCATTTCGAATGATATCTACAGCGACAACCACCGATTTTACAAACATCGCGCGCCGCCACCATATGTAGTCGGTGACCATTACTCACCAGAGCGTACTTTTAGCGTCGTTCGAGCCAGGACACGGAATAAACGGCCTGATATCAGACAAACACTGGATCCATGGGTGGGTAGCCGAAGGTCTTTGGACAAATCTTCTGTCATCGGCCGGGACATTGTCAAAACAGCCTTGTACGAGGAAGTAAGGCACCAGTTGCGCTCCCCAGCATCCTTTCAGAGACTCAGCAGCGCCACCATACCTGGGTTTGTAGCCTCAGTATTTTCGCCCACCCAGGAAGCCTTTGTGAACTACATCGAGACCTACGTGGGATGGGACATCGGTAAGCAGGAATCATGTGTGCGCCGTCGAGTATCCGCCTTCGACGTTGATGGGCCATGCGAAGTAGCAACGCCTTTCGACGGGACTCGTGAGCGCATACCGCACTCATATGAGCGGACACTATCGTCTTGCTGGGTCGTGGAGACCAAGGGCACGGACGTCCCTGATGAAGAAGCTGACTGGATTCGCAAAGAGTTTGTTAGATTTCGGAGATTGGTTCTCGGAGGTAGCCTATGGCCCACGGAATCACCCGAGATCTCGGAGCTGGAGCTGCAGTACGTCCCAGAGAATTTGATTGAAGATTTCCGCGCACTGAGGCTGGAGGTTCTGCGCCCGGTTCACGGCGTCTGGGATATCGTAGACCCCGCCCCATTCCAGTCATACCTTTTCTCTTGACATAATCACCGCCCGCACGAATGTATAACACCAACATCAGCCTATTCGACCGTTTAGGTCGGAGTGGAATGGATTGTTTATAGCTAAAATACGGACCCCAGTTGTCATGCTCTTTGTATTTATAACTATCTACTAAACCTATCCCTTTTCAAGTTAGGAAATAAGTATTAAAGTAGTATAGATTATAAGATATTATAAGAAAGATTATATCTTCCAAGGCTTATATTAATATTATAATTAAATACTAAGTGGTTATAATAGTTAGAATATAAGGTTAAAGTTATATATTTGTAGGTAAACTATAGTACAGAGAATTATAAAATCACTGTGTCTTCTTTCACTGTGTCTTCTTTTACTATATCTTCTTTTATTGTGTCCTCTTCTATTATAGATTCTAGCTTAATAGATGAACTTAAAAGATATAAATAGTCGATAGGTAAACTATAGCTATATTTTATTATTTAATTATAATTACTTTTTAAAGTACTAGGTCTTAAGTGCTTACTACTATAATAAGGTACTATATATATATAATATGTATGGGGGATTGGAAATGTAACTGCTAGGCTTTGGGAGTGCCTAAAGATATACAAAGTAGGTAGACAGCAAGACGCCGCTGAAGGCGACGGACAGTGTTCCTGCGAGCGGATACATCTCCATTTCGACTGCAGGAACTATTCTCGCAGAAATCAAAACTGCACCTAGTGGTCACAGAAACCTTGAAGTATGTGTTATAAAGCATATTGAGCTGAATCAAAAGGTTCGGGCGATGTTGATGTATTTCAACATTATGGAGTTAAATCAGGATCACCGACCATTCATCTTCTACTTCCAATTGCTTTTCTTGCTCCGAGAGCACGACCGTCCAAAGACTCCACCGGGAAATAAATAATTCCGTTGCTCCTGCTCGGCCGAAATTTCTCGGGCCTCACTATCGTAGACTCGGCTCAACACGGGGGCCTTGCAACGTTGTTAGGTACGATGTGACTAAATCTACAGAAGTCTCTTGTTCCTGCGCTACATAATCGAGATGACTACGCTTATTATTGTCATTCTGTTTGATGGTGATTTACTACCTATGCATTTAGTCGTCAGGTACACAAAGCTGAGGGACTTAGGAGAATCGGGAGAACATCTAATAGATGGCAGCATCGTTGTCTTCATATCTCACGAGATGCTGAGTACTAATTTAATCAAATCTCATTCTAAATTCTAGGGTTTTGGGTCCTCGGCATACCCGTAGTACTCATGCGTTGTTGCTCTGTCTCCGGCCATGTTTCCATATCATTTGATATCCAGAGACCCTTCCAAGAATGCCGATATCTAGGCAACGCCAGAATAAAGGAATCAGATATTTGTTCTATTATAAATATTGACAATATGTTCTTGTCGAGTTTCATATCTAATGCTCACCACATTAGTTTCTCATACTCGTGAACGCATGGAAGTCGTCGATGCTCGCCGGTCCACCCCTTGTGTTCGGTACGTCATTTCCGATATCGAGGAATCCAGTCAGATCGGGGAGCCCAGACAATAATTCCATGTCGGAAAGGCTCTCAAGTGGGAGTACAATGCCCCCCATGTGATGAGGATGGTAGGGAAGAGATGGAGGATGTGGTTCGAGCGATGAGTCTATTTCGAAAAAGGAATTCCCTGAGGGTTTCGCTTCGGCATTGGTGGCGCCCTTTTGATACTCCAGTCCCATGGGCGACATCCCGGGGGACTCAATCGCTGAATCAGGAATTTCGATTGTAGTGTCGACCGCCTTGGCAGTCACCAAACCGGGTGCGGTAGTCTGCGCCATCTCCAAGAGCTCAGCGAGTTTCTTCGCGCCAGCCCGTGCCATCATGCTAACACCTGAAAGAACTTCTAGGCTCTTGATGGCCTCTTCGATGGCGTGAATGTGGTCTTGCCTGCTGACGTAGGGGTATAGGTGTGCAAGCGGATCGTCGAGCAGCTGCAACATCTGTTTCGACGCTCGATCCGCCGGCTGCAGGTGGTTATCGGCCTCAGACGCGGTAGGCATTGCCAAGCACGCCAACAGCGCCCCAGCCTCGAAACAGACGTATGGGATGATGCTGGAGCCCGGTTGGGTGGTGTCGCGCTGGTCTCGCCCCAGGAGGGTCTGCAGAGTTGTCACGCTGTCCAGCAGCGCCAATGCCGCGCGGGCTAGCCGGACTCGTTGGCGGGACAGCAGTGCTTGTTTGTATCTAGGTAGGGCAGCGACTTGGGCGGCGTCGAGGGACAAAAGGGGTTTGAAATTGATGCAAATACACTCAAATACTGCGAGGTGGAAGAGTTGCCGTTGTCGCTTCAGCATGGGCAGACGCTGGTCGAATTGGGTATCTTTATGCAGGCCGTATGCGGATGGCACGGTTGGAAGAAACTGGCGGCAGAACTTCTCGTAGTTCTCCTCAGCCTGGACAGGCTTGAAACGCCCAGGGCTGCCGCCGATCGCGTTGTTGCAATCCATCTGGCTCCAGAATTTGGCTAGACGTGCTTGCAGCATGCGCTCTGTGAACAACTCCGGTGCGCCTGGATTGTCGTTTCCAGTCGTGAGCTGCATTTTGGGCATCTCAGTCGTGGATCTCACAAGGTTTAGCAGCGGTGGTCGACCCAATGAGCGTGCTAAGCGTCTACAGTCATTGAGTTCATGTCAGCAAATCTTAAAACAAATTCGAGACACTTGGTACTCACATATCCCACGAATACAAGTTCCAGAATAGTCTACGTCTCAGCTCACACTCTAAATCATCCATCCCGGCGTGAGAGCCCACCTGCGGCTCCTTGTGCAGCCCGATCGATATAGCTGTATGGATCGCCTGGCTGAGGTTCCAAAACACAGACTCCATGCGCTCATCAAAGTCGTCCGACATCGCAGCGAGGCAGTAATGCTCAACCCGAAAACGATTACCCGTTGAGCACGCCTGGACGCTCAAACCCCGCAGGGAATTCGCCAGCTGACAGCACTGGGCTCTGCTATGGGCGACTGATATGCTGCCCGTCGGACTGAATATACATGAATCTGAGGACAGCCCCTGGGAGGCATGAGCGGAGATCCTTAGAATCAGAATGGCAAAGTCTAGATCTGCGACCCGCCTCAAGCCAGACAAGCCCCACCACGCCTTGTATTTCTGGAGAAACTTGGGCGGGTAGATAACCTGGTTGATCCAGTTTCCTTCCTTGAGGAAATGCTGTATGAGAAAGTCCAAGATCGGACGGGCGGGTAGTTTGCAAAGCTCGGTCTGAACTTGCTTAGCTATATTCTCGCTGAGGGGAAGTTCAGTGTCAATCTGAGGTGGCTGCTCGTCTTCAAGCCCAAACTGGGAGAGGACACATGTGTCAGAAGAGACGGAGGACGATCAGGCGCCCGGAGTGTAGAGTGAGCCGAATAGGCTGTGAAGCAACTTACCTTGCGCAGTATTCCGAAAAGATTCGTACTTTTGTCCTCCAAATAACCGAAAAGCTTTGCTAAGGGCAGCTCTGCGAGCTGCGGCGTTGTCGTGGGGTCCTCGACTTGGCTGCCATGGCCCGCCGATGATGAAGGACTGGACCCAAATCCACAAGCAGCACCAACATCAGTGATGACGGCAGAGTGATTTGGCTGCTCTGTGACCCTGAGTCCTGCACATTGAATTGGCTTTCGAACGTGATTTTGAAAGACGTGGTAAGCACATAGCTCAGGCTGTCGCCTGTGGATACAATGGTTGCAGGGATATTGACGGTTGCACTATTTGGTAAAGCTCGGCCGTTAGTCACTAGCACATTCGGTGGGTAAGACATGGACTACGTCTGAGTACAATTGCCCTAGTAGGTAAGGAATGTAGGCCATGGTCATTGCCGGCTAAAGAAGAGGACTCCAAAACTCGAATACGTAAGACCGAAGGTTCGCTATTCCCACCTTTTGTTTCTTGGAATAGCAGGGCATGCAACTCAGAACCGGTCGAGCAGACCTTCTTCGATTTCGCGGCGTGTCCATAGTTTGTGAAGTTGACGTGGGCATCGTCCAGAAGAGACACACAACTTGAAAGTGGTGGGAGAGGCACCCGGCAATCCGAACAACACGGGGCAGTAGGGCAGCGGCTAAAGCATCGATCGGAGCCGACAACCGAAGCCTGAGGGCTCTGAACTTCTGTCGTGATGAAATCCCTCAGTCAGCAGTAATTGGAAAAGCTGTCGATTATCTATAACCGTGAACAGTGGTGCCTACCGCACGCGTTGGGTGCTGTGCCGCAGCATTGGGGGTCGCAAAAAGGATTCCAGGTAGTGCCAACATTTGAAAGTTAGTGCGTGGGGGCACGTTGGCCGTGGTACGGAGCTCCACCTTTCTTTCCACAAGGCCGAGGCTCCAAAGGATGCAAAGGATCCCGCCACGACGGACATGGCGATATCTGGTGTTGAGCCCCGGGCGCCACACCAAGCGCCTTGGTAATGCCTTACCGTATATCTCTGCCCGGGCCAGCGCGGGACTGATAGCACAATCCCCAACTGCCTGCACCATGTCCCACCCTTCTCATATCCAGTCCACTAATTCAGGAGCTGAGCAAGGTGTCCGTTGAGTTATGTTGAATAGAGCGAGCTAATGAACAATGATCAGTAGACCACTACATAGCAAATAGTGTACGGCACTTATCAATCGTGAAATGGTAAAGGGTGACACGGCGCGCCAGAGAAGCCACTTCTAAATGACCCCTCTTCAACACCATACATCTAACTTTAACGCGCGGCACGAGGCTGTGGCCACGTGCCCAGGCAGAGACTTCTGCACTGTTATCGGCATCGTGTTTTTCTTGTTTGAATGCTGGGTCGTTGAGCTTTCTTTACTGTGTGATTAAGAGCGCAACCCCCTGCGGACTAATTCATCCGAGACATCTCTTCAGCTGAACCCTTCCAATGCGGCTGAGTCACCTCTCAGCCGAGAAATCTCGGGTCTGTGTAACCTATTCAACTTCAGGCGGCGCTTGTATTCGTCCGACCGTCCGTTTCCAGTGAGCCTTTAAACCTTTGACAAGTCTCACCACATTGCCATTTCCATCACCCAGTCTTTCAAGCATGTAGCCAAATGGTACATCTATATAGTACCAGTCAAAGGGAAACTTGCAACAGCCGCTGTCTTAGAATGGGATAGCCTCGAATCTGGTGCATATTTCTACGTTTGGTATCCACCGACTGCACGTCTGCCTACGAGCTTCTCGACCCGCAAGACAGCAATTACCTAGGGATATAAACGAATCAATCGATACAAGTAGAGCAGAAGTGGGGGACCAATGATCATGGGCGGCCAACTCGGTTTCATGTACAGGCAGCTGTCCTTCCACCCGAAGCCCGTACCCGACAAGATTCGTGTCGACGGCCGAACGGCAATCGTGACAGGTGCAGGCACGGTCGGCAGCTTGGGCCACGAGGCGGCCAAGGAGATGGCGGCGCATGGGCTGTCGCGGCTCATCATTGCCGCGCGCACCGTCGCCAAGGCCGAGGCGGCGCGGCAGGAAATTGTCCAGAGCCACAGCGGGGTGGACGTCGAGGTGTGGGAGCTGGACTACGAGTCGTGGCCGAGCATCGAGGCCTTTGCGCGGCAGGCGGCGCAGCTGGACCGGCTCGATATCGTGGTGCTGTCGGCGGGTGTCAAGTTCCTCGAGTACAAGAGGTCGGAGACGGGTCATGAGGCGCACGTGCAGGTCAACCACCTTGGTACGGCCCTGCTTTCGCTCGCCCTGTTGAAGCCCTTGCAGCGAACGGAGCAACGACTCGGCTCGCCGACGAAGATGTATGTGATCTAAACGCGGTTTCAACGTCCTCTGAAACTTTGAGCTACTCCTCCTCATTGACAGGCATAATATTGACCATTCCCCCTTCCGTCCTCCACAGGACCATCGTTACCTCTGAGGTTCATTTTTGGACCAAATTCGAGGAGCATAAGGCTCCCAACATCCTCGACCGCATGGACGACCCAGACTCGTTCAAGCAGAACAGCATGGACCGTTACAATGCCAGCAAGCTCCTGAATCTGCTCTGGCTGCGCGAGCTAAGCGCCAGGATCGACGGGTCCGTGATCATCAATGGTGTCAATCCGGGCCTGTGTGCCAGCGCGCTGCACCGCTCGCACTCGGGCGTCGCGGTTTTCAACAAAGTATTTGCGTGGTCCTCTCAGGAGGGCGGGCACACTTTGGCGGACGCTGCGCTGCAGCATATGGAAAGAGGGGCTTATATTAGTGAGCAGGTTGTAAAGCAGTGAGTCAAAATCTCGTTTTTGCGCCCCGGATAGGCCACAGGCAAGGAGGTGCTGACCCCAATGGTCTTTCTCCAGACCGTCTCCATTTGTCCTGTCACCAGATGGTAAGGCCGCTCAGGAAAAGCTGTGGAGAGAAACGTTGGAGATACTCCTTTCAGTAGTTCCAGGCATGGATCTCACAGAGGGACTTGCTGGGGACAAGTGAGTTAGTCATCAACCAGGAATGAATTGACCGAGAAATAAGTTTCAACCCTGGGATGGGCGAGGGGCAGGCGTGGTTGACGGAGGGCAGGATTTAATTCATCATACTATCTGGGGGTGATGTAAGGTATTCACATGGCACGATCTGGAGAATCGAAGTGTTTTAATAGGGTGACAGAGGGATTTAGTAACGTTCTAGTGAAGATTAAGAGGCCATCAAACTTAGGGCGTCTTGGAATTCTAGACTGCTTGGTTTTTCGTTGTAGTAGTAAAACGTAAAGTCAAACCACAAACATTACTCCAAGCCGTAAGAGTCGGAAGACTCATCTGTAGTTGAGTATCACAACCATCGGTTGTGGTTGGAATCGCTTTCCACTTCAGACTACCAAATTGTCATGTTTAAGGATGGACACTATCCTTGTACTGTGTACCCTAGGGTATTGGAGGCTAAGAGAACAGATACACCTAATGAGGAAGCCAACTAAGTTTATAAAGAATCTATTAGGTTTCAGATATTAGTTCTGAGAGGCAGTTTATTACCTATAATTACCGAATATCTTAGATATAGAGCTAAAGTATATATTAGAGTATTTAATTAGTGACGTTAGTACTCTAAGGATAAAAGCTTAGTACTAGGTTCAGGGTGTTTAGGATCTTACCTAGGTATAGATACTACCTAGCTCTAGCTATTCCTGTTCTATTTATATTATTAGTATATATAGGAATATATAAAACTATATTACCTTAGTTAACTTCATAGGTTAGAGGTTCACAAATTACTTATAGTTAATATATAGACTAAGAAATAAGTATTAAAGTAGTCGATATTTAAAGTAGCTAGTATAAAAGCCGAACTTTCTTTTATAAATTGCATAATTACTACATTAATACGGTGAACGATGCTGGCTACATGTGGTAGACGCAGTGCATGGGTGTCGAAGGCATCGGTTCATACAACTTAGCGTGTGGCTTCAGGCGGACACAAGTGAATTCATATTGCAAGGCGCCACGGTCACCTTACACCGCTAAGACTTGGTTTGGATTTGGCTCACAACGCGGACGGTCATTCGCTGGCTGGCATCTCCTCCGGAAAGGGTGACACAAGACATATCAGCCTCACACAGCCGGAGTAGGCAACCGAATCATTTTGCGCATCTATTTTTGTCGCTCTTGACATCAAGAAACCCCCCGTCGGTCTGATAGCATCTTCGCTTCCAAGTTCTCTTGCTCTGGAGAAACAGGACAGCCTGTCGATTCTTGCCGAGCTACATATAGCAATAACCTCACGACTTCTACCACAGCGTCGTTACAATATATTCTCTTTTCCTCTCAAACTACCGATCATGGCTAAAGTCACGCAAGTCGCGACCTCCTTCTTGACACGTATACTTTTGCTTTCAAAACAGTATATTCGGCGGGCCCTGGCATGGATAAAAATCAGAATGATCTACAGGGCTTTGTCTACACACTCGCGACAAATCCGCCTGCTTCAAATACTGCCAGACTCGAGCTCGGGAAACCTTAAGTGTGCATTGTCTGTTCATTGCCTCGAGGAATCCGAGCAAGTCCCATATACCGCTTTGTCCTATTGCTGGGGAGGAAGACCCAAGCGGCAAACACGCAGTCACGCTGAATGGCTACAAGAATCCGGTCACACCAAATCTCTTGCAGGCTTTGCACTCATTCCACCGCCTCGGCTACGTTGGATATATCTGGGCCGACGCCATCTGCATCAACCAGTCAGACACGAACGAGAGAAACAACCAGGTCTCCATGATGGATGCCATCTACACTAGCGCGAACAAGACCATCGTGTGGTTGGGACCGAGTGGTGATGATAGCGACACAGCCATGGAGCTCATAGCCAATTTGAAAGACGGTGACCTCGCCGTACCTGAATTTGACCCGGAGCTGAGAAGGGGTCTAGTTGCTGCCACAAAGCTGATGCAACGGCCGTGGTGGACCAGGACGTGGGTGCTGCAAGAGGCGTTCCTCTCGCGGAATCTTGTCGCGCGCTGTGGTATGAAGGAGATTCCTTTTACGAGGTTTGTCTTTCTCAAGAAGCAGACGGACGCAACGTACTGGTCATCACAGGGAAAATGGCGCGGCATCCCTCTCTTTGATGGCGTACCCTTTGCATCTTGCCTGTCCAACTGGGACATGACCAAGGATGAGCTCGACTCGCCGCGAAGGTCCTCTATATTCTCGTGGATTATTTCTATGAGTCACAGGTTGAGTGCCACGGATCCGGTGGACAAGGTGTATGCTCTCCTGGGCATGGTGCCCCCCGAAGATCGCGCCGAAATTCCAGTCGTTTACAAGGACACCCCGATGCGAGACATCTTGATTAGGGTTACTATCCAGAGCATAAAGGGGGAGGGGCTCATGTTCCTGAATATTGTGGAGCCCAGTTATCTGAGGCCCTCCGCGCTGAACCTTCCGTCGTGGGTACCATACCTTATTGGCGGACACATGACGCAGAACCTGGTCGGCTACAAGCCACGGTTTGGAGCACACCTAAACGGTGATCCGGATTCTTGGGCAAAGCTATTCGAGAACTCAGGAATCAAGGCGACGAATCCGACAACCGTTCTCAGCGAATGGCCCCGGCCAAAACACGCAGGAATATTTCTGGACGGGATTGAGGTAGATGAGGTGAAATTTGCAGACCCCATGCCTCAGATCCCGGAGTACCGCGGCTACGATGAGCATACTGCTGCAAGAATTAAAGCCGAGCGAACTCGAGTGACCATCGATACCGTCAAAACATGGGAGCCAGTGGCACTTCAAGAGCCACCCGAGCCGTTTCAAGGCTGTTACGACAATCTTGGGGGCCGCAGAGAGGCATTCTGGAGGACTCTAGCCTGCGACGGCACGGCGAAACGAGTCCGGCCGCTACCACCGGATTGTGGCCACCGGTTGGATGCCTTCCTGGGCAAATGCCCGCCCCGCGGCCGAGAGGACCTGCTTGACGAGACCATTCAGGACGACTGGGTCCGAGAGTATGCTGTGCCCGTGATCGCCAAGACCATACACAGGTCTTTTATTCTCACGAATAAAGGGAGAATGGGGCTGGCAGTCCAGGGTGTTGCTAACGGTGACCTTGTTATGATAGCTAAAGACTCTGACGTGCCCTTGATCGTGCGTCAACACGCAGTCTACGGCTTTACGTTCATAGGTGAGGCGTACATCCATGGAATCATGGATGGCGAGGCTGTTGTGCAATCAGCAGAGGAGGGAGTTAAAGTATAGAAGATCTGTTTGAGATGAATTGTTCCTTTTAGACCTACCAGGGGGTGTTAGTTTTTTAGTTTATAGAAGAGATCGGATATTCGTACCCGCAAAAACGGATAGTACACCCACTCGTATACCCCTAGTACACTAATATTTTTTTACACTACCTATTCACTATATAAAACAATAATATATAGTTATTTACTATATATATCTATTACTATATATATACTACTATTATTACTTCTACTTACCCCTATTATTTCTTCTACCCTAGTATTTACTACTTCTTACCTTATCTAATAGGGTGTTTCTTAACTAATCTAAGTATTATAATCTCCTCCTAGGTTTTCTTCTTATTATTAATAATAATCTTATTATTAATAAGGTCTTTTATAATTAGGTCTACCTATAATAGCTAGTTAATAGTCTTATAAGCCCTTATATAGGGCTTTTTAGTTATTAATATAGGTATTAAAGCTATTACTACTAGTAAGGCTATAACTATAAAATATTACTTTTAAGTAAGTAGCTTTATAAGTACTATTTATAACTATTTATTTTATTAGATTATTTCTTACTAGTTCTTTTTACTATAGAAGTCCTCCTTATTAAGGGACTAGAGGGTATTATTATTTTACTTAAATATTAAGTTAATATATTATATAGAAGCTATTATTACCTTTATTTTATTACTTACCTTACTACCTAGACTAGTAGTTATTAAAGTTATCTTCTTACTTAGTATAGCTTACCTATAGCTAGTAAAAATTCCTTCTTTTTATATACTAAATATACTCTTATTATAAAGTCTTTTCTTTATAGTAATAACTTTATTTAGCTTATAGACTATTAGGAGAGGATTTTTAAATAAGAGGTTATAATCTAGCTAGTAGAATTTATAAATATTATTCTTTTTTAGAGGTACTTTAGACTTCTTATAATTAGTAATTTAGCTTATATAGGGTAAACTAAATTAAGTATAGATAGAGTAAATATATATTATAAGTAAATAGTTACCCTATTAGGTAACTTTTTAAAGTATATATTTTATATACTTTTACTTAGTTATAAAAAGGTTAAAGGTAGCCTATATAATTTATAGTAGAAGCTTACTAAGCTACTTTTTTCTATTAAACTTCTTTAATAAGTAAGTCTTTTAATAGGCTTCCTTAGTATAAAGAGTATAAGAACTATTATTAATTATCTTATTAATAGCTTTAATTAGGTAGAGAATATTTCCTATCTTATAGCCTAGAAAGACCTTTAGCTTTTAGTATATAGCTTCTATAAAGAAAGTTATATATATACTAAAGTTAAGGATCTTATAAGTCTTATATATAGTTTATTTAGTAATAGTCTTCTCTACTTTATTAATATACTAGGTTTAAAGATAGTTAATAATTACTACCTAGTTTAAAAACTTTTTTTAAAGGTACTACTAAGCTATATTATATATTTTATAATTAGTTAAGAACTCTATAATCTTTAGTAGGTTAAATAAAGCTTAGTAAATATAGGGGATATTATTAAGATTAAGGACCCTTATAGGTATCCTTACCTTATTTCTCCTTAGCTTATTAAGTAATATTTTATCCTTTACCTTACTAGCTTCCTTCTCTTTATCTTTCTTTACTTCTTCCCCTTTATCTACTATTATCTATAACTTCTTCTACTTCTTTTTAATATTTAAAGTAATATTTATATTAATATAAAAGATATATAATTAATAATATACTTAGGGGAATTTATACCTAAAGATATTAATTAAGATAGTATTATAGTTAGTTATAAAGACTATTAGGTTATTAACTTAGTAATAATAAAGAAGTTTATAAACTTACTTAAAAAGCTACTAAAAGTTAGATTCCTTCTTACTATTAATAATACCTTAAAATAGAGGTAAGTTCTTTCTTATATAGATTATATAAGTACCTTAGAAGTATAGTATCTTCTTATTATTTATTATATATATATAGTTAAGAGAGAGGTACTATATAAAGTATTACTCTTAGATCTATATAATCTACTTATTTATATACTAAAAGATACCTATAATATTATTCTAATTATTAATTATAAAGTAGTATTAGTATTCCTTCTTCTCTAGTAAATCTAATACTACCTAGATTAAAGTATAAATTCCTTACTTCTCCTTATACTAATCTACTAGCTAGTTCTTTATTATATTAAGCCCTAACTATATATCTAGATACTATTATTAAAATACTTATTTAAGCTTCTTTAGCTTAATAATTAATAAATCTTTAGTAATTTAAGTAAGGAATTTATCTTAGAAAACTATTAGCCTTACCTAGCTATATTAAGTACCTCTAACTTCCTAAAGACTATAATAGATATACTATTCCTCCTAAATAATAAGCTTCTACTTACCTCCTATTACCTTTATTATATAGATAAGTATATACTATCTATAGTCTACTTTAATTATAGTTATATTATAGAATATAGTAGTTAAGAGTTACTAATTATTATAACTATAGCCTAACTATACTTAATTTAAATCTAACTTCTAAGTAGCTATTATAAACCTAATAGACTTTATTACTATATTTAACTCTACCTTAAGGTTAGTAAAGGTATTATATCTATTATAGAAAAGTTTTAGAAAGGGAGAAGGATTAGAAAGTACTAGTTAATAACTATTTATAGTAGTAATATAAGTATTTTAGTTATAATAATCCGCTTACTACTATACCTTAAGCTAGGTATAGTTAAGGACCTATACTATTACTATAATACTAGAAAATTTAATTCTAACTAATAAAGATATATAACTAATAGTAAAATAATTAACTATATAAAGAATTTTATATATATTATATATTATAGATAGTTAGTAAGGAAGTATTATCTAGTAGGTAAAGAGGGGTTAGTAGATCTATAAGTTAGGGGTATAAAAAGTACTTAGTATAGGTAGTATATAGATAAGGTAAGGTTAAATAGAGTACTCTAATTAGCTATAGTAGAGGGTACCTAGCTTATATAGATATACTATCTGTTTTTATAGGTATGAATATCCGATCTCTTATAAAATACTTATAAAGTAATTACAAGAGTACTAATATCTAATCTAAGTATTATTTTAGTATATTATAAAGTTTATTTATAATAGCTATATAATACTTGCTTAAATAAGATTGTGATAATTTTAATATTCTATAAGATAATATTAAGGCCTAATATATAGGTTGAAAAGAAAGTTTAATTTATGTTATACTAACTTCTTTTTCCTCTACTCCTAGGGTCAGCTCTTAAAGATCTTCTAAAAGAGCCTAGCTTTTCTAGAAATCCTTTGTCTCTCATATTCACCAGAGGACTTTGAGATCGCAGACCTCAACGAGCTGGGACTTGCTCGACCGCTAGAGGAGGCGGCGACAGGGCTTCCTCCCTCTACTAGTATGGCATCCGGTGCAGATAAAGAAGCGGTCGGCGATGTGCTATTGAGCGGTGGAACATTTTCCTGTTCGGATGGCTCCGTGAGAGTAATATGAATGGGCCGGGAAGACGCCATACTCACCTCGGTCAACTCCATTAATTGTGTGAGCTCGTCGGCGAATTTCTGGAAGTCCTTCAGGAGAGATCGAATGAGGTCGATTGGCAAAAGGCTCTTCTCTTTGAAGACAATAGAGGCAGTCAGGTCGGCTCCATGCCTGACGAATGCCCGAATCATTTCGGTGTCGGGCGTATCTCTGTTCTCCTCGATGCGCATCGCATAGTAGAACAGTAGACGTGTCCACAGGGTACTACTGCCCTCAGGCCCGACCCAACGAGAATTTGGATCGGCTCCCGCGGACAGTAGTATTTCACATATGGGTGCTCCACTCGTTGCCATGAAATGATCTAAACCATTCACAGTCCATGAGGTTCCCAAGACAAGGAACTGGAGCAACTTCGTCGCCTTGTCCTTCGTTGCATCGTCTGCCATCCCTGGCTGCGGAGGGAGTTGCTCCATAAGACAGGAATTCAGGCCGAACATGATTGCTACTCGCGACAGGTTGAGTGTCTCATCTTCCAGGAAAGCTAGCATTTCCTCGCCAACGGCGTTACGATAAGGGACATCGTAAGGCATATGGTCACGCACACGTTGGAACTGCCATAACGAATCGTCGAACCTCAATCTAGCAATGGTGTCGGTGAAGGAGATATCGGTGTCATCTTGTTGTGGTCAGCAAGATACAACTGCACTTGATAAAGACACCGGATATTCGCACTTGCAAAAGACGTAGGATACACCCATACTAGGGAACTCAGAAATTCAAGTGCTCAGTTTAGCACCAATCATTTCATAGACTTATCTCCTAGGACAGTATCCTATAGGAGGTTGTCCCAGAGGAGGTTGTCGCATAGGGCCTGGGTCTACCCTCCGTTTTGGTGGGTGCGAATATCCAATCTCTTGATAGATGGTCCACGCCGAAACTGATCATACCTCTACTCATGGGCAACACAGCATGAAAGGGGATTGCGTTTGGGAAGTTGGCAAGTAAAAACACTTACGGAGATGAAGATCAGGGACCTGACGGCGTTGAGGCCTTTGACCACGTTCAGGTATCCGACGAAACCAGTGGCCCTCTCTCCGGATCGACACCCATGTTTCTTTGGTTTTCTTGTAGTATAGCTCGGAGTTGTCCCACTGCCACGAGTATGCGGCATCGAGCAATTCCAACTCTGTTAATCCTAGTGGCATGCTTGTCTCCTCGGCAACTTTGGCATACAAAAGACCTTCGAGAAGCCGGCCCCAGAGTATCACATCATCCACGTCCGATTGGAGGACTGCAAGCGGCGCACTCACCCGTGCCAGCGCCACGCAAGACCGGAACAGACGCTTCAACGGCTCGAACGCCTGGCCGCCGAGGAAGGCGTGCAGCTTGGCTTCTACGGAGGGCTGGCTTAGGAACTCGAACGCGGTACGGTGCATGTACTCGACCGAGTGGAACCGCGAGTCCTGGGTATCGAAGAACGACGGCACTTCCGGGTGCATGATAAGACCCCCGTCACGATTGCGGTAGACGACCTCCACGAGCCCAAAACAACGGCTTCGAATGCGCGCGTCGGTAAATGCAACACGTTGGGCTTGCATCAGGTTGGTCGTGGGGCCAGCATCGGGTTGGCGGTCGTCATCCTCATCGTCAATTGCGTACGAGAACTGTAGTGCAGAGAGGCTCTGCCTTCGATCGCCCAGGAGCCTGTCGAGGACTCGGTCGCGGGCGAGAATGAGCTGAAAGATGCGAGAGGCCTGTGGCTGGTAGTCCGTGGGGATGCGGTCGAACATGTGTTGGTACAGCTGTTCCAGGTCGGATGGCAAGGCGCTGAGGCGGGTGGCTAGCTCGGAGGTGGTGTCGCCGTCGCGGAGGCCCTTGAGCAGTGATAGGACCACGAGGTGAACCCAGAGGAAGACACCCTCGGACTTGACCACTATTTCTTCGGCGAGATCTGAGAAGTTGCCGCGGCCGTAAACTTCGAACCTAGGGCTGAGTTTGTCCTCAGTGTAGGCCCGGATATCAGCTCGGTTGAGGCTTTCTAGCCGCAGGCTTGGGCATTTCTCAAATGCGTCCAAGCAGCTGTTGATCGGCCGGCTGGAAACTACGAACTTGAGAGATGGACAGGATTTCGCCATATCCAGGAACAGCTCTGCCATGGCTGAATGATCCCCGACGTACTCGTCCAGACCGTCGATGAAGATGCAGATACTGACTTGCGACCTGACTTCCTGCAACTTCCGAAACCAGTTCCAAAGAGTTTCCACTGCAGGCTCCTCTTGGAACAAAACACCTTCTCTTGCGTATGGAACGCATACCTCTGGCATTATTTCCAAGATGAGTGGCGGCCATTGCTGAAGGAGAATGTATAGGAGGGCTCGAATCAGGCCGGCTTGTGACTTTTGCAAGGTCGTACCCAAGTACCAGAAGAAGAACCCAGGCATGAGCAGCCGTCTGCCATCAGACCATTCGCGAAGATGTGTCATCGTTCTCTCGTCTTGGAAAAGGTACTTCATCAAGGTCGACTTGCCGGATCCCGCTTTTCCACGTAGCCAGTAACACCCCGAGCCGGAACGCAGCCACGCTGCGAAGCTGGACCAAGTGAATGTGGGCTGGTCCTCTGTCTGCTCCGTGTTCTCTCCATACACCCAGTCCAGCGTCCTTCGGTGAGAGGGCTTAACCGACTCATATCGGTAGTGAATCTGTGGGAAATAGAGCCAGCCCAGAATTGTTTTTCGTATCTTGTCGAAAGACCTATTGTCAGCCTCATGTTCCCCGGTCAAAGATGTGGCGCCGTCTCCCATGGAAAGCACGTATGTCGGAACCCCGAGCTCAACATCGGACTTCACCGTAGCTGGAGACACGCCCGGCTGAGCCTCTTCCTCCATAGACAGCAACCTCATCTCTCCGCTTTTCAGGATTGCTAGTGCCTCCACAACAGCGTTCCCAGTGGTTCTTGCCTGGCCCGCAACCCCAGCCAGCTGCCTCTGATGGACCGCCAGTACGTCAGCAATCTGCGAGTTCTGATGGGCCAAAGCGTCGAAGTGACGATTCTGCAACTTGTGCCTGGCGTCGAGCTTCGCGTTGATGTATCCAAGCATCCGCAACGAGAGCTGCGACCTGAAGCTCTCGATGTGTACACGGAGATCTTGAAGATGCTTCTCACCCCACTGTGACTTGAGCGCTGCGTGGAAGCAGTCCCACTTGGAGTCGGGCGTCTTGGGTTTCAGTTTCTCAAGCGTCTCGATAAAGCTCCTCGCCGTGACGTGGCATTCTGAGAGCAAGTTCTGAAGGGCCTGGAGAAGGGGAGTCAGTAATATTCAGCGTGTATAGACTTTGGGCACCCGAGTAGATGGTACATGCCTTGAATTGGCCTTGTACGCGTGTATCAGAATCATTTTCGGCAACATGCTCTTGATCAAGATCAATACCCCAATTAACAAGATCATTGATCACAACTTGGAAGCGGTGCCGGGTCAGCTTATCTCCATCGCCGCATTGCTCATGGACTGCGCCGACGATCGTAATCGCAAAGTCGATGAAGGCGACAGCCGCTGAGGCGACCCCAAGAGCGCTGATAGGATCCATTCTCCAGAGAGCAACGGCTGTCCAGTGTGATGGGTCTTTGCTCGGGCGAAGCAAGGCGCTGGGTGAATAAGATATGAGAGAGGGGCCAAGCCACTACCGTCAGGACTACTCTGTATGCTGATTGCTTTCAGTCTAATCATAATGTAGGTCAGATTTTGGCGCTTTGCATTTGTGCTTAGGCAGCAATGGATGTTGTGCAAGGGATGCACACCCCACAGGGCACGCCCCCACAGTCCCGGGCAGCGTGGCATATATAGAAGTGCTTGATCTACTGGAGTTAAATAGCTGATCAGATTAGATGAAATCCATTAAGCTAAGCAGTAACTAGAGCACATACTCTCTAAATGAAGAAAGATGCTATAATAAAATTAGTCTTCCTATTCTAGGCGTTGTGTTAAAATACTCGGCCTCTCAGGCCCATCCGGCTTCCGACGATTTGGAGTCACCTGATTCCCGGCTCAGACTGTATGAACCAGGCCTCAAGACTATAAGGCTCTGGATTCATACTTTTTAATGCGAAGGGAGCGGACTGCCGTAGCCACTCTATGATCATAATATCGACTATACACAATCTGAACCCCCAGTCCTTGCATGTTGTGAATGACATCACGCAGGGCGTGCTCACAGGGCGCGGTTTTGTACTAGTCACTTTCTATTTACCCTAGGTAGGAATTTGCCCATGCCCCAGGGCCAATATCTCCATAGCAGCTCAAAAGACATCGCCCATCTGAACGACTTGTTACTATTTACATCATCACAATGGCCTCAAATGCAGCAAATAACGCCGTACTCCTCGTGGTGCTCAACCGGCTCCTCAAGAACGAGCCGCACGAGCGGGCAGAGATAACCATCAACAAAGCCAAGCACGAGATCGTCAACTCAGAACTCGACTTCCTCATCAAAGACTCGTTGTCTAAATTCCCCAATGACCCATCTTTCCCCATCAAACCCCTCCTCGCAGCAAGAATCATCCTGACCCTGCGCGACACATCCAACCCGGATGGAGAAGGCCCAGCCACAATAGAGCTAGCAGCACACATCATCACCTCCTCCCTCCCCAACCCAGACCCCTCCTCCTCCCCGTCCACCCTGGTCATCCTCGACGACACCCACGGCGGCGCATCCCAGTCGCCGGAACCAGCACAAACACCAACCGCCCCCCACCGCGCATCCACGATCCCGATACACCCATTTTCACCATCTTCGTCCTCCTTTAAGCGCCTGCAGCTGGCAGACAACTATGTCAGATACCTGGCAGCCTTCATGGCCCCCGCGCCGACCCCCCTCACCACCCTGCCCGAGTACCTGCACGAGCCGGTAACGCACAACCAGCGGCGCCTCAGCGTGCCCGAGTACCACAACCTGGTCGAGAGCGTGCGGGCTTCCATCCCAGACATCAGCCCTGACGTCGTGGATCTGCTGGCTGACGAGGAGAGGGGCGTCGTCGCGGCGCGGCTGGAGTTCAGGGGGACGCTGGTGAAGCCCTTTGCCGGGGTCGATCCGCCCGCAGAGGGGGGTGGGCTGCCGGTGCGCATTGGGGAGATTGTGTTTTATTGGTTCGAGGATTGGCGGATTCGGGAGGTTGTTAGTTTGGTTGATCTGGGGGGGATGGCTGGCTAGGAGTCGTGGATTCAATTGTCACGAGGATCGATTGCTATATAGATACACCGGGGGAACTATGCCATTGCCAATTCAACTGTCCATGCCACCCAGTGCCACGAAGCCGCCCAAAAATTCGCGAGCCGGAGATGATAGCATTCCCTCCCTCATCAAACGAAACCAAGCCAGCAGTCGTTAATTCATGACTATTCGGAACCGACAAACTGTGTTTGTAGCTCGTAGGGAGAAGAGAGTCCTCGATGGGAGAGTCAGTCAGTCCAATACTCCCTTGCAAAACTGCAAACTGCACAAAAGCTTCAAAATTGCTACCATGGACCGAATTCCAATGTACGCCGCCATAAACCAAAATCAGATAACTCCAATGCCCAAAATCACAACCTCCCTATGCCAGAACTTCCTGCGCAGACAATGCGGCCATGACGGCGTGGGGAGGGAGACTCCAGTCAATCGCAGCAGTCGGCCCCATAGGTGGCTCATGGTCAACCTCGTCCTCCTCGTTATCGGTCCAGCCCCTCTCCGGCCCCCAGGTGATGGGGAGGTCCCTGGAGGCGACCACCTCCAGCAGGCCCTGCATCATGTCGCCCGCCCTCTTAACGGCGGTGTTCGCATCGAACTGCACGGCCTCGACGCTGGGTAGCCCCTGCAGCAGGCCGTCGAGCAGCTCCTGGGAGAAGGCCTCGTAGAACCCCGTGGACCGCCGCCACCCGTTGAAGATGTTGTCGCTGGGGTCGATCTCCACGTAGACCGACAGGCGCCTGACGTTGACGCAGTCCTTGAGGCCGAGCAGGTCGTTGACGGCCCAGCTGCGGTAGGGCTTGTTGAAGCCGGGCCCCAGGCGCAGCTCAAGGGAGGTGAGGTGGGCGCGCGACTGGGGCTTGAGGCGGGCCAGCAGGCCCAGCTTCTTGCGCGAGTACCGGCCGTCGATGGGGAAGACGCGGAAGGTCCTGGCGCTGTAGAATACGTGGGACGCCTCGCGGTAGAACTGGCGGCAGACGCGCAGGACCGACAGCTTCTTGTGGATGGTGAAGTAGTTGCCCGGCTCGAGGTCCACGACGGGGCCGATGTCTGCGAAGTGGAAGGCGTAGATCTTGATCCGCAGCTCGGAGGGGAGGTCCATGAACCGGAAGGGCTTGATGACCTCCTTCTTCGGTTTCCTGTTCGCGATGGGGACGTCGAGGGTGAGGGCGCCGATGGCGAGGTTGTTGGGGTCGTCGGGGTCGAGCTCGGCTTCGGTTGTGTAGGCGGAGGTCAGGGCGGAGCTGATTGGGGTGGTCGCGCTGGACGAGATGGGGGTGGGAGAGGCGAGGCCCCTGGCTCGGGCCCCTTTGGCCGGCCTGCGAACCATGGTGAAAGTCGGTGGGCTGAGGAATTGGTAGTGATGGTTGTGGGTGGCGATGTCCGATAAAACTCCAACTCGCTGTGCTCGATAGCAATACTCGTGGTGACGGGTATCGATGAAATACGCCAATGGGTATCTTGTATGCTGTTTAAAAACGCAGTCGCGTGATGTGACCCAAATTAGATTGGATTGCACTCGTGTGGTAGTAAGGCGTCGTTGTGGTTGTGGTGGATATGTGGGTTCGGTATTCTCGATTTCAGGGTCTCCGTGGTGGAAGTGCCGGAACTCCCGATCCGGGGGCAAAATGGACGGAGTAGCGTCTCGGCTTGATTCCTATGTGGATTCGGATGATGATGATTTGCAGGACTCAGAGGGTGGTCCCATCGTGAGTGCTAACTGGGGAGGCAGACCGACGACTGGGAACCACCCTCAGAAAGCAGCATCCGCACCGGCCATCGTGAAGACTTGGGAGGATGGAGTCTTTGTGGTGGGGGACATGGGACGACTGCAGGATGGATGGCCTGCAGGTTCGAATGTTGTAGAAGTGGCGACGCAGTGGAGGGAGATGAGAAAGAGTAGGTCCTGAAGAGAGTCGCAACAGTTGATGTAGGGGCACGAGACAACTCGACCGATCGATCACCAAGGCAAGCTCAGATTAGGTTGTCGTGTGAGGTGGGGGAAGAAGAGGAGAGAGAGGTTGCATATGCTTTGCGGGGAAACAAGTCAAGAGGGGAGCATCGTCAAGTCAAAGTCGCATCAAATGACGGGAGACGGACTCCAGACGAAACCTGGGCCCGGTCGAGCTAAACTGCCAAGGCTGAGTGGTGGTACTCCGTACCGTTACTGCCGTAATAAATGACGGCACCCGAACAGACACGCCACCGTTTGTCTCCACACCTGCCCCACCCACATTCAAAGTGTGCTTCCCCTAACCCTCATGCGAGACGATAACGGGCATGTCACCCCGTCGATAACGACTTTGGACCTCTCCAGAGGAGCTCGGGCCAATCTGCCCGTCCGATGAGCTTGTCGCTTCTTCTGAATTTTCTATGGTGACGAAATAACCTGGCGACTCGGCTCGACTTTGGATTTCGATTCCACTCCGCCCACTTCTCGACAATCCTGCCCGCCCCTCCCCCAACAATGCGCCTGTCTGGGCTATAATCTGGCAACGGTAACGAAGACTTGGACCTTCATTCTTTTTTCGGACAAGGTCGAATCAACCATCCACAAGTCATCATTCATCATGCTCTCACGGGCAGCCCTGCGCCTGGCCCAGTCGGCTGCTGTGTCGAGATGGGCCTCTGCTTCGCCTACCCGCAGAGCTCTGCCTGCATTGACGGCTACCTCGATAATATGGAGTAGGGGCATGGCCAAGGACAACAAGCCGAGCTCAAGATTCGGCGCTCCATCAAATTCGCCCCAAAAGTCATCAAAGCCACAACAGCAGACTCCTCCCGCAGCCGCGCCAAGGCCCGCTCCCACAGAATCCGCAAAGGCCGCCCCAGAACAACCAAAGGCTGTCGAGCCCGAACCTGCGAAGCCGGCCGAGCCAGCAGCCGACAAGGCCCCCGAGACCCCGGAGAAGCAGATTCCTCTGTCTGAGCTCCCCGACCTTACGCAGGGTATCCCGTCCACCTTTGCCTACGAGCAGGCAGCCGCGAACGAGAAGGCTGCGTTGGAGAGGGTTGAGGAAGATGCGCCCACAAGCGCAGGCGGCGGGCGTGGAAAGGGCGAGCTGCCTGCTTCAGCATACATATCCTCCACCGAGAAGCGACGGCAACGGTTCGCAAACTACATGTTTGCCGGTGCCCTCGCGGGCATGGTCGGTGGCGTCGTCTACCTCGGCCGAAACTGGGACGACGAGGAGGAGCGCAAGCACCCAGAGGTGCCCAACGGCTGGGGCCTCGGTCTCTGGTGGAACCGTGCATCGACTCGTATGACCGAGGTCATGACATACTACCACGAGCCTGCCTTCGAGAAGCTGCTGCCCGACCCGGACCCCATGTTCGAGCGCCCATACACACTGTGCATCAGCCTCGAGGACATGCTTGTGCATAGCGAGTGGACCCGTGAACACGGCTGGCGGTTGGCGAAGCGACCTGGCGCCGACTACTTCCTCCACTATCTCAGCCAGTACTATGAGCTTGTACTATTCACCTCCGTGCCTTTCGCCATGGGTGAGCCCCTCGTGCGCAAGCTGGACCCATACCGATTTATTGTCTGGCCGCTGTTCCGAGAGGCCACCAAGTACAAGGATGGCGAGATTGTCAAGGTTAGTAGCTTTCCTGCCCCTTGCGCATGACTTTTCGCCTGGTGCTAGACTCGCTGACAATTCTCTTACCTCCGCAGGACCTTGCTTACCTGAACCGAGACCTCTCCAAGGTCATCATGATCGACACGAACCCACAACACGTCAAACTCCAGCCCGAGAACGCAATCGTACTTCCCAAATGGACCGGCGACCCCAAGGACAAGGAGCTGGTCTCGCTCATCCCCTTCCTCGAGTACATCCACACGATGCAGTACAGCGACGTGCGCAAGGTGCTCAAGTCCTTCGAGGGCAAGCACATCCCGACCGAGTTCGCGCGGCGCGAGGCCATCGCGCGCGCCGAGTTCAACAAGCAGCTCGAGGCGGAGCGCAAGAAGCACCCGCACAAGGGCAAGAGCGGCATGGCGGCTCTGGGCGGGCTTTTTGGGTTGAAGCCCCAGAACCTGAGCGTCATGGTCCTCCCCGAGGGCGAGCAGGACCCGGCCACGGCGTTCGCGCAGGGCAAGATGCTGCAGGACATCGCGCGCGAGCGCGGGCAGAAGAACTACGAGGAGATGGAGAAGATGATCCGCGAGAACGGCGAGAAGTGGCTCAAGGAGGAGGCCGCGCTGCAGGAGCAGGCGCAGAAGGAGGCCATGAACAGCATGAAGAGCTCCTTCACCGGCTGGTTCACGCCCGCTCAGGGCGGTGGTCCTGGGGAGGAGAAGAAGCCGTGATATGATGACGTTCATAATCCCCTGACCTCTGGGTTGTGACGGCCCCCGCCCTCTTTTACGACGTCGCGGTGGTGATGGGATGTGATGGCTCCGACCAAACTCTCGCCACCCTGCCCAGGCAATGATCCTCTCACCTCCCTCCTAAACTCTCTTCTCCACCCCTAAATAGTCCCGCGTCACACACGTCCTTCGTCTTCATCGTTTGCTGGCGGCGGCATTCTGCATAGGAGTACTGGACGGCCTCGATTTCTTATCTTCGAGGCTTCGCGTGTTTCTGTGTTTTTTTTTCACACATAATGAGGGAAACCTGTCTTCCACATAGGTGGTTTTCATTGGCCTGGGGGATTCTGAACGGATCAACAAAATGTGTAGACTACTTACTCCATAGATGGGCCGACATGGTCGTGTACGAATTTGAGGATATCCTGACGAGACCTGCTGAGTGGCATGATGTGTCTGATATGGTGTGATAGGAGCGGGAACATGGTGCTTCTCTTTCTCTTCACCATCTCGGTGCACATGACACACTTCCAGGTTCAAGCGGTTCACAGAACCCACATCCTGTGGGTATCAACGGGATAGGAGATGAACCCTTGCATATCGTCAATTGGCCTCGCAGGATTGTGGGAACCGACTCATCACCGGGGCATACACCCCATCTCCAGACTCTCGAATCCGTCAATATATTCTTTCGCCTGTAATAAGAAACATGTAGTTAATCTAACGCAGATGCAAGCGTTGCGGGTAGTCTAAAGTACCACCTCTCCCGAAAGCGTGAGAGGCACGGATTCTTGACGCCGCCAATGCTAATAAATTCCACCCATCTTCTATACTGAGCTATTCTAGTCACACTGCCCAAGCCGTCCGTGAATCAACAACGGCTTTCATAGAACGCCATCCTCTATTTCGCAATCTCAACACCATTGGTGGCGCCTATTGTTACACAGTCAGCGAGGCCAAAAAGACGCATCACAATCACACTTACCAAGCGCCTTCTTGATATCGCCATAGATGGCGAATTGCCCAGCGGTCAGCCCACCAACCATGAACAGACGGGTCGGAAGGCCGGCGAAGGAGCCGCGCACGCCGAGCTCGCCCGCAATCTTCACGAGCCGCGACACGGTGCTCTCGCCGGGGAGGCCCTTGGTCTTGTTGATCTTGGACAACATGGTGTCGGCGGGCTGCGACACGATGGCCGCCGCAAAACCGGCAAGAAGGCCGGACCCCAGGTTCACGGCCGTCTGGCCGCCGTTGGACAGCTGGGACTTGTCCAGCTGGGAGAAGATGGCCTCGGAGATCTTCTCGAAGGCGACGAATTTGGTTACGGTGTAGGGGACCCTGTTGCACGCCGCGTGTCAGTCTTCACCCACCCAGCCGACACACCCAACCCCCCCCCCCCCCGGCCATCGAGACAGCAAGAAACGTACTGCTTAAAAAGAATAGGCCCAAACCCCGAATAGAACGCCCCCACGCCCTCCTGCCTCAAGATCTTGCCGAACCCGCCCACGAGCCCGTTCGCAAACCCGGGCGTCGAGACGAGCCGGATGCGCGTCGCCTCGAGGGGGCACAGCGCGATGCTCGCAAAGAACTCTGCGCTGGCCGCCGACACGGAGTACACGGCGGCGCGGTTCTGGCGCGCCGTTTCCAGGCCCAAAAGGTCGATCGACTGCTTCTTGAAGAACTCGTACCCGCCGAACTTGAAGGCGCCCTGGATGAAATACCCCGTGAAGGTCGGGCCGAAGCCGGTGAGCAACGCGGCGGCGCCCTCGTTTTGGATCACCTGCCGGAAGCCGCCTATCATGCCGCGGTTGTAGGTTGCTGGGTCCAGCTGGATGCGGGTCTTGACGCTGTTTGAGGTTGTTAGTTATGGGTGGGGGGTGAGGGATGGGGTGAAGGGGGGTTGGGACGGACACGTCGACGGGCGTGAAGGCGCCGTGCGTCACGGAGCAGCCCAGGGCGCCGGCGAGGGCGAAGCGGGAGTACAGGTCGATGCCCTCGGGCGCCTTGGCCAGGGCGACGGGGGAGGCAGCCATTTTGACGGTGTGTATATGAAATTGGCGCAACTAGAACTGAAATGGAGATGAGTGGGCGAAGGTGAAGGTGAAGGTGTGCGAGTGAGAGATGAGGAATTGATGATGACCCGGATTTCTTACGCACGCCCTTTACCGGATTCATGTTTGGGCCCGTGTTTGGTCGGGTCTAACCGGCAAAGGATTCCAGGGCTCGGTGAGGATCGGTCAGCGGCCCGCTGACGACATGGCTATTTGATAATGCCATGTCTGGGATCTGGTTTGCGTGTGTCAGAAATGCGTAAAATCCAGGATGATTCACATTGGGCCAAGCATTCTTGTTTTCTGTTCCGCTGGTTTATCGTGCAAGTTGCAGGGCGATTTACATCTCGCACACCACCTTGATACTAGAAAGCGTGCTGGCATTCATTGTCTGGCCGGCACCGACCCCGTAACAAGGCACCCACTTATAATAAGCACTGTTGGCAGTACCGTGCCTATACATATTTCGGTCTAGTTTGTACGGCGTACATGCATGAATGCGCCGTTTGAATACCTGTGCGTCAGTCGTCCACTTTTTCTCCAGGCTGCCGCGCATGGATATTATCGCGAAACTCTCCAACGCGCAGCCTTGCGAGGTTGTTCAGACTTCAGGAGACAATAGAAGATCCTCCATCGTTCAATTCCATTTGACGCGAATTTTTATCTTTTGTCATAACTTAAGCCTGCTGTAATACGTCTACTCTACCTGTTCTTCTATCCTTCTCATCATCTGCTCAGCCCTCAATAATGGCGGCGCCCGGCTGCGAATGGTTTGATCGGGCTGAGATGAGTGAATTCCAGCTGTGGTCGCCCCCAAATGATCCCGAAAAACCGAGACTACCATACATCCCCGGTTTCACGGCCACAATTCGCCGTCATGTCGCCCCTCCGCCATTCGGATACCGTTATGGTCCCGGAATCAGGGAGTATCTTGGACTGAACGATATGTACAACATCACCCAGAGTGAGCTGATCATAAAGAATCCACCCCTTGAGACTGAGCCGGTTCCGGCCAGTGGCTCCGAAACAGCACGTATGAGTATCACTGCTCCGATCGTCATTGGCAGTGCAGACGGTGCACAGGTGGTTGCTTGCACAGTTGCACCGGATGGTGGTAGTAAGCCTTTCCAGGCTGTTGCCAAGATCTACGACGCCCTCTACTATCGGTTTTCCCTGTCTCTGGTCACTGAGCCTCGCGATGTCGTGATGCAGGCCGATGAGGACTACAGCCGAGAAGTCGCTGCGTACGAGCACCTCCGGGATGCGGAGCAGACGGGTCCTCCAAAATTCGTCCCGGGGTATTTCGGCTCTTGGACCTTTGACCTCCCGATCCCCTATAAAGGAGAGCCTTGGATGAGACCCGTTCGAATGATTCTGATAGAGCGCCTAGATGGGACTACGCTTCGCGACACGCACATCCAGAACAATGACATCGCCGGCGACACTGATGCATTCCATTATCCGGAAGAATGGAGGCTAGAGGTTCTCGCCCTTGCGATGGACGGTGTCGTCAAACAACAGCACATCGGCGTTGACCAGGCGGACTTTGCGGACCGCAACTTGATGATGGTCAGAGATGGGGGGTCTGATGCTGAGCACGTTGGCGGCGTCCCGCTGCCGCGTGTTGTTCTTATTGACTACACCAACTCGACGGTTTCCAGCCTCCTGAATAAAGACAAAATGTGGCATCTGGATTTCCCAGATCCTTGCAATCCTCTTTCGTGCTTTTGGAATGTGCAATTGGCCAATTTTGTCGGATGGGTCCCAGATGAGTGGTTTGAGAGACCAAGACTCATGCAAGAGTGGCTGGTGCAGAGGTTTGGGACGGAAGAGAAGAAGGCACTTTATGCCCCGATACAGGTCGAGCTCAAATTCGCGCCAGACGACCAATGGCCCCGGGCCGAAACAGCTAATTCCGTCCAAACCATTGCTACGAGAGCAGGATCTCTCTCCGAGGAGAATAACCTGCCAGCTCAAGACTTGAACATACCAGGCCCCCCACCAAACAGAGACTATCAGCCTCCACTGGATCACGAAGCACAAGGGCTCAGATTGGCATGATCCATGCAATAAACAACATTGGAGCCCGACATGGAACCAGTTGAGCACGCCTTTCAGCGCATGTGACCGTTTCTCGGCCGGTCTTCTGCAGATCCCCCGCCTTGCTGCACTGCCTGCAGGTAGGATGTTGTGTTGGGACTGACTTGGCACCGTTCAGTGACTGAAATAATGTGACACAACTTTATCACAGTCAATAGCCTAACTTGCCTTCATAATTCGGGGGTTTCCAAGATTCTCGTTGGTCGTTTAGCATCAAGACTTATCTCCTCACAGCGGGCCTCCTGCATCTAATGTTCCCAGTTGCATCTTGAGCCAAGAATTAATTAATCGGTTAGAACGAGGAGCAAGGTTCTTCCTGAAATATGTGGTCTTACGTCGTGGCAGTCCCTTTCCCCCTTTCCCTCGCGATCATCCCCCAACAACCCTGTTCGTGGTCTCTATTTCCCTGCCTGTATACCTTCTAGCAGATGTACTTGCGAACCTGATAGGTTTTGTTTTGTTTCAATCCAGAAAGCCGAGCCCTGGTTAAGACGCCGAGCCGAGTACCCAAAGGCATTCACGACACTACCTGCGAAGGGCCTCTATGAGAATGGGAGAAGGCTGGCATGATTCCATACGGGCGCTGTTTGGCATGAAGGATACAGCGAAGCGGAGCAAGAAGCGCAAGAAAGATAACCGATGGGATGGTGTTAGAACAATACCCATGGACGTCGAATCACTCGCCTCGGCGGTACACCACTTGTCCGACGGTGTCAACGAGTTGCTTAATGGACGTGCGTATAGGCGGGAGCTCAAAGCGAACGGTGAGGCTTTGCGCAAGGAAGTCCCTTCTGTCAAAGTCCTCAGTGACTCCCTTGCGACCTATTTTCGCAACAAGTCCTACTTGGAGATGTTGGCTACATTCCTAAATGGGGTCCATACTGTTTTCAAAGTGCTAGACATCATCTATGGCAAATCAGAACTCGAAGAGATTGGCATAAAGATTGCTGGAGGGCTGGAGGCTCAGGTCGGACTCGATGCGCCTGAAAAGTTCGGGAAGCACGTCTACGATTTTGTGGCTCACTCCATGAGAGGCACTGCCAGCCGCCGAGAGCGACATCTTTACTTTCTCTATCACCCAGGTAACAACTGGCACACAAAATTTGAGAAAAAAGCGAGAAGGAAACCGCTCGGCTCCAGATTCCTCGGAACGTCGGATAGCCTGGATGCAATTGTGACTTACATGAGATTCTTTCGGTGGTTCTTGGAAGGAAATGAGAAGCGAAAGTCTGCGGTGTTCCACCTGCTCATGCCGGCATATCACACGACAGTAATCAAGGATCCATTGGAATTCCCGGATCTTGGAACATTGGTCATTCATGGAGAAAAACCTGATGCCAACCCCTACACCTGGCTAAATTTACCCACAATCCACCAATATCCTAGTGCGATTACCCTCGAAAGCGTGGGAATACTAGCGCAGAAAGGACAACCGTCATGTGCACGACGTGCAGTTGCCTCGTTCGGGGAATGGGTTGGCTTGATTGAACCAGAGAAACCTCTCAGGCGATTAGGAATAGAGGCGCCGGATCATGGAGACGATTCAGACAGGGACAGTATCGGAAGCACCACCGCACAGTATGGGTCCTGATGAGGCAACGGACAAGGAGTGAACCATGATACCTCGATATTAACCAGTTACAAACCGTATTACTTCTCAAAAAAAAAACGCGCATAGTCTGGCCCTTTCGATCCCATCGTCCCTCACAGCCCCATGCCATCCCAATCATACCTGAGGTATGCCTTTCACAAGCACTGGGCAAACGAGATATGTTCCGTTTCTGCGGATTGAACCAAAAGCAAATATGCCTGGGTATGCATGGAAAGTCGGAGGATGCCTGGACTCTACTCACTGTTCTTTGAAGAGGCACATACACATAAGGGAGTCGTTGTGGGAAGCCCTATGTTGGGGGACAGCGGTAGAAGGCGGCAACTACGGTCCTCGAAACGCCAGATGAGGCATCTGGCTTGGATGATGGCAAATGTAGATTGACACACAGATGATGTCGCGTCCTTGTTGACTTAGCGTATTCCTGCAGATATTTGAGCTACTTTCTGAAAAGAAAACATTGTAATGGATCAGGAAACCCGAAGGGGGGGGGTGGTTTGGAATGACCCTGAACAGCTCGAATACACAGATATTTTGATAAAGCCATTCTAACCCTGAAGATTAAATTAAAAGGCTTAGTTCGGCCAGCCTGGGCCCTATTGAGTCGAACCTCAACGCGTCGGAGCTCAGCTGCTCCTACTGATTTTATCTAAGCAAAAATCCAGACTCCGCATAATGACTCTTGTTTTCGAAGGTTGAAGAAGTATATAATCAGAAAGATTGACGATACATGATAGTTCTCAAAGACAATCAGCTGACCAGAAAAAGATTTAGGAGCCGTAGTTTTCCTTTAGAGATGGAAGATTGACGTTGGCTCAAATCTAAGCTTTTGTGGGATTTGGACCTGTTCGTGAATCCCAAAATCGCAACAGGAGCAATTGATGCTCAAGTCGGCAAATTTTGAATGGTCATATACTGCTATAGAATGACAAGACTGCAAGTACTGCAGTGGGTGGAAATGATGTTTCTGATGATTGTGGTAAGGAGGACTTTTTTGGTGGCACGCATTGGCGGGTGACCCAAACAGGGCCCACCGGACTCATCGTCCATTCTGCTTGTCTGTGTCTACCTTGGACTGCTATTAGGGCACACTATGCCCACGTAGTATTTTTCCCTGGGCAAATCAAGCTCTCGCAGAGACGATAGAAAAATAATCACTAGAGATATGTACTACCTAGCCCTGACACCAATAAGTCAGACATTTTGAGTAGAATCAAAGTAATTATGAGAGAATGATGGGGAAAAGAATTAGAAAGGAGTTAGCTAGCTTAGGAACGCTACGAAGTAGATGTAAGGATTCCCAGGGTACTAGAAGCATCCGTTTATCCCTGCAGTGGGTTGTAGCTAAATTTCCATGGTCTATATTTAACTGACAGTGGTTCTCTCTAACTTTATTTATATATTATAAGGTTAAAGTTGTATATTTATAAAGTTATTATATTTAACTATTATTATTAGTAATATATAGTAATAAATATATTTTAAACTTTAATTATTTAAAAAATAAAAACTCTTTTAATAAAGAAATATAAAATATTTAAAAAGTAAAAGAAAGAGGAAATTTAAAAAGCCTATAGGAGAGTAGTATAAGTAGTAGTACTAAGAACTTAAAATAGTTATAAATAGGCTCTAAAGGGAAGAGTCTAATTGCTAAGTAGATAGTAGATAGATCGATAGTTAAGAAGAAAATATAGTGTGGCTGAAGCCCTTCTAGTAGTGGTGTAGGAGCAAATCTGTTAGGTCTTGGTTGTATTATTGCTCTCTCGTCCGCGCTGTAAAGAAGAGGAAGAGAAAGAATAACCAATAAGGCTGGAATTGTGCTTCCGCGGGACTTTCGGTATGGTGCTCAACATCAACGCGACCACCCACCAGTCAGTCGCAGCCAATCAAACTTGATCATTTGTAATTAATACACGTGCACTCCCACGACACATTCCATAATTACCGCTCCTGTGATTATTACAGAGGCAAGACGCGATATCAGCACGGAATTCTATCTCGAGTAATTGTTGAGCGTACCAGCACGATATATAAGAACAGGTTTGTCCTCACGCTATCTACCACCCCACCCCGATCGAATTCCATGCCCTGATATCAAATACCACTAACAGCAGCTTCTTTGGAGCAGAAGCCACTGCCTTCGACACAGAGCACCCCCATTGACGATGTCTTGGGGGGGGGGGAGTGCCATGAGCGCTAGTTTTGTATCTCAGTCGACCGTGATGGTAGCCGTGATGATCTAAATCCATTCAGGCGTAGACACACCGTCAAGTGCTACTGCCTCTGCACCAGCCTCTCGCTTTGACTACTAGCCACTTTCCACAGATTAGCACAAGCATAATCCAGCGCATCCAAAATTGTCATTACGGCCCAATGATTCTGGAACAAGCCGCAACGATTCCAGAGACAATCAGAGATGATCAGGTGGATTGACGCGAGAGATTACGCGAGGCATATGTCAGATGACCTGGCTTGTCTCCAATTTGTTCTCAGGCTGCTACGAAAATGACACAAGCTAAGGTCGATTTTTCAATCATCAGTATCTTCGCCGTCTGTAAACTAGCCACTGGGCTATGTGTCGACGAGTAAGTCTAGTCTACGGCGCCGTCAGGAGCCATACATCCTAACCTTGTCTGTGCGGCACAAAGCTAAGGCCATGTGCGCAGACCTCTACACTGTTAATCGCATTGTGTCGTTTTTGCAACGCTGGGTCTTTAAGCCTTCACCACCATGTGAAGGGACCATGCGCATTTGAGCTGGTAACGGATAAAGTGTATAACCTGTGAACAGTCCGTACAGCGGAAGGCCAGACGTTTTAGGGGGGTAGATTCAGCCGGAGATGATGAACAAGGTAATACCTGACCGAATTGTCCGCGTCAGCAAAGTATGCACAAGTAATGAAAGAGAGTAATGCATGGTGGCAAGCCTGGCGGAGCGAGTAGTGTGAGCGTGCAATTAGGTTGATGCGTTAGGATGTGGGACAAATAGGCATGTGCCATGTTTTGAAGGATTACATGTTGTGGTTTCGTTTCCACACCAGTTTCCATATCACCTCAGTAACTATGACCACCTTTGACATTTAGACCTTGTGCGTAGTCTCTCCTAAAAATGCCTGATTTACGTACGTTCGCCGTATACCTCCTTCGCCATCAATTAGCCCTTACGCTATATATCAACGGTCAATAGCACTATCAGGACCGGTTCTCCCTAGCCTTAACTACATAGTATAAGGCTAAGGCTATATACCCACTTATGATATCTAACCACCATTATTAGTATTATAAATCTTTTTAAACACTAGGTCTTAAATGTTTATAAATATGCCAAGGTGCTATGTATACATGTAGGTATGGCTACATGCGGAATAGAAAAGGAACGAGTTTGTGTACGTTTATGGGTTCTCCTATCTCAATATACTTGGATGGAAGGGGTCACACGACACAAGAGCATTGTGTTTCGTAGAAACCTTTGTTTTTTAATTGTTCGTGAGCACAGATTTGATCCTAAGAAGTGAACTCCCGGGAGGACAACGACGTACCCCGGCAATACCATCTACTGTCTGATGGTGCCGATCGGTTTACCGGAAAAAACATGTGACAGCCCCCCGCCACGTTTGGGCAACCTGGATGATGGTTGAATCCAACAGAAAAGTCCTAACGTGCCCTCCAGGTTGACCTTAATCATAAATACAGCCATATCCTTAATGCTGAAGAGTGTTCCCATGTGAAATCAATTGATAACGCTTATTCTAACGGCTTGGCCTCCGCCCCTACGCCGCCCCCTAGTAAGATAGTATGTGTGTCATAACCAATTCTCATGACTTTGATGACGTCTAGTGCTGTGGTAGACACCGAGGAATATCCGAATAATCTTTGATGAATAGAAGGCTTCCCTCTCGATCTGAACAGGTCCATAGAAGTTGAATATCGTCCCTTATTTCTTACACCCCAACTCAATCAAGAGCATTGTTTAGAATACGTGGTTCCCAGATTCATTTACTTTCGATAATCTACAATCTCTCCAACAACGAAAAACTAGAACCACCCAACGGAACAGCCATCATGAAATTTCCGAAGATGCTCTCATCCACGGCCATGCTCTATGCCTTGCTCTTAGGAGCTGCCAGCGCTTCAGTGATCGGTGACCGCTCCACAGGTGGTGACAACGCAGGCAAGACTACCCTCTTGAATTTATCCCAACGATCAAGCTAAACTATGTCTCTGTGCAGGCTCTATGTCCGGAGATGTTGCAAGCTTAGACACAAGCTGGGACAAGGTCGGTAAGTAGACCACATCTCACGAATCCGTTAATAAGTACGTAGATCGTTCCCAGTACGCTGACAAGCTTCCACAAAGACGAGAACCCCGATTCTGGAGACATCGTTTCGCATGTGGTGCAGGAAAATGCTCTCAGCTGTGCAAAGTCGGATTGCAACAGAGTTTGCAAGGCGGAAAGCCCAAGATGTGAAATTGGACAATGCGTCATGGACCTTTGCTTTTGCCAACCCTTTGGCTGCAACGCTTCAAGTTGATACCTCGTGTCTCAGAAGGGCGCTGCCTCAATTATGTCCGAAGTCATATGTCGCTTTATTCACGCTGCTTTAACTCGTTTCGTTCTGTGCTTTATCTTAGCTCTGCCACTTCTTACCCTTAATGCGGTCCTGCCCCCGCTCTGCTTTTGATTCGGGAAATAGTGCGTCGGCTTCAAGGCTATAAAAGCGTTCACTATAGATTATATATCTATAAATAGGTCCTTCTCTAAGTTAAAAAAATCGGATTTTGAAAGTAACCTATCTAGTAATATAGTATAAGAAATATTAATTATTTTAGTAAAGGTTCTTTATACTCCTACTTATACTACTCTCACATAAGTATATAGAATCTCCCCCCTGCTTCTCTTTCTAAGTATCTTATAATTGTTTTTGAGAGATTTTTATCTATAATAATATATTTATATTTAATATAATAAAAATAGTTTCTATATAAGCTTATAATCTTATAAATGTGTTTTATCAAGAGATAGCGGCAACACGAGACAGAGCGCGGGAGGGCTGCAGGGATGATAAGAACACCATTGAAAAGCCACTCGCGGGCAGTCTTTGATGCCGAATACCTTGAGTCCTACTGTGAAAGCCAAGCTCGTATCTTGTCTACCCGGGCTTTCAAGATTTCTTATTCACTTTTATGAAACCTAGTTAGTAGAGTAATGAAAGAAGAGTCCGCGATATCTTCAGATTTCATGCAGTCCAGCGGCGCAGCCATTGTTGGCACGTCAACCGAGACGTGTCCAGGGCCCCACCCGGGACGCACAGTGTCGCATCCTCGAGGTTTGCTCCTGTTTTTATCTTGATTTGGTGGCTGGCATACACCAGTATTAGCTGCAAAACATATATTCGTACATCAGTGATCTGGAAGGGCTTAGTCTTGGTCCTCCCCTCATGATCCATCCATGTCTTCAGACGAGGTTGCCGCCGAACTAGCCGACCTTGCACTAGACCAGGGACCACAAGGAGTCGAGTACCGGCCCCTAAAAGGCTCAGAAATCCGCCTCCTCAGCATCGCGCCAGGGAAATGGGACGACCAAGTGTCGTGCACGCTACACTATGAGCCGCTGGACGAGGAGCCTGAATACGTCGCGCTGTCGTACACGTGGGGCGACCCGAACGACCAGGTGGAGATTCTCCTGGATGGCCGGACTCACCACGCGACAAGGAGCCTGTTCACGGCGCTGCGGCGCTTTCGACAGCTGTGCACCGAGGAACGCAGCTATGACGACGACTTTACCTTCTTCTTTTATCCAGAGGGGTCTATGTACATCTGGGCGGATGCCCTGTGCATCAACCAGGCGGACGGAGTGGAGAAGACGAGGGAGATACCACGGATGAGGGAGGTGTACACGTACTGCATGAGGGTGTGCGTGTGGCTGGGCGAGAATGACGACGAGATCCGCGGGGGCGAAGGCGAGACGTCGGTGTCGCTCGAGGAGATCGCGGAATGGCTTGGTCCTGGCACTTTTGGTGAAGACATCCCGCGCGACATGGATGACTTTGACGACCAGTGGAATCTTGAGCTGCAGCAGGAGATTAGGCGCCATTTTGGAACCCGGACCGAAGCCTTTCTGGACCAGTGGGTCAGGATGGCTGCCCGACCGTGGTTCAGTCGTGTCTGGGTCATCCAAGAGGTGGCGTTGCCGGAGAAGGAGCCCATCCTGATGGCGGGCGGCTGTTTGTTCGGCTTCGAACGTTATACCCGTCCATGCGTGGTGATTGCGTTTATGCAGCAGTCCAGGTTATCACGGCCAACCACCCGCGAGCTCGCTCTACACAGGGCTCTGATCTCAAGTAGGCACCACGCACAGGAAAATGCAGTCGAGCTTGAGGGAGAGCCTGAGGACCGTTGGGGCACATTTGGGCGGGTGCTAGGGAAGGCCTTGCTGAGCCAGGGGCAGAACCCCTTCAAGGCTACAAACGCGCACGACTACTTATACAGCATGATCGGCCTCTGCGGCGGCAGCAAACTTCTACCACCGGAACTAGAGCCCAATTATGAGAAGCCGTTCCCACAGGTCTGCGAGGAGTACGCCAGGTGCATCATTAAGGCCACGGGCAGTGTGGCCATACTCGGCCGCACTGACAACCAACTGTGGGACTTCCCAGGGTTTAGGGATCGACCATTCTGGGTACCTGATTTCCGCGCCTCGCAGCAGCGAGTCAATGTTGATGACGAAATGGAGCCCTCGAACGTCTCGTTTGTAGGGGACAGGCTCATGAAAGTACGGGGCTTCACTGTTGGAACGGTCGTCAGTGCGCTTCACCCGCTGCCTGACCAGGAGGTCATCCTAGGGCGCAGCTTCAGCAAGCGTCTTAGACATCTTCACGTATTCCTCGGACAGGTCGCTCAGAGACACGAGATAAGTGTAGAAGAGGCCGTGTCGGACTGGCTGACTACCAGGCTATTATGGCACCACCACAGCTCCTGGACGGTAGCGCCGGCAGTCGAGGAGCTGCAAGAGTTGTACGACCACTTCCTTCACAAGAACGAAGAGGATCCCGCCAGTGATGAGTCACGAGCTGACAGTCTGGAGGAAAGCGATACCGCGAAGATGTTTGTCATGCTCACTCGGCAGTGCCTCAAGGCCAACGTCTCCGCCCTCTGTACGAACGGCACGGTGGCCGATTGGCACGGTGTCGAACGCGAATGGAGGGGCAAACCAAAGGCCGGAGACCAGGTGGTGGCCCTGAGTGGCTGCAGCGAGCCTTTCTACCTCCAACCGGTGTTGATGCCTGACGGGACAAAGGCCTACGCGAGCCTGGGTTACTGTCGGTCGTACTATGGGCCGGAGCAGCTCAACTACACCTCCTCCGATTTCTCGTTGCAAGAGTGGGACGAAAGCCACTTCGAGCACTTCCTTCTTATGTAAAGTTTTAGTGGGGATAGAGGACGGTCATGCCTTTTCACACTTGCTTAACCGCTTTACTGCATGGAGCCAGAACAACTCGCTCAAGCGGCCGAGATGCCGTGCTTATTGTGGCGGCAAGATAACTCACTCACAGAAATAGACATGTTACCTAGATGCATACGTGGCTAGTGCGTCAAGCTTTGCTATAGCTAATTAAGTACTATAGCGTGCACTATGGGGCTTTTGGACACGACATATGGTATCGTTTCTGAGGAAGAAAAACTATCCACTGTAATTCTAGGACTTCCTAGATATTTTCACAACATCTTATCGGTAAAAGGGTAGGCTCAACTGTGCTATAGCTTTAAAAGACTCATAATAGACTTATAGTTTCTATCCTCCCTCTACAAAAAAAAGATACTATGAATTTCTTACAAATGAATGAGGTATTTCGGTAATATATGCTACTAGTGTAGCCTATGTGATCTTTGCAGAGGGAGTATGCTATAGTATATCGTATTTTTAGATCGTAGAGTGGAACTCTGGTAGGTACCTAGATAGGCAAAGAAACGTATAAACTATATAATTCTACTCCTATACCTGATGTGAGAAAGGAGTGGTTTTGTTTTTAATCCCCATACGTATGTAGTGCATGTGCTGCCTTCATAGAAATGGTGCACGGACCCCTCGCGGTATTCATACTTACCTAGGTAGTCTTCGGCCTCTCGGCCTTAGCCAAGGACAAAAACCCAACATACCCACTATTCGCTTACGATGATTGGGACTCGGCCTCTTATGGAAAGCTAAGATGGCTGACACTGGCTGCGTGGTTGGCCACGGTGGGGTATAGAATGACAAATATGTATCTCCGCGCGGGGACATCTCGATCGCCCTCGGCGCGAACCCCTACTGCACAACCTTTGGCAAGCCAGAGTCCAGGTCTTCGAACATAGATTGGCTGCACATTTGCCTTGTAATTTTGTCTTGTATGATGTCCCCGCACTTGTCAGCAAAACTTCATTACACAACAGTCACGTTTCATTTGACTTGATTCAAAATTACTTTTGCCAGCCTGTCTGATCGACAGCCTCGCCATGTCTAAGATCATTGCTGTGACTGGAGCCACAGGGGCCCAAGGAGGGGGGGTTGTCAACGTAATGAGGAGGACTCCAGGGTGGTCAGTCCGAGCAATCACCAGGAACGTGACCAGCGAGGCTGCTAAGAAGCTTGCTGAGGCGGGGGTCGAAGTCGTGCAAGCCAATTTTGACGACGAAGCCTCACTAGTCGACGCTTTCCAGGTCAGTCTAGCCTTCCAGCTATGCAACCTAACCCTTGGGATTGGCCTTGTAGCATTTTGCTTTTGATTATCTACTCATGCGGCATTACTAGGGCGTGCATGCTGTGTTCGCCGTCACCAACTGGTGGGAGCATCTGTTCTCGGGCAAATCGCAGGATGGATCTGGTCTGCTTGAAGAAGAACAGGGCATGAAGATTGCTCGGGCTGCGGCTCAGACCACCACTCTGGAGCATTACATCTGGTCGACCACTCCCAGTGCCAAGCGTATGCTCAATGGTCAAGCATCAACTCCGCACATGGATTACAAGGCAAATGTCGACGCTCGTATCAAGTCAGAGTTGCCCGGCCTGGCGGAAAAGACGACATATCTCTATTTTGGCTTTTACCCCCAGAACTTAGCATTCTTCCCTTTCCTCAAGCCAATAGAGCATGTGAGTCCTATCTTTCTTGATGCCACAGTCGAGAATGCTGGTTGACGTCTATACAGCCCTCCACCAAAACTTGGATCCAGATTTTGCCTATCAAGCCAGACGTAAAGATGTTGCTAGCGGGTGACATGGCTGTCAACCCCGGTATCTGGGTCCGTCAAGTCTTGGCGAGTGGTTCCAAGGCATTCGCAAAGTATTCCAACGTCGCGCTCGAGAAATGGTCCTTCCAGGAGATGATGGATGTTTGGGCTGAAGTTACGGGCAGGACGGCTGTCGTTATGGAGTGCACACAGGAGGCCTACGGCCGCCTCTGGGGCCCACCTGGGTATGAGTTGGGGTTGCAGTTCAAGTTCAGCGAGATGTGCGATGCTTGGCAAGAGTCTGAGGAATTTATAAGCCCCGGAGAGCTTGGTATCGACACCGACGAAGTAGTCGGATTCAGGCAAACGATTGAGGGGCTGAAGAGCTTGTTCTGATGGCGGTGTCGGCGAAGAGGTCGTCAATGAGTATGCTCGGCGTTATGTCTCTGAAGTGACTCGGATCTACAGAATCCGCCGCTCGGTCCTCAGCGACGGCTTGTGCGAGTGAAATAATCGAAACATGGCGGGAGCTGGGATGTTTGCTATCTCCGTTAGGCCTGGAGTCGGGATATTGGGATTCAAAGCAGATAAACCTTGCTTTACATAGTAAGTAGTGACAGCTGGTGCCACGACACGTCCGGCTGACTGAATTTGGTTTGGATGAGGCTACTCCTGGGCCGGAAATTGTACTTCTACTTCCTTCACTGGGAAAGTATATGTCTAAAGTAATGAACTGGGTCTATTTACTCAATGCCAGTGTTGGGTCCGTTTTAGCGATATACTGAACATTAACTGAATGAATTCGAGTCTTCTCTTCGACTCCGGTATACAAATACTCTAAGAAATTTTGCGCTCCATTTTCCTACTTTAGTTACTTCTTCAAGTCTCATGAGGTAGATATTTTCACGACTCCTGGAACGATGCGCCCATATACCCGTAATTTCAAACATTCTTTTCCCGAGTGTAATCTACGGTGTTGTCAGCGAGGTCTTAAACCTGGGAACTCTAGTTCAAATATAGGAGCAACATTAACTACGGTAACATTGATGAAGTTAGCAATGTTAAGTTTTCTAGATATTTATAACTTGAGTTACTTCTACGTTTTGGTTACTAGATAGAGCACACTAGCATAGTCTTTGTACTAGATTTGAAAGAATAGAGCTCCCTATTTCACAGCATAAGATCTCACCGTGCCTTTCAGACCTGATTCAGACTCATGGTCTCAGGTGTCCTTCCCAAGTATCCGAGACGGCAAGGTCACGTCAAGCCAAGCGAGTGGCTTCTTAACAATGAATAGTGAGCGGGGAAGCCCCAATGGCTCGGGATAATCCGCCGCTGTCACCATCAGCGCGACTTTCGTTAGAACCGTGGAAGACCAGGTGCTAGGGTGAGTTTTGATATGACCTGGAATAGGATCAGGATTACATTCGTCGAAAATCAATACTTGGGAAGGAGTTATTGGTCTCGCCGGTTTCCCAAATGAAGGAGATGAGTTGTTGAATCAATGCTCGGTCTGGGAGAGTCGCCCGAGGCCCTAGAGTGGGCACTCGGCCCGGGAGTCGCGCCTGCCCCCGTCTTGAGGCTGCTGATGACCTTTCTGAATACCCCTTTGGCAGCTGCCAAAGCCCAGTCCCCCTCTGAGTGCCTACTTGGCTCCGGGCGTAGTGGCAATGCGGCTTCTTTCCTGGTCGATCGTTCTTCTGCGTACTTGCTCATAGTGTAGGTGGACAAGCCTTGGAGTTCCGTGAAATACCTTTCTCTGACTTCGTCCATTTTCTGGAACACGACTTTAGCGATGTTGTCATTATAGGAGCTCGAGTCTAGCGGTTTCTGGCTATATAGGGTGACGGCGAGCTCACGGTCGCGGATCAGCATCGCTGCCAGCGTCGACCAGTCACATTCGTCGATCAGGCGGTAGATCTCGCCGCTTGGATATGGCTCAGCTGCCGCGATCCTGATTCTTCTCTCGACGTGACCTTGGTCTAGCATCAGTTCCTTGATAGGAGTAGTAATCGTTCGTTGATATATCTGGACATCCGGGTTCTCGTTACTGCGCCACACAGTTCTCTGGTATAAGTCCAGCGTCTGTATCCTGCCAGATACCCAAGAGTCAAAGCCTGACTCTCGCTGTGAGTGTCCTGCGTAGTCTAGCAACATTGATGTTGCCAAGAATCCTTGGTATCCCATGATATTGGCAAACAGGGCGGTCCGGGACACGGGGCCCTCGTGCAGACCCTTCCAATGTTCCGAAACCTGCGCATCCACGCTGTCGAGATGTCCGAGCTGTCGAAGGGCGACACGATCTTGGTCTGGGGTAGTAGGATCAGGCCGCTGGAGCATTTCCTCGTGCTGCTTAGTCGCATCTAGTAGCTCTTTGTGGAAGAGAGGCGTCACGTAGTCCAGCATAAGTAACTCGTACACGACAACCCGGCCACTGAGGACTGAACGTGCTTGCGCGAATATGTCCTTTGTTTTGCCATCCATTCTGTGAGTGAGTGACAGTTTTCGTTGGAGAGAAAGCCGAAGACTGTGAAAGGAAGCTGGAGGTGCCGCTTCCAAGGTTGTGCCAGACCCGGTGGTAGTATGGTGACGGGGGGATATGAGGGCACGCGGGGTGCCAATGAGAGAGAGATGTGATATGCCAAGTGAGAAGGCCGTTTTGATTTTCTTCATGGGATGATGTCATCTGCATAGGTGCCTGTTGGTCCATTAGGCTTCCATGCACTCAGCGGCGCAGCAGCTGGCCGACCCGATTCCTGTCCCTGCCATCATTTAGGCCACATCCTTAGATCTCATTGCTGTCGGTTTAGTAGTCAGAGTGGTCAAGTATACGGAAGCTTCGGGCGCGGTCATAGCACAGATCTGGCGTGCTGTAGAGATTGAAAGCCCATATGAAATTAAAATGGCTGTTGATGCTGTGAACACTGCTAGGCCTTGAATAGTTCTAGCTCTAAATTACCTGAAGAGATAGTTGTAAGGAGCGTCGGTGTAGCGAGTAGGTATAACTAGGTCATACGTAAGTTTGGTATTATAATTAATACTTCTAGGTAGATAGGGGACAGATTTACAGAAAGGAGGTTATAGCAATTAACTCTACATGTCATTCAGGTCTCTGAGCTGGGTCTTAACACCGCAATCCTTCACATTAATAAGTCTTTTCGCACGTTTTCAGGAACTCATCATGTCATCAGCCGCCGGTAATCAACCAGAGATCACAAGAACTTCCTAGGCTGGGGGATGTCAGATGTCTCAGAGTAAAGAAGTTACAGCACCACGTGAACGTCCATGGACTATTTCAGAAAATAGTAAAACGATACTTTTCACCATCGACAACCGTCCCATTCATAGGTACGTTTGACTTGATTTCTGGCAAGATGATGTCATTGCATCTTACACAGATCTATGACAATATCCATCCTGTAAGGTTTGCACATCTTCTGCTAATATTTACATGCCACGTAACGATCTAATAATCGGTGCCTTCACACTTATCCCCCGGTCTTCAGTCAGCGTCTCCATACAAAATCCATTGAAACATGCACTCTCGCTGAGGAAGACAAATGATTGCTCCTGGCTTTAAAAGTCAGTACCATGTCCAGATGGTTGTTGACTTGAATGAGATCGAATTTTGCTACATTTTTCTCGGCACAGATGCTGTTGCAGGTGTCCTTGCGGAATTGTAGGCCGCAGCACACAAAAGACCTCCATTACTGTCACCAAACTGACAGTACGTCAATGATATGATCAGGGAAGTATTTTACCAACTGCAGAACACCAAGTCACCACAGATTCGTAAAACTGAACTGGGACACCACTCAACAAAAGTCGACCATTTTTGCCATGAGCTTCATGATCTACAATTTTCATTGTCTTCGTTTGTAAACCGCTTCCCCGTAGCCCATACTAGATTCAGACTCTCTTGATCCCCTCGTCGGTCAGCGCCTCCAACCCAAGCGGCGAGATCTTTGGCGGCCTATTGTAGTCCAGTGGGTCGTCCATACGCATGGAGTGTAGATAATCATAACGGCTTCCAAGCGATTGTACGTCCACGTACTCCCAGCCCACATACTTGCATGTGCGTCCGTCGATGGCTTGGAACTGTCCTCGTTCATCCGGCGCGGCGTGGGACCCACCGCGTACGTATTGGGTCTCATCGAAATCGCCATCGATCATGACGGCAACCAGGGGTGGCGGACTCGGAGCAAAGCGAGAAGGGCGAGGGAACTTTTCCGCGAACGCCGTGACCGTGTTGAAGCATTTCTGGTCGACATATAGGCAGTACGTGAAGCGAGGCAGGCGCATGGGCGGATCCTTTGCCATCGGCGGTAATAGCTTCTTAGTCCAGTGCTGCTCCCGTTCCACGCTATGCTCGTCGCGCCACTGAACAAACATGGCGCGAACTGTATCAATACTCGCTCCTTCAAGGGCCTCCCGATTGTCTATGACTGTCCATTTGGCGTACTTCGGCAGCTTCGCAACAGTATTAGTCTTGCATATCGGCTGACTGGGTTTGAGGGAATCGCTCACCACCACGTCTCCTCCGTGCTCGGCCAGGCCTTCGAGCACGCCCTCTTCAAAGTACTTCATGTACCGTTGCCACGCCTCGTCATCGCCGTAGACGCAGCGGTAGATGACGAAGCCCCATTCGTGGAAGCCCGTATCGATCATACTCTCGAGCGTTGTGGCGAACGGCTGGGACGACCAGTTGAAGTTGTCCCCCTGGGCAATGAACCATTCAAGTGTGGTGGATGACATGTTACCAAGTCAGGCGAGACTTATCTCCTCAGAGGCTTTACTCTTAATCCGTATATATCCTAAAGGCGTATAGTCCCTTTATATAATAGTAAACACTTAAAGACCTAGCATTAAAAAAAAATATAATATTAATAATAGTATAGAAGTCTTTATAGGTATATAGCCTTAGCCTTATACTATATAAATAAGGCTAGAAAGTATTACTCCTAATAGTACTATAGACTAGATAGATAGTAAATTAGTTATATAGTAAGACTAGAAATAGTCTTAAAATAGTCCTTATATAAGTAGTTTTATAAAGGAAATTCTAGCTAAAAATATAATCCTCTACTACTAATATATATATATATATATATAATCCTAAGAACCTTTAAAATATAGTTTAAAGAAAAAAGACTTTTATTAAGTAAACCTATATACTTACTAAAATATCTATTTAAATATATAGCTAATTAAGAATAAAAACTAAAATAAACTACTTTAAAGATAACTATATAAAAGTAATCTATAAGGATATTTAAAATATCTTATAAAAAATAAAAAAGAGAATATATAAAGAAATATTAAAAAAGAAAGAATATAATAACTTTATATTATTTTATATTTATATCTTTATTATTAAAGATAAGAATCTCCTTAAAAGAATTATAAGATACTTAGGAAATAGAGGAAGGGGAAAATTTAAGGAGCTTATAAGAGATTAATATAAGTAGAAGTACTAAGAACTTAGAGAGTTTATATATAGGCTCTAGGGGGAAGAGTCTAATAGCTAAGTAGATAGTAGATAGATAGATAGTTAAGAAGAAAATATAGTATAGCTAAAGCCTTGTCTCCTCGAATGAGGTAAAACTTAGTGAGGAGTTTTCGATGCGGGTTGAATGGAGGGAATACTACCGGATTGTAAATGAGAATCATTGAAGATGAGAATCGTTCGACAGATGACAGGATGCCCAGGATGGCCAGGCAGACGGGCGGGATGTTGTGCCGACCCCTGTCATCCTGCCTGGTCTTGGTAATTTATTTCCGCGCATTAGCTCGCTGCGGTCATACTTAACCAGAAGACATGCAATTCTCCTCGTCTGAAAATGACATAATCCCGGATTGTTGGATGCATTGCATTGAACACCTCAAGTTCCTGTGAAGTTTGAATCAAGCTCTGATCCCGGCTGATTCCAGCAAGGACACTCCCACTTGATGACAGCAACTCGCCCAGGACAATTGCAAATGGTCAACAGAGAAGATGGTTCGAGACGACTGGAGAAAAACAAAGAAAGGACTAATGGAAAATTCGGGTCGTCGCACAATAAATCTAAAACAAACAAGCTGCAAGGACGGGGCTGAGGCTGGGTGGTTTGGCATGGCTTGGTTTTATTTGAGAGTAAGCATCAGATTGCCAAGGTGGAAGGGGGTGTATGTAAACGAGGTCAGAGCAAACGAGTTAGAAGGGCGTTCGGATTTGGAAGCTGGTTCTGAATACCACAATTCTAAGGGTCAAGTCTGTTCCGATATTCAAAGACCCGTCATTTCGTTAGCCCCAGGGAGTTGTGCAGAGAACCTCTAGACCACATCCGGACGAGGTGCTGAATCGTTGAAAAGGCACAAGAGAAGGGGTGCAAAGGGACTCAAGGTCTGTCAGTACCACTATCGCGGCTGCACGTTTATCCACGGCCTTTCTCATCGGAAAACGCACCCAGACCTCGCTCCTGGCCCTTAATATTGCGGCCGAAGTCAAAACCTAGTCCAACATCTTCGTTTGTATTTTCTGGTATGTATCTTCTATACATACTTGGTAACTGGTTCCGGTTCTATTCCGTATACAGCTGTAGCCATACGCAGCGCCTTCACACAGTCGCATACTTGGTAAGCTCAATGGAACTAAACGTTGTGTCGTCCGAATCATCTACTTTTACATATGGGCCGTTGACAGTGCCAGTCTTGTGGCTGACTCCCTTACCTCGTTCACACCCTACCACCTTGATAGACACCCTTTTGTCATCACCACTCCACTGTAATGCCCACTTGCCAGCGATTGCAGAGTCCTTGAACAATGCGGAGCTCACCACAGTCTCGAAGTCGAGTGTGTCAAAGCATGGCAGATCTCGCCACCACCTCGTCCGAAGACCCTCAGCAATTGTCAGGAGCAGCAGTGCCGCGTTGATGGCCAGTACGGCATATTGATAAGGCGGCTGACCAATCCGCAGGGCGGAAAACTTGCCTCGGATTTTGGTAGCTGTCTGGCCGCCGAATCCCCCCGCAAGCACGAGTTGGCTGCCGGCGTATATTCCCAGGATGTCGTCGAGCATGGCGGTGAAAGATTCGGCGGCAGCGCGGGCGGGGTCCTTGTCCGTTGTGTTATGCAACCCGGAGACGGTCTCAAGGTTGTGGGCGAGAGCCTCACCCAAGACAGAGACATACAGGGAGGTGCTCATGCGCGAGAGCAGGTTCACAGACCAGATTGCGTTCCTGCGGAGGTGGCCGCTCGGGTCGATGTCGACAACTTGATCTGTGGGGAGGTCGGCGATGGAGACATTGATAGTATGCTCCGTAGCATTTACGGCGACATTGAATAGCGCGGAGTCAAATGTAACTGTACACTGGATGTTGTTGAAGTCGCCATAGATCTGGCTCGCCACCACTCCGATCATGTGGGTGTCGTTATGGGAGACGCCCACCCATGCCAACACCTCAGATTCATTCAGACTATTGCGGTGCCATGCCATCACTGGGTAGAACTCGGAAGAGATGGAGTTGGGAGCCGTGCCCATCACCTCCCAGATGAACACATTATCCACGTGAGCGCTTAACGTGAAGTTAAGGGCCGCGGTGGCATTGAGCTCGCACGCAACTTTCGTCTGATAGCCCGTCTCATTGTAAGTGTAACTGAGCAATTCATGGTCTTGCGGCACTTCTTGCAACGAAGTGAGTCCTTGGGCGCCACCAACGCCGTACGAGCGACCACGGTATGTCCAATTCGGACTATCGGGCTTGGAATGGTTTCGCATGGTAACACCCCCTCCAGCGCTTGCGTCTCGAACCGCCTCGAGTAGTTGGGCTTGGTAGTTGGGAACAGGGCAGTTGGAGATTGAGGTAGTGGACAACATGCCGGCATTGCTCCGCACCGCAATGCAGTTCTGTACCAAATTCCAGACGTGGTCCAGTTCGTCGACGTCGAATTCGCTGTCCCATACATCCGCAGTTGCTTCCGTATAGACGGGCACCGCCACCGTGCCAAGCATGAGATCTGAGGATGTAACGGCGGTGTTCAACGCTCCAGCCCAAAGGGCACCCGGCCCCTGCGCAAGGATAACAACAAGGGCTGCCGGGATCACCGCTTTCAGTGGGAGGCCCCAGGGGATGCGTGGCACGATAATTGCGTTGAGCAGGCCGATGGTATCCAGCTGGATCGACCTGGTGGCAAGGCGGAGGCGGAAGCTTGCGCCGATGACACTGGTCAGAGTAGTGACCTGTAGGATTCCCATAGTGGCCGAGAGAACCTGTACTAGAACCGTGACGGTGGTCTGATGGAGCTCGACTTCTTGTCGCGTGGAACCAAGGATTCGGAAGTGTGATGTTGAGACGAGTAATATGGACAAGACTGTTGGTAGCGTGAGTGCCATGATGGGGATTGATCGTTGGAAGAGACTTGAACTTCCTTCCTTCAAGTTCTGGCACTGTAGCCTGGCAGACATTTTGCCTGTGTTCATTCTCTACCCAGCAGCAGGAGTAAGTGTCACTGGGGCGTTTTTTCGGGTCTCAAATTCCCCGACTACGGTGTAGTATCCAGAGATAGCCGCAGGAATTGAGTAGTAATTGATTTGTCTGGATAAACGAAAACAGAAGACTGGTAAGTGCTTAGAACAATCTTGAAGTCGTAGAGAGACAGAACACTGGGGTCGGAAAAGATGATAGATGATGGGAGTTCTGAGGCATTTTTCCACTCAGCACTCTGAATTTCAGGCCCGCAGACGACAAATTTTGGGAGCCTGGAAGCCAAGCCTCGAAATGCCTAGCATCGGTCTCTCTGTAGACAGCGATAGGGTGAAAGAGAGCCTGATGGCCTCAATCCGCAAGGAATCAGATCCTCCAGCTGATCCACATACGGGGCAAATAATCCTACAACCAACCATTGGCGAATCAGGTGAACTTCTTCCTGTCCTCTTGATACTGAGAGCAGAAGTCAATAACACTCTGATTCCAGTCGCCATACTCGACACCCAACTCGTTCTTGGAACGGGTGTTGTCCAGTACAAAGTGAGAATCGAGGATTTTCTTCCCAGGCGTGCCTTTAGGGACATTTTGTATCCAATCGCTGTCCTTAAATCTACCATGCATAAGATCAACCACCTGCTGGAAGTCATACTCATGGTTAGCGATTATGTAGCGGCCCGACGCCTCGGGCCTGTACAGAGCGTTGATGTGCGCCTGGGCCACCTCGGAGATGTCACACATCCAGGGCATGATGGTCCGCGGGACATCCTCCTCCTCGCCGTCCATCAGCCTCGACAGGTCCGAGTTGGTGGCGTTCATGTCCGCCGCCCTGGCCACGTGCTGCCCGTACCGGCCCCACGTGTGGCACGGGTTGATGCACACGAGGTCAAAGTGCCGCTCCTCCGCCGCCATGAAGTCCCAGGCCGCCTTCTCCGCGAGCGCCTTAGATGCCGTATACACCGGCGGGAAGGCCGTCAGCCCCGCCGCCCGGTCGTAGCCCACTGGGTTCCAGTCCGCCTCCGTGTACGTGTAGCCCGGCCGGTGGAAGCCCGTAGGGTGCAGGGGGTCGAGGCACGCGGCGACGGAGCTGGTGAACACGACGCGCCTTACCCTTGGCTCGGCGGCTGCCGCCTGCAGCGCGGCCACGGCGCACTTTATGGCTGGGTCGAGGACCTCGGCCGCGGCGTCGGAGAACTTGTAGCGGAACGGCGACGCCACGTGGAAGACGGCGTCGCAGCCGCCTATCGCCTCCCGGAAGGCGTCGGGCGTGGTGAGGTCCGGTGCGGTGAACACTTGAACCTTGTCTCCGTACTTCTTCTCAAGGGGCTTTCCTGCTGACTCGCGGCGGACTACCGCGTGGATCTTGACGCCCTTCTCCACCAGGCGCTCCATAATGGCGGCTGAATAGAAGGCGTTGGCGCCGGTCACCATGACGGTGTTGTAGCTTGGCGCGTCGGCCATGATATTGAGGGTTCAACTGGGAACTCGTAATGGAACTCAGGAATGAGATGTCGCAGAGGAGCGATGATGCAGCTTGTGCTCTCCCCATCGTGGGTTCCGTCCTGTATTCGTCTTCCAAAGCTACACCGGAGGAGTGGACACTAATGCGGGAGGCATAAGTCTCAAACCTCGGACCTCCGGGGTCGTTTGTCTTGGGAACTCGCGATCGGCGTCACATTTGCTCGGTGGACCAACAGTTGATGACCCACAATCCACTCCCAGGACCGCCCGTACGGAGTACATACGATGCGTCCAATTGGCCAACAGGGACTGCCCTGGCAGTGTTTCTGATGTCGCGAATGCAGCGAGTCACAACACTAAACGGAACGGTGGGGGGTCAACGGATGGGGAAAAACAAAGGAAAGAGTGGGGAATTACAATGTGCCGCCGTTTGGCAAACATGCTACAATGGCGTCGGCCCCCGCTACTTTAATGTGACTTCTCGTACCCGAGGTTGTATAGACAGACTATCGACACCCTCGATTTTCTCGCCCCCTGATATTCGGTCTCACACGATGTCTCGAATCGACGCTGAGCGTATGGCGTCCAAATCCGTTGGCACCGAGTACTTGCTGCTAACACATAACAGTGGCTCACGAATTGAAGGAGCTGACCTTCGAATGGGGCGATAGCTACGATGAAAAGGTTCTGATGCATTCCTGGTCGCAGACGACGCCATCGGTTGTCCCGAGGCTGACAGTGCGCTTAGAATTGGGACCGACTCCGCAAGATTTTGGCCCCGCAACTTTTGGTAGGTCCAATTGAGCAAGGGAGAAGTGCCGCACGAGACTGAGACCACGTGCCCGCTACACTGTCATCGACATTGTGTGCCTTTAAAAAAAAGAAGAAAGCAGTGGTTCTCAGAGCGTTTACCACTTTATGAAGGGGCCGCATACACCCTAGGGATGTATGCGGATTAAGAACGAAACCAGTGAGCAAGAGAGACAAAACTCATATAGCCGGCTGATGAGTCTTCAAGGTCGATTATACGGAGGTCACGGGCAAGAAATGGGACGCGCTCCCGCGGGAAGAGTTTGTTGGCATGGTCAGCAGCGAAGGCTTCGTCGGCGACCCCCTAGTGGATACACAGCACTTCATCGGGGGCTCAAGATTTGAGAGAACGGGCGACAACTCCGTGACGGGCTACCACCAGCTGCGAGCCGCTCACCAGAGATATACTGGCCCCGATAAGAAGACGGTTGTGAGTTGATTATTTCTCCAATTTCATGAGTGCCTGTCCCGGTCTGCCTTGGGGGACACATAATCCAACAGGCCGAGGACCCCTTGAACCCCAAAACACATGTTATAATATGCTAACAACATCTCGCGGCACAGGAAGCAAAGGGACATGGCCATGCTCTCATCAGGCATTATTATGAGAAGATTGACGGGAACTGGAAGTTGGCGGGGCTTAAGCCCACAGTAAGATGGAATGAATTTGAATTCGAAAAGATCTTCAAGGGTCATTAATGCTGGGTTTGACAAGCTGAAGCTGAAGGGGACAAAGAGATCACACAAGCCTTTCAAATTTGACACAAAATTCCAAATATCACCTGAAATCTGAGATTATTTATTCATCACATAGTCATGTAAGTGAATTCGTTCTTTTCCAGTCCATAACGCAAAATTTCTTTAGCGGAATTCATCGTTTCTTCTTCCCACCTAGTTGTTGACGATGGAGTCAATCTTCCTAGTCAAGAACACAGCAGCGAGACTTGTCCCAAGATTCGTGTCCACCCTGGTTGGATCGTGAATGATGACCGACAGAGAGGACTAGTTCAGAGAAGGTCTGGTTGCATATCGTAATGCACTGGGCTGGGCAAAAAGACAGCGGGATATGGCGATAAACCGTGCAAACGTGAAGGTGCAAGCCGAAGACGCGAGCCGACACAGCGACAGGACGTACCAAATGAGTGAACACTGACGCCGGTCTGGGATCTCATCTCGATTTACATCGTATAATGGGATGGTCCCGAGCTGGGGATCAGGTCTGGATGCACATCGATTGGTTTTTAAAAACATTTGCAGGGTTGGGACAGGACAACGCAACCAGTATACTTACGCAACCCAACTAGGCGAAGACTACTCGCACTGCATCTTTAAGGCGCCGATTCAGAAACACATTTAAGGTAAGCCTTCTCTTGCAAATCCAAATAGAATCAATGTTTCATTGGCCAAACCATCAGCATCTCTGGCTATTTATGGTGGAGTCGGCCAAGTGTTATTTCATCGCCGAGGAAAATGAACCGGTCTTGCTCTGGGAATATATACACGAGCCACGTTATAAACATTGAGTTGATACAACGAACACTCGGCAACTCAAAACTTGAGACAGAATGACCGAGTACTTTATGCAACAGGTCCGCCAGCTTCAGGAACACCGCACTTCAATTCAATGGCACGTCAGTAAAAGCCCATCCACTTCGGTCGCAACATGCGACATCTTTAACTCACATAGTAGACAACTAAGCTGCCGCCATCGAAGATAGTCTCAAGCGAAGCCGTCTCATCCTCGCCTGGTGTAAGTGTCACGTCGCTCCTCGTGTTCCATGAGATCTGCGCGATCGAAGCAGCGTGTCCGGTGCCGGGTTTCACCGTGGCATTGCCCCAGACACCCGGGTCACCTCCGGTCGCCTCGGCGAAGATCTCGATGCCGACTTGTTGCGGAGGGTAGGGCGAGCCGTAGCCCACTGCGCCGGCAACCTTGATGACGAGAGTGCCGTCAAAGGGCGAAGGGATGTCGAAGTCGGTGATGTTGGCCGCCGGGGAAGACTTGTTGGTCGCGCCGTCGAGGACGACCTCTAGTGGTGTGGCGCTGTCGCAGCCTGGAATCGCGTTAGGAAGTGTATTTGAGTGTGTGGAAGAAGTTGTCTTCCTTTGTCCCGCACAAAGGCACTGTGTCAACTTACGGGTGAAATCTGCCCTGACGCCCCAGTCTCCTTGTGCCACAGCAGCGTGAGCGCTACCAGCAGCGACGAGCGCAGTCAAGAAGGTGGAGGCGAACATGATGGAGTTTTCCGTTAGTTAGTCGTGTAGTTGAGATGAGTTTACTCTGACAGGACGGTCGGATGTGGAAGGCACCTGGGCAATTATATTTAACCGGTGCATCCGGGGTTGGTTCATGTATTTTTGGGAGGGGCGGGAGGCAGAAATGCCCGATTCCCCTGCCAAGCAAACGAAACCAAACGCGATCTAAATCGGGACGAACTCTACAGCACCATGGTCATGCGTGGCTCCACTGAATGATCAGCCGTCATCTCCTCGTATATAGTGAGCCAAGACTCTCGCATTTTGAACGAGTCAAAACTTTAAGTCTCGGTGTCCTGCGAGAAAGGAGCCGTAAACTTTGTTCCGTTCCTACTAACCGTGCAAGTTGTTAGCCCTGAGTGCATTCCAGTACAGCCACAATTATGACGAAACATCTTCCTCGAGTTCTCAAGACGCTGCCGCCTCGCGGACAGCCCAGGCGCTTTGCATCAGTATAGTAGCCGCTGTCATCTTCCTCTTTGGACTCAAGTCAAATGCCAAGCTGGAACACAAGCTCTGCACTGCAACACCAATCCAGACTAAGGTACACCGGAGCCGTAATCTTCCACCGGTGGTAGACCGTCCATGTGGCCCATTAGAGGCACCCAGTGTTACTTCACACCACCCTGCTTGTCGCGAGGCACAGAGTCCCTTCGCCACTCATGGGGCTCAATCATGACAGGCTGTTTTCAAGAGTAGCAGCCCATGCTTTTCGAATTGTCTCTGCATTGTAGTTGATAGCGCAGATTTTATAGATGTGTATGGTGACCAGCGGCCCCGGAACTGCACATGAAATCTAAGCTACCATTCAGTAGCGACAGATCGCTCAAAAACGGCACCTAAAGATTAGCTACAGTTTGAGCCCGGCAGACATTTATTTCCATACGGCTACAGCCATCATAACTGCTCACTATATTGCGAGGCGCAACGGCCCCGGCGTTGACGTGACCATTCCCTTCATAATCTTCCAACCTCCAACAATTTCCTTATAGATTCCTTTTAACATCACAAGCCCTTCAGCTGCCAAGGTAATGGCGTAGGTGGCCCTTGGGTCTTTACTCTCTCCTTCTCCGTCTCAAATCGTTCGATGTCCCTATGGTCTACAAAGTTACCATGGAACGCCAGCCTCGGCCTGAGAGGCAGCCGTACCAACGCGACTGGGCCTTCCCCAACTTTCTGTGCATCCAGGACGGCTAGCTCGTTGATACTGCGGTCGAGGCGATTCAGGACCACGACAACATGCCCATCCCCCTCAGGCGACCCGTCCACGTCGCGCGGCACGAAGCACGGTTCCTGCAGCGTCGTCGTCGGGCCCGGCCACCAAGTCTCCTCAACGCCGGTGCTCCAGTTATAGTGCACCAGAAGGTTGAAGAGCCCACCTACTGGTGGGCCACAGCGGGCAATATCGTATGGTCTGGCGCCGTCCATGCCGAGTGACCAAAATTGTGTGTACTCTTTGCCCTGGAAGCGGTCGTCGATGCGAGAGAACTCGACGGACGTCTGGCACGATAAGGCTGGCGCTACCCTCTTCTCGGGTGACACCAAACGCCCGTCACTCCCTATTGGGAATGTGTATCGTGTCATTGGTGATTTCAGCGAAGAGCCCGGCCCCGGCGGCACCGGTGGTTTGCCGTCCTCGGGGAACCAGAAGAAGACATTCCCATCGGCCATGGACAAATCAAAGACGAGCTCGCCGTCCTTGCTCTCGTACGCCCCAGCGACGTGGCCCTGGAAGCAGTTATCGGAGCGGAGCCAGACCATGTCCTCCCTCTTAGGGTTCCTCCGAGGTGCCACGCCGAAGAAATGGTCCTCGTTAGGGTCCCAGGCCCAGTGGACCTTGCTCTTCTGCAGGCGCTGCAGATCCGCCTTCAAAGGCGTCATGGGAAGGATGATGTGGTTCTTGGTAAAGCCAAAGTCGTGGATGTACCCACAAAACGGGGCCTCGAACCAGGCCTCGGTGATCTTCTTGCCGTCGGCGCCGATCTCGTAGAAGACGATCTCCCTGGAGCAGTCGTTGCCGTTCCCGCCAGCCTCGTACCCGAAGCAGAGTATGTTGCCCGTCTCTGGATCGATCTTGGGGTGGGCCGTGAAGGTCGGAGATAGCACCTGGCCCTCAAAATCGTATCTTCCAATGGTCTCCAAAGTTTCCGGATCGAGTGCATATGGCGGCCCGTCTTCCTTGCATGCGAGCATGACGCCCCGCCAAAAGACAATGTTTGTGTTCGAGGTTGTCCGGATCAGTCCCTTCACCGATGGATCGTCCGTGTAAGGGTTGCGGTACCTGCCGAACAAGCTCCTGCGAGCCTTGGACTCAGCTATGTAGTGGTCATTTTTGACGTAGCGCCGCTTCCAGTCGACGTGGCCGTCGGCAATGTAGTATGCGCCCACGACGCCGTCACCATTGAACAAGATGTCGTCCTCGTGGATCGGAGGGAACCTCTTGTCCACGCCCATGCTGTAATATGTACCGTGAATAGACTTGGGCATTTCCCCAAACACCTCGAGCTCTTCGATGTCCCCCTGGAAGCGACAGGGAGCGACTCCATTTGTGAATGCAGGTGTGTTGGGGTACTCAGTGCGATCACCAACTTTGATTCCGTCAACATAGGCCGGAGGACAGTTCTCGAAGGCGTGGCCTGCCATCGTGGTCCCTCCGTCCCTGTAATATGAGATCCACTTCTTATTCTAATGCTTAGGTGGTGGATAGTACCCTGGGGTATTCGTCTGGATTTTATGGTCGCGCAATGAAGTGAGTATCGCTTGATTGAGAAGGTCACCGATGCTGCAGTCTCTTGTGACTGGACTAAGTCTTCATGCCATTTATAGCGTGGCATGTGCCGATATTAGGTTGATTGACACTCCTACTCGCCCCTCAATTTCATGCCGCATATATCGCGGTACATCATGCATCTCTGCGAGGCGGATAGTGTTAGGACCCCGAGAGTTGCCTGTGAGGAGCTACTTTGATCCGGGACCCCCGATCTCCAACTCTTCTAGACCTGCTGCCATGCAGACAAAATCAGACAAGATCCAATTCAATTTGGATTCTAGCTATATGATATAATTCAATCTATGAAGTGGTCACCGCTGACTAAATTTTATTTCCGGTTGCCATGACGAGTCAATTGTATCCTAACGCTGGGCTGAAGGGCTTTAAATCCAAGCCAGACGTCGAGGCGTATCTAACCGCTTTCAGCGCAGACGACTTTGACACTTATTTCCAGTATTACCATCCCGATATTCATGTAAGTGCGGATACCGGTACGCCACGAGTTTTGGCCCAGAAATTCGAACTGCGTAAATTTTTTCAAGCCAATTGACTGGACCTTTGGCACAATTCAGATCGATATTCCCATCATTCCAGGGCCCAAGAACATCAGCGGCTATCATCAGTGGGCCAAAGTACATCACCAGATAGCTTCTGAGACTCTCATCCCTGAGAAGATCATATTTGACCGTGATGGCGCGCTCGTCGTCGTCGAAGTACGGGCGGAGTTCCGAGGGAAGAAGGGGGTAGCGATGGACGACTTTTTCGGATGGGGTCCCGTGTCCGAAGGAACTGGTCCTGATGTCAAAATGATTGTGTTTTACCACCTCGACGAACATGGACGGGTGATGCACCTTGAGCCCGGAGCCACGAGGTTGCTGAGCAAGGCACAAGCAGCTGGCGGCGCTGCAGGCGGGAGCACAGGAACCGCGTCCGGATCATCCTTCAGAACCAAGGAGGACGTCAAGAGGTATATCGGCCTCTTCAGCAGCAACGACTTTGGCAAAGCATCCGAATTCTGGGCATCGGATCTTGAAGTACGCCTGGGGAAGGTCCGGGTCATCCGAGGACGGGAGGAGAATGTCAGGTTCTTCTCGGAGCAGCGCCTAGCCGGCATGGACGAACAAGTCGTTCCCAAGCAAATCACCTTGGACGAAAGCTGTTGCATTCTTCACGCTGAGGTGATCTTCTCCGCGCGGAAGGATTTCCCAGAGGTATGTATGGGCTATGCTCATTGTGAACCTTGCCTGTGAAGGACTGTGTTAGCACGCTATGATACATGTTACTATTCCATATTTTGAAGAAATTTGCACCGTTAGTGATCAAGCAAGTCTGCATACCTTACTAACTTCTATCGCGACATAGGGGTATGCGGGGATGGGCACTTCAGGCGGTATCAAGGCTGGACAGCGGATTTGGAACGAGATGATGATCTGTTATGACCTGGACAATGAGTGTCGCGTGCGAGTTGTTAGAACTTATCGCTTGAGTGATCCGCTGATTTCATAATTGGCTGGGACCATAGTCGGAAAGACTATTTGATTGGGTAAGGCCCGGGGGCAAGATCGTCTAGCCATTGCATTATTGGTCATTACACCACATGCTACACCAAACCCAAAGCCGCTGCCTTCGTAATCTGGGCGGCTTCAGGCGGCCAAGATGGAAAGGAGGGTGGAATGATCACTCCGGATGGGCTATCAAACTCGAGTGGGTCGGCTCGTCCCGCGGACTCTACTCAGATGCCAATAGAATACTCTTGGCTAATTGGGTGCGTCCTGTTTGATCAGTTGTGCGATCTCATTTTGTTGAAATTATCAAAAGGACAAGGCCCAGAAGCCAACATTCGAAGCCATCTTAACACCAATGCTCTGCTATGAGTTCCAACCCGTAGATCTGCCGCCAATCCGTTCATAGTAGCATCATTGAGAATAGAGTGTAAACATGCATTTCTGTCTTCGGCTAATTACTTGGTTTGTTGTGCATAGGGTTCCCGTGACCCGTGTCTAAGACTATCCCATGGGTTTCTTAATTCGAAACGATGGCTTTCTGGTAATCATACAGATGATCCAACTTCACGGTAGCAACATCGACCATCCATCTCTCAAAGCTCTCTCGGGTAATCATCCAGCCCGTGCCTGTTTCTGTGTGGGAAAAGGTCTTCCAAGGTTTACAGGCTTTACGCCGGCATGACCCAGGCTGACTGCCATGGCGACGGTCCAGATGATCTGTTCGCCACAATTTCGCTCAATCTCACCATCAACTGCTGTATGATCCTCATAAGTCCGCCCTACGTTACTGTGATCAATTATGAAGCGCCTAATCCATGGCGTGACGTGCCTCAGAGCTGGAAAGACAGATGCATTGTGTTTTCAAATCCACAATAGACCTTGGAGTCCCATATGGTACTTGACATCCAAAATGTGGCTTCACAGTATGGGCATATGTGCGGAGGTGCCAAGAACAAGGATGGGGTCTTTTGCTGGCGCCTCGGTGTGTGCCCCGGGTGCGACTTATACCTGTGGGGTATTGGTAAGCGAGTGCTGAAAGATCCTTGATTGGGCTCGGATTTTAAGAGAATGCGAGATCTGCCTAAGACCTCACTGGTCTAAGGACTTGCCTCAAAACACTAGAGCCTAAAGACTTCTATTTGAATTTAGGATCTAGGCGGGGCATTAATGCTGGCTCTTTACCCTTGCGTTACTGGTTTCCAAGCGGTTGTATTTCTAATCCCCTATATATATAAAATATATGTGGTGCCTTTATATAGTAGTGAGCGCTTAAGACCTAGCGCTTAAAAAAAATAATACTAATTATAATAAAATGTTAATATAGTTTGCCTATAGGTATATAGCCTTAGCTTTATACTATATAGATAAGGCTAAGAAGTATTGCTTCTAATAGCGCTGTTAACTAGAATTATTAATATTAGTAGCCTAAGGCTAATAGCTAGTAAAGTAGTTATATAGCAAAGTAGTTATATAGTAAGACTATAATAATCTTAAGATAGTACCTATAAGAAGGTATAATAATCCTAAAAAGAGAGACCTAGCTAAGAAACTTAACTCTTCCCTCTATTAATAACACTTATTCCTAAGGAGCTTCTAAAGAAGATATAACCTTAAGATTATATAGCCTCGCAAGACTACTAGCTAGGTAAGCCTACCTAGGAATACTATAGTCCCTATTCTAAGTATACAGCTAACTAAATAGTTATACTATTATAGGTACCCTATTTAAGAAAGCCTTCCTATATAGCTTTAAGGAAATAAAGAAAACCTTCTTAGAAAGCTAAACTAGGACTATTTATAAAATATATAATAAGTATAGTATTTATAAAGTAGAAGTAAGGATAGATAAAAACCTATACCTCTTTTTCTAGGTATACTACTTTATTATTAAAGATTCCTCTACTACTATATAGTATATAAGGAATATAGTTAAAAAGGGGGTGCTATAGGGGAAGCTGAAGATTCTTTATATAGAGAAATATAAGGGTATATACTAAGTGATTGCTAACTTTGTGGAGGAGGTATAAGGTAGGTAGTCTAAAGGCTAAGAAGATGACGAATAGATAGATAGTTAAATAAAAAAAATATAAGGTGGCTAAAGCCTACTGGTTTCCAAACACGGCAATTCTTGGACAGTTCTCGCATTCGTATCAATCGCGAAAAACGGAGCATCCCAAACCTACCACGTTAGTCTCCCTTCACAGGTTCAGCACCTGTAGACCTTCATAATCCAGTCCAACCTCTTTCCTACAGACGATTATCCCACAGGTCAACATTCAAACGCCACTTTCGGGAGCGATTGCGCAAAGCTCAGCATACTTGTCGTTACGATGTCTATATTAGAGCTTCTTAACCGTCCTGAGGTGGTCTCATCGTTTGTCGCTATTGGGTTCTATTGGATTCTACGGTATTTTGTCCGCGATGATCAACCGTATCCCGGATTCAAGATTATAGGGTCTGTTGCAGGCGACTGGTTCGGTATCCGGACTAGGAAACAATGGGATAACAACGCTGTGGAAATACTGCAAGAAGGGACTCGAGTGGTGAGCTGACATAGTCGCCGGCGGTAGCGACCCCAAAACTGACGAGCCTTTCTCTAGACTGATGGCCAAGCCTTTCAAGTTCTCACCAACATAGGCCCCACCATAGTCCTACCCAAACGTTACTGCGACGAAATCCGGAATGATCCGCGCCTTTCCTTTCGTGGGTTCATTGAGCGTGTGAGCTTGCCCGGTCTCTAGTAGGCCAGTGTCCTGATTCTAACTTTGGCAAACATTAGCAAGGATTGACGGACTATCCTGGTCTGGACGTCGTTCATACGGGCACCCAAGATGGTATTATTCAAACAGCAATCAGGAAGAATCTGAACCAAGCCCTGGGAGGACTGACGCAGGCGTTGTCTTCTGAATGTGCGTCTGTTCTAAAGGAGAATATCCAACCTGCAAAAGGTCCGTGTATAGCATTGTGCGTTGAGACAAATTCACACGGCTTACCCGCACAGATTGGACGCAGACTAGATTCATCATGACAGCTACACAGATCGCCGCGCGCCTTTCGGCCCGCGTCTTCCTCGGCGAACGTTTGTGTCGTAATAACGACTGGATTGAGATCTCCATTCACTTCACAGTTGTAATGATGAGAGCCCAGGATGCTCTTCGTTTGTGGCCATTATTTATGCGCCCTTTTGTTCACTTTTTCATCCCCGAGCTGATCTACCTCAAGCGCCTAATCAAAGACGCCAGAAAGATAATTGAGCCGGAGCTCGAGTTTCGGATGGCAGAACGACCAGATGTCTCGAAGCCGCAGGATTCGCTCTCGTGGCTAGATGACGTTCGAGCTGGGCGTCCCTTCGACGTCGTCTCTGGGCAGCTTTTCCTCACTGTGGCTGCTATCCACACTACATCAGTAGTGATGACTGCTCTTATATACGACCTCGTTAAAAATCCAGAATACATACCTTTACTTCGGGAAGAGGCCATTAGAGTCTACAGGGAAGACAAACAATGGAACAAGACAAGTCTCTACAAGTTGAAGCTGTTAGACAGCTGCATGAAAGAGAGTCAACGGTTGAACATCCTAGGCCCAAGTGAGTCTATTCTTCTCCTTCTCTGACTTCATCCTTGGATGCTTGTCAAAGTCAAGCTAACCCACATGACGCAAGACATGATGAACAGACGAGCCGAAAACGCTGTCACCCTATCGGACGGCGTTTCCATTCCCAAGGGGGCATATATCACGGTGCCTACATTTCACATGCGGGACCCCGAAATCTTCGGCGCCAATTCGGACCAGTTTGACGGCCACCGCTTCTTGAGGATGCGCCAGAACCCAGGAGAGGAGAACAGGTGGCAGTTTGTGAGCACGAGCCCAGAATTCCTGAGCTTCGGACATGGTTTGCATGCCTGCCCTGGGCGATTCTTTGCGAGCAATGAGATCAAAATCGCCATGATCCAGCTCTTGTTGAACTACGATTGGAAGATCTCGGACAAACCGCCGCAGAGCAGATTCGCCAGCCGGTTTGTCCCAGATCCCGAGACACTTATTGCGTATAAGTCGAGAACACCGGAGATTAATTTCTGAGAAGGCCAGACGATTAGGAGAGAGCATTGTCACCAGTCACGTTTGCGTCTGCACTTTCCAATCGGTTCTCCGTTTGTTGCGCCGGCCGGATTGTTATCCCTTGTTGATATCTTTTAGAAATATCGAAATCGTAATCTTTGAGTTTTACCGCTATTTTAATCTTATATTATTTATGACTGAGAGTCTTCACTGCTGTGCACCCAACCCACCGCCGTAACTAGGATAATGGTCTGTTGACTAACTGTTGATTAAGAAGCTACTCCACTGACACCAAAAGCAGGAGATACAGATGGTTTAATAACAAGTGCATCATTTGCCTCCATCAGAAGTGCCATAAAATGCCTGGTGCCCATGACAGGGCCTTCTAGACTGATTGTTTTGCAATCGCCTCCTATGCTTTTGATTTCGGGGTATTATCACCGCTCCAAATTTTGTCATCCATCATTCAAGTAAACGCCTGCATCCCATGACTGCCCAAGGTTCCGTATCTTGCGCCCGAAAATAAAACCCATCAAGAAAGACTACGAGTAGCGCCGCCGGGGTGATGCTGATTCGCCCCTTCCGTAGCCCTCATCCGACTCTACGCTGATCTTTCGTCCATGTTGATGCTTTGCACCGCCAAGCGCGCAGGGTAATATGTCTTTGTACTTTCTCTCAAAGCGAAGCAACTTCTCTATCTCCTCGGACTCTTCGCGACTGGCTGGCCGAGGTGACCAGTACGGGCAGCCTTGGTCCAGGTGGCCCGCTGCTGAGGAGGAGACACCGGACAGCTCGTCGATGAGGACTAATCGTCGGGCTTCATGGTATGGGGTCAGGTTCTTCGTGGACGATGTTCCGAATAGCAGACGCATGTTGGATGGTGTGTCTTGTCCTGTTACTACGAGGCGACGGATAGGGTACCTGTGTGTGCATTGTTAGGCTACCGCTGCAGGGACATGACTCTCCGTTCGGTGGTGCACGCGGATTGAACGCTGGGGGACGAGCAGTTATGGGAAACACCTACATAAAGTCGCTCTCGGGACCGCCAGCACTGCCATTTGGGAACGACAGGCCGAGCTTGTCTCCTAATGCCCGTGCCTCCGCTTGCTGGTGTGCCTCGTATACCCAGTGCTGGTGGGCTTTGTAGGTATCTCTTGGGGCTCGCGGCATGGTGAACTGGATCAGGATGTGGCTTCAGATCTGAAGTATCGATTTTTCTTGTTTCAGGATATTTATGACGGATTATTTTCGCTCGAAACAACGTCTTAAAGGAGAAAAGGTTGATACGATATATGGGTCTTCCACTACCAAGACTCACTGCTGACCATGACCAACACAGTTGCCCCGGGCCGTCAGCCTTTTATACCATTGATGAATAACGGACGGGCATGGGGACCCGGGTCCGTGAACAGAGACGTGCTCCATGTCCAACGTTTCGTCGTGGCCGTCCCATGACCTGCGAGGTGGTCTTACATGTTACCGCAGCTGCTCTAAGGTTAGGCGCGGCTCGTTGCGGCCCGCCCCTTTTTAGGTAATTATGGGGTAATACTCCTGGGGCCTTGGGGCACAAGCCGCCAAAGTATGGGGTAATACCCACTAAGTATGGGGTAATGCCAAGTGTGCGGCCATGACGAGCCAGGGAGGCTGACTGGGAATGTTGGACTTGGCCGCACTGAAGGCGACACCTGCGTGTGACATGGCGAAGGCGGGCTGGGCTTTGCTGGGTGCACACGGACGTTTATTCCCGCTGTCAATCTTAAACTGCGGCGCGCCCGTCGTCATTTGACGTTTTCTTAAATGGGTCCTGCATGGGCATGGCACCATGGGATTTGCAGATTGCCGATTGCATTCTACAGGTCCGTCAAGGTCGATGCAGACTTCGGATTTCGGAACCAGCTCCGTCAGGGGCTGGGCTGGGTTTGCCCTTGAATCAAGGTCCTTTGCTTCTGTCTGGTGACGACAGTGCCTTGGCCATCGTTCGCAAGACAGCGCAGCTGTGACGGGTCGCCATGGTGACTGACTCGCCCCTATTATGCCGTGAGACAGTGTCTCAAGCTGCCATGCACGCCAAACCGCCACTGACTGTTTACTCGGCTGGACACAGCAGTTCACAGGGCAGGTCACAGCCTTCACCGTCTCGGGGGGAAGAAGCCAATCATTCGCTCCGGAATTCCCATGTTCTCAAAGGACTACGACTAGCGGGGAGCATGTTTGCACATCGAACTTGGCGCGCCAACGGGGTTACATTTTCTGAGTTGAAAGCCGAGTGCATGTGTGCCTCCGTCGGTTCCGGGCACCGAAAGCTTATCCATGCTTCTCTGGACCCTCCCAGTTTTACTCTCAGGGATAAAGATTGGCTCATGCTGGACATCCGAACGAATTTGGTCATTCAAGAAACGGATGTGAATGGATAGGATAAGCCAGCGTTCGTGCGTGGTGTCGAAAACAGGCAACCGCGAGAGTCCTTAACCACCAGACATGCCTGGTCAACATGGCTGCCACTCTTTCCGATTGGCAGGTAGTCAGTCATGCTTACAAGTAACCCACTGATGTGGGTGACGAGAGATTGGTTCCCGGGTCCAGCACGTTTACCGGTTGACTTAATCGGCCAGGCTCGACGTTCTAGCTACACTGGGGGTGCCCACAACAGCGATTCAACCAATACCAGGCTTCAGCTATACTATATTTTCTTCTTAACTATCTATCTATCTACTATCTACTTAGCTATTAGACTCTTCCCCCTAGAGCCTATATATAAAGTATTTAAGTTCTTAATACTTCTAGTTATACTACTCTCCTATAAATATCTTAAATTTCCCCCTTTCTCTATTTTCTAAGTATCTTATAATTCTTTTAAAGAGATTTTTATCTTTAATAATAAAAGTATAGATATAGAATAGTATAAAGTTATTATATTTTTTCTTTTTTAGTATTTCTTTATATATTCTCTTTTTTATTTTTTATAAAGTATTCTAAATATTTTTATAAATATCTTTTATATAGTTATTTTTAAAGTAATTTATTTTAACTTCTATTTTTAATTAATAGTTATATACTTAGATAAATATTTTAGTTATATAAATAGTTATATAAACTTATTTAACCCTTTTAGGTATAAAGTTAAAAGACTTATAATTATTTTTTTAATTAATTTTATTTAACTATTTTAAAGTTATAACTTAGTTTAATATCTAGGTTAGAAACTAGTTTTATTTTAAAAGGAATTTCTCTTAGATACTAGTTCTTATTTTCTTCTTTTACTTTAATAATAATATATTATTCTTCTATTTAGTTTTAAGGTTTATAAAGAAGTTAATAATATTAAAATCTATATTAAATTCTCTTAAATAATCTATTAAGATACTAAGAATTTTTAATATAAAGAGGTTATCTTTAGGAACCTACTTAAGGGCTTTCTCTATATAATTAAAAACTTATAAGTTAATCTTTATTCTATAGCTATAAAGCTATTAAGTCTATATATTTAGATAATAAAATATAGTTACCTTACTTATCTTAGCTTTAGTAGACTAAAAGATTACTTTTAAGTAGTTTTATATAAGAAGGTTATAATAGGTATATATTTATAAAGTAAAGCTAGAACCTTAATACTTATTAATAATACTAGTATAAATAGTATTAAAGACTAAGTATAGCTTAATATACTATAGTTACTAGTATAGAATAGTAACTTTTAGCTATAAATAAGTTATAGAGTAAAATTATAAAGTTACTATATTATAACGGTATAGGCTTATAACTACTGGATTTCCAAGGTAGGGGACTTGGAAATTATGGTCTTTTAGCCTAGTAGTATACACTATTAGAGACTAAAGGCAGTCCTTATATAGTAGTTAGGGACTAACTATCTTAATTTCTAAGTTAAAGGGTATAGGTTTAAGCCTTTATATTTGAAAGTCTCTTTAGGGCCTAGTTAGCTTTTATAGGTACTACTACTAACTATAAGGTAAAAACCATCTACTTAGGTTAAGCTACTTAATTAAGTTATATAGTATCCTATACTATTAAGATTTTCAGGCTATCTATAAGCTATATACTGATTTAGTGTAGTGCTGTCTAAGGAATATACTTCTAGCCCCTAACTACCTTATATTTTATACTTAAGAAGGCCTTAGGGGGGGAATGTAACAGTATAGGCTTATAACTATTGGATTTCTAAGGCAGGGGACTTGGAAATTATGGTCTTTTAGCCTAGCAGTGTGCGCTGCTAGAGACTAAAGGCAGTCCTTATACAGCAGTCAGGGACTAACTATCTTATATATCTTCTTTTACTATATCTTCTTTTATTATATCTTCTTTTACTATATCTTCTTTTATTATATCTTCTTTTACTATCTTCTTTTGTTATTAATTCTAGCTTAATAGAGGAACTAAAATAATATATAAAATCTATAAACTTATTTAATAAAGGTCTTTTTATAATATATATATATATATATATATATATATATTAGTAGTAAAGAATTATATTTTTAACTAGAATTTCTTTTATAAAACTATAAACTTATATAAAGATTATTTTAAAACTATTCTTAGTTTTATTATATAACTAATTTACTATTTATTTAATCTATAATATTATTAAGAGTAATACTTTCTAGCTTTATTTATATAATATAAGGTTAAAGCTATATATCTAAATAAAGACTTTTATTAAGACGGTTAGACCCCTAACTACTACACAGAGACTATCTTTAGTTAGTTAGCACAGACTACTAGGCTAAAAGACTACAATAACCAATTCAACCCAATTAGTTATCCAATAGTTATAAGCCTATACTATTATATTCCCCCCCTAAGGCCTTCTTAAGTATAAATATAAGGTAGTTAGGGGCTAGTTATGTAAGCCTAGACAGTACTACGCTAAATCGGTAAGCGGCTTATAGATAGCCTGAAAATCTAACAGGATAGGCTTCCAGTAGCTTAATTAAGTTACTTTAGTAGACAGTTTTTACCCTATAGTACTTAGTCCCTACTAACCTATAAGATTTTCAAACATAGAGGCTTAAACCTACACCCTGTGAATTAGTTATTAAGACAGTTAGACCCCTAACTACTATATAGAGACTATCTTTAGTTAGTTAGCACAGACTACTAGGCTAAAAGACTATAATAACTAATTCGACCTAATTAGTTATCCAGTAGTTATAAGCCTATACCATTATATTTATATTATTATTAATATTATATTTTTTTTAATACTAGGTCTTTAAGTATTTACTACTATATAAAGGGACTATATACCTTTAGGATATATATAGATTAAGAGTAAAGCTACTAACTAATGCTGATTATATAGTTTGGGGGTGAAAAATCCTCGTGTGCTGTACTGATGGATCTCACAGCCTGATCAGGTTCCTGGGTAATCGAGGCGACACTATAATTATAGGAGCTTTGCTAAGCGCATTCCGGGATTCTTATTAGTGGTCATCACCATTTGTAACCTTGAACTGCTCAAGTGCTTCATAAATCACCATCACCACCCAACGGGGCAGCAACCATGATAGCGTTCCGGTCGCCTTATTCAACGGCTCCGGCCTCCGCGATCATGAGGTACTTCAGACCAGCTTCCTCTTGTCATCTCTGTCATTTTTTCGACCCCATACAGTCCATACTCAGACAGGTCAAACTCGACCGTGCCTATTTCCTCGAAGCCGTGATTCTGATACAAGCGCCGTCCTTGCTCAGAGGCCTGCAGATAGCACGGAAGGCCAATTCTCTCTGAAAGTTCTGTTCCCCATCGGACCAACATGCTGCCGGCGCCGCGTTGCCTATGCTGCCGTGCAGTGACGAGCAGAGCTAAGACTTCAAATTTGACCCTGACTGTGAGCTTCTAATTCTCATAAATCGGTGTGCATAGTGACTTACGCAGGTGTGGATACTTCCCCTTTTCCCGGTTTCGTGTACAAAAGTAATCATGTGCAGCCTCCCTCAGGCGCCCGAACTGATCAACTGCCTTGGCCGATTCCTCCATCGGTTGGCTGAGCTCCTCTAAATCCGGGCGTCCCTTCTCGTAGACCTCCCACTTCGCGTACGCCATGACCTCATGCTCGTCTTCAGGGTCCACCACCTTAAGATGGTGTATGTGAGGGCTGGTGTCGATATTGCGGTGGATGGTAGCCTCCTGATCTTCTGAGAATCCGGAGTATGGAGGCGGTCGTCCAATGACGAGGGATCCCAGGCTGTCGATGCGGATGCGAACGCACTGGGCCACGTCTCCGTGCTCCACTGGACGGACCTCCAGCATCTTGCAAACTTGGCTCTGGAGGAGAGGAATGACAGCTGCGCAAGTTCAGATTCTCATGAGCGGCAACCTGATGATACAAATGTGACCAGTCTAGGTCTTGGCAGTGAGACGCAGAAAAGGTTTAGCGTCCATGCAAGGAGGGCCTTCCCAACTGGAAGTGCTCAAATATCGACGAGTCTGCCCTGGTTATTAGACGGCAAATCCAGCCTCTGATCATGAAGAGGCTTTGGTTGCATTAGCAAGAATATTGTTCTACGATTTCCTATGAAGAAAAGATATAGTCCAACAGACTTGATAGGACGTACACGTCGGTCGATTTCGTATGCAGCCCGTCCCGAGGCATCTATCAGGCAGCACCATCTTGTGTTCTTTTGACTTCGTGTGGTTGCCTGTACTTTGTCACCCGCTATCCTGTCTTGTTGCACTGCCACATTCATGTGCAGAAGCACGACTACTGAGCGCCTGCGAGACCCTTTACTCGTATCTTATTACCTATGACGGCCTTGAGTTACAATGTAGTCTGGGAGGCTTGGCTCTTAATCCGTATACGTCCCGAAGGCGTACGGTCCCTTCACACAGTGGTAAACAATCAAAGACCCAGCGTTAAGGAAAAACACGAAAAATGTAGTCTGATCTATGAAATCTGGGGGAGAGGCACCACAGCGGCTGTTCTTGAGTGCAGTTCTCATGTACTGATGTAATATAGCTTCGCTTTACACCAGTTACAGACCACAACCACTTCATCGAATTATGGGATTTGGGTTGAAAGGAAAGCTGAGGGCTTGAAAGGATGGCTAATTCCTTTAAGTGTTCAAATCATTAAGATCAAGCATTACATGCCTATCTAAAATTAAGGCCGCAATCAATACCGCCATTATGATGAAGATGCTGCAAAAGGTCCGACCCACATTGATGTTTATCGTCCCCCAGAAGGACGCGTGGCGCCATGGAACCACAGTTGGACGACGCGGCATCACTTGACTGGAACCATTTCGGAGGGGCAGGGTTGCCGACATAGGAAACCGATGCACGTCGCCGTCGGTTTACAAGGGCGGGCATCGCCATATATGCACGCAGTGAATGGTCGCCGGAAGCGTTGTGGTCCAGAATAGCCGGAGGCTTTGGTGGTATATTTCACGAACAGCTCCTTGGCCCACTGCTTTATCCTCCGATATCATTGACTGCTCCTTTAGCTATGGGAGCGTTTGCCACAATAAGAAGACATACTACCAGACTGGACGCAGCGCAAGCAGAGCCCGAACGTCTCGTTGAGTCTGTCCAGGTTCTCACTACGGTATTTTCTGTATTCTGGCACCGAATGCTCGTACGCATAAGTACATGGGGTACTGAATACTTCCTCAGGGACCGGATCAGGCATCCTGCTTGCTGACTGAAGTGTTTTGGAGATGGCAGTATCAGCTAAGCCTGACGGCCAAAGACCCTCGTCTTCCAACAGCTGTATATATGCGTATCCATATTTGCTTGACCATCCACACTTGTGAACACACAGACCATAATTTACTCCTTCTATGAGAATGTCTGCTACCAGCAGCCTTGCAGCCCCTCTCTGTTCTTCAAGCATGCCTGTCCATCTTTTTGGTTAATTACTTATCCAAACCTTTGACCTGGCCACTTACAGAAGACCCTCCACGTCATAGCAGACTCAACTTCTTCGCATGAGAGAGCAAGGTAAGAGCCACCGTAGTCAAATATCAACGCTCTCGTGATCTCTTTAAACGCTTGTGCGTTCTGGAATAGATATGCCGCGGCGGTGAGAAGCATTAGATCGCCAGATTCGTGTGTAGAGGGTCGTAGCCAACTTTCAATGGCAAATCTCAGGGCATCAACACAATCATACTTGTCCGCGGTGACGGCAATAGCGAGGATATCCCCCGGAGCGAGGGTTTGAGGTACGTCTCTGTTCCGGTGGTGAATGATAGAACAGATGATTTTCATTGCCGCAGCATCGTCTTCAGGCAGTAGCAAGTCGGCAGGTCCAACCCGATTGAGGAGATCCTGGCCCTCTTTCCAGTTTGGCCCAAGCATGACGGAGAAGGGCTTTGAGACTGCCCTCAACTGCATAGAGTGAACAAGAAGTCGTGCCTCATCTGGCCCAACTATCAAAATAAGGTCGCCATCTGGAGCAATTTCAACGACTGTGTTGGTCTGGGTGTCCTTCGGATTTTCCATGGCCTGCCGCAGTTCGAAAGCGTCACAGAAGACATCTGGTTGATGCTCTCGACAGGACCAGGCAGAGCAATTCACAGAGGCCATTTTCGACCCCTCATCCCCTTAACCCCATCCCTCACCCCCGCACATGCAGCCATGTCCTATAGCCTTCTCCGGACGCTTATATAAGCATCACAGTACATAGTCCATTCACTACGATATGCCGAGCCGGTCGACATCCATGCGGGTTTTACCATCAGTCTCGCTATGCCACACGCTTACGACGACCGCTGGTTTAATTTTTATATCGGGCATAATAGCAAAATTTGGGACAAGAAGAGCGAGGAATTATCTTCCCGCTTCGTCAGCAATTGGCGCCCGAGCCATTCAATAGTTGGAAAGACTGGGATATGAAACGATCTATCTGCAAACTTTCCTGTGGGACAACTCCAATGGGACACCCTCCCACAGAATAATGCCCTATAGAAGGCGGTCACATAAGCTGAGTCACAATACTCCGCTATAAAATATTCGCAGTTCTGAAGGTCTGCCAGGAAAAATGTGAATGTAGTCCAGCGGTCAGAACAGGACGCACATGTGGGTCTACGTCCCACTCGGCTCGCTTCGAAGCGTCGACCAGGCACCAACATCCACGGGTCTTCTTTTTTTCTCCCCCAAAGCATGGTTGCCTGCACTTTACGACCCGCCATCCTATCTTGTTCCATCGATTAAACAAAAAAGTAAAAGCACCACACCTTCAAGGTATACAGGTATTCCCTTCTCTACTTCATCTCATGGTCGGAGCCCCCTCAGCAACATCCCAAACTCAGCTCACACAGATATCGAGGCAGTTGCAGCGAAATCCTGCGCTGTCATGTCCAATCAGACTGTGATAGCCTTTCGAGGCTTCAAAGTCCGTCCTCAAACCCTTGACAAATTTCTCGCCATGCACGGCGATACCAACGGCACAGAAAATGGTAGATATCCCCCGCGTTACCAGTACGACAACACTGGAGCTGCCTCGGACAAAGTTTCAAATGTTCTTCGCGCCAGGATGGCTGCAATCGACTGCCAGAGTGATCATAGCAGCATCCTGGTTGTTGTTCCATCTACTTATCCTCACGATCGATCGCCTTGGGTCTACGTGGCATATAAGTACAACTTTGTTTACTCACAACGACTTCTCCCTACTGAAGACCTTCAAAGTGAGGCATTCCGAGGATTTGAACACTTAAGACAGGAGATACTTGCTTGTGGCTCCGGCTCGGACGCAAACGAGGGCCTCATGGGCTTTTACATTGTTATCATAGATAATCGCTTGGGCCCCAGACCAGCAGAGCTGGAGGAGCGGGAGAAGGTATTCATTACCTAGCCTCTTCATACTATACCAAGTACCCATGATGTGCAGACCGTGACTTGGAGTTTGACTCCAGGAGTATACTGAACGATTCTTCAACACTAGGCCCCTATCCGCTGTGGCGTATGCGAGGAGACGTTTGAACTATGGACAGACAGGCAATGGCATCGCAATAAGATCCATGGACTGGACGAAGACATCGATGCTCTGCCAGAAAATGCATAAGCGTCAAAAACTCAATACACTCGTACTGTTACGAACGGCGCAATACGCAGCCCGAAGCTGGGTGTACTAGCACTGCCAACCATTACTTGAGGCTGAGGCGACGGGGAGGGGAAAGCACCGATTTTTGAGTTACAGATCTGGTCTACATTACTGAATGAATATACAGCGCACAATTTCGTTTCGTGTGTGGGGAGGAATCTGAGAGCCTTGCGCGGAGTTCGCGATGAGGCTGCGACCCGTGCGAAGTAAATGGGAGTGCGCAATTCCCCGAATAATAAAAACCACACATGATCATTCAATCCGGACGCGGAGTTGCATCTCTCCACTTCTTTTGAAAGCCAAGAAACGCTTCCAAGACTTACGAGGCCGCGAAAGGAAGCCCGTTTGCCGGCAGAGATAATCGCGCCTTGGCGGGACGTGCAAATTGCAGAGAACCCTTGAATATCCCCGCTCTGGTTGCCAATATCACTGGGTCAATGATAAGGTGTTGATGCATTTATAAAGACACAGATGGCTTGTTGTTTCTCCTCTCAGTGCAGTAGTCTTGGTTGTTTGCAACACTCGGTATCATCAGTTCTAGTTCATTTCTGCTGGTCTACGCTTCGCGAGTCAAACCAAGATGGTGTCCTTTCAGCATCTTGGCACGGTGATAGTGTTGCTACATGGAGTAGCTTCCCAGACACAGTACGGCGGCAACTCTGTACGCGTGGTTCCTGACCCAGCGATAGTAGAGTCGCGCGCGTTTCCGGCTCCCAATGCGACCCTCCACAGTCCGGCTTTTGCCCTAAACTCTTCATTTCCCAGTGGATGGACAGAGGGCACATCCGGCGCCACGAGCGAGTTCACTCTGCGTAAGCCAGAGCGATTTGATCTGATCATTTACCGATGATAAATTGCGGATAGGCTGACCAATAATTACTCAGACACATTTCTTCAGTCTTTGGCAGACAAGAACCCATCATGGATGACTTACCAGACAACCGATTTCGAGTCAGAGGAGGGCCGAGCGTTTCCCTACGTGGTCCTCAGCAGCAGCAGCGCCAATTCGAGCCTAAATTCCCTCGGTGACGGTAAGCTCAAGGTCTGGCTACAGGGTGGCGTGCACGGCAACGAGCCTGCCGGAGACGAAGCACTGCTTGCACTGCTGGGGAGGATGGACGCGGATCAAGAATGGGCAGCGAGCATCTTGGAGACGCAAGACATCGTTGTCCTCCCTCGGTATAACCCGGACGGCATTTCGTATTTTCAACGAACGCTGGCAACCAACTACGACCCGAATCGTGATCACATCAAGCTCGCCCGCGAGCAGACGCGGCAGATAAAGGAGTTCTTCAGCGAGTTTGCTCCGCATATAGCTGTCGATATGCACGAGTATGGTGCCGCAAGCCGATATGCTACGAACTACAGCAACGCTGCTGATGGGATGTTCTCAGCGGCGAAGGTGCGTTTCGAGCCAAGCCTCATGCTTTAGTAAATTATGTACAGGAGACCTCTGACGTGGTGGCAGAATCTAAACATCCACCCTTCGATCCGAAATATCTCAGAGCAGCTGTTCGCTGTGAACGTGGGCAATGACCTCGAGGCCGCCGGACTGCGTGGTGAGCCATACGTGACCGCCAGCTCCTCGTCAAACCCCATCCGGCTGGCGGAGGCAGGTAGCGACGCGAAGATCGGGCGCAACGCCATTGGCCTCACACAGACGGTGACATTCCTTTTCGAAACACGAGGCATTGCAATCGCAAGCCAGGAGTTCAAGCGCCGCACTTACGCGGGCCTCACGATGGTCTCGTCAATCCTCCAAACTGCGGCGGACAACTTTGATCAGGTTTACGCAACACTTGAGGGTGGGATCCAGGACTTCATTGACAGCGACGAAGACATTGTCATCACGGACTATACGACGCTGGAAGACCGGACCTGGACAATGGTGAATCGCAACACAGGCGAGGTCGTCCAACTGCCCGTCGAATTTGAGAACAACACCCCCGCCACTGCCAACCTCACGCGATCTCGCCCAAAGGCCTACCTCATCCCTCCTGCGTGGGCCGACCTTGCCGAGCGTCTGACAGTGTCCGGTCTAGACGTCGAGAAGCTCACAGATGCGTATGCTGGTACCGTAGAGGCATACAACATCACTTCTGCCTCGCTGTCTCGGTCTTATTATGAAGGCGCGGTCCTCAGCTCTGTCACGGCCGAGCCTGTGGAGAAGACCGTTTCGCTGCCCCCAGGCAGTTTCCTTGTGAGGACGAATCAGAGGAACGCTGGTCTCGCGTTCAACGCTCTGGAACCAGAGAACATCGACAGCTATGTCAGCTTTAACATAGTGCCGATGGAGGCAGGGGATGAATATCCGGTTTATAGGATTCTATGAGTGCGGTCAATAAAATTGCCGGTTGGAATCGTAGCTTAAGAGATAATATAAGCCAGCAAAATCAGGAACATTGTCAATGGGTGACGGGAAAGATGTTTCTCTTTATGCCTTGGCTAGCTCTCCTTTGATTGCACAGAGATGTTCGCATTAACTGGAGGTGTCCGGCCACATAACGACATAATATCTGCTATGGTACCATAGGCGACATGTCTAAGACATCAGGTACCTTTCAGTGTTGCTCGTCATGGCTATGCTCTTTGCCGCCGTCATCCAATTGCAGCGCCGTGTGACCACAACCAAGGGGATAATCTTTCCGGAAAAATTAGCGCGAGCCTCAGACTTGCCTTCGCCTGGTAATGGTTCACCCGTTGGTCCAACAGAAGCAAATCACCCCATACCCCCAGTTGCTGTCAATTAGGTAACAGAATGCGGATGAGGATCAGTACCCCGGGGTCCCCACGTCCCACACCCCATCTTTTTTCGAGAGCATCCGGGGTATTTAATTCGAAGGCCCTTCGCTGCAGTTTTGTTGTTGGATTACTCTAGCACCTCCCGCGTATAATGCGGGAATAATTCGAACCCTTTCTGTCCGCGCGAAATGGAGAAGGCGGAAACAGACAACGACACCGGCGGCCGCCGGAACACGCCGTCGGAACCGGGCCATGCCGCGGACCCTGAGGCCCACATCGAGCCGTCGACCGTCGAACAGCACGTACCCACTGCGCAAGAGATTGATGTGAATGCGGATGGGTTCCCCGAGGGCGGCAAGAAGGCTTGGATCGTGCTTACTGGGACGTGGTGCGTCCTGTTTTGCACCTTTGGGCTTGGCAACAGCATCGGCGTCTTCCAGACTTACTATGTCAACCATGCCCTTCGCCAGTACTCGTCGTCCACCATTTCGTGGATCACCAGTTTTATGCAATGGGTGCTGAACTTCTTGCCTATTGTTGTATGTTGTCCCCAATTCCTCACAACAAATGTTGGATCTGACAAGAACATGCAGTGGGGGTTTGTGTTTGACAAGTTCGGCCCGAAATGGCTCCTCGTCAGCGGAACACTCATTTACGTGTTTGGTATAATGATGGTCTCCTTGGGGTCGGAGTACTATCATTTCTTCCTCGCCCAAAGTATCGTGTGTCCCATCGGAGCCAGTGCCGTGACCAGCGCCAGCATGTCGTGTCTTGTCACCTGGTTCCATCGCCGGCGTGCTTTTGCGTTCGGCATCATGATGTCCGGGTCGTCTGTCGGCGGTATCGTCCTGCCTATTATGATCCCCAAGTTGATAGACCGTGTTGGCTTCCCCTGGGCAATGCGCGCGGTTGGGTTGATGTTCTTGGGGCTCCTCACCATCGCTTGCTTGACAGTCAGGTCCCGACTGGCGTTGGACAAGAAACCAGTTGATATGAGGGAATACATCCGCGGAATTAGAGAGCCGACGATGATGTCGACTGCCTTCGGGCTATTCTTGGTCTTCTGGGGTCTCTTCCTACCCTACAACTTCGTGATTCTACAAGCCAGAGCACAGGGGATGGACGCCAACCTCGTCATCTACCTGCTCCCGATATTGCATGCTTGCGGGTACGTCGATAAATCCATGGTCTTTTGTTGCTCAGTGTACTGATAAATGGATGAACAGCATTGTTGGACGTATCATACCAGGGCTTGTGGCAGACAAAGTCGGGCGGTATAACATCATGATCACTCTCGCTACACTAACAGGCATCGCCTGCTTCGCTCTCTGGATTCCGATCAGCAACGACGCCGGAATTCTGGTCTTCACAGCGGCCTTTGGCTTCCTGTCCTCTGGCCTTACTTCCATCGGACCGACCTTGATTGCACAGATCTCAGACATTAGGGAGATCGGGGCCCGGACGGGCACAGCATTTGCTTTTCAGTCATTCGGTGCCCTTACTGGCAGCCCCATAGCGAGTGCCATCGTTGATGCCAGGGGCGGGGATTATCTAGGCCTGAAATTGTTTTGCGGATTCTCCATTTTTGCATCAGCGGTGGTGTTCTCGTCGGCGAGATACTTTCAGGTTGGGAGTTTTAGGCCCAAGAAGGTTTGAAAGACATCATTATAAAGCATGAGCAAGGGATACCAAATGGCCAGCAAGCGCATGTCATGGATGTTTTTGAGCGGGTCGACTCCAGTCAACAGTCACGACATGAACTTAGACAGGCACATCAGATAGATTCATATCGTCACTATGTACAGAGCTTTTGATACATTGTATCAAAATTACCACCAACGCCAGATATTTGTACAAGCCCGCCCGTCTGTCGTCCGACATCTACTCCAGTGACTTGCCCACACTTCGGATGCGAGTGCAAGGCCGGAGCCGGAGCTCAGGGTCCTCCCGAGCGAGCGGGACAGGTGTCTGGCGGGGCCATGTCCATTTGCCGCGGCCAGGGATCCGCAGTCCATCTAGCCTTGGCGAACACGTCCAGCTGAAACGGGGACATGTGCTGTCTCCCCCTCCCTACAGGTAGCTCGGTGCCTTGTGAATGCTTCTCCAAATCGGTATGCCGAGGCACTGTTTCGAGCTGAGCACCCGTGGGAGCTGCGGCGAAATGCTTCTTCACGATATGCTTCCGGCCTGAATGGCCGATCTCATGCCCCCTTCGGCACAGTCTGGCCCGGGAGTTGGTGTCCCTTTTGAATGATTCAGCACAATACCTAGCTCTGCCTAGCTTGCGGGTCACTGTGGACCTCCGTACTCCTGCCAACCGAGGATCGCGTCGAGTGGCCAAAAAGTCCGCGCCGTTAGCCAGGGACTAGGGTATCATTGCCCCAGAATCCACAAGTGAATCCGTGCGGGGGTCTCGTCAGATCTGGGGTAGTGAGAGTGCCGCCACTGTACGGCGCCTCCAACGTTTCAAAGGTGAATGGAACTGTTTTTTCGCCAGCATATTTGGAGGCTCTGCATTTTTCTTCATCGTAACCTTCTCCGCGACTCAAGTCCCCTTCCGTACAGGATACCCAACCATTCGCCCACTATACGCCACGTATAATTGCTCATATTGGAGAAGATGACGGAGTCAATATCCGACATACTAACAGTCCAAAAGCCAGCGGGGATACCATGGCGTCTCAAGACAGCAGAGCTCATGCCCGACGCTCAATGGCGGACGCTCATGGCTCTCATGGACACAGTTGTGCCCAGCATCCAGAAGGAGTCAACAGCCCCAAAGCGCAAGAACAGATCAATAGCGTACATCTCGGACAGCCGCTACCAAGATGCAATTTCTCATCTGAAGAGTAACACGATTTTGTTGGACACCGCGTCAGCAAGAGAGCTGGACAAGTACCTTTCGGATAGGCCAACAGACGATCTCCTATTCCAACAGGTGCTAAAGGGGATGCTGCATCATGTTCCCCCAGAGCTGCAGACGTTGCTCTCCCGTGTTCTGTATCTACTGACGTAGGCCTCCCACCTGCTCCAATGTTGCTTGGGAGGACACTGACATGTATATAGCACACAGGCCGGCAGTCTCATCCTCACTGGATATAGAACGCCTATCACCCAGCTACCGCTAGAAGACCGCACCAAGATCCTCAACAAATGGGCCAACAGCAACCTGTACAAGATCCGTGGGCTTTACAGGCAGATCACCACGCTAGGGAAGGTCGTCTTCAGCGCCACCAACCCAGCCTTCTTCAGTCTATCTGGCTTCCCCACGACACCTCAAGGCTACAAACCCCCGCAGGGCTACCCTTTCGATTTCATCCAATTCCCACCTGCCTCGGCTCCATCATCCAGGTCGAAGACACCCTCACGCCCTCCACCGGTCGAAGTCGAAACCGACGTGGTGATCGTGGGCTCGGGCTGCGGCGCCGGCGTGTGCGCCAAGAACCTGGCCGAGGCGGGCCACCGGGTCCTGGTCGTCGACAAGAGCTACTACTTCGACGCGTCGTCGTTCCCCATGGCGGCAGGCGAGGCCTTTTTCCACCTGTTCGAGGGCGGCTGCACGACGGGCAGCGACGACAACAGCATCTCCATCGTGGCGGGCTCGTGCTTCGGCGGCGGCGGCACCATCAACTGGAGCGCGAGTCTGCAACCGCAGGGCTTCGTGCGCGATGAGTGGGTGCGCGAGCGGGGGCTCACCTTCTTCGGCACGCAGGAGTTCCAGAACTGTCTTGATCGTGTCTGTGGGCAGATGGGCGTGCATGAGGACTTTGAGCCGAACCATGGCAACGCGATCCTGCTCGAGGGCGCGAGGAAGCTGGGCTGGTCTGCAAAGAAGGTCCCGCAGAATACGGGCCGCTGTGCGCATGCTGATGGACACTGTGCGCTGGGCTGCTCCACTGGGGAGAAGAACGGCCCCATGAATGGCTGGTACCCTGACGCTGCGAGGCACGGGGCGAAGTTTGCCGAGGGATTCAAGGTGAAGAAGGTGCTGTTTGATGAGAGCGGAAGGAAGAAGGCTGTGGGTGTGATCGGCACATGGACCAGCCGTGGTAAGGATGGCAATGTGGATGGGCCAGATGAGGACAAGATCGTGAGAGAGGTGATTGTGAAGGCAAAGAAGGTCATCGTCAGCAGTGGCACCCTGTCGAGTCCCATCATACTGAAGAACAGTGGCCTCAAGGTGAGTCATCGTTCTATAAACGCCCGCAAAGCCTTACCGCATGTACTGACAATATGGGCAGAACCCTCAGATCGGCCGTAACCTCTACCTGCACCCTGTCAACGTGTTGCACGGCTTCTTCAAGGAAGACGTCCGGCCGTGGGAGGGTGGCATCCTGACAACGGTCGTCAACACCTTCGAGAACAGCGACGGCAAGGGCCATGGCCCAAAGCTCGAGGCCCTCTCCATGATGCCGTGCTGGGCCATGCAGTTCCTCAACTGGACAGACGGCGTCGACTTCAAGCTCCTCTCCCTCAAGTACCGCCACATGAACAGCTACATCTCCATCGTGCGAGACCGTGACACCGGCTCGGTGTACCCAGACCCGGTATCTGGCCAGCCCCGGGTCGTCTACACACCCTCTGCCTTTGACCGTAATCACATCATGATCGGCCTCGTCGCCCTCGCGAAGATCCTCTACCTCCAGGGCGCGGTCGAGATCCACGCTGGGCTGCCCGGCATGAGGCCCTTCATCCGCGAGGAGCCATCGTCCCCGACGTCTACTCCGTCGGCAAAAGCGGCAGACGACCTCGTTAGCACGGTGTCCGATGCCGGTATCGCCGACCCACGCTTCCAGGCCTGGCTCGTCGAACTCGAGAAGCACGGCAACAAGCCACCCACCGCAATCTTCTGCACAGCCCATCAAATGGGCAGCAATCGGATGAGCACTTCTGAGAAGACTGGGGTGGTTGACCCGCGTGGCAGGGTCTGGGGCACCGAGGGGCTGTACGTCAGTGACGCGAGCGTGTTCCCCAGCGCGAGCGGTGTCAACCCCATGGTCACGAATATGGCTATTTCGGACTGGATCTCGAGGAATGTGGCTGGCGATCTTGCGAAGGACAGGGAGAAGGCTAGGTTGTGAATGGCCAGATGAGTGAAAAGCTCACACGTGCGAATGTCACATGGCTTATTGTGCAAATAGCATTCTGTGGTAGGAGACTTGATCCGTAAGGAAGGAATTAGACAACTAGTAGGGTAGTCTGTGCTGTGCTATCTAAACTGTCGTGTATCGATTCAATCATCGTCTGGCCTGCCCAAACACGCATTCATGCCCACCCTTGGGAAACATTGAATGAGGCATTTCACTGTGAAATCAGATATCTATAGCCAAAAAAAAACAAAAGAAAGGAAAAGACCGGATGCTAAATCAGCGCATTGTAAACTCCTATATTACAGGTAATTCTAGCACCCTATTGAAGTCTGATTTAGTACTTGCCCTAACTAAGACGGTTTAGACCCCTAACTGCTGCACAGGGACCATCTTTAGTCTTCAGTATACACCACTAAGTTAAAAGACTATAATTTCTAAGTCGCCTAGCCTTGGAAATCTAGTAGTTATAAGCTCCATACTATCATATTCCCCCCCTAAGGCCTTCTTAAGCTTCTAACATAAGATACTTAAGGGCTAGTTATACAAGCCTAGATAGTACTACGCTAAATAGGTAGGCAGCTTATAGATAGCCTGAAAGTCTTAATAGTATAGGATGCTATGTAACTTAATTAAGCTACCCCTATAGTAAACGGTTTTAGCCCTATAGTTAGTAGTAGTACCCTCTACTACTAAGATTTTCAAACATAGGGGCTTAAACCTATACCCTATAACTTGGAAATTAAGATAGTTTAGACCCCTAACTACTATATAGGGACTATCTTTAGTCTTCAGTATACACTACTAAGCTAAAAGACTATAATTTCCAAGTTACCTAGCCTTAGAAATCTAGTAGTTATAAGCTCTATACCGTTATACTAACGTTATATAATTTGTATCCTTACTAGTGATAATAGGATTAATACTTAAGCTAATAACTAGTTCTGTTTCTATTCTATATACAGCTATAGCTATACACAGCGGCTTCATATAATCTTAAGCTAATAAAGGCGCTATATATAGCTATAGCTATATATAAAATAGAAATAGAACTAGTTATAAGAGTACTAATTAGCTACTATAGGTAAAACTAGTTATAATAAGTCTTATTAGTAATAAAAAAGAAAGTTATAAAAAGATTAAAGTACTTAGGTATATAGAATATTTTAGGTAATAATAAGGAAGGAAGTAATAAAATACTAACGTAGAAGTTATACTAGGTATAAGTAGAAGTGTAGTAATATTTATAAATATAAAATAATAAATATATAGTAAATTAATGTTAAAGTTTAAGATTTGTTTACTAGGTCGATACCCTTGTCGGTGCACTGTTTATTCATCACTAACCCCCCCCCCCCAAAACAAACGTGTACAGAACTGCGACTGTGTGTAACATAGAGGAGAAGCGCGATGTACTCCTGTCGAGGCAACAGTCGCACTGCGAGCACGACGGACGCCGTCTCTCAACCACGGGCTGTCGTTGAAGCTCGACCTATTCAATCGTCTCTCGAAAAATGTTTCCTTTGGGGCCGTAAGACTTGTTGATATCTGTTAAAGAATCCAGGGGCTGGTGCTTTGACAGGATCACACGAAACTACAGTGTGTTTGGCAAACTGCTACAAATGTCGACAAAGACAGGGTAATCCGGGAGTTTGGGCAACTATCACAGGATATTCATCGGATCAGGCCATTTCAGCGTCGTGTGCTTCTGGTTGACCCTCACATTTCGGTTTGGTTGGTAATGCCGGGTGTGGGACTTTCGTGGGGAAGCACATGTGCACATCTGGACAATTCAGGCGCAACTTCACATCGCAGCACAAATCGTGTCACAAACGCGAGGTCGGTCAAAGATCGTCAATCATCCCAATTAATTACGTGCTCTATATGTCAACATGAGTAGAATGCTTCTCTACAAATGCTCAAGCATTTCTATGTAAGGGATTAGCGACATTGCCGAACACCTGGGCAGTGGGAATTAGGTCAATATAAAGGCACTGCGGTCGGAATGTGCCCTGATAACAGGTGAAGTTCGCTTTCTACTGCGCATCCTATGCTTCTCATTACAATCATGACGTGGGACGAGTCTGGGTGCACCGCATCTGGGATTGATAGTACGGACATCTTTGTGAGATGCAGGTCAGCGGCTCAATGCATGCACAGCCATGGATAGTCTAACCTCAGGAATCTCACTGCGGGCCCAAACGGTTTATTGGTGCGTGGGAAGCCATCATTGAAAAGGCTCTTCATCCATCCATCCCAGACCAATCGCCCAACTGCTAACCGTTTCTTCCTTTTCGCCCAAGAACTTCTGTGGGCGCCTCCTCCCACCAGAGTCTTCCCAGCTTCTAAATATCTTTGAATGACAGCATGACCGACCTTGCTGCAAGCCTTATTGGCATTATAAGCGCCGGGACCAAAGTCGCCATGGTTCTCTCACAAGTCGCCATGGATATTGGGTCCGCTGGCAAAGAGCCCTTAATCATGGCCCGCGAGATCCGCTCCTTTTGCACCATTGTTCGCGTCTTGAGCCAGAAATTGGAAGGCTTGCATAGCCAGATGACCTGGAACAGTTATTCTGACTGTTCTCAGTCCATCTCCGACATGATGATTGTATCCAAGGAGATGTTCACCGAGATCCTCGGACTAATCAAGAACATCCAAAAGTCGTCGTTTTCTGACTCCACCTTGCTGGGCAATTCCAAGTTCAGTCTGGCTAGCAGGATCAAATGGGTCATGAACAAACCGAAGTTTGTTTTCTTGAGAAGTGCTTTGGAAGCATGCAAGTCTAATTTGAGTCTTCTGATTGGCTCGATTCAGTTGTCACAAAGCCCGGCGTCGTGAGTATTTGAATGCTGTCGAAGGTACTGGCTTGTCGAGGCGCAACGTTCTAACATTATCATTGGTACTCAGAGCTTCCACCTCTCCAGACTCTGGCAAGGATATACTTCAGCAAGCGAGTTCCAACAGAGCGAGCCTGTCACTCTCCACAGACCTTCAGGAAATCGCAAACGAGTACCAGGCTAGTATGCAGGAGATGGAGACGGCAAGACTCGAAATGAAAAAAGAAACGCTATATCAGTCGTCACCGTGGGAGTCTCTGCCAGAAGAGATGACAGTGACTGATTCCGTGACGATGAACGCTCAACAAGACTCTCGGCTACGAGAGATGATTGCCGCAGCCGAGAAGGAGGTACAGAGCCTGCGTCCATCTCGGGGTGTCTATTCGAACTCGACCGCAAGCATATACAGCTCTTTGTCATGGCACAGCACACGGATGTCCGTTATCATTGATGGAATACCTAAGGATGAGCTTTTCCAGCCTTCTGACAAACGCAACTCGATAGCCTTGACTATTCGCAATGACCGTTGTGGCCCAGCAAGCACCATCCTTGGTGCAGGAGGTTCTGAGCAGCGACTGAGCACATCACAAGCCCCAGTAGAATTGGATTCAAGGCCAATATCGTCCATACCTCTACGGACCATACCGTCAGTGAACCAACCGAAGGATGATGACGACCCAGAGAAGGCTTTCAAAGAATTGTGTACGTCCCCTGTCCCCCTTTACCAGCATCTGATCGAAGTTCTCCATAGGCGCTAAGCTACCTGTTTAGTGAAAAAGTATAAAAACGTCAAGAGGTTGTACTGGGACGGGCAAACTCAGATAGAGCAGCTAAATGAGAAGCTGTCCGCAGCTCATGCCCCTTCAACTGTCGATGCGGCCACAAAGGCCCAAACTCTTTCAACTGTTGACGATTCCACGAAGGGCTAAATGTGAACTGGCACAATCTGTGCGAGAGTGAATAATGGCAAAGCTCAGAGCGGAGCAGCTCGAGTACATGGGAGGCACCAGCGGCTTGTCATAGCGGTGATGCAATCGTCGGTACTTAACAACGAGGGAAAACTGTCTGCATCACTGGTACGCAGTCCTTAACTTTCACCAATCCTGGGCGTGGCAAGGGTAGCCATGCCGAGGACAGGCGGAGACGATAATCCCACTGCGACCAGAATATGCGGGAAATCGCGACGTACGCTATTCCGGCATCACAGTGGTCCGGAATAAAATAGGATCACGAAGCATTTTCGTCGATGACGGATCCCTCAATCAATAGTAGTCCGCCAGTGAAACTTGTGCTGCCCCAAGTGATCCTGCGATAAGATCGCACGCTGTGAGGGCTACCACAAGCCACTATAAATGTCGGAACGGCTTCTTCGGGAGATGTCGCCACATTTATATAAACCCAGGGTTGTAGGTGGCTTTCTCAGTGTCGCAATGTCGGTCACGAGGGCTACACGGCACTCAGCTGACCTCCACACTTTTGTGAGGGTAGCACATATGCGTAATATTACCATCAGGCCTCGTTCCCGCTCACGCATTATGTTTCCGACATTATACCAGCCTCGTATACCTCCAGGGCGGGCCGGCCGCTCTAGTATGTTGCGGCTAGGAATTAGGTGGCTGCGCTAGGGGCCTCATGCGGCCCGAGACATGCAGCTGCTAGCACACGAGACCCGAGCCCAAAAGGAAGCTTGCATGCATGATGATCCTCTTGATATGGGACGGTTTGGGTGCTACCGTCTGCTTACGGCTTTTCTGGCGCTGGTCATTCAGGCACAGTCAGATCCAGAACCAGACCAAGTGCGGGTGATTGACCTTCAGCTCGGCAGTAAGCCTGGGCGACAAGCTCGGCCTAGTGGCTGGCTATTCATTTGCGGTGGCTCATGCTTTCCGGCCGGGTGCACCATCCTTGGCTTGTTGACAGCGAGGGTCTCGCGGAGGCAGCCGGGAACATCCTCGCTGGGAAACGTGCGGCTGGTTGTCCTTGCAGGAAAATAAGCACGCAAGGTCTCACCCGCGACTGAATCACAGCATCATGATGCGAGGGCTCCGCAGTAGTGGCTGGATAGCCAGGTGACTATGTGTGAGTGAATCCTACTTTGAGCGTTATCATGCGTCACTGTTGCGAGCACGATCAAGTCTATATAAATGAGAAACACGTATAAAGTTGTACAACAGGCTGCCACCCGCAACTCGTGCAACCTGTTGTCAGGTCAAGACGTCCCACTGCAGCCTCTACAAAAAGCAAAGACTTCCTCCTGCCAGTTCTCATTGATCGGAGGTTATTGAGCTCAGTGCCGCAATATCAAACAAAAGCTTACTCGGGCTACCCAAGAGAACTTGACTGAAGCCAGGATGCTCTTCTCAATCCCACTCGTTCTGACCCTCGTCTCGGGCGCACTCGCTGGCCCATATGGACCCCCAAAGCATTGCCTGACTCCGGCAGCTGTCAACACTCTTGTCGACGGCTATACCTACCTCTTGGAGAAGCCCCTGGGCCCCGACTTCAACAGCACCGCCGACAAGATCCTGTCTGACAAGTTCCAAGTGCTTTCTGACTCCATCCTGACGCTGTCTCAGCGACCTGTGAGTACGATACGTATCCCAATTTGAAAACTGTACTGACGACCCCTTCTCTTTCAAAGCTGGGTCAGCCCGCCTACCCAAGCAAGCAGGCATATATCGACAGCCAGGCCCAGACGCCGCCGTTGCCTACGGTGGAGACCCTGGGTGTCTTCAACAGTTGTGACAAGATCAGCTGGCGGTGGAGGGCGACGGGCGTCGGCAGCAACCAGTTCGAGATCAATGGCATAATCAACTTCGACACCAACCCTGACACCGTCCAGATTGACACCGTCTACTCCGAGTTCAACACGGCCGCTTTCCAGGCTGACTTGGGCTTCCCTGAGTGCCAAAACTCTTCAGGCACCCGCTAAAAGGCCTGTAGCTATCCATCTTCGGAGTCGAGAGGAGGGACGAGTTCATTGAGGAGATACACGATAGAGATTTAGACAGTTAGTGGACAGATACAACCAAATGATATCTCCATTTGCTCATACCTGATTCTTCCATATCAAGCTATCGCGAGGATTTGTATGGCTCCCCGCAGTAAGCCGGGGTGCAATGAAGAGGCGCTGCCGTAAGCTATTAATAAGTCGTGCTGACTGGCTTTGATGCGGGCCAGTCAGTCGGATTTGAACGCAAGAGTCCTAGATTATGCCCGTCTCAGCCGACTCTCTAATATCGTCTAACCATGCAAACAGCAGAGCATGAATCACAACTCGTAATTAGGATCTTTGTTCTTACTTACAGCAGCCCAGTCTCCTGTCTTCATTACAGGCAAAGATTGTTTCGGTCTTTCGGTTAACATAGTCGCTCCATTACTTAGGTTCGCCGTCAAGCCAGGCTATAAGTATGCACCGCCATTCCTTGGCTCTAGAATAGTGGAATGCTTGTGTTCATTACATTATAAGAAGAGAAGAATTGCCACTGTCTCGGTACTGCGAGTGGTCTAAGGGCATTGCACTTGCCGTCTTACTCTCTTTCTGAGCCAAGCTTTGAGAATTGTAAAAGTAGCTTCCGGTCCTGGTGCTAGTCTGCATATGGGAGACCCGGCTGCGCCACATGTCTTGGTTGTAATCACCTTATATGGCTGGAGCGGCCCTGGCCTAGTAAAGATAAAGAGGACACCGGATACTTCCCCTCGATAGGAAGCTGGTCCAGTACCTTGTCATATAGAAGTATCTTGGCAGTCATCCACTAAGCGACATGTCGGCAGAAGATGTTGCATTGCTGAACCCGAGATGCAACCTGAATGAGGGGCATGTATATCGACATGATCGTCAAGATTGGATGTGTTCTGGGACTCTATTGAGTAGTACAGCAGTATGCTAACGCCCTTCGCGGTTAAAGTCAGGAGGATTGCTCGCACAAGAGATGCGTGTAAGCTGTGATGCATCCGATATAACTAATCGAAAAGCGACTTCCACTTTGGTCAATCGCATTCTCCCGGGACTTTATCCTCTTCATTAATATAATAACCAGACCCCGACCGCGCTTTTGTGCTCAGGATCGGCATGTTCGTCTTGGATGCTGGTTCAGTGCAACTGCAACGTTCTGAAACTTGGTACCGTGAACTGAATTCTGCTGTGAGGACAACGTCAAACGGGCGAACCATGCTTTTCTACGGTGTGATTCTTCTACTTGGCGCCAGGATAGCGGCGGGTCTACCCGCCCATGCTGCGTCCGCTACCATCATTGAGAGGCAGGATGATCTGCTGGATGAGTACGACTACATCATCGCGGGAGGGGGCACTGCAGGTCTCACGGTGGCAGACCGTTTGACTGAGAGCGGCAAATGTACACACGTTCCTTGTCCCAGGTAGCCCAACACTAACATAGATACAGATACTGTGCTGGTCATTGAATACGGCTACCTGGACTCATCCGACTCCATCACGGCTCTCACGACACCAGATATTCGAGCCGCGCGCCCGGATGAATACTCGGTCGCTACAAGATGGTTCAATGACACGACTGAGCCACAGGTACATCTAGATGGCCGAAGGCATACCGTCAGGGCGGGCTGCGCGGTCGGTGGTAGCTCTACAATCAACGGGATGTTGCTCGACCGAGGCTCAGCCGAGGACTACGACTCCTGGGTGCAGATCGCCGGCGACTACAAAGAGGACTACGCTGCGGAATGGGGCTGGGACAACTTTCTACCGGCGTTCAGGAAGAGTGTGACGTTCCACCAACCAACGCAGGAGATGCAGGAGATGTTTGGCATTACGTACGACGTGGAGGCAGCGTACCAGACGGGCGGCACGCCTCCTGTTCACTCGAGCTACCGGCCGTTTCAATGGCCGATTCAACGTAAGTCACAGTGACAACCCTGATACTATGGAGGTACAAACTTCTGAGCTGACTTGGAGTAGAGCGCATGTTCAATGCCTTCAAGAAGATCCCAGGGATCAACGCGCCCAAGGAGGCGAACGACGGCAGCAAATACGGAGTCGTCTGGGCGCCCAACTCGATCGATCCAGCAACCGAGAGACGCTCGTACGCCAAGACAGGCCACTACGACAGCGGTCCTGCACGACGGGACAACTTCCATCTCTTGACCGCCTACCGCGTGGTCCAGGTCACAGGCAGCCTCTCCGAAGCCGACGGGGCCTGGGTCGCCGACGGCGTGCGGTACAAGCCCCGCGGCAGCTCCAAGACCGTCTCGGAGGCCAAGGCGCGCAAGGAGGTCATCGTGTCCGCGGGCACGTTCCACACGCCGCAGATCCTGGAGCGCAGCGGCATCGGGCCCGAGAACGTCCTCAAGGCCGCGGGCGTCCCCGTCAACGTGGCGCTGCCGGGGGTCGGGAACAACTTCCAGAGCCACACGAGTTTTGGGTTTGCGCACACATTTGGTGTGCCCGTGTTCCCGACGACGGCGGACCTCACGCGCAACAGCACGTTTGCGGCGGAGGCGCAGAGGCAGTGGGATGATGGGAAGAAGGGCCCGTACACGGCGTATGTCAACAGCGGGGTGTGGCTGCCCTTCCCTGTCTTTTCGAACAAAACGGAAGAGTTCGTCGCCAAGATCGAAGCACAAGCGCCCGACCAGTACCTCCCCAGTGATTGGGACCCTACCCTCGTCGCGGGCTACGTGATCCAGAAGGAGGTCCTGGTCCAGCAGCTGCGATCGCTGAAATCAGCCTGGCTTGAGAACCTCTTCTTCGGGTCGACGGGCGGCGGCGCGATCCTGCAGCACATCTTCTCCCGCGGTACGGTCCACATCTCTCCGCAGGACGACGGCCTCGACACTGACCCTATCATCGACTACCGTGCCTTCAGCAATCCTGTAGATGAGGATCTTAACGTCGAGGTCCTCCAGGGTGTCCGCTGGTACATGGGCCACAAGGAAATGGTAGCTGCGCTGCAGCCGCGCGAGACCAGCCCTCGGGTCTTTGATGATGCCGGGATGCGCGCTTGGATGCGGCGCAATATCAACCCGGATGTGGCGCACCAGGTCGGCACCGCCTCGCTTGGGCCCAAGGAGTTGGGTGGTGTGGTCGGGCCGGATTTGAGGGTTCATGGGACCCGAGGGCTTAGCGTGGCAGATAACTCGATCGTGCCGATGGTGCCTGGGTCGCACACCAGCGCTCTGGCTTATGCTGTTGGTGAAAAGGTAGGCTATTCCCTTCTCTACTATATCTGTCGGCGTATGTGAGGGAGCAATACGTTGGTGCTAATACTGGAATAGGCTGCGGATCTGATTCTGCGCCGGGCTTGACGTTGCTGAGGATTGCTTTCGTGTGACGGTCAGCGAAAGGATATCATACGACTGCCTTCAGCCCAGAGTTCTTGCCTTCAAACAGATATCGATGCTCTCAATAACACGCGGTAGTTTCCCGGAAGGTCAGCTTCTCGTTTCCAGATGGAAACGATCATGTATCCACATACTGGTCTTCGTACACGGCATGATACTAAATCTCTGTTATCGCCCATGTTTGCGTATGAAGTTGTGCTCTAGTGCACGTATGCTCTCACTGAACTAATGAAAGTTTTCTTTCAACATCGCACTGCCAAAAGGCAGGAGGAAATGGTGTGGTAGGAAATTGAAGGCCTGAAACGGCCCTGTAAACCACGGGGGATCAGCTTTGCCTGCAAGCATGCCAGTATCAAGGTGGTAACAGCAATAGACGTCTGGTACTATATGCTTCGAGTCTTTATCATCAGCAAATTTGAGCTTCAGCCTAACCCATGTAATATTGTGAATGAGTCTAGCATGTTTTTGTCTTTGGCGCGAAGCTCTACTCTTGGCTTTGGATAAACCTAGGAAGAATTCTGTGTGCAGGATCTTCACAAATACTTATCTAGGACTCCGAGTCAGCTACTTTAGAGAGCACGAGCATAGAAGTAGTGCTCCCCAGAGGTTCAGGCAAGCTGCAAACTAATTATATACTTATCGTGGTACCTATAGCCCTGGGGGCGCAATTGAGCCCCTGGGCTGTGCTTGACACTGCCGACCTTGACGGCACATTTGAATTCCCTATCGATAACAGTTGGACCGAAGCGCGCAGACCTTTGCCCCCAAAGCGTCTGCTATCGTCCCTACGTATCTAGGTATGTGACCGCTAATTGCTGACTGCATAGTGGAACCGCAGAGCACAGCGCCTAGCTGCTGTACTCATGGCGGATGCGGGAACAGCTCAGACAATTACAACTCTGAAGCCACATCAGGAAGCAATTTCGAAATTCATTCATCTGCCGTTCCACCCCAGGCTGCAAGACAGAACCAATTACATTGTAGCAAAGCCACACAGACAGACCAAAATTAGTCACACTAGCATGCTCAAGTGTTGTGACCCCCCAACTGCACAACCCCGGGCCATTAGCTCAGCTGCAAGGGAGTTCAAATAAGGCTGTATGTAACGTCGGTCAGGATTTTGCTCGTCAGTGGCTTGCTCAAAAGGGGCATGCACCCCCATGGGCTTTTTGTATTTCTCAACTGGACCGGGTCCTAAAGTGTGTTGCCGCTTGAATGGACCATTCTGACGAAACCCAACCAGCACAAGAAGTCATGGACGGATTTCAAAATAACTTCAAAGGTCGTGATACGAACACAATTCCGGCGGTGTGCTTTGAAGTCTGCAGTAAGGTTCACAAAACTGGTGGACCAAGTCACTTCCTACTGATTGAAATTAGATAATGCCAATCTCGAAGCACAGTCTCAAGGGAAGGTACCCTCGTTATGCGCCCCTGATAGTAATTTCAGCCTCTACTTGAAGGGATGCAACGAATGCATAGCCAAGTATTCAGATGCATCAGGGCGTCAATACACTGATGACGCATTCCTGCAGTGGATCAACTACTGCAATGCTACCGATGCCGGTGAACATGGTTCAACACAACCAATTGTGACAATAGCTCAATCATGGCTTTCTCTCCATGAAACCTATGAGCCTACAACAGCAACCAACATCAAAGCTTCAGGTATCACGGTTACAGAAGATACGGTGTTGTACAGGAAGATCACCTCTACTTCGACATTACCTGCCTACTTCTTTCACACCTCGGTCCAGGCCCTGATATCCTCGTTTATACCACCCGCGGTGTTTAGCGAGCTTGCAGCCTCTGCTGCGTCAACCCTCACGGGTGATCCAACTAGCTTGATATACGCAGCTCTCGAGGAAGAAACCCGACCACCATGGTTCTACTCAGCAATCCCATCTACTTACACGGCGGAAATGAGCTCCTTAGAGGCGAGCATAAACCAGTTGAGGGCTACCCCTATCTCAACGACGTCCCAGGCTGTGTCAACCGCGGGCGAGTCGGCCTTGCCATCGGACGGGTCTTCCGTACAGGGTGCGAATTCAACTGGTATTGTCAATGTCAAGTCCCCACTGATACTACTTTACTAATATGGCTGCCCCTTTAGGCTCAGGTAGTAAAGCCTGGATTGCTGGGGCCGTTGTCGGCTCGGTTGTGGGCGCAGGCTTGATACTCCTCGGTATAATTCTATTCGTGAGGCGCAAGACGCTTGCTGCGCGGGCAAGCAAAGAACAGGGTGAAAAGAGTGAAAGCCACGTGACAGGATTCAAGCCCGAACTACATGCGGAGTCTGTGCAGTTGCCCCAGCCGGTATATGAGATGGATGGGACCAACGTGTCGGAACTGGCAGTGCATGAGATGCCTCAGGAATTACACGTTGAGCAGGAGAACAAGGCGAAATGAAGACGCTCTGGTGTTGTCGAGAAAGGTCAATTCAGCGATACAACTTCGATCCTCCGACGGATGGGCCTCAATGGATCACGAAAGTGGATATCAACAAGACGCTGGCATTCCCGGAGAACCGAAGATTAATATCCAATCGCCGGGTACTGGGTGGCAATGTGTTCTACAAATACTTACGCGGCACATTCGACAAAGAAGACGGCCAAGGAAATGATAGAATCTGGACTGGGTAAAGTCCATGGGCGGGTGAAAGGATATATAAAGAGCCACCACGGCCACTCGACGCCCGCAGAGTTATAAAAGTAATGAGACAACACGACATGAGCTATCGCTCTTCGCACCTCTCAGTCCGTTCTCATTATGTGGTCTGTGTAGTCCCTGTCGTAGATCGAATTTACATCGTCTTTCGCCCTTTGCTGCCGCGAATCCAATAGCCGGTAACTTAAGATACTATAACGTATGAGCTGCTGCCGGGTGGTTGACGGTCGGCTGGGAACCTTGAAAGCAGCGAATCTCGTTGGGGCATGAATGGTAGACGTGGCAGGAACTTGTTGTGGTATGATCCCTGAAGATACGGAAACCTTAAATCGAAAACGAAGCTGCATGGGCTTCCCGAATGGGCCATAGCTCCCGAAGAGGGCAAGCTTGTTTCGAAGCGTTCGGTCTCGCGGAGCCGAGGCATCACATCGTCCGAAGTTTGAATTCGCGTCACAAGCAGAGCTGCCACGCATCTAGCCTTATGATTTCAACGTGCTGTGAGAGATATTTACTGCTTTCCAGCTTCCAGCTTCTGACTTAGCATGATGTTTTCCTCGTTTTTCCCGACTCCACTGTAAACCTGGGAGCATCCTGCATCTTCAATCTCGAAATGGTGAGTGATCCACAGCCTCTGAGCCCGGAGTTGCTCAATTATTAACATGGCGCAGGCGCATACTCGCAAACAACAATACGTCAGCCGGCCTGCCCTCTCACTAAGGGAGTGGCTTGACCTGCCATTTCGGCTGCTGATATGGGGTGAGTCGGCAGACGTGACATGCATTCAGTGCCCTCCGTATAGCTGAAAGCAGCCGTGAACACAGCACCGATCCAGTTAGCACTCAACCTCACCCGCGGCATCCTCACAGCGATATGGCGTAGGCTACCACTGAGACCATACATAGCCTGCGCCGCGATCCGCATGTTCCTGTACACCTTCTCCCCGGCCCAGATCCAGCTTCTCTCGCCGCCTACAATGGACACATACAAAGCCTGGATCCGCAAGCGCCGCTCTAACGCCCGCAAGTCTGGCGACGTGGAGCTCATGGAGCAGCTGAAGGAGGACATCGAGGTCCTGCCCGACGGCCGATCCCACATCCTCTGGATCGGCGACCGACAGAAGGCCACCAGGATCGTCTACTTCTTCCACGGCGGCGGCTACATCACGCCAGCGATCCCGGGGCATATGGAGTGGTGCCTGCAGGCGTACGTCTTGGCGAACAGGCATATGCGGCGTACAGGTAGCACTGGCAATCGTGAGAAGGTCGCCGTTGCAGTGCTGCAGTACACCCTGACACCGCAGGCACGGTTCCCCACGCAGATGTGCCAGGCGGCTTCAGGGCTCGCGCACCTCCTGCGCAGCGGGATCCGGCCCTCCCAGCTCGCGGTGGGCGGCGACTCGGCGGGCGGGAACCTGACGGTTCAACTGCTCAGCCACCTGCTGCACCCATACCCGCTGGCCGAGAGGATCGTGCTAGATGAGCCGCTGGCGGGCGCGTTCCTGGTCAGCCCGCTCGTGAGCCAAAACATGCAGACGAGGTCTTTTGTCGACGGTCGGCCGTGCGATATGATTAGCGAGGGGATCTTTGATAGCCCCAATCGGGAGATGTTCCATGAGAAGCCTACGGGTCTTTTAGGTGTGCTGTTTCCGAACTGGGGGCTGGTCGAGACTAAGGAGTTCCGCGAGGGGAGGGGGTGGGCGCTCATGGCGGATGTGGATGAAAAGTGGCTGGATGGGATGGGGAAGATTGTTAGGAAGGTCTATGTGACTTGTGGCAAGCATGAGATTCTGAGGGATCAGGGGATTGAGATTGCTGAGAGTATCCGGGCAAGGAATGCAGATGTGGAGGTGAAGTTGGAGGTTGCTGAGAAGGAGGCACATGACTTCATTCTGCTGGAGGGACAGAGGCAAGTAGTGGGAGACGCCACGACGAGGATGAGGAACTGGTTCAGTCGTGTGTGGTAGCAACGTGGTCCCGCGCGAAGGCTCATTTCTGTCGACGTGTTAACATGATGGGCGGGAACACATCTGGCTCTCTAGATGTCAAGAATTTGCCGGTAGATCTGTTGATCCCGGTGTGTTGGTTGGGTCTATTCTGAGAGGACTAGAAGGACATTGAGGTCTCTGTCCTCAAAGGTTGTGGCTGCGAGGCCATTGGTCCAGAGAGATTGACATCTCACACAGCAGACACCATAAATAAATCAAGCGGCTGAACAGCCCCGTTCAGGTCGGCTCGCAAATGAATTCGGGGTCTGTAACACCCGATTCAAAAAGGTGTCTGACTGGTCTGACAATCGGAACAAGCCATGGCGATATCGTATACCAATCAGTGGAGTCTGCGCGTCGGACCACGGTCCCACTCCATCACAGCCTCCGCCCACCAAGATGCAAGTGCCCGAAGACTTCGGTAGACTTACTAAGGATGGTGGCACCACCGGCGCTCGGGAGCTTTGACGGCGGCGCCATTGTAGTCTCTGTCTGTCCACGAGCCGTTAAGTTAGGTCTTCCTTCGTTGCCTCACCCAAGAGTCTGGCTTCAATATCTGACATGTATCGAGTTGCATGGAGCGGAAAAGAAACCCAAGGGCAACCATTTGGTTGGATGATTTCACGAATGATCAAAGAGACTTGCCTATTCCAGTCGGTGACCTCCCGTATCCTCAGGTAGACACTCTACCTTCAAGCATCCATGATGGGGGCTAAGAAGCGGTGGCCCTATTTCACGAAGGGCGACCATGCTGGGCAGCATCTCTGTTCAGTTTCTTCCTCGCCTATCAGGGCTGAACACTGTGGCTGTCAAGTAGATCCGAGAAGCCACGATGGCGTCTCTTTTGCATACCTATACAGTGACACAACACTCTTCCTTACAGGTATCAGTTTGAGACAATTCTTGGTTCCGGAGAGCTTGTGGGGAAAGGCGACCTGATACAATTGCAGTCTACTTGTCTCGCAGAATAACCTGGAATTTACATATCTACAAAGGAGTACGCTCAGCGGGGTACATTCCCATTGTTGGATCAAATATCTCTCCCAACATTCAGTACATATTATTAGCCTCAGGTGGTCTTCAACTATATGTAAGATGCAATGGCTTCCAAAACAAGCATTACCGAGCTGGACTGGAACGTCAACGAGGGCCCAAGGTTCCTCAGAATAATAACACCAGTGTCGGTACTCGTTACTCTGTGCGTCGTTCTGCGCTTCAGGATACGGCAGCACAGAAGTGCTGGAATCGGGCTAGATGACTGGCTCATCCTCGTCTCTCTGGTAAAGACGTACCCTAACCCATCTACCTCCTGCCAAAGGCACCAGCGAGAGCCTAGTCTGCCTTGCTGCTGATATAGACGGGATTTCTCCGACTCAATGTACGGCATGATCAGCTCACCACTCGATAGGTTCTGAACTGGGCTGTATACACGATAGGTGTCTGCATTGTGAGCATGGGTGGTCTGGGAAGGCCACTGGCTGTCAATGTTTTGATTGATCCCCTTCGTCCCTTCATTATTGGCAAGGTTGGTGATAATCCTTGTCTCTCTGGCCCTGTTATCTGATTTGTGTTATCAAGATCCTATTTGCTGGGCAATTCATATATGCCTCGTGTATATCGACAACCAAGCTGAGCATCTTAGCCCTGTACTGGCGCATATTTCCCACCCGTTTCATGAAGATCGGATGCACCACTTTGGCTAGCTTGTCCTCTACATGGTGGATTACTGTTCTTTTTGCATCAGCCTTCCAATGCGACCCTATCGCAAGATCCTGGGATCCCACTCTCGCAGGGCATTGCATCCAGGATGGCGAGTCTTTTGTAGACATCATTGCCAGCTTGGGGGTCATTGTCCCGAATATTGTGGTAGACATCATGATCCTCCTCCTACCACTCTACGAGATCAAACATCTGCATATCACAGGAAGACAACGCCTCGCTCTCATATTTGTCTTCATGCTTGGTGGTCTGGTCACTGCGGCAAGTGGAGTTCGTTTGTACTACCAAACCCAACTCACTACACTAGGAAGAGCAATCGATATCACAAGTGAGTTCACCGATTTTTCACATCGTGGTAAATAAATCATGTCTCCTGAGGACTAATCAGTTGGAACAGTGGACATATATCAACCAGTGCTTTGGACGGTGCTGGAGCCGAATCTAGCAGTCATCTGCGCCTGTTTACCTGTGCTTCGGCCGTTAGCCAGCTTGAGCTGTCTAGGATCAGTTTACTGCCGTATCACCAGAACAAAACCCAGCAACCATGAAAATAAATCTGCTACTATTATAGTCGGACATCAAACAATCGGAAGGACTATTATTTGCGACAGAAGATACTACCTCACAGGGACCGCGTCATCACCCAGGCACCCCGCCCTTTCATCTGTCCATTCCCTCGAAGAGTAAGAACTGAGAGGTCTGCTCCGGATACCCATGCCGGCCTATAGAAGCTCTGAGAGTTTTTTTGGCCAACAGTCATCCGCTGCAAAGATGCATGACGGTCGGCAGAGACTAGAATCTAGCGGAAGGCAGTACACACTTCAGGTTGGATGCGGTAGAGATAATTTTGCAATGGCAGCAGTCTAAAGATTTCATATGACGGAAAACAGCCCAAATCTTGCAGTGATGAATCTGAAGTAGATCTCTGGTCGGTCTGGCGGATTCCGGTTGCAAGTATATACCTACTATAGCACCCCCTACATAGTCTTTAAAGACTATATATAGCATAGTCCATCTGTTGATAAGATAGTATAGGGTACACTATATATCCCTTAACTATCTTTTAATTATCTTATTTATAGGAAGGTGGTACTCTATAGAGTTTCTAGGAAAGAACTATTATGACTAGACGACTATTATAAATTTTTAAGACTATTGTCAAGACCACCTTTCAGCTAGTAAAACGGTAATAAGACAGTTAGGGGACTTAAGAATTACAGAACATGGTCCCTCTGTGTAAGGGACTGTACTATATATGGTCTTCAAAACCTATATAGGGGGCGCTACGGTACCCACCTACCTGCTGAGCGACCTACCTGCCTAGGTACCTAGTACTCAAGTAGATGGCAAGACTCTTAGAACGGCTGCACCCATACTAGTAGACCAAACCACAGCAATCCTCTGCCTCAATGCCATCCAATCCGATTCAGAGGCCACGAGACAAACGGATCACGACGAGAAGAGGCTCTACTAGTAGCGTTTCATGACTGTATAGGTACTATTTCTTATCTTCAGTCTACCTGGTATCCGTGGTCTAAACCACTCTCCTATATCATAGGTAACACCACTGGATCCTCCAACGAAGCCTTGTACAGTGAAGTTGAGTCCGGAATCACCATCATATATGCGATGTAGCATAGCATGCGAGCCTTAATCATGTCGGTGAGTCCACGAAACTCCTCAGCTTTCTTGGGATTTTCCTCACTGGTCCGGTTCGTGGATGCCTTTTGGTGCAAGAACTGGTGTAGATTCTGCAACGGTGCACTTGCTTTGGAAATAGGTTCCTCCCAAGACTCCGCCAAAGCCGCAGAAACACCTTTAATGGAAATATCGTGCTTAAAGCGAGCCTTCGTAATTGCAAGATCGAGAAGGAAAGTTTGTGTCCAGAGAACGTTGTGTGGTTGCAAATCATTCGCCCATCGGCCTTTGTCTCCCACAGTAGAGTTCGCCTGGCGCTGGTTGTATTTTGGAGAACTCTGGCTGCGCATATCTGCCGCCCAACTGGCCGGGTCGAAATCTTCCAATAACTCGCTTATGTATGGCATAAGGCACCCTTCTGTAAGCCTCTCAGCATTGACTGAATCCGACCTGGCTGGAGCTTCTGTGTTTCTCGTTTTATAAGCTTGATAGAATTGAAACGAGCCCGGCACAAGTCCCTTAGAGCGTGGAACAACTTCAATGGCCGGTCTCAGTGAACTGCGCGCGAGTAAGACCTTTTCAATCACCTCGATGTCGTCGAGGCCGCATGCGTTCTGCATCCAACTCATGTCCCCGCCTTTTCCCCGAGTGAGGTACTCATGGTCTGTCACTCGGCATAAATCATTTTGAAGAAGCTCCAACAACGTCGTCTTTTCCCGCAAATCTCCCATGTACTGGGACCAGACCGCGCCACGTTGGGCTGATAGGCAAGACGCCAAATGTTGAAAGACTCGCAGGAACGGATCAAGAAAGACGAGTGATGGGAAACCAGTTGTTATTCGAGGAATGGAAGCAGCACTTGCGGCGAGAAGAATAGTTGGCCAGCTTCTTCCGCCTACGAGGGGTTGCCATATTGCCAGACACTTTAGGCACAGATCCGTGTCCGGAGCTTCAGAGCGCTCATGCTTACAACTCTTTGTTGTTTCAAGCCACCATTTGACTTCGTCATCAATGGTGGGACATTTGGCGTCCATACGTAGATATGGTCTGGCTCTGGCGAACTTTTGTAGAACTGAGCTGTATCGGTCTGTTGGATCTGAAAAGACGTCGTCGAAAATGAATGATCCGAGGAGCTGTCCTTTGTGGACGCTCAAATCCTCAGGCTCTTCAGCCACGAGATACTGAGGCCATGGGGAAGATACCTGGAGCATCACTGCGGCGCCAAATCCAGGCATTAACTCCGTGGTGATCGTTCCAGTTTCGCCCGTAGCCAAGATTTTCCTGGCTTTTGTGTCGATATCGACGAGTCTGAATCCCAGGCAGAAAGCAAAACAGCCCAAATCAACGAGTTCCACCTTCTGGGCGGGCACGTCGAGGCAGGATGGAATGGAGTTCGCATCAACAGACCTGGGGTGCAATAGCTTCATCCTCATAGGGTCAACGTTCAGCAACGTCAACAATTGCGCCCAAGTAGCTCGTGGCGTACTGTCGTTCGCGAGACCGCGTGAAATGCAGTAATAGAGCCATTTGAGCTGGTATTTCATAGGCAATTTCCAGGGCGTTACCATGTCCCAGGTTGTGCCAGCTCTGTCTGTGGAAGTCTTTCGAAAAAGGTAATGCCTTCCATTTCTGGTATCAAAGGATAAGAATAATGCACATTAAAGCTGCCGGGTTTGCTCACCGAATGAAGTAATTAGGTTGTAACGAATCAAGATCTGGGGAGTATCGCCACGAATAGTACTTCTTTCCCTCATGATCCTGCGGTTCCGTTTCCTCATAGTTTTCGAGGCGCGGTGCGGTCAAATTCTCGAGTCCTTTAAAGACCTGACCAACCTCAGAATCTTCAAGATTATGGACAAGGAAACGCACATGGTAAGGATTCAGGTGCAATTCAGGATAGAAGTACTTCCAGCGCCAACGCCTCCATGACCATCTTCTCCTGCGGGAAACTCTTGCGTATTCACCGATAGCACCAGTATCACACTTATCGCCTTGTGCTGAATTGGAGCTCACATATTCCAATACTGCTTGCAATAGGGCAACAATCAAGGCGATTAGCGAAACGAAAAGAGCAGTTGAAGACAGCTGGTTAGCAAGGTTGTTAGAGGTGTCCGATTCTTGGCTGGCTGTGTAACTTCCGAGTGTTGAATTGAGGGCTGCTAGAAGTTGAATGATGCGTTCGTCGGCTTCAGTGATATTATCACCTATCTTGAGTCAATGTTGTCAGGTAGGAGAAACAAGGTTTTGAAGTGAGAAGTTAGAACTTGATTACGCCTTAGAGAGGTGGGAGAGAGCGCGGGGTTGAGAAATATCACCATGACATCTGTCGTCCTACGTGACTAGTCCTATTTTGACCTCAACATGCAGCAAGCGGGATCAACCAGGGGTCTGATAGGCAGAGAAATCGCAAGGCGGCCCACAGGCTGAGGCTCCCAGGGATTAATTGATTTGGGATGTGGACTCTAAAACCTGTGTCACATGTCACAAATCTCATCGATTGCGGATCAAATCTGATCCTGGGGTTGTGGCATGTCCCTCCTGAGGCTGGCTATTGAAGCTCCATCTTTTGCAAGGTCAAAGTCAAGGGGAGCCTCCGCTCATGAGTTATGTGCAACGCCATGGCTGTGCTGTCTTTCGTCGAGTTGACCACGTCCCGTCGATACCGAGTCCTGTCTCTCCGGGACATGGTTGGGGAGCCGCCGATCGAGGCCATCCAAAATAAAAGGACCTTTCCCCCCTTCCCTACCCGAAATCCTTATATACTATCACAAGCTTTTACTCAGGGTCCAATTGTGTACACAAGCTATCCAATAGAAGTCAAATAAATCTAGAGTATTGCTGTAAGGGCTTTGTAAGTATAGAACCTTGAAACGGTCTTCAAAGTGAAAGACTTGATTGAAAAATATGCATGAGTATCGAAATCGATGGTTTCTATTCGGCTAAAGAAAGTCCATTCTAGTAACAAAAGTTTTGGTATCCGGGCAGTGAGGAAAGGTCGAGGTCCATTATGTTCTAGTCATGTCAAAAATCGTCCTCCCCCTGGTAGGTGTCTTCAAAGAGGCAGAATAGGCAATTCTGCAGAGATGAATCTTAGGTAGATCTCTGGTCGGTCCACAAGTTTTGACTGGGAGTAAGTATATACCTACTTAGAAGGTAGGTTGATAGGTAGGCAAAGGGAGGGTTGTTGATGGTAATGCCAATCCGATCTTTTGCCTTGTTCTTTTAGGACGCCCTGCCCGCCAATGCTTGTTGGTTTACATACCTGCATCGAGAGGCGTCCTCATACTGGTCCCATCGCTGGTCTGAACAGCACACAACAAGAGTCCTGGCTTCAGTGCCAATGTTCCTCTTCATCGCTCCCCATCTCACACTGGCAACCATGTAGTTCTGCGACGATAGCCCGGTAGAAGTAGCTAAGCTGCTGCGCGCTAATCCGGCCTTGATCTTGAGCGGGATCTCCTGGCTCTGGCGCGTTGAGCTGCTCCTCCTCAAATTGCTCTTCCTCTAAACACCCGAGTGGAAAGGCCTCGGAGTTTTTCAAGTACTCCCCAGACAAACACAAGCAGACAGCGGCGCTAAATCGACTGCCCATCCAAAGCACCACGTCTCGCTGGGCATATCCCTGTATTCGTGCACGAAAGTCTTCAGGGCTCAGGTTAGCCTTGACGTAGGACTCCAGCGGTAGCCACATGCCGATCTCAAACAGAACTAATCCGAGACTATATATGTCGTGTGCCCTCGAGGAAGATGGCTTCATGGCGTAGGAAGGCTGGTTGACTAGTCGAAGTTCTGGATGACGGTATATGTCAAATTTGGAAGGGCGTGTGGATAGAGACTTCTCGCCTACGCGATCAGGGCGTGAGAAGTCGAAACCTGAGATGTAAGGCTTGTCATAGCATACCCTGCCGTCGGCTCCAGAAAAGAGGAGTACGTTATGGCTACCGAAACCCTTGTGTATCCATTCCACGGTGTGAAGTTCAAGAAATCCTAGAGAGAGTGCAGCGGCTAGCCGGAAGCGATCTCTAAGGGAAGGGAGGCTGTTCGGTGACAAAGACCGGCCTGAGTTCAGTATATCGTGGAGGGTGGTCGGCTGGTGCGATACACTTATGCTACCGCAACGTTCCGGGATTTCGTAGAGCAAGGCCCTGTCACGTTTGGTCGGGTGTTGGATCCATCCGATGCAATGCAAGACCGGAAGATTTGCTGGCTTATCCGGGTGAGAGAGCTGTTGCGCGAGGCGCTCGACCCGATCGTTGGCTATGCTCATATGCTCGTCCCCCCATTTGGCATCATAGTAGTACCATTCAACGATCACCCTTTGTGGCACAGGAACCGCTATGGCTGGAGATCCGGTACGACCTGCGTTGGGATAGTTAGCAGGACGTTGATCAACGATCCTAGTGATGTCTTATGGTTGAGCACTGACCTTTTGGCCAATACTCGGTAATGAACCTTCGGCTCCTCGCCACCTTTGCGTCCATTGTAATGTTTTCGTACTTTTTCTCTAGACCTGGATCGACCACCAAGGCGGCTACTGTATCCTTTTTCAGGCCCGCGCTCCGGTATACCGAGTCGTAATTGCTTTCTGCAGCGTCCTGAATGCTCTCCAATTGTTCACATGACACTGCAGAGGCGAGGACGCGGCTTGCCAGCCAGGAATCTTGCAGGTAAGGCTTTTGAGGTGGTGCTATCTCGTGGAGATTGTCGTTCCAGTATTTGAGCAGCTGAATAAGGCTCTTTAGCGTTTCTTTATCGGCGTCATCCCAGGTCTGGACACCGTATTTGACTCTGCGGGCAAATGATGTTTTGGATTGCAATGACTCTTTAAGACGAGTGTACTTTTGGTTTGCGTCTTGCATCTCGCCACCTCCTTGACCGCTGGCAATGACCAGAGCAGAAACGCCGTATGATGCTGGCCCAGCATCACCACCCGGCGACTCTCGTGACTGAATTGCGCCCTCGTACTTGGCCAGCAACTTATTTACGGATTGCAAGACGTCCTTGACTTGGTTTACGGCATCGCACAATGCCTCTCGAAAGGTGGCGACGGGCGAAATTGCTTGCTTAGCGGCGACAAGACCAACTGTGGGTGGCAAGGGAGGGGGCTCGTCTTCGCTGCTTGCCTCACCAAGTATCTTGGTGATGATTTCGTTGTCGCGGGCCCATTCCTGGTAGCGAAACGCTTCAAATCGGAGCATCATAACTGAACGCGCAGCATCGGATCCAAAATTGCGGGCGGCAGTGATTGCGCGGTAAAGGGCCAGACACTTCTCAATGGTAGTGATGACGCTTGTAGCGATGCCTAACTGGGACATCGTGCTGAGACAGAGTCAAGTAGCGCGAAAGCTAAGTCTGGAATACTAAGATAGCGATGGGAACAGCGATGGCCCTCGATACTCTCCGTAGTCATGGGCACAAACAAGTTCGGAAGAATCGATATTGGGCACGGGCAGATGGATGGACATGAAGATTGTCTTGCCATCTAGTTCCACGACACCATCGTATTCTGGCGGGGTTGACCCCGCCAAGCCACAAACATGCAGATGGCCACGATTGGCTTACTACAATCCTGATTAATTGGCTCATGGTGGTTGGTAAGTGGCTATCACGTGAATGCGGCTGAAGCCATGGCTTCCAAGGGTTCTCCCAATTCCAGACCGCCTTGAGCGGCTGTATGATTTATCTCTTCGTTGCCATATTCTCAGCCACAGATCGCGCCCGTCTTTGGTCCTGAAATAGAGCTCCTTCTCACCATGTGGGACCTTACCCCTGTACAGAGGCGGATTGTGTCGACAAGAGGAGGTTCAAGTGCGGCGTTACAATCGGTCAGCGGCCCAGCAGAATTTATCAAACTCGCACATGAACAGCTAAATGTCCCCTACATATACTTCAAGAGGGGGCTGAGTCAAAACGGAGATATCGGGGCCTCATTTCGAGTTCGCTTTTTTGACCTTGACCCGGAAAACTTGGAATCAGGCACAAAGAGAAAGCTCGAAGCCACCCTCAAATTGAAGAAAGGCCAATGGCTTGTTGCGAAGCACATAGCGCCGGCCACCGGGGAGGACCTTGACTCGAAAGAAGCAGGACGAGATTACGGACGGCTGGCTTCGCTGGTTCAAGAGCTGAGGGTCCTTGCTCACGAGCCTCTCAGGTCGCATCCTAATATCGTCAAGCTCTTGGGCTTCAGCTGGGAAAAGGAGAAAGACGAATTCGATAGGAGATGGCCCATTCTCGTCATGGAGTCGGCCGACTGTGGTTCTCTGAGAGACTTTTACGAGCTGGCAGACGCGTCGACTAAAACGCCAGGCTTTGCAGCCACTGTCGCCCTTGATATTGCTCGCGGGCTCGAAGCTCTGCATGGTTGTGGGGTCATTCATGGAGACTTAAAGCCGGAGAACATTCTTCTGTTTCAACTGTCACCGACGACGTTTCGAGCCACAATATCCGATTTCGGCTTTGCCATGCTCATCAAGGATCTCGAGCCGGAGACTGCTGACGAGCCGGTACGGGTTTCGCTGCACGGATTCTCCATTCCTTGGGAAGCACCAGAAGCCTCTGGGGAGATCTTGCTGGATGAGCTTCCGAAAGTGGACGTGTATAGTTTCGGATTGCTAGTGTGTTATTTGGCTTCTGGCGGTGGAGATCTTTTTTCGGCCTTCCGCAGTACAGCGAGCGCTGAGTACGATTTGGACAAAATAGCAGCTTTGAAGAGAGATCCACAAGGCATGGCAAGTTTTGCCACGCGGGTTTTGTCATCACAGCTCCATGGTGGCACAGCGTGGGATTGGGTTGCTGGTGTGGTGGAGTCGACTCTCTCAATGATTCCGTCTGATCGCAAGGACATGGTCGAGATTAGAGCTGTGTTGGGCGCTCCTTCCGAGACAGAAACCAACATGTAAGTTGAGACTTTTCTCTACTGGTAGAAAGAAATCCTCGCTCACAGAATTCGCCCAGGACTTCCAAGCCAGTCCCTTTGCTTCCCGCCGATGACGCATCCTCGGACGATCATCCACAGGTTGGGCACGGTGATTCTATTTTCAACGAGCCTGAGATTAACTAAATGCTAGTATCAAGACTTCGCACGCTTCAATAGAGACTTGCTATACGCTGCCTCCGAGGACATCGTGGAGAATTGGGAAGCGAGGTCATTATCGGACATCAACACCATTGACCCAATCCGAGTCGAGCAGGGTGCGCAGATGCTTTTCTGGCTAAGCAGAGCTCTCATATCGGGCAAGTTTGGTCAGATATCAATGACCAGGGCGCCAGAATTGCTTTTATTATCCGCCAGAGCCGGGTCCACTGAGGCAAAGGCATCGGTGTATGGCCTGTTCTCAGCCCTCCAGGAACATTTCCCAGCCGATGACTTGTACGACTGGCTGGTTGATGCTTGTTATGCGGGCGAAGAGTTGGCAGAACGAGGCCTCAGCGAGCTCTTCCCCGATCGATATCCCCAGGTTCTCCAATGTCTGAGAACCATCTACTGCGGCTATGGGCAAGATTGTTTCGGAGAACGATGGAGAAATGAGTACCCGTTGGACTACCTCGACGACATGGTGGACGAATTATTACAAGACGGCGTGAGTATTAACAAGTTGCACGAATTTCAGGGGTTGGTCTGTGGGATGACATGGCTGCACTATAGCGCCAGCAACGGTCGCTTGGATATGGTGCGGAAACTAGTCGACCGTGGTGCGGATCCTAATATCGTCAACGACTATGGCGAGACACCGCTATTCATGGCCTGTCAGGGCGGACACTACGAAGTAACCTGTTTCTTGTGCTCTATAACCGCCAACCCTAAGACAGAGGGGCAAGGCAACTTCGAAACCAAAGAACTCCACAACTTGAGCCGATTCGATCGCAATTTCATAGGCGAGGTAGCAACGAAGCTCCTATCCTGGGGAGCAGATATCAACCAGAAAGATGGGGACAGACAACAAACACCGCTCGCTAGGGTTTTGAATCAAAATGGGCCGAACAGCATCGAGGCGGCGAGGGTGTTGCTGAGCCTAGGTGCCGATCCGCTGATCAAAGACTACCACGGGTTGGACTGCCTGGCACTTGCATCCTGTGGGATCTCCCCTGAACTTACCAAATTAGTCCTCTGCCACATCCCAGAAGCGGACCATGCCCGTTGCAAGTCAGAGGCGCTATGGTTTCTTCTTGAGCTAGACAATTACACCATACTCGTGGAGGGCGGCGGAAGCTACGCCGACAACCTGGAACGAATTTTGGAATTGCTCATTGATGCGACCTCTAGCAACAATTTTGTGGAGTCAACAGGGCATACCATCTTCACCTTCGCTTGTGGCAAATCTCCTCTACCTATCGTGAAAGCCTTGACCGCGCTTGGGTGCCATTCCTCACTCGATGAGTGGACTTCGTCAGCGGAAGAATGGTACACGCCGTTGATGGCCGCAGTGGTGCGAAACCGCGTCGAGACTGTCCAATACCTTGTCGATCTTGGTGCTGACGCGTCGTTGACCAACCTTCCCACACGCTGGACGCCACTCTTCTACGCCGCAACGGGGTCTCCACAGATCGTCCGCGCCTTGGTCCACTCGGTAGAAAGCAAAAGCTCTCGAGATGGTGCGATCCAGTATGTCAATAGGAGAGATGACAGCGGCGCCACAGCGTTTGATATCGCTGTGGCTGGCGAGTTCTTCGAAGCGGCGGATATTCTTGCCAGTTATCAGCCAGATATTTTGGCATACACATATCAATACGATCTGGGAAGCACCTGTTGGTTCAATTCACTGGGCTTGGCTGCATTCAAAGCTCGGCAGCTTTTCTACCTGTTGGACTTGGTCGGCCCTCGCGTTGAGCCCCCGATGATAGATAACAAAGGCGTGACCATACTGCATGCCGTCTGCGGTGTGCCTATAGGTGTGTAGCTTTATCCGTTTATCAAGACTGGTCACTAAATTTAGTTGAATAGACCGGGCCCCAGAGGACGAGGCCCATTCTATCGTCGACTCAGTTTTCTCTAGATTTCCTGATTTGGAGTATGCAAACCGCCTCACTGAAGACGGTGAAGCAGCCCTTCATTTCGCCGCTCGATTTGGCAACATTTATGCAATTCAAAAACTCGATGAGATGTACGGCAGCAACCTCGACTGGCACGCTACCACCAGAAGGGGGTGGAGTGCCCTAGACGAAGCGGAATCAAGAAACTTTCAAGACATCTCGGATATTGGATTCCTCGCTCGCGTCAATTTCCAGCAGAGAACGCGTGACACGATAGTGTATCTTCTTGGCAAAGGTGTCAGAAGGCACTCGGAAAGCCACTTCTAGGTCCTAGCGGTCGGTACAAGAACTCCTCTGTTCTGCCCTTGGTAACGGCAACCCTGACGAAGACATGAGCTCGGTTCCAAGTCTGACTTGAGAATATAGGCATTTATTCGGGGTGCTTTGGCTGAAAGTTGTTGGAGGCAGTTTCGGGGAAGTGGCTGGGCTCCAAGATTACCAAAACATGCAGGAAACACGGCATATGTTAATCAGACTCTTCGACATTTAAGAACTTCCAGTGGGGAAGGCCCTCCTTACATACACGCTAAACTTGCAAAACCATTACGGGAATACCCCAGACTCACTTGATCTATACTGAATGGCTTCTGTACGCGGTTGGCCCCCGGGCAAAAGCTCGTGGCAGCATGCAAGGACTTAAGGGAGGGGGAGGGGAGTGAGGCTTTCGTTGACATAGCCTTCGCCCGGAAGCTTATGGAGTTCGTGACGTTCACGACCAGGTGCTCAACTAGGGCGAATTAGACGGTCCGGGCGGTGATGGCCGCCAGGGCTGTTGACGGTTGAAGAAGGCGGATTGGCACATTGCTACCAGTGGGTTCACCACATCTAGTTGAAGGCAGCAGTTTTTAAAAAATTATTCCGAGGTTCATACTATATACAGGAAAAAAATTACGTGTTCACGGGTTGTCTCTCTGTCGTAGGATGAAGCAGCATCTCAAGCAGCTCTCTAGGAGGCCTTGCCGAGGTCGGCACCAGACTGTTTGCAGTAGTATTCCCACTCATCGCCACCAATGTGGTATCCCGCAGAGTTGCAGACCCTGAGGTCGCCGCGGAAGCTCTGTGACACAAAGTTAGCCAACGCGCCATGTAGACCGGCAGCCCTCAAGTGCTTGGAGTAGGCCTGGTGGGACCTGGCATTTCTGGACTTACGGCCGTGCAGTCGGGGCAAGTGTCCCACTGCTCGCTACCGGTGTTGCGGTTCCTGTACTTTGCGCAGGCAGCGTCGGTGGCTGCGTTGTTCTGGGATTCACTTGTGTGAGCAACAGCAAAGGAGTGCGGCGAGCGACAGAGCCGTACGTACCTCGGGGTTAGACTCTTGGTTTCCCTTGAATTTACGGTCCGCGCACCACGCGCGGTCGTGGAGGTCGGCAGTGACACTGCACATATCAGATTGTCAGTAAAAGCTGTCAAAGGTAGGGTCCTTGGGCGGGACCGACGAAGAGAAAGGGGGCTTACCCGGCCGCGCAGGAGATGGCTGCAATAAGGACGGCGGCAAATTGCATGTTGAAAGTATTGGAGGTTGTATGGGAGCAACGAAACTGAGTTGGAAGGAGGAGGAGACGGTGGTGAGGATGATGGTTATGACAGCAACTCAAGGACGAGAGGTGCGTCAGAAGCTGCCTTTTATATCTTGAAAAATGATTGCGGCCCTTCTACCCATCAACTGGTCACTTGGTGAATACAATACATCTGCTGCGCACCTCCTTCCCGTCATCGTCAAGCACAAGCGCCACCACACATTGAAGACTCGGTCTCGGCCGAAGCCGCAGCGTACCAGCAAGTTGCATCACGCAGATTTCTCAAAGTAGACAATATTATCTCTGACAATGGCAGGGCCAGATGGATTCTCCCAGGGTCAGGGATATTGGTTCCCTGTGCTGATAGCATCTTTCTGTTTTCTTTCATAAACAGTCATCAATGTCTGAATCAATCAACCATCAACGAACCAACCGACATCTGGACTATTAAATTACAGCGGGCCTGGCAGGCTAGGCACCTAATATCACGAAGTCCCGTGGACATCAGGGTGTTCAGGCCCGGCATCACAATCCTTCTCAACTACCCTGGTACTGCATACATGTATGTATCTGTGCACAGCTACTCCACATCACTGAATGGGGCCTTATTAGCTGACAGGTGTCAAACAATTTGGGTGAAGTGTCCAACAATGGAAAGGAGATATATGATGACCAGGACAAGGCCTGCATTAGGCAACCAGCCAGGTCCCGGACCTCAATAGAGCCGACCCACACCCCTCTCGCTCATCTAATCATGAAAGGCCATCCAACCGCTTTCACTCACAGAGCATTGAACAAACAGCTAAAGTAGGCTAGATAATTAGAAATAGAGGTTAACGTAGATTGATATTGATAATGTCTAGAGTTGCTACAGGATTAGCAAGCCTTACCACTGCAGTGAACGACGGGATTAGTAGTAATAATATAGGAGTTACATATAGAAAACAGCTTATTAGCCTAACTGGTATGAAAAAGCCCCTACTTTCTTCATTGTATCTTAAAAAAAAAATGTTTTTCCACGTAACTTTTAAAAAATAAAAATAGAATAAATTTGTGGATTTAGCACCTTGCTCAGATTAATCTCATACAGCTTCCCGCTCTTTTGCGGACTGCTTCCGATCTCCACTCGTGTGACCACATGACATTGTAACTACCATCCCCGCCTATTGTCAACATCGTCGTCTCCGGTCTGCGGCACGGTTGGTCCACCCCGGCGCGATTTGGGTGGATTTCCTTGGCGGACGAAAAGGGCCACATCGGATCCTTGAGTGCCCCGACTCCGCCGGGACACATAAACGTCGATCCGCCTAATTACAAAACTTCCCTCGTTAGGGTCAAGGTCGGAACAGCGCAGTGTGTGGAATTGAATTGAGTGGATTGTGTTAATCTTGTTGTCTATTATTCTAGTACGTGAGGCACGAGGCTGAGGCCACGTGCCCAGGCAGAGACTTCTACCCTGTTATTAGCATTGTATTGTTTTTGCAACGCTGGGTCTTTGAGCTACCACTATTTGAAGTGACTGTACGACCTCAGGTTGTATACGGATTAAGAGTGCCGTCGATAATTCTGCTAGCTGAGTCATTGCATGCGTTGGTGTGTGGTCATCTCGTCGTTGGTATCCGCACTCTCGTGGCTTACACGAGCTGACGATATGAGAAACCCACCCGACGCAACGCCTTCCATATTCGAGCTGAAGCGCTTAAAGATTTTTCCTTGTGACCCCTTCCCCCAAGTAAGCAGGGATCAGGGAAGAGGCCAAAGGACTAAGCTCGTGGCCCACTCCGAGCATTCAGACCTCTTTGACGTTTGGTCACGTCGCCCGCTTCACCTTAACAGATACGCGTATCCACAGCGGCTCATAATCCATATTCTTCCTCTGACTCGGTCAGGCGGAGGCCTTTCATCGGCCTGCCCTAGTCTGCTTGTCATCACGGCCGCCATGTCCGTCCAGCAGCCTTCGAAGCAGAAGAGGAAGACCGGATCTCAGTGGCCGGCCGCCGTGTCGGTGCAAACACGTGGGTAATCAAGACGCAGAGCCAGCCATGTTATAAGACTTCAGGAATTCCGCATCTCCATGTGCCAAGTTGCCCTCATCACCAACTGTGCCGCACTCTTGAAGCCAACTTCTTATACACTCGTTCCATCACCGCCCTCGCTCGCTTAACAAGATGCAGCTGTCTTCGGTCCTCGTTCTGCTCGCCAGCACTGCTGGGTAAGACCTCTTCTCCTTCTTCCCAAATTAAGGTCTCGTGCTAACCCCCCCCGTAGCGTCATGGCCGACCTTCACAAGTACGCTTACTGCACCAGCAAGATCCAGCCCGTCAACAACCCCAACACCTGCCCGAAGAAGCGGGACGTGTTGGGCGACGCCCCCTTGAAGCTGGCCACCAGCCGCATCGTGGGTCGCAACTTTGGTGATGTAAGATCCCCATCCTCTTCAACCACATGGCCGTGCCGTCCAAACCCACTAACCTGCCATCCTCCCAGAACGCCGAGGCGACTAAGAAGGCCTGCGCGGCCTATCGCAACCGCAACACCGGTTCCGAGCAGTGGGACAAGTGCCCCGACTGCACCCTTGTAAGTCAAACCCCGAGTCCTCTCGACCCTCCCCCCCCCCCTTTTACGTCTCCCTTTAATCTTTTACTCGGCCGCGCCGCTGGCTAACCGTGTCAATCGATGTCTAGGTCACGAGATCGAGCCAGGACCCCAGCTACTGCGCAATCACCTGCACCTCCGAGGCGGAGCACATTGGCGGAGACGAGTGGCTCTACTACTGCAAGCAGGCCGGAGCCGACGACTCCGATGCCTTTTAGGCAGGCTCCCCGAGATATGTCATACCTAGCTTTCGCTCTTCTAGACGTCAGTAGCCTCGCCAGGCCTAGTGCAGTCGAGATAATAGAAGTCATAATAAATTGCACACATGAGGCCCGTTGCATTTCTATTTTCAATAAGAGATCGGAAATTCGCACAGCAAAAAACGGAAGGTACACAGGTACGTTGTTTACTTCTGCGCTGCAGCCAATCAGAGCGCTCCATTCAACCAACCACACCACCTACCCATAGTGTTTTTTACACCCATACCAACACACCTACCAGGCCCCTTCTACCTACAACCTTCGGCATAACGAGACCCTCTATTGCCTTAACCAGGAAGACTCCCGTAGCAAGAAGAACCAGCGAGAAGCCGTCCAACAGGATAAGCAGTTGGAGGCAGGGCTTACAAAGCTATATACTCACCAGCCTCTAAAGCAACGTTCTACAGCTATAGCCTCACCAGCAGCCAAGAAGTAGCAAAACACCAGGGCAGAAGAAACTATAGGGGCAAGCAGAAGCAACGATAGTAGCATACATACAGCGATAGATATATATAGTCAATAACTATATATTGTTGTTTTGTATGGCGAATAGGCGGTGCAAAAAAACGTTGGCGCACAGGGGGTGCACTTGTACCTGTGTACCTTCCGTTTTTTGCTGTGCGAATTTCCGATCTCTTCAATAAAGCCAATTGGCCCTCCCATTCCTACCTGACCGACAACGTTCAATGCAAGGTGTGAGTGTGTATGTGCGATGAGAGGATGTCCTGCAAAAGAGGCTGAATTGTCTGTGAAGAATTGTTGATTTAATCCCATGGTTCAAATATTGCCTAAAGAATAACATTGAAGGGGCAGCGAAGCTGCGATCTAGCATTGTGGAAGATACCTAGGCATGGTAGCTCTTCAGGTTGAAATATATTCTCCTTCCGGCGGAAGTCTTGGAACATGAAGACTCTTTGTGTTCATGAAGCTCCTCCACCAAGTCAGAAGCTCGTTAAGTGGGAGGATATGGTGCTATAGTTATATCTGGATAGTCATTGGAGATGCGAAAATGGGGGGATGAAATAGATAGCCACAAACCTAAGTGACAACTAAACACACCTGATATTTGGGGAAGTTACGTTTTGCGGCACAGCGCCGATGCATGCAGAATGTGTGCCTCCTATGCTCCCACACATCTTCCGACCATTATCCTGATTTGTTGCCTTTGCCAACACTGATCACACCACATGCAGCAAGCATGCAATCATTGTGTGGCCCGCACCGCCAGTGGCATCCGAGGACACCATCATAGCGAGGCCATTCCGTTTTGTGTCACGAATATGTGCGCGGCCACATCTCTCCTGCGGGGTAAGCAACAGAGCAGTATTAATCAATCTTATAATCCCCTTTGACTCTGTGCTGATTGACCCGGCCTTTGGACAACGTAGTTCTCGCACAATGCCTGAGGATGCCCTCAGAAAAGGACCACTCCCCGAAGCTGCCCCAGTCCAAGGAGCCTCCTTCATCGCACCACAGGCCAGGCTTTCCCTCACCATCCTCGCCTACAGAACCAGATTTGAAGACTGGCACCGAACCATTGTCCGATCCCGGTTCACACTCCATCGGCCGTGGGTTAGAACTGGAGGACAACAAGTTCCAGAGAGGAATTGGTACTCCACAAGCGGGCCCGACTTCGTCTACGTCTGGAATACACCCATCCACTCCTGAGCCGTCCACATCTCTGCACCTTCCCACTCCACCAGAGTCTCCAGAAGACGCCAGTTCTCGGCGATTCAGTAGAAAAGGCATTACACCAGGTACACACTTCTTCTCAAGAATCCCCAACATCACACCAACAACTCCCAAGACAGCCGCCGCCGCCCTCAACCCGCCGGAGATATCCTTACGTGACGACGACACCGTCGACTCAGGCCAAAGTGACCTTGAAGAACGTACTTCGCGGAGCTCAATATTCCCCAGTACAACGCGGCGGTCTCTTCGCCCGCTTTCCGACATTCTGGCCACGCCAAACAGCCGGGCTCGGGCTCGAGAGGCGGAAGAGGCTCGCAGGTCCAAGGCCCGAGTGGACAACGCATTCCGCCTGGTCAAGGACTTCTCTGATGGCCATCACATTGGCTTGAGCTCCAGATCGACAACGTTGAACGAGAGTGAATACCGAGAGCTGCTTCGCCGTATAGAGGCTGAGGCGGAACTTGATGAGTATATTTGGAGAAGAGTGCGGTGAGTACATGCTCGAGCTGCCATGCTGACTGATATCTCACACTTGGTTAGGTTCAGCTACTCGCCAGCGGAGAACCGGTTCACCATCCACATGGTGACCCGCCTCCACGACACCTGTGGGGCGATATTGAGCACTGAGATTCATAATCTGGTGAAGGGTCTCGCACAGAAGACATCTGATAGTGTCATTTCGAGAGTCGTTGAGGGAATAGAACCAGTGGGATCGTCGGAGATCACTCCAAGCGCCGGACCGTACAAGGATTCAACCAAACTCAGGCCGGATGCTTCATTCCAATTCGGGTTGGATGTTCCCGAGCTGGTTATAGAAGTAGGATGGAGTCAGACCCAGGAAGATGTCGAGCAAAAGTCTACACAGTATCTCGGGGAATTCAACGCGCAAATACAGACTGTCGTCGGCATCAACCTGAACGACATGTATATGGAGCAGAAAGCTGTCAGGGGGAAGTGGCTGAGAAACAAATTAAGCTACGAGAAAGGAAAGCTACAGGTACAGCCTGAACCTCACGTGTTTCTGGACCCACAAGCAGCTGCCAAGAGTGCCTACTTCTCAGTATGGCGGCTGGATGCTGGGAGGCGAGCAATTAAGAATCGGGTATGTTTTTCTGCCAAACCGCCACCATAGATACCCCTCAAGAACGGTGTTTTTCTCACAAAAGACTGCAATAGATTTTCCAGAAGTCCTTTCACAATCACGCGGCCGGTCCTCCACTCAAACTCTCCTTGAAGGACTTTGTGTGCCAGGCAGATATTGATACGATCTGCAAGGAAGAGGGCAGAGAGGCAAAAGATATTAAATGGCCGCAGATTGAAGTATCCTCAGAAAAGCTGTGTGAAATAGTTCGAAAAGGTGTGGTCAAGTATACTAATACGTACCTGAGGATGGCTGACAAAGCATGGGAGGAGAGGAAGGCAAAATGGATTAAGGAGCAGGAGGCTGCGGCTGAGGCCGCGCGGAGGAGGGAAGCGGTCGGGTCGCAGTCGGCAGCACGCAATCTCTTCCTTCCTGAAATAATTGGCAGACTCCGGATTCGAAAACGAGCGCCGGAAAGACCTCAGTAGTGTGGATGGAGGAGGTGAGAGGTCACTTCCAAGGTAGGCTTTCATGGCACAATGGCTCGAAGTTCGCACGGTTCTTTTAGTCTTATGTAAAGATCTTTTGGGCTTAATACTCCAAGAGTATGTTAGCCTTCAGAGGGACGTTGACTATGCCACAGGTCGGAATAGCCTTTGGCGTGGCACCTCAAAGGTTATTTCCTTGGTGGGCAGTACGTCGAGATCTCTTCCTCACCTGCAAATTGGTATTTGGTCAAGTACAATTTATTCGGTGAGGGCGGCATCTTCCCTCCCTATCCAACTCAACCAATGTTCACATATTCCAGTGATGCTCAGCCCATGGTGCTGTAGAAAATGCGAAGACAACCTGCAAGTAAATGGCGGTCCTCGGAAACGGGAGCAAGTCCATCAAGCTCGGAGATGAGATGATATGGTTCGTCAGGAACGGGCCCGTGCCTCTTGTTCTAGAACGAGGCGGCGGCAGACAACACAGCTTCAGGCTTATCAGCACAGCATATGTCCATGGTGTAAGGTATGACGAGGTACTTAGAGGAAAATCTGCAGACGATATGACAGAGCTCTGAATGGCATGAGATGACCTGCTCAAATGGCCCGTCTACCTTCACTTGATGGTTTGTGTGTGTTCGTGAGGTCTGGAGTGTTGTTGGCGAGTGCCGATTACGTGACGACCCCGGTACCTAGGTACTTGGGTACTTGGGTACTTGGGTACCACACCTCCCGTTTGCCCCCAAACCCCAATGCCGACCTGCACATCTCAGGGTTAGGGTTCAGGATCAGGCCACACCCTGCCACCAGATTTAAATGCGGTACTTTGTTGTCGCGCTTGGCGTGTCGGAACATTTCCACTGACGGCATCGAGAGCCCCATTCATTTTCAGACCTCTCTGGCATCCGCCCGCGACAGCCCCCTGGGACCTGAGCACAGGGACAGGCACAGGGACAGGCACGAGCACCAACAAACCTGGACCTGGAAGCTGACAGGCCAGACCGGCGGGTAGTGGTTCTCTTCCCCACGCGGCGGGCGGGCACTAAGAAAAACTGGATTCGCCCCAGAAAGTTGCTGTTGGGAGGAGCGAGAGCCTGCCAGCCTGCCCGACGACGTCGAAATGAGATGACCATGCCCTTCCCTGCCCTTGTGCTAAAAGCGTCCGTCCGTCTCCCCTTAGCGGCCATCACAAGTCACAAATTTAACTTGTTCAGTTGTTGACGTTTTCGACGGGTGCTGGCGCCTTGTCTAGATTGTGATTACGCCCAATTTCTGACTGCCACTCTGCCACTCCCTTTTCTGTCGCTGTCTCCCTCCTGATCTCTCCCTCTTTTCTTCTTCCCCCTCCACGCCAACATTTCTTGTTCCCTTCAATCATGTGATCGGGTCACTCCACGTGTCATCAGACAGCACCAGCAACTCTCAACCATTCTTGTTGTCTGTCCTGACTGTTGCCTTTGTCGATGCCATCGATCGATCTGCTCCATCACTTTTATTACTGTGGCTGTTAAACTGTCAGCTCACTTTTGACCCCATTTCAGCCCTGCTAAGCTCGGCTCACGTCCTTTCTGGGGCCCGCCCGCCCTCGACTTTGCCTCGACTTTCCCTCGGGGCTTTGTCACCCTTTTGTGATTACATCCCCCTTGCCTTCTTTTTCTCTCTTTTCTTTTCCCTTTCTCGTCGTCATGAATGCTTTTGTCTCTACTTTCTACCACCTCCTCACGTCTTACCTCGCCCCGTGGACCGCCACCTTCCTGCCGACTCGGCTGTCGCACCTCCTCTACTACGCGCCGCCACCGTCTCCCACCTCGTCGCCGTCGCTATCGTCACCGTCGCCACTCTCCCCCTCAATCGAGTCGACAATGTCGCGCGACGTGGTGGAGAATGGCGCCCCCACCACCACAACGTCATCCCAGCCGCAGTCGCAGTCGCAGGCCGACCAGCTCGCGCGGCTGCCCGACAAGCTGATCATGCTCATCTTCGACATGCTGGCCCACGAGTCGCGCCACGCCATCTGCAACGTCTCCATTCTCAGCCGCAAGTACCACGCCCTGGCCGACCGCATCCTGTACCGCAGCATCCTCTTCGAGTCGCCCGAGCACCACCTCATCTTCAGCGAGTCGCTCGACCGCCGGCCCCGCCGCGGCTCCATGATCGAGAACATCAAGCTCGAGTACCCCTCCTCGGAGCTGTCGCACCTGATCCTCGACAGCGCCCTCGACAGCAACAACACCATCAGCTCGAGCACCTTCCGCAAGGGCGTCGACGGCCTCTCGCGCGCCCTGGCCTCCATGTCCAACCTCGAGACCCTCGACATCGCCGTCCCCGAGAAGCTGCTGCACGGCATCGGCGCCCTGTTCAACGGGCCCTTTGACCTGGCCGGCCTCAAGTCCTGCTCCCTCTTCTACCAGTGCCCCGACGGCGCCTACTGGGACCTGCGCGAGAACATCCACATCTTCACCCACCCCACCCTCGAGACCCTGACCATCCGGCGCGCGCGCCTCGACGAGCGCGGCTTCGACTTCATGGAGCGCCCCCACAGCACCGCCCTCAAGTCCCTGCGCCTGCTCGAGTGCGACATCAACGACGACTCCCTGGCCGACATCATGGAGTTCCCAGAGGGCCTGCGCGAGTTCTACCTCTACCACACGGCCGACCCGAAACCAGAGCTAGAAGAGAGCTCCGACGAGATCTGCGAGCACGTCATGGCGCTGCGCGACCAGGCCGAGACCCTCGAGTCCGTCACCATCGACCACCCGACCCTCGCGGGCCGCAAGGTCCTGCGGCTGCGCGACTTCCAGAGCTGCAGGTACCTGCGCCTCAACCGCGACACGCAGCTGTTTGGCAAGACGGGCAAGAAGCCCCGCATGCACTCGGCGGGCCTCCCGCCGCGCCTCGAGGTCCTCGAGTTCACGGAGCCCCTGGGGGCTGACGACACCGTCACGGAGCTGTTTGCCATGATGCTGCAGAACATCGAGTACATGGCGCGCGACCTGAAGACGCTGATTGTTGTCGAGGGGCCCGAGGGGGTACCAGAGCAGATACTGGAGGCGTGCAAGGGCAAGAAGTTTGAGCTGGATATACGGCCGATGGAGGACGCTGAGACGAACGGGCACCCAAGGCCGCCGCCGCCGCTAGAGAATAAGAAGACCGAAGACGATAGACCTGGGCAGCGAAGAACGAGGAGGACGCAGGACACAGCATGCGAGAATAATAAGATGAAGACCACGGACCGGGTACGGTGGAACGCCCTCAGCGAGGAGGCGTGGTCGAAACGGGGGGAGACGGAGAGGAAGCCGTTTGACCCGGCCTAGGGATTTAGAAGTATAGATGTGGGGCCACGAGAGAGAGAAAGGAAGGAAGTTTATAAATAGAGAAAGAAGAAGAAAGTACAGGAATAAAATACAGCCAATAAAGTCTAGACAGGATAGAGAGAACAGAAGAGGGAAAGACAAGAAAAAGAAAAAGAAAGGAGGAAAAAACACCGAAATAGATATTACTACTACAATAAATTCATGATACCCACGTTTTGCATGGTCGCCAGAGGGCAAATCGTCTTACACCAACCCGGAAGTGATTGATGGGTGGGTCTGTTTGTTCATGCTTGCTGGGCTTGCCGTGTTCTGGTACGGGTCCAGGGGCTCCAGTTATCCCAGGTGGTGCTTCCGCGTTTGGTGTGCAGCGAGGTAGTACCACAGCGGCTCAAGTACCTATACACTTCAACTTAATTCATAGGAATAAATAATAGGTATTTCTGCTTCTTGATTTAATAGAAATGTTTTTTTTCTAAAACTTAACCTCATTATACCTTAAAGAAAGTTTAAAGAAAATAGTAGCTTGTACCCTAATATAGATATCGAGATACTGAGAGATCCCATCAGTGATTTTTATAATTCTTACCTCTGGAACTGAATCTGCTGGTCACTCGGTCATGAAGCCTGGATTTTCTTCGCCCTCAGCCCGTTTAGCTCATCGGTAGAGCGCATCACTAGTACTTAATAGCGATGATGAGGTGACTGGTTCGATTCCAGTAATGGGCACTTCTCTTTTGCTTTTTTATTCACTGTCTACATATTGCTGTTAGAGGAGGCAGTGGTTATAGTACTATGTATGTAACCCTATATACACACTTAGACTTAGACACAATATTTAACATCATCGTTGAATGTACTAAAGTTGTTTAAATGCCTTTAACTTTTATAATTACTTGATATTTTCTATGGCTGTAAGTGCGGGTCCCAAGTTCCTCTCTCGCGTCACGACCTCTCCCCTCCAAAGTGTTCGCACCTCACACCTTCAGCCATCACCTCAAGTTGCAGACTGAAAACTCTTCGCCCCCGGTACCTCCAATTGGCGAGCCACCTACACTGTGCACCCTCAGTAGCCCGGAGCGCAGCCACAATTGTGGCATCCAGTACCACTCGGGCAAGTGACGTAGACAGCCCAGATGGCATTGCTCCCACAGATTTGCTGCAATGTTCTTAGTACAAATGAAGACAGGCATCCACGCTGGTATCGGCGTTGAGGCAAAAGGGGGGGGGGGGGTCGGAGCGTTGTTACGTGTAAGGAAGAGTACGTACGACGTGGGATCTGTCAGCACCCGAGCAGGCGAACGAGCCGGCGTTGTTGTGGCAGCTGGAGCCCAGCGTGTGGTCGAGGCCGGAAAGACAGTTGACTGCAGGAGCAGCAGTACTGTCAATATCCCCAGCAATACCGGTGATATCTTGGGGGAGCGACAGAGCGCCTGCGAGGAAGGTTCCGAGGAAGAACAGCGAGGTCATGGCGAAAGACTTCATTGTTGGCAGTCGTGGCTGGGGGATTCGATATGATGGTTAGAATGGCTGTGAGGGGATCTCAATGATGTGTTGAATAGAGAGGTAGAATCAGAAGCTATGGCGTAGGCAAGTCGGTGCCTTTTATATTCAGATGTTGTTTCTTTGATGGTATGAACATTGCAACAACTGCCAGTCCTGGGATTCATGCGGTACTGTCCACCTGTCAAGGGCAGTTAGAGACAAAAGTAAAACTACACGAGGCTGACATGCCAGTAAGCAATAAGCTTGCCTAGGTACTTTGTGAAACAAAGCCCACCTTTCGGAGTGATACATGAAGGGTGGCCTCCAATAGGATTTCCTAGACATATAATGGTCGATCCTGATGTGCACTTACCGGCAGTAGATTGTCTCACAAATCTATGCTTGCCAGAGTGATTTTTTGCTACCGGATGTTCCTGCCGGATATTCTCTTCACAACCTCTGATGTTTTGGACACGAGGAATCCGAGTTAGAATGCGGGCTGGTAATCATTTCTAGATGCATGTGGTTGACCATATCAATTGTGTATGTCAATGGTTGAAGGGATAGCCGCGAGTCACAGCCACACCGAATAGATGATGCGCACGTAGGCTCGCTGTTCCTTCCAGCCGCAGTTCCCAACACCCAGGTGCCCCCAAGATATTACAGTGCAGCAAAGTGCACGTCTCGGGCGGATCAATCGGCAAAGGTGGTGAGTAATGGGCGCAAATCCCACGGGACCAGCATCACCGCAATCATTCGGTTCTGGTCCACGGGTGTCTCGGGAGCCTTCTGAGGCAGATTTAGGCCGGCAGGACATCCTGCCTGCCTGCCTGCTTCAAAAGGGGGGTGGGGGCGGATTAATTCCTCATGTGCAGCTCTTGTACACCGTAGACTAACCGGTCTTGTAACTCAGAAATCGATAGTTGATCCTGATAGACCAAAAGACAAACCAGGAGGCAAGGCATGTATGCAAGAATAAGGACCGTTCGGGTGGATGTTGAGCCCATCTTCAGAGCCTCGCGATGCTCTCTAGGCCTACCAGCGATTGCTGGACGCTGCTGGGCCCGGGTAGAAAGACTGTGTGTGCTATGGGTAGCTTTTCGCCTACCCCAATATTGCCGACGCCGTCAAGCCTTCAGCTCAAGACTGGTTCGATTCCTATAACGGGCGATGTTCTGTACTTCTCATCATCGTCTTTTACTTTCCCGCGCCTTCCTTATTTCAGAAAAACTATAAATCATAGCTTTGAATAACTAAAACATATATAATAAAGTAGATAAATTGTAACTAAAGATGAATGTAAGAGAAAATGAAGCTTATGGAAAATCATAGAACTTTAATGAATACTTAGCCTACCTGAGAAAAGAGATAAGAAGAAAAGAAGCTATTTACGAATTCTAGTATGAAATGGCTTAGGGCCTCAGAGACAGGTAGTCTGTGCGCGGCCCTGGCCTACCACCCATCTCAGTCCGCAGCCCGATGCTGCCATACCACTTTCAAGGATCTATACCTCTTATCAACGTCCTCATTCAATCGTATATGATTTCAGATGACGACGATGAATTCTCTGATGATGATGACTTCTCGTCCTTCTGATGGCGGCTCGTGACATTGCGGATCGGTCGTAGCGACGGCGGCGGGTCTATCAACCACAGCAATATCTTGTTGGAGTTGGTCGCGGGTCTCTTGCCATTGCTGTGCGGGATCAGAGAACGGAACGTCCTTTTGAAAAACCAAACAAGGGCTACCAGGATATCAAGAACATTATAGAAGAGGAGTTGGATCGTCCATGAGACGAATAGAAGGGGTAGTAGCAGTATGCCTCCCACGATCCGCATGCTCTTGCGGAAAATGCCCCCCACGATCCGCATGCTCCTGCGGAAAATAGGAGCAGCTGACGCTGTGGAAAGTCCGTCAGTCGAGGTCCCGTCAGTCGAGGTCCCGTCAGTCGACCACACTGATCCTGCTGGTCTCGTATCGGGGCGTTGCGAGCCTATGGTGTGCCTCGAGGACGCTGCAAGTTCTCGACAGGCGAGTGCCACTCTTCTTGCCGGAAGCTCGATGAGGAGATACGCCATCCAGAACAGGACATGTCGCATTGTGTGGCCGTTCAGAGGCTCATCGACCTTTGCTTTACCATTCAAGGGCTCATTCGGCTCTTGTGAGCCATGCACTCGTTCGTCCCGCCGAGCCTGCTGCTGCTGGCCAATAATGCTGGACTTGAAAACATCCCTGGTGAGCTCCATGGCGCTCCTGGAAAGCCAGTCGACGCCCCTGGAAAACCAGTCGAAGACTGCCAGTAGATGCTTGGCGTTGGTGAGCGTGATCGTGGTGATGGTTAGGGTGACGATGGCAATCAGCGCCATGCTGGCCACCCAGCTGGCCGCTGGATATCCGTTCATGCTGAAGATACTCGCCGCGAATCCGAGCGGGAGGAAAACGATTGTGACATAGGTAAAGGACGCAATATTCTGGTCACTCCGAAATGACAGTTCTGCCCGGGCATCGGCGAGTCGGGTGCTACACATTCGTTGGAGAGATTGTAACTCGTCCAATAGATCTCGTACCTCTCTTTTACGCCATGCTAGCATTTGCTGGCCTCTTGTGATGTCGGCGCGACATCTCTTCTCGTCATTATGTGTCCAGCGCGGCCTCTCCTCGCCTCGGCTTCTCTCGCGAGCCTCCCATTGACGGATTATATCCTGAGCCGAGATGAGATCGTCAATTAAGGCCTGGAGAAGTGGCGCAAAGCCCTCCCAGAGTTTGCTCCAGGACTCGTACGTGTCCATGTTCGGGGTGGACCATCCAAATCCACCTGACTTGATTCCCATTTCAAACTGGACTTCCGTGAAGATCTGTGACGTCCTTAGCGTCACGTGGGCCAACATATTGGAGACCACATGCAACTCGAGGACCTTCCTCTGAAAGACTGAGCTGGTATTAGTCGGTTGGAAGCGCTTAAGGGCACCCGTTGAGCCTGGCAGCATATTTGAATCTTGGAAGGCGAATTTGTGAAGGGTCCAGTATCGGTCAAAGGCATCGCCTTGAAATCGGATTCCCATGGAGTCGCGGTATATTCTCCTGCCTTGAACCCCCGGGAATATCTCGACGTCCTTGATAGCCGCGTCGTCGGTTGACCGCCCGGAGGCGTTTCCCAAAGTGAGGAACCTTAGATGCAGTTCTGTTTCCCAAGTATTATACTCCAGATTGCAGTGGTCTAGCACGAAGTTTTCCCGCCGAAAGTGCCTCCTGAAAAAGTCGAACATGTTCGCCTTCTCGCCGCCCTTGCTTACAATGTAGCATAGGCGCGCTGCTTCAAACTCCAGATGACTGTCATGACCGGTCCAGCTGATAATACGCTTTTTTGCTTTGGCCGCAGTCCTAGGCCTGCGTAGCTGCTCACAAATATACTCGAAAGGTCCATGCTGCAGTGGTGCAACGCTTTCGGCGCTATTTCCCTGGAGATGCTTCCGGCTGGGTAAATCTGCGACACTGAGCCCGCAGTCATTGAGCGCACCAAGGGCATTTGAGGTTTTCGAAGACATCGGTGAATCGAATATCCCAGCCCGGCCCTCCTTGATGTCCCCAGGCTTGAGCCAGGCTGCTTGTAAGACTTCAAATGAGTCCAAGACTGAGATTTCCTCGATCGAGGTCTTGTCATCCTCCTCGATCGAGGTATGGCCATCTTCCTCGACGCTGAAAAACTCTGGATACTTGAAGAGCCATTCATCTTCAACCTCAAAAATGCGATGAGACTTGATAGCTTTGCTGAAATGGATTGCCTTTTTGAGAGGAAGCGGGGGATCCACCGTCAATCGCCTCGCTCTGGCATAATCAACGGCCGAGGTCGGATTTGGAAAAGTAGCCTCCACTAATAATGCCTGCGACGGTTGTTCTAACGGCCTCTGTAGCCTCTCTCCCATGTTGTCAACCTGTGCCTCTTTGGTGTTGATCTTGTCCGCAGGCAGCGCTCCAGTTGATATGGGATCGTCACCACTGGTTCGAGGGCTGAAGTCCACAACTCCCGGTGCTGTCTGCGAAGTCGGGTCTGCACCTCCGTCAATGATCGCCCCGATCGCCCTGGCATGAATGAGAAAGATATATGGTATCTCGAAGGCAGCCTCGTAATAGGAGTCGGCATTCTCTTCCCTGTAGAAAACATCTTGCAACGGACCTTTCGTCGTGAGGTCAAGCCTACCCGGAAATAGCCCATTCTCATTGCTACTCCGAAGAAGTATTTTGGTTGCTACTCGCACCATTTTCGTTTGTTTTCGATGGTTGATTCGATAACCCCTGATCCCAAACATTATCGACAAGGCATATCGAAGAGCGTTGTCCCAGCGACTGTCTTGATTGTTTTCGTGATGACGCTGAGAATCCAGGGTGTTCTTCCACGGCTCATGAAACTTTCCATCCCCAGACCATGACTCCATACCTTGGTCATATAGGAGGGCAGTATCGCGGGCATGAAACAAGAAGCGCGTCTCTCGTGTTGACCTGGTCAGTGCGATCATCTCCTTGTGCAGCGTATCATGTTCTGCTGTGAATTTTCGCAGGACTTCCTCTCGGAACGTCTTGGAAGTCAACCTCCTGAAACGTCGTAGAATACCGTTCTGTTCGATATCGTCTGAACCCGTGAAGACTTGTAGCCTTTGGTCGATCCGCAAGGCTCTGCTGTGCAGCCTTTCCCAGACCCCAAGCCTCTCGTCTCCTATCACGGCCAAAGCCTTCCATATTCAGACCTGGTCATCGAGTCTAAAGATATCAAGCCCTTCTTTCTGCTTGTGATGCCATGTCAGGATACCACGCCTGTCAGATCTTTCGAGCCATCGCATCCAATCCCACGCCCATGGGCTGATGATCTTGCCCATTAGGTCCCAATATTTATGTGCATCGTCCTCAAAAGCGTCTATGAATGCCATGGCTTTGAGGATATGTAATGCCGTGATGTGAAATTCTTCCCGTGACGCCCAAGCCTCTTTCATTCTTGACGGTGTCGGTACTGGCTTGCCAGTTGCCCAGTGGCGCGAGCCAAACACCCCATCCGCTTCGGTCCTGTGCACAGCACACAGCCACTTCAGATGGCCCAGGCAGACACTTTTGATTCTAATAAGAAGATTCTTGACCTGGGTATCGTCTCTGACATGTCTGGGAAGACACATAAGACGCGATGCAACTTCTGTCAAAAATTGAAACATGAAACTATGGACCGCATGTCAGTGCCAGTGTGCTTTGGAGGAATGAGACATCTATGGTGAATATTTCCAAGATTTCTGGCTTACAAACTCGATGATGAGCATATTCTATGGCCTGATATGTCACCACATGTGAGAGCTATGGGCTGCACGTCACCCAGCCCCTCCCTCTCCCAATTGACTGTCTCGGAGTCCTCTGTAGACACATGAGTGGTGACTGGGATCGCACAAACGTCAAGGATGTGCATTAGATTTCGTCGAATCGTGAACTCGATGTGGAACATAATCGAGGGTTTGTCTGATAGTGGCTCATAATCGACAGTAGGCGATGACTACTCCATGGAATCAAATGTCAGCAGTGTCTTCCTGGTTTTGGTACGTTTTCCCGCAACTTACGGAGTTCTCCTTGCCACCGTTTCTTAGCATTTCTAGGTCCCTTTTGTCGTAGTTATATGCCAAATCATCCTTGCCACGGATCTTGGTTATCCATGTGGCGTACCGCGAGACAGCTCTTGCCTCGCTTAGAAGCTTGCTCGGATTCATCTGCCTGAGGGGAATGACAAATTCCTTCCAGTCGGCCAAGGGTTTGCCGACTCGGACCAATTTGTATGCTGTGACTATCTCCATCCGCCTCTCTTTGGTTTCAGGAGTGCTCGACTTACCCTTGAGCGTCTCTTTCCACCGGTATGGGGGCTGTTCCGCACCAAACTGGATTACTTTTCCATCCACAGCCATTGAAACGACTAGGGCAACCCCCTCAGCCGCTTGATCCCTATCGCTGCGAGTGTGACGATCGTCGTTTCGCTTCGACCTATGACCTGCCTGGAAGTCTGTTCCAGCATTTGGCGATGTGTGGTTGAATTTATTCAAGTGAACCCACCCAAACCCTCCTGGGCCAGAGCCTGCGTTCTGGTCGTTCGGAATTGTTTTGTTGAATTCGCAATCTTCTGCCACGTAGTCCAGGTCCCAGATGCACATTTCTTTGCAAAACAGGAATTGAAGATCAATATCAGTATCGCCCATATTCTCTAGGACATACTGCTGGAATACAATCCTGTCTCGAATGATAAATTGGATGGACAATTCGACATTGGCTGAGAAGCACCCTTTCTTATACTCATAGCGGGGCCACCGGTTCTGGAACCATGTCAGACTTGGTGCTGCATCGCGTAACAGCGTCAAATCCAGGAACTTGAGCCCAAAATAATTGGGGAGCGACAACTTTTGGACTTGGCCGAAAGTGCCCGACGCAAGCGAGTGAAGCTGTGGTGTTCTTTCGGTAACCAAGAAAGGCTCTTCGGTACAGCTGTGACCCGCACAAAACATTCCAGAATTTCCAGCGCCAAGGTAGTCGCTGAATTGTACGAGCTGTCCGTAAGCCCCAGCGGTGGCGGTTGTACCATAGTCACCAAACGATGCGGGGCACCTAGGACTGGAGGAGGATACCCAAGCTTCGCATTCTGAAGGTCTTGGAACGAAGGGCTGCTGGTCCAGTGAAGATTCTTCGGATAGGTTTGTTTTCTGATTAGTTATTGAGCCACCGGCCGTCGAGTTGGCATCACTCACCACAAATGAAAGCGGCAATACTATTGGTGGTCTGGTCACCTTCATGCCAGCACCTGAATGTCGGCAACGATGAGGGGGTTTCCGAAGAATCCGGCTTTGGTTCGTGGTTGGAGTCATCTTTTTCTGGCATTTTGTCACTGTTGAAGGGCCAAGTGTGACTGAATCTGACTTATTCGTGTTTTTCGTGTCTGTCCGGGACGATTGAGCGCTTTCGCCGTTTGTGGAGTTACATAAATTGGCCATCGCGCTACCTGTGTCAGGTTCCAAGCATTCCTTTATCTCTTTCCCAGGTCTGGTTGGGCCTGAATCGGAAGTGAAAATCTTACATGCATAGAGCTAGGCCCTTGTTGATTGTGGCGTTCGCTTTAACGATGCTGTACCACTATTGTCTGCATATTATCTCAACAAAAAACAACGAATAGCATTATGGACGCTCGATACTTTTCCTCTTGTCCTGGCAAGGATCATCGGCCTGTCGGTATCAGTGCATGCTTGAGCACGTTTGGGCCTTCCTGGTTGTCCTTAGCATTGTATTCTCGTTCTGGAAGTTGACCTTAGACCTCGCGTCATCGGCGCTTGAACAAGCAAAATTCACATGCCTGCAGGTTGATAGAAGTGTCCCAGCTAGTCAAAGGGGCCCATACTGAAATGCTTCTCTGAATTGCATGACGAGGCAGTGTTACTTTTGTCACTCTCTTGTGGAGCTGTTGGGTATGTCCAGATACCAAGATCTCCACTGTGCTTGCAAGAGCTGATAGATATCTCTGTCAGACTCAAGCTCACGGCCGCAAACCGAGCGTATTTAATAGAGCCACAATGGAACCCGGCGATAGAAGGCCAAGCTCTCGCGAGGGTACATAGACTTGGGCAGACAAAGCCTGTCGTGACAGTCCGCTTCTGCGTCAAGGAGTATATTGAGAGGGTTGATCGAACTTTGTGCTCCTGTTGTTATCTTGTTGTCTCTAACACTGTATATTCAGTATTTCCGGCAGTTACAAGAGGCGAAACAAGAACTGGTCGCATACTTCTGTCATCAAACCCTTTAGAAGCAAACAGCATGGTGATGGTGAGCTGCCAACTCTGGGATGCACGTAGGGTCTATGAAATACTAACAACCCAAAAAGGAGTTAAGAAGGGTTCTATCATGAGATCGGTTATTCGCACCCACCAAAATGGAGGGTACACCCAAATCCATGGCATACCCTCCTATGTGATAACCTCCTATGTGATAACCTCCCATGTGATAATATCCAATAGGACAAGCCTGTGAGTGAGCTGGTTTGGTGCTAACTCGAGCAATTTGATCTCCGATTTACAAACATATTAATATGGGTATACCCTCCGTTTTACCGATTGCAAATACCCGATCCCTTTATCATACACAAGGGTTCGAAATGTATCAGTGGCAAGTGGAAGGCTATTGGGACCTTGCATTTATCAATGCTCAAAGAACTTCATTGCCATTGTAAATGTTTCCATCTAGGCTTTAATACCTTCGTATTGTCTAACGTGTGCAGTGGCTATGCAGATCAATGTCATCTTATGCATATCCGAGACCTGGGCAGAACCGAATCAGTGCCTTCCATGTGCAGTGCCGTCACCAAATATTGGGCTCCAAGGGATGAAGGCCCGGAATCTTAAAGTACTCGGGTAGCCATGCTGTAATCCAACACATCGTTACGCGCCCGAGATCAATTTCCTCTCAGTGAGCTTCACCCTAAGGGGGTCTTTGCACCAGACAACTAGCACGCGGCCATCGTCCAGCCAGCCCTCTTGCCCAGGCTCAAGCTCGATGTCGAAGCGGAACAGCAATCGCGAGATAGCCACCCTGAGCTCAGATGATGCAAGGTTCTTGCCCACACAGTCTCTCACGCCGAAGCTGAAGGGGTCTATTTACGAGATGCATAGGTCAGCTAATGGTCAAGAACGGACCGGGACGGTGGTTTCCGGAGGGAGAGAGCATAGACTCAGAGAGGGGATCTCAAAGAGAGCGGGAAAATCCCAGGAAGGGCGGCGCAAAAGCGGGGCAAATGGGTCTGCTACTTACGGAAGCACTGCTTGTTGTCGTTGGCAAAGACAGGGTCGTACAGCTCGTGGCTGGTGGGTAGCCATCGCTCCGGTCGGAAGTTGTCAGGGTCGTGGAAGTTGTCTGCGTTGTGATAGGTTGCCCATTGGAAAACGGTGATAACAGTCTGGGGTTGAACACGGCACCGTTAGTATATGATGGTGTGTTGGTCATGTGTGATGAAGCACATGGGCAAACGCTGTGACGGGGTATAAGGAATGGAGACGAGAAGCATCCTTGATTACTCACCCCCTTGGGAATATGCTCCCCTTCAAGTTCCGCGCCAGGGCTCACCCGCGGAGGGGTCTGCGCCGCAGGCGGGTACATTCTGAGGATCTCATCAATCGTGGCCATGAGGTAGGGCAGGCGAGCAGTAGTCTTCATGTCGATCTCGGCCTCTTCGGCGAATGCGCCTCGAATCTCGGCGACCAGTCTGTGATAGTGGTGGCGGAACTTGGCCTGTCCAAGGTGCCAGGTCAGTCCTGACAGCGCCGTTGCGGTGGTCTCGCTGCCGGCAGAGATGATCAAGGGCGTATTGGTAGCAAGGTCGCTGTCCAGGAAACCCGGCTGGCCGTCGCGGTTCTTTCGCAGCATATAGGTCATGAAGTCCCGTCGGCCACCAGGGCTCTCTCCCTGAGACTTTCTTGCCAGAGCCTTCTCGACCGCAAATTTCCGACCCTCCGCTTCCAGCTTGATGGACTTGGCCGAACTGCCGAAGGTCTTCATGATCGGACGGAGCCAGGGGAACTGCTGGCTGAGACGATAGAAGCCGCTGGCGACGACAGTCTCGAAGATGGCCGCAACCCATGGGTGGTAGTCACCCTTTTCGATGCATCCAAAACTCTCCGCGAACACGAGATCGCCGATGATATCGAAGGTCAGGAAGTTGAACCATGGGATGATGTTGAAGGTCTCTCCGCTTTTCTTGCTCAGTTGAGAGAGCCAGAGACCAATGTACTTCTGCACAATTGGCTCTTGCTCGTACATGCTTTCGGTGCTGAAGGCATGGTTGAGTTGTCGCCGCAATCGCTTGTGGTGCTCGTGGGTCCCACCGACTAATAAGCGTTAGCCATTTGTGTCTGACTGGTCTTGCTTTGATACGATTCGGAGCATTCCAAAGCAAACAAATCAGTGGAGCCGAGAACGGTGACGATGCAACTTACTCAAGCTGGTCTCGTCCCCTGGGTGGTAGAAGCCGCGCTGCTTGGGCCATTCGGTCTTGCCAGGTCGGTGTTGGAATACTTGTGGCCAGGCAATAGAGCCGTCTACCGACAGATGATCTGGTGCCACGCGAACAATCGGCCCGTATTTATCGTACAAGTGTTTGGATTCGAGCGTCAGTGTGCCGGTCACATTGCCCTTCCATTGAAAGGGTATGTTGGATGCTGCATAGAGCTTGGGTCCCGGGTATTTGGCCAAGGGATGAAAGTATAGGCGATAGACGACGATGCCAACGCGCCAAAGGACAAATACCTATACAAAAGAGTTCTTGTAAGTCGCCGTACGGGTGAAATAGTTTCGTAAGTGTGTCTTTGCATGAGCTTCAGTTGACTTACGGCGCCTACTACGAAGCCCAAGGCCGGGAGACCCCTGATTGACGCACTGCCGTCGCCAATGCCACCTGGCAGAACGGTTTTTAGTGAAGGCGGCATGGTTTCTGAGCTGGTGTCTGCGGTAATGCAGAACTTCTCGATTTACTCTATGAAGGAAAAAGGAGGATGTAGGCAGGTCACGACGATACAACGGTGTGGGAAACAGAACTGCCATATACTTCATGTCCCAAGGGGCTGGTCTCGTACACATCCCGGTTGAATTATGAACCGGGATGACAAACTTCGCTGAATCTTGACGTAGTTGCTCCCAGTGACATGTGCACCTGTCAAACAGTTCAACGGTGTCTTCGTCGGCCCCGAGCAGGGAAGCAGGCGGGTCCCTCGTTTTCTGTCTCCCTCTCTGCTGTGCAAATGCCAGTGCCAATGCCACTCCCATCTACCCCACCTCCAAACGCCATGCCTGCACGTCATGACAGTGCGGTGGAAGTTGCCGCTATCAATCGGATTAGAATTCCGATTCAGCCTTTGAGATGGCGGCCGCCGGGAGGCTGGATATGCATGTCCCGTTGCAATAACGACACTGAGTTGCATTGACAAGCAGTGTGCTACATACCTGCACCTATGGTGCTATTTGATTTGGAAGAAGAATACTACTCTCCCCTCGTCTGACATGTCACACTGCCTCTACATGTGAACTTTTGAGAGTGAAAAGGCAAAGAATTGAGATGCTCGTGACGAGTCACATCCCGGTCAGGGTGTTACTAAGCTTAAGATAGCTAGCTGCCACGGCAGACGCACAGCAGCAGTACCAAAACACCAAGTTCGCAGAATATGTTCGCATATTCTTTCCTCCTCTTCTGACAGAACACCAGATCTGGCTCCGGTGAGGCACTCCCCGCGTGTGTGGCGAATGCCGGACCAATAGAGCCACCCGACTGCCCGAAATATCAAGATCTAGACCATGCATTCTTATCCTGAATGGAACAATACAATCTCTGATACAATGCGGGGACAGAAATCAGGTCATGTATTGCGTACCAGCCCAATCGATGGCGGCAGTCCAAGCAGGGCCTGCAGATTCGTGGAACGGCCCGCACGGCACCGATTCGGGGCCGCACGCCGTTGAGTAGGGCTGGCGAATCGGCGGCAGAGTCGGCGTTGGCGCCCCCCACGGGTTCCACTTGCGCTTCGTTTCGCTCACGACGCCAACGTGCCAGAGGAGGAACAGCCACCGTAGAGCTGTACAGTGATCTATGACATGGAGTCGATTAATAATGACACTGCCTGTGCAATGCCTGTGGGAACATCGATCCCGGAACACCAGGTTGAGAGTGGCGTCCTGGGAGCGGTCCAAGTTCTGAGCCAGAAACAAACTTACTTGGGTACTATCTAACCACTGTTATCGGCAATGTGTGTTTTTTTTAAACGCTGGGTCTTGAGCGTTTACGACTGTATGAAGGCGCTGCGTATGGCTACGGCTGTATACGGAATAGAAACGGAACCAGTTACTTGGGTACGTTACTGGAGGACTTGGGGTCAGAACTCAAATTTTGATCCTTTTGATAAGCACTTATGTTGGTAATACTTCGCTGTGTTCTTACCAAGGGGTGTGCACATGTGCACTCGGACGTATATTCTTCATCCCATCAATGCTACTAATACTACAAATGCCCACTCCGGGGGAATTTTGCAATCGACAAATATCAAGACCTCGAAATATAAGAACGCCGTCAACCCTGCAGTTCAACAGTGTGTTCCTGGCTCAAAGCCTCATGCACTGGCAGTTCTCGTGTTGACTCGGCCGCCAGCAGCTCGAGTGGCTGCGGGGTGTGTGGCTCTGGCCTGATAAACGATGACTGCTCCTGGCTTGGTGCACTATCCGGCTTGTGGGGCGAAGCGGTATTCTTGGCCCTATTCGTCCTCCTTTTCTTCACGCACCAAAAGACCCCGATTGCTACACTAGCAAAGCCCACCAGAGTGCCAATAATGATCCCAGCAATGGCACCACCAGGAATTTCGCTTGTGGTTGGCGGGTTCACGTCCTCAGCCCTCCAGTTGATTTGAATTCTACGCTTTTATAGTGAGCCTGCGGTAGGGGTGATATAAAGATTCAAAAGGTTGAGAGGGGAGTAGAAGGGGAGCGAAAATTCTTTCCGGTTCCACTTACAAAGGAGCGAAGACCTCGAAGGTCGTCACGGTACCGGTGTAGGTTGATGTCGCCGAACCCGTAGAAGTGTACGTGTATGTCCACGGTAGCACCTCCGAGGCTGGCTCAGACGCGACTCCATCCGTGGTAGGCGTACATGGAACTACTTCTATCGCTGTTGAGGTCGCTACTGACCGACATGTCTGAGCCCAATTAAACGTCTCGCCGTTTTTATCAACCGGTTGGATAAAGTGGCAGGTATAATCGCTGTGATAAAAGCATGGTCTGTCATAATCATATTTTTCTATAACAATGGTCCGTCTTAAGATAAAGCCTACCTGGGACAGCATCCAGCAGCAGTCTCGCCTGCAACCAAGTTAAACTGTGGCGATGACCAGGCAGTTAAGTCTTCCTTGTCAGTGGCATGACAAGCAGTTGTAAATCCAGAAGGGCATAAGGTGCCAGGCGAATAGAACCCCCAGCCGCTGAACCAGCCAGAATTTGGGAAGTTGGGGGCATTAGCAGTCCTTGAAGGCCAGCAGCTAGGATCGTCTGACACCCAATTTTGGTCGGCGAGACAGGTTTTTCCTTGGAATCCTTGGAATCCGTAATGCAATGGTCCAGTAGCACTGGGAACTTGCACAGAGAAGCAGTGCGCTGGTGGAGTAAATAGTGTGGTGAGAGTGCCAAGTATGGGGCGTGTTGTCTCCGACATGTTGATTGTGTCAAAGTACATAAGTTGTATCTGCAAGGCTGTTTAGCTGAGACTAATTTATTTAAGGCGTTCGAAGGTTCGGTCTTCGGTGAAGAGAATAATCTAGGGGGTCGGCGCTTTTAATCAACCGAAGAAAGGTAAAGGAAGATGGCCGTCTAGGGAGAGATACTGACCTAGGTACACGTCATGCAGGCTTCAGCCGATATTATTGTGAGGTGCACGCAGCGCCATTATACACGATTAGAACGCGAGTTGCCGATCTGATACTGAGAAGTGTGCTTTATTATCGTGGTGCATGACTGTGGCGCGAATGGACTGTCAGGAGGCTTGATAAACATGGAGATATCCAAGTTGTACTGGCTTACAACCCGCCGGCTACTTTTCTAACTTTAGGTGGGCGCAAATATACCTCACCGGCTACAAGGCTTAGTAGCACTACATAAGCCTATTATTAGAAGTGTGTTTGATCACATGAGCAATGAGTTCTAACGATGTACGATGAATCAATCTCGGCCAACCGATGATTGTTACACTGCATCCAAATGTCGAACCTCTATGATTTCTTCGACTTCTAACGTTCTATCGATAAATATTACGCCCTTCCTGAGATTTTATTATACCACTGGTATGGGAGACGAGTTTCCGCTTATTGCGTATATCGTTAAACATCCACCGTTCGGCCCTCGTTCCCCATTGCTAAGCTAGCACCACGTAGCCAGCAGTACCGATGCTTGGGGGCCAAATTCGAATCAGAACCTGCAGGGTGGCTTGCATGGGGCGTTCACAATTACGTGAAAGCGGCCGATGGTTACAGCGTATCAAAAACATCTCTCAATCAGTCTGCTTTTTCGCCTCCGTCTAGCCTTCTGTGTGGTCTGGTGAGGCGGAAAGTCCTTTGCCGCACTACCATTGGGATGAGATGAGCGGGTTGTGTATTGGTCAATACTTAGCCATCACCACATGCTCCACGGGCAGATAAAGTATGAATTTATGGAACGGCTTCACAAAATAAGCCCATTGCTAGCGTACACCAAATGAGATAGGCATGTCACTTTGTGTCTGATATCCTGCTTCTGTAGTTATGGGTCCACACCAATGGCCGAGGCGCGACAACCCCTCGCAACTGTGTGCTGTACATGTGTGTGATGATGATGCAAGGAGAGGAAATGACTCAAGTTGCAGCCAATTTCCTAACAAATGTAGATTAATCAAAGTTCTCGAGACTCTATCCTGTTATCACCGGTCCACGCGCTATATCAAGACCATCTCGTCAAGTGGTGTCATTTTGAGCATGTCTTGCAGCTCTCCGTTCATGACTCCAGGCACAAATATCGGCCCGACCAGCTTAAAACATCGCGAGCCACATGGGCGGAGTACAAGTGGAAACACAATACCGGAGACAAGGACTACAGCGTCACCAGTCATAACAGAAGTCCCACCAAAGGCAATTCCCCCGTGGCACATTGCTGCACTCTCACAGCGTACTGCACTCAATCTCTCTAGCCAAAGTGTTCTGATCAGTAGTTGATGACCTGCTCGGATACCGTTGTCCTTTGATAGCATGAGCTCGAACCCCTCAACTCCCTGGGTCAGGCTCGTGCTCTTCCGCAAGACATGCCACCAATTCCTCATGGCGGTTTCCACAGCTCCGTACGTCTGTCTTGTCAGCACGGCGAGTAGATTATTGACGTAATACTGGTCATATTCGGACATGTCAGAGATTGCGTCATACAACGCAGAGTTCAGCATACGGGGTCCGACTCCTAAAGTGTCCGTCTTTCGCGGCGCGAAATGAGATGAAATGGAAGTCAAGGACACGCCGTAAATGCAAAGTCTCTTCCCATTTTCGCGGAACTCCCATAATGGTTTCGTACCGGGCATCGGCCCTCGGAATTTGAGCTGCTCTAACCCGATAGCATCGCGTGACCAGAGTGGCAGCGCCCGGACAGCATCTACACTTACTCGTTAGTAATACCCGACTCTGCAGGAGTCCAAAAGCGTACCAATAATCCAGAGGGGTGTGGGGCATATTGAATATCTTCCAAAATACCGCCTGATCGCCCCTAAATCATAATAGTAGACGGCTTTTCCCAAGACCTGAGGCTCTTTCGACCTCCAGTCGATGACCCATGATGGTTCAGCCTTCAAGCTGCTCGTTTGAGCGTCGGCCAACAGAAGAATGTCAAGCGATCGTGTCGTTTCGATCAAACTGGCGCTTAGCTTTCGGTAAATGATATCGATAGAAAGACTCCCTGTTCCCTTGAGCAATTTGCCGTTGCTGAGTATGCCTGATATTCCGTAAAACAGGTCTCTCGGGTCCGATGCATTCCGATTCCGCAGTTCTTCCACAATAGGATGCTGCGCCATTTGCACACTCTGCACACGTGAACCGGGGGATTTAATAGTCATCCCATGACGCGTGACCAAGAAAAAAAGCAATGCCAGCGCAAACCAGTGTCCAGACCTTAGTAAACAGTGAGGCTTGCGTTCCGGCTGTAGTATTGCTCCGAGGGTCCAAAGTGACAACATCGGAATCCCGTAATAGGCCAATTAGAAATAAATACCAAATATGACCTCCAATGTAGATCTTTGTGGGCTGTGTCGGGACTTTTCAAGCTGGCTATACACCTTGGGTAGCTTCATGTCGTGTTGACTAGTTCTGTTTCTATTCCGTATATAGCCGTAGCTATATACAGCACCTTTATATAGTTATAAATACTTAAGATCTAGTATTTAAAAAAGTATATATTACTAATAATAGTAGTTAGATATAATAAGTAGATATATAGCCTTAGCCTTATAATATATAGATAAGGCTAGAGAGAACTACTCTTAATAGTACTATTAACTAAAGTAATAGTAAAGTAGTTATATAAGGAGGTAAGAATAGTCTTAAGATAATCCTTATATAAGCTTATAGTTCTATAAAGAAAATTATAGCTAAAAACTTATTCCTCTACTACTAATATATATATATATATAATCCTAAGAACCTCTAATAAAAATATAGCTTAAAGAAAGAAGACCCTTACTAGGTAAGCTTATATAATAACCTTTATCTTAGTATATAGCTAACTTTAAAAGAAGTTAAGATAAAGAAATAATTTAAAATAGCCTATCCTTAAGACTTCTATAATAAACTCTTTACTCTTTTAGAAGAGGTACTAAGAGAAGTTTATAAGCTAATAAAGAGAGATTAGAATAAACTTATACTCCTTTATATCTATACTCTTATTATAAATAATAAAGGCCTTCTAAAGTTAATTATAAAGGAGAATTTTAAGGTATATCTATAAGAGAAGTACTAGGATATATATAAAGAGGTTAAAACGTTGATATATAGGCTCTAGGGGGAAGAAATAAGTAACTAAGTAGATAGATAGACAGTTAAAAGGATGAATATAGTGTGGCCGAAGCCCATGTCGTGTTGAAATGACTGATTAAGGTCGGTACTATTCCCTTTGGGGTTTGCAACCCACCAGCGTACCAGGTCGGCCAAGTTGAGCCATGGAGTGTGCGAATCGTACAACCAAAACGCCATGAGACCTGCACTTGAGAATTTTAGATTTCGCAGAGCACAAGCGAAGTCCGCAAAGGCTACTGACTTCTCTCCACAGATGAAAACACCGTAGTGAGATAGTAAGCATTCTTGCAAAGTCCAGAGTCGCGTGATCCAAGGACGACTGAATATTTCAGCAAGACCAGCCTGGTTTGGACGAGACTGCAAGGACAAAAGGCTCAGCGAAGATTTGGCAACGGCTCTGACCACGCCGACCATGCCATCTGTGCCGGTCAACTGTGAACTTGTTGACAAGAAGTCCATGGCCTCATCGGTACCATTCCGGGCCTCTCCTAGCCAGAAATATGTCACACAAGCCGACGTGTAAATTCTTCGCATTAGGGGTATTTGTTGTTGCTTCTCACCGTCATTCCTCTGGTCGATACATATCGAATCCACCCATATCGCCGGACGCCCCCACATCGCGAGCCGTGCTCTCATCTTCCTGACATGCCACAGAGCCGACCAGCAATTTGGCCCAAGGCGAGCCTCGTGCTCATGACCAGTACACTGGATAACAAGACGATTTGGACGCTCTGAGGTACCCGGGTCTTCTTGGGCCCAAACGTACGATAATGCCGCATATGTCTGGTCTGTTGATAGACTGATCACACGAAGACTGCAGTATAGCACCGAATTTTCGATCGAAACGAATGGAAAGCCGCGATGCAAGTCAAGCACGCGAATCTGCTTTCCTGGGTGTGCAAGTGGTATGCATTGGTGCACTGATCGAGTCGGAATCTCAGGGACCTCTTCGTACCCGTATTGAGGCATCGCAAATGCCTTAGCTTGGATGGTAGGCATGTTGCTTATCCGTTAGCAATGGGGCTTTGGAGGATGTAATGATCAATCGGAAGCCGAAATCAGTATTTTCAAAAATGTTTTTTCGATTCTCTAGCTCCTCAGAGCGAAAGTAGCTTTTATCTTCTTAGACTTTTGAAGTCTAGACTCCTCGCAACCTGACTGCTAGAGCAGAGCCTTGCGATACGAAACATGCTGTGCGCCCATGACCGCATATCGCCAGATCACCTGGGCAAGGTGCCCCTGGTAGCGTGGTCATTTTTCTACACCTTTCTGAGGAGCTGGACCGGCCGGTATCTATTGGTCTACATTTGTACAAAAGTATGCAGAACAGGAAAACGGAAAGATCAGCAGTGTTTCTGACCACCATGGGTTGCCTCAATTTCCACCGTACTGATATCCTGCCGGCAGCCATGGTCCTAGTCGTGTCGTCTCTGGAGCCGCTAACGCTCGCTTGGAGGAATCGTTGGGGTCCAGCTTGCCACCTTGATGATGATGGGCACATGTCATTTTGTCATGCACCCAGTCCCCTCTCTCACGCTGCTAGCCCATCGTCCATCTGGGTCTCGGCCAGTCTCCTCTTGGAAGCAGCCTGGCAGAAGCGTGGGACTGCCTTGTGCTACAAGCCCCGCTCACCCAGCTGAGAGCCTAATACAGGACAAGCACTCTGATGTCTGCCTTGCCAGCTCACGTCTAAAGGTTTGTTGGAGGCTATGTGAGTCCAGACCAAGTGAAAGCCAATTTGCGAAAAGGTAACTTGAGGAGCGAGGGCACGTACCTAAGTAGATGCCGGTTGATGTTATGCTAGCTAGGGGCGCCAGGTGCACGATTCCCTGTCCTGGCCGCGGAATAAACAACATACCATTCAGGTTCGTACGCAATGCACACCAGCAGTGATCCTCACTGAGAGAAGTAATTCAGCTGTGCCTCTGAACACATATTCCATCACAATGCCGACTTTGAATCACTCACGGCAATACAAAGTTCACTCCGGAAGCAGCAAAAGCGCATTTCTGGACTACGAGAGAATGGGGTCCGTCACCTGTTCAAGGCTGGCCAAAGTCAAGAACGTTACCTTTACACCTGGGCAGGGGCATATGATAGATTCTAGTTTGCGCGTTCTTTAACTTGACCGTAAATATAGACCTAAGTAATAGGAAATTACGTACATGTTAGGGGCTTTATTGAAATGTCCATGTCTCCTGGTTCTGTCAGTAGGAGTCAACTGGTCTCAATCCTTCTGATTGTAGTGGCCAGTGGCATACTCCTTTGTGAGATGACACTCTAGGTACGTCTACAACACAATTATTGGGTAAGGAATTTTTTATTTTTGGCTGACTTTCTAGGACGGATGCGCACACATCGACATTCTTGGTCGAGGGATGGAAAAATTCCAGCCGTTGCCTGGAAGACGACCCCGAGATAGAGACAAACACTGGCAGAAGTCGAAATTATGGCCCGCAAATCCACCTTGATTGACACCGTGCATTCATCTGATAACAGGGGAATGGTGAGCCGAATAGCTGAAGCACGCCAAAATATCAACTTCTGGTCACGCAAAGCAGACTAGCAGTGTACAACTCCATTTGACACAACGCCATCGCCACTCTGCCACAAACTCAGAAATGGGACCCAAGAGAGCAAAGACAGTTTGCAAGCGGTCGGTAAGTGGACTGTTGAGAGTTTCGAGATCCGAGGCAATGTATCAACAAGTCAATACTGACTGACGCCTCTCAGTATTCTCCCGATCCTCCCGCTCATGGTAGTGACACGACCCCATCCCCGATGCAGGTCCGCAGCCATGCCAAACGAGCTCTAGTCTCACGGTCAACATCTCCGCCACCCCGGGGAATGTGTGGTGGAGCATTCAGGACAACTCGATCTCCTTCGTTAAATGTATGGATCAACCAATGATGCCTCTGTCCAGCCTTTGAAAGAAGTCGTCGCGCTAATAGTTTAGCAAAAATGTACAAGAGCAGGAGCCCGAGGAAGAGGGCAAGCGAGCTCCATGCCGCGAGCATGAGCCCAACCATGAGGAGTGTATCGACTGGTTCATAGAGGTGGCGATGGAGAGGCCCAAGGGCGTGCTCTGGCGTGCAAACGAGGACAAGCTGAGCAAGGCGAACCTGTGGGAGTTCCTCATCTTCGGCCAGCACCTGTACGCTGGGATGAAGCAACAGTACGGCATCTATCACAACACTGCCCTTGTCGAAAAGACTGTGTAGAACGCTGCAAAGGGGCTGACGCCTCTGGGCCAGTGCGATGAGTTCCCGTGGGACCGACTGGCTCCGATACGCTGTGACTCATGCTCGAGGGTCATCGTGGAGGACCTCGATTCCCTTAGTCCACGGCGTCCTTGGAATACTCCGCCGATGACGGATGCTGAAGTTTATAAGTTGAACCGGGATGCGCAGGCCTTTTGGAGCGGGCAGGTGTGGGTTTAGGTAGTCACGTTCACCACCTCAAGCCCCTCTTGGCCCCGAGCACAAGAATGTGAGACCCTGATTCATTAGGCGCTACGCGCTGCCGAGGACTGAATATTGGAGCAAAGTATACAGAGGAGAAGTACATGCCTCTCCTCAGCACTGTTCGCCGTAGGTGATACTCACGAATACCTTTTGACTTCAACATTGTGGTCATCCAGCTGTCAGGACATCAAGAGAATATATTTATGAAGGTATTCAGGTGGCCAAGTATCTGTATTATAATTTGTCTCAATCGGTCTAATTCCTTAAACAGATGTGCCCTTGATCCTGATGTATTTGTCTAGTCAAACTCTATGGGACAGTAATTTACAAGTATTGAAGCAGAGAAAATCCACCTGAACCATCTAACACTCTAAATGTTCGACATGCATTCTAATCACCATCAGTATATCTGTCTCACAACATTCGTGGCTTAGCAGGACTGAATCAAGACCAGTCACCGTCGTCGACAATAGTGGCTCCCCGCGCAGCCGCTTCCTCAAACTCCTTGGTAGTCCAGATCTTGAAGTTGAAACCCGGAGGATAGTTTGTGTTGTCAAAGGAGCTGCCAATTAGGAGGTGGTTGGCGCATTTGCCATACATCTCATAGGTATACTGCTCAGGATCGTGTTTAGCAACCCATTCGCTGACCATGGGAAACTTGGGGTGAGTTCCCTCCTTTGCGGGTTCAATGGTCGTCTCGTGATATTGTTGGCGGTTCTTGAAACCAATCTTCTGCGCGCAAGTAACTCTCTCAAATCTGGATAGATCACACAATCGAAAGTTAGCCAAACACTGGGTAAATGGCATTCTTTCATGACATACCGCAATTTGTTGTGCACCTTGACAGCTAGAGCCAAGTTTTGCTTCCCACCAAGCTGCAAGCATGAAGCCAGGGAGTAGCCGTCTTCCATGGCCATGCTGGCGCCTGCGGCCGAGGTTGGGATGAACGAATGGGCTGCGTCTCCGATCTGGACAACTCTGCAGTGTTCGGACGCCCACCTCGGATCGGGATCACGCCACAAGATCTTGTAGTCGACTGCACCCATCTCAGGAGTAGTCTTGATCAGTTCAACGAGCCAGGGAGTCCAACCCTCGACGTACTTCAACGCCTCTTTGGGATCAGTCGGAGGCGCGCGATCCTTGCCATTAGGGTCCAAGTCCTACAGCAAAAATGGGGTCAGTCTGAATGTCCTCACCGCATCTTTTGTGACGTACCTTGTGTGTGAGCATCCACGAGACCACATTGCCACTGCGCCCAGTGATGACGTGCGCGCCTGGCCCGACGACGCCTGTGTTTGAGCTTTGCACATCCTCGTAGTGTTTGAGGAGAGGGTTCTGAAGGGCCAGTTCAACCGGATATGTCGCACGCAGCATCGCAAATCCCGAGCTCGATGGCTGATCACGGTACCCTTTGATCAAGTTACCGGCTCTTGAGCCAACGCCATCAGCAGCAACCACAAGGTCGGCAGTAAGCCTAGCTCCGCTTTCAAGAATGACCCCGCCCTTGTCGGCGTGTTCGAAGTATCCCATGACCCGGGCATCGAGTCGAACGTCAATACCCAAGTGCAGCACATACTGGTAGAGCAAGAAGTGGAAGTCGGACCGCGTCGTGCTCAAGCCGAACGAGACATCGCCCAGATACTCGTTTTTGTGATTGACCATGTGTCCAACCTGGGGGATGCGCAATCTTCGGCATACGTCTAGGAATTCTGGCCATTTCTGAGGTGTTCTCAACGCAGATTCTTGAATGGCGATAAAGTCGCCTGAAGGTTGTGAGCCTTCTTTGCTGATCGAATAGCGCTGTCATGATTGACCTACCATAGTCATTGAAATGGGGCCGGCGGTCAATGATATGAACGTCATGACCCTTTCGGTAAGCTTCGATGGCAAAAGTGAGACCACCAAGGCCAGCTCCCACGACGAGTATGTCGATGCCACTGGATGGGTATCGATCAAAGGTAGGGGTTCCTTCAAACGGGTTCTTGGCGGCTGTCATGGTGAAGTTGGGCGAGGAGATAAATAGATGGATGCTAATGACTTTGGGTTTCTGTAAAACACACTAGAAATCTTGACAGAACCATGGCTTTTAAGCTTAACTTAAATAAAGTCAGAGGACTGGCGGTCGTATTGAATATGAAGCCCTCAAGACCACACCCGCGCTGGGTTCCGTGGAGCGTCTCTGGGTTCCGACCAGCCCCTGAATCACCTACCTGCATGAGAAGGAGGCCGACAGCATCAGCAGCGACGACATTGCTAGCACTGCATAGTATTGCCACGGGTTCGGCCAGGTCCCATCCTCCGAATCATTGATAATCATTGATAATCCAGCTAATACTATTCCAATGATGTTGTCAATGGTCTCCGCTTCAAAGAGCATGGACCAATTCGGAGACTCGGTAGAGCCCGAGTTATGGTGTCGGTCGTCCCTTTGAACCGTGCCAGTCACGATTTGCCTCCACTTGCCTTCTTTACATGTCGGCACAATTAGTAGAGTTGATGCAAAGCTGCCGTATAGGTCCTTTGCCAAATACGGCAACCGCAGTGTACTTCTCCGAAAATCGAGATGTGAGGGCTCAAGTGTATATCATACAAGCCTCCCAGATGACGGCAAAGCTTATTGACACGCAAGAAGGACACCGATATGATTTCAGAGCCACTGTACCATGTGCATGTTGTTACTGATACAAAGTTGAAATGATAGTAATGCCGCAATAAGCTTGATGTACTGTCACTACATTCATACCCAATCTACTAGTACTAGCAAGGTTGGGCAAGGGGGCCAAGTCTCGCTCTACTCTCCCTTCTTTTCTTTCTCTTTCATCAACTTTATCTAATTGGCTATCTGCCAGGTCTCTCCTTCAACTTGGCTGTGGATGAAATGGAGTTTACGGAAATATGGAATTACGGAATTCCGGGAACGGCCTTACTCTCTGGCCGACTCAGATGCCACGGTACCCACTGGCCGTTGTGGCCCACTGTACATAAACCCAGAGGCTTCGCCGGCGAGACTAAGCCCGTGGGCTCTTGCTCTCCTCGCGCAATATTAAATTGATACCATCGACCTACCTACGAGGACGGTGACAGGATGTTAGGCAGACTGTGGGAAGAGGGCGCCATCGAGTTTTGTGGACTGCGTCTTGGGCGCAGCAATTACTGATTCCGCCGCACCGTCCATACACCCTGCGCGTCGCGAGGAAAATACATCGGAAGCTGGAAATCTCGTTCCTCTATGATACGACTCGACCGCTCGCTTTCCTCGTCTAAGCTACTTGGTAATACTAGCCTCTTCCTCAAGAAGACACGGAAAATGTGTTTTTGAAATCAGATTCTTCTGCACTGCTGTTATCCGTCTCCTTTCTTTCACGAGGGCCATACTCGGAACAACTACATTCAGCTGCATTTATAACATGTTCCATTGGTTCAATCGGTTGGTGTTGGCGAATACGTCCAGTCTTGGGCGGGCTAACATGGATTCAATGTTGTGCCTAGATTGATGGCAGGAACCTGCAATGCATCTTCCACAACTTGAACATGCAAGGAAGCCCTAGCATAATGACCGACCTCTCGATCTGCCGCGGCTGTGGCGGTACCCGCTCTTCAAAGCTCGAGTCTCAGGGATTGGCATTCACAGGCAGGTAAATAGTCCATGAAATCAGATCAGCAAGCTGCAGGAAGACAACTCTTACTGCAGCTCGGAGTCTCTGTATCAATAGTTGACATGGTGACATCAAAGACACCAGGCCATGTCTTGAAATCAAGAGACATCTCTATCAAAGCCTTTCTCAGAATTGCCGATAGTGTGGACGAGTTAAATAATTCCTAGCCTTGCCTATGTGTTATAAGGCTGAGGCCGTGTGCCTACTCACTGTAATTAGTTCAGATATTAGATATAAGATCAGATATTCACACCTATAAAAACAGATAGTACACCTATACAAGCTAGGTCCCCACCGCTACAGCCAATCAGAGCACTTTATTTAATACCAACTCATCTATATACCACCCACACCAAGTACTTTTTATACCCCTAACCTACAGGCCTACTAATCTCCCTTTACCTACTAGATAATACTCCCTTACTAACTACTAACAACATATAATATATAAATTTTTCTTCTTATAATTAATTATTCTACTATTATAAGGATATCTTTAGTAGTTAGAATTAAAATTTCTAGTATTATAGTTATCTAACAGGATAAATAGTTAGAAACAGGGCTTATAAAGCTATATACTTACTAGCTCTAAAGTAATAGCTTAAAACACTAAAGTAGAAGAAATAATAAGGGTAAGTAGAAGTAATAATAATAATATATATATAGTAATAGATATATATAGTTAATAACTATATATTATTATTTTATATAGCGAATAGGTAGTGTAAAAAAACATTAGTATACCAGGGGTATACAAGCAGGTATACTATCCGTTTTTATAAATACAAATATCCAATCTCTTAAATATTCATACCCACCAAAACAGATAGTACACCCTAAGCCCTAAAGGATAACCTTCTATAAGACAACCTTCTATAAAACAACCTCCTTCCCTCCTATAGGACAACCTCCTATAGGATACCCTCCTCCCTCCTATAGGATAACCTCCTATAGGATACCCTCCTATAAATACTATCCTATATAGTAAATCTATAAGATTTACCTGTGATTTAGTACTAGTTTTAAACACTTTAATCTCTAAGTTCCCTAATATAGGTAAACCCTCTTTTTATAGGTGCGGATATCCGATCTCTTAGTCTAACACTGTTGTCAGCATTGCCTGTTTTTCAGACGCTGGGTTTCTGAGTGTTTACCACTGTAAAGAGACCGTATGCTTTCGGTATGTATATGGATTGAAAACGAAAGCACTAAGAGAAGATTCACTAGAGTCAACTGGTGATATTATCGGGAAGGGGAAAACTGCGCATCTGTTGAACCCACTCGCACAAAGGCCATCATATGCAATGTTACTTCTTCAAGTATTTATTGGCGAGTGACCAGATAGAGTTTCATTTGACCTCTATAAAACTACATTTATATACACAGTGCGTCTGCAAACATATCCACAGAAAGTCAAACCCCAGTCCTTAAGCAGTCAGCGCAGGGATGGCCTGAGGGTCAGTGTTGAACAGCTCATCAGGGTCGACAGCAGTCTTGATCTCCTGCAGGCGGGCCCAGTTGTCGCCGTACAGGTACTCGGCGGTCTCGTTGATGTCCCACTTCTCGTCACGGTACGTGGTGAAGCCACCGGGCGAACCACCCGCCGCCTTGTAGGCGTCAACGAACACGTAGAAGCGGTCGTGGACGGTGTCGAGGGTCGACTGCGCAAAGGGCACGTCGAAGGCCGAGGTGCGGATGTCCCAGCGGATCAGCAGCAGGTTGTCGTCGTGCTTCCACGCCGAGTCGCCGGGCTTGATGCCCTTGGTGTAGTCGCCGCCCCAGATGTCGACGAAACCCGACGCGGAGGCGTCGGCGAGCTTCTCCTCGTACGCGGTGGCGGAGAAGAGCTCCCAGGCGGTGGAGTTGTCCAGGGGCGCGGAGCCCGGGATGGTCACGGAGGCGATGTAGAAGTAGCGGCGGCCGGTGATGGACTTGGCTTTGATCCCCGGCGTGGTGAAGTCCTCGGAGTCCCAGAACTCGGACTGCGTGGTCTTGAGGGTCATGGTGGATGGGAGGTAGCTGAGCAGCGACGAGGTCACGGCGTCGTACTCCTCCTGGGTGCCGTAGAAGAAGCCCTGCAGCTGGGAGCTGGTCTTGATGCCGAAGCGGATGGAGAGCAGGTCGTTGTTGTCGGCGCTCTGGGCCCAGGCCTGGGTGCCGATCAGGGCGTCGACGTTGTCCTGCTGCGTGGCGGTGTAGTTGGCCTCGAAGCCGATGGTGTAGTTGAAGACGGTCTGGGACGGGGGCTCGAGGGTCTGCAGCTTGAACTGGAGCACGACTCCGATGGAGCTCGCGGCGCCGCGGACCGCCCAGTAGATGTCTGAGTTCTCGTTGGCGTCGGCATCGACGATGGTTCCGTTGGCGAGGGCCACGCGCACGCCGACGACGTTGTCCAGGACAGTTCCAGAGGCGCGGGACAGCGTACCGAAGCCAGAGGCGGCAACACCGGTCATGCCGACGTCGGGGCATCGGCCGTGAGGCAGAGCACGCTGGTAGTTCTCCCACATGAAGCCGGCTGCTTCCGAGATCATGACGGGTCCACCGTAGGTGAAAAGCTGGGTCTGCTCGTCGTATTCAAGCACCTTCATGTTCTTGAGGTTCACGATGAGGGCACCATCGTTGCGTCCGAAACCCATGCTGGAGAAGGAGCGGTTACCACCAAGAGTGGTGACCTTGGTGCCTGTGCTTGATGCACACTTCAGGGCAGCCGAGACTTCCTCCTCGGTCTTGGGGAAGACGACCGCTGAGGGAACAGGGGCCAGACGAGAGTTCCATGCTTCAGTGTCGATGGTCCAGTTCGCGCTGGAAGGGAGGGAGGTTTCGATGCCGGCAGTAGAAAGGCAGTCGCCCAGAGCGGCGGAGGAGTTCTGTCTCCTCAGCAGCTCGATGCCGTTATATTCGTGCTGCGCAGGGAAGGCAGCAGTAAGAGAGGTAGTGAATGCGAGGATGGTTGCAAAAATAGAAGCACGGCTCCCGCCGGCTAGGAAACGAGTCTCGACCATTGTGAGCTACAAGCACTAGTACATAAATGAATGACAGTGAAAAGAATCCGGATGGACTACCCAACAACATCCCACGACGCGTCGCGAGAGGGTACAGCGAGCTTTTGTATAAGACGACATCACGTCCCCCTTCCTAGTCATTCGTCACCCATAGCTCTCCCCGTCCTCGGTGCGCAGATCATGTTTACAGTTCCCGCCAAGAGGTCTTCTCCCTGGGATAAATAGCGAAACAACAAACGGGATGAGAAGGCCCACCGTGGCCGAATCTTCTCATAGAGTTGTCGAACTCTATTCTCGACCTCACAAGGGAGGTGGAGTGAGGCTATGCGCCCCATGACTAGGAGCCCACCCGGCCTATCCGACCCTTTGGGAAGCGCCAAGTGATAGAGCCGCATTGAAGGTTCACCTTAGCAAGTCGCATGATCCCGGTCCCTTTGTGCTTGGGATACACCATCCACGACAGCCAGCAAAAGAGACGGAAACTTACTCGTCGCCAAGACCATCGCATGGAGCCATCCAGACCGAAATATCCTGGATAATGTACATCAAACCCCTTTTCATAGGTTCCTGCTCGGGTTCGTTTAGGTTTGAGGTCCTCCCGTAGCATCCATCTTTGATGTGTCGTAGTATCCTGTGCGAATCTTGGGACAAATCTGAGAGCTTACACGGTACCAGCATACCGGGACCGACGGGAAATTGCGCTGCTCTAGTAAATCCAAGCCAATAGCCAGAAGCCAGTAGAGTCTGGTTTCGTTGCATCGGCGACACTTTGGATTCCGCGTTCCGAATCATGAGCTGCGGGTTGTGGGGCCTCCTTACTATCTTGGCGATCTGCTCAAAATGAGACGAACCTTAAAAGAGTTTATCCTGCCATATATGATGGTCATGGACTCGGTCTCCTGACGAGCAAAAAGTGACATGGTTTTGGATCCCGTTAAAGACGATAGTTTCGGGCCGTGGAAGGAGACTATTCACATGCTCGTCGAGCTTGCGCCTCTCTCGTTCGTGTCTGCTGGATGATAATTGGAGGATTTTTGTTCTGTATACTATGCTGAGCTTCATCAATGCAGATGCTGGTGATCTCTGCTCGCAGAGTGACGCGCGGCAGTGCGACTCGCCATCTCGATGACCATACTGAAACTTACTCGGAAGATACCGAATATTGTGTGAATTCCGGCCCCGAACATTTCACGCGTACCCGTTCTTGATGATCGCAATACAGGCATGGTCCGGACGTCCGGATCGTCCGCATCGTGGTCCGTTTCCGGTGATGTTCGTTTACCTGCATGACTAGCCCTGCCGTGTCAGCACCGGAGATCATATCCCGGAGCAGCTTGCACATTCTGGGAGACAGATCTCGCCCTCAAATATGTCTCGTTTGCCAAGAAGATACCTACACGACACATGTGGTTGGTTCCCAGGTTCTCGTCTATGGATGCCATCTGATGCTCAAGACCGCGTAGCAACCTCATAATGCGGCGGTTCGAGACTCGTTTGTTGGTACAGACATAGTAAGCTTCCCATTTGACTTCTTAAAAGCACAAGATGCGTCATAAATCTGTGCAGCGCCCCGTTAAGAAACCCCATAGAAAGAATATAATGAAACAACCATGCTCTGCCCTGCCAGACCGGTCTTCAGAAAACACCATCCAACTATCACACACTTTCTCTTGAGCTTGAAAACTGTCCAATCACCAGCTTGATATACCACTGTGGCAAATGCAAAGATGTTCCCTTGCTACAACGATGCTCAGCTTCCTCCCGGCATAATCAATCCAGCATGCAAAGTAGAATCCCGCATCTTGGGTGCATCATGTTGCATGAGTCCCTCGGCGATTTTGATAGCTCCTAAGTATGAGACCGGATATTCACACCCACGAAGACGAAGAACACACCCAAGCCACAAGGGATAACCTCTAATATGATAACCTCTGATAGGACAATGTTCTATCACATAAGTATCTCTGTGATGATATCTTGTAGGATGAAATCCTGTGGGATAAGCCTGTAAGATGACTGTCTTGGTACCAACCTGAGCCCTTTAATCCCCAAGTTGCCTCAAGTGCTAGTATGAGGGTGTACCCTCTGTTTTTATAGGTGCGAATATCCAATCTCCCAAGTCTAACAGGGCAGCATCAATTAGAACAGGTCCATATTCCACACAATTTGTTCACGCCATCCAGGTAACTACAAAGCTATTTAAGTTAATTTTCATATTATTTCCTGTTAAGCTTGCCTTTACCAAGGTACCTAGAAGTTTCCTAAGATAATATTCATCCTTTCAGAGTCCGGTATCCGGTCCTTCACCACAATTTCCGGATCGTCTACCATTGTGAATGGTATGTAACACAAGGTCGAGTGTTCTAGGCTCCCCAGAGCTCCAGGGGTTAAACGGCCGGTAGTCCGTACCTAGTGTATTACCGGGCAGTGCATATCAGCAATGACCAGAGCATCAAACACCTCAAGATGTTTCGACCCCCAACTACATCTATTTCACCCTTAGAGCAAGGAGGGAGGGGGTTCGTATATATATGGAGATGGGCCCACCCAAATGTGGAGCGTAGGCCTATTTATTGGGATTGCCTGGGGACGAAACCTCTGCTGCTCAATTCTCCCAAAGCTACTACTCCCTCCATCGCATTGAATCATCTTGATGCCGCTCACTGGTATTCCAAACAAACACACTCATCATCAACCCCGGGTCAAAGAAAAAGCGCGAAAAGGAGGAAATATGTCGCTGATGTCTAATGGCCATGTAGTTATAACGATGCCCGCGGGGATCAAACCATGTCTTCACACCTATGCCCCCAACGCCGAACCAATGATTTCCAAGCAATGCCCTCTCAGGCCTGATCGCTGTACTACTGCCCCCAAGCCCTGTATCTCTTAATGCGCCCTCTGGCCCGCCACCATGACTTTTCTTCTCATCATCAACGTTCCTCACCGCCTCGGGCTCTGGTGCGTGGGGCTGATGGCCTTGAGGCCCAGCTGCATGGACTCCTGGTGGAACTCCTTCTTGACGGGGTTGTACCACGCGGACACGTCGATGTAGATACGCCCCTTGGGCGACTCGAGCGCCACCATCCCGTGAATGGCGACGCACCCTCGCGGGGGGTAATATCTCAGCGGCCGCCAGGACCGCCTCCACTGCTGGGAGAAGGCGGTCCAGGGCCCCTGCGTCTTGTTGTAGAGCCCTGCGTAGCCCGGGATGGAGTCCTTGAGGACGGGCGTCTTGTTGCCCTGCTCCTGGCCTGGCTGGTTGGGGTCCTTGGTGGTGGTCGTAGGGGTCTGCGCGCTCATGGAGCCTGGTAGGGCTGGCTTTTGTTGTGAGGGTGATGCCTCGGGCGCGGTCTTGGATGCGGGTGACGCTGTGGAGGACGGGGAGTTTGTCGCGGCGCCGCCGTCGGTGATTTGCCTGGCCTCTAGTTGCTTGAGAGTCTTTGCGATGTCGGGGTCGGGATTTGATGTGGAGATGTCGTTGTTCTCGGAGTAGCCGAAGAGCTTGACGACGTCGGAGGTGCTTTGTTTGAAGAATGCCTTGATGAAGGCGTACGAAGAGGTTGCCAAGGGGTATGGCTTTAGTACGCGGTCGACCAGGGTCTTGGTCCTCGTGTCAACCTTTTGGGTCTTAATGGATATCGCGTCGTCGCTAATCTCGATGCTAAACGAAAGTGAAGTCAGAATATGCCGAGGTGGACGGGGGAGGAAGGGGATGTATGACGAGAAAACTCACCCAGTCCGAACGAACTCGGGTGGTGGCCTGTCTGGGTAGGTTATGATCAACCAATTCGGCCCCAGCTCGAGCTTCATATCCGTCTTGGCCCATCTTTTGATTTGAAAGTTGTTTTCAGCGGTCCTCTTCACCAACATAGAAAGGTCGTGTTTTGCCCGGTTCCTGTGGTCGCGGTCGTTGTTGAATGCCACAAAGCTCTGCCATTCCTCCTCTTTCCCGGCGTATGGTGGTGGTTGGACTTGCTTGTCGGTAAAGGGGAAGGGGATGAAGAATGGGTCTTCTTCCTCGTCGTCTTCGATCTCGGGTAGGTCTTTCATGTCCAGGTTCCTCAGCGGCAGGGTGGCTATTGTTGTCCAGGTGTACCAGCAGACCATGCCCGTAGCCGTGTAAATAAAGAACTTTCTGGAAGAAGGATATGATATGGTCAGCAAGGGGCTGCCAACGACAATGGAAATGAAGAAAAGCCTAGCGAACAAGCAACAACACATACCTAATGTGATCGCGCCGTGGTAGAAACCTGACCTTGTGCACACCAACCTGGTCCCCCGAGGATATGGCAGCTGCAGTCTTGCGTGGCCACATTGACAGTGCACGCCGACCTGCTACTTGACGAAACATCCTGGACTTGTATTCGGGGTATCTGAGGCTGTACTGGGTGGTTTTGCGACAGGGCGCGCCAGGTCGGGTGGCCACGCGGAAGAAAGACCGAGCCTCGAGGCTGGAGACGGATCGCAGCCGCTGCGCCCCCTCGTCGAGTCGATTCGATGCAGGCTGCCAGTTCGGAGGGGTTGCAGTAGACCGAGCTGAAAAGGAAGAGGGAGAATGAGCTGTGGGTGTTGTATATTTTGCCCAGCGACGCCAAACAAATGACGTAAAGGTGTACTTGGGAATCTACAGTATCGATGAAAAGAAACGGGTGGATAGAGCGTGGTATTGCGACAACCGGGTGGAGATTTCGAGATGCCGTCAGTCAGAGTCCCGCCCCGATGGGATGCGGCAACTTTGTTGCTTGCTTAAGGGGGGTGGAAAGGCTGGACCCTTGCCCGCCAACAGCCCAGATCGATCTTATCGCCGATAAGCGGCTATCAGCTGCTTGCTGCCAAGAGAAGGGCGAAACGGTGACCGAGACGGAGCTGGAATATTTTAGTGTCCGTCTCCGTATTGCCTGACAGGGGTGTGCTGCCTCTGTAACCGTTCCCATTCGAGGCCGTCATACGCATCAGCTTCACGGGAGCTCCAGTCTAATCGGTCCAAAGCCGCAATCTTCATCAACAACCCGCCTCTACGCTTGCCAGCTGCCTCGCCGTCGACAGCATCACCCCCACACTCGGCATAAAAACCTCCCCATAGTCAGATTCAGCCTAGTCTGGTCTGCCCCGTCCGTCGAGATGATGCTTCTCAACGGGCTAGCTCTCGTTGGCCTCGCCGGCCTGGCCTCGAGCGCAGCAACACACGAACAGGCCGAAGTCTACATCCTCAGCTCCAAGCCCGCCGCCTCATCATCGCCATCGGCACAAGTCACACCCAGCCTGCCCCGCCAGCTGGCCCGCGACATCCTCTTCCAACGGGTCACGGGCGACCTGCAGCTCAAGGACCTGTCCAGCACCATCGTCGGCGACAGGGTCCTCTCATATTTCGACCAGTACGGCAGGAGCCCACGGCCCCTGTTCGGGGAATCCCCCGAGGACATCTCCCCGTCGCAGCTGGTCGTGCTGCTGGAGGGCGTGACGGAGGAGAATTCGAAAACGCTGAGGGAGGGCCTGCGGAAGGAGGACTTCTCGCCCGCTTTTAAGATCGACGACGCGCCGTCCACAAAGGCCAATAAGCACCTTGTCGATGTCGAGTTTGCCTACGGTGGTGTGTCTGGGTCGTGTGATGTCTCTGCCGCCATCAACCCGTACGACAGCTGCTGGAAGGGCATGTCGCTGGTGGTCAAGTACGACGCTGCGAAGGTACGGACGGTCCCAACCAGCCCTCACCCGAGCTATACAGCCACCTTGAACAATAAAACTAACTTCCTCTAAGGACCCCGAAGCTCTCCAGGCCCTCGTCGACAACCTCCCCGCCCTCTCCAAGTCCATCTCCTCCCACAACATCGAAGCAACCCTGGTGCTCCTCCCCGAATCCTCCCGCACCTCCAAGCACGCCTACTGGACCGACTCCGCCCCGACCGACCTCCGCCGCCGCTTCTCAGACGAGGCGCCCATGAGCGACTCGCCCAAGGTGGTCGAGACAGTCGACAAGGTGTCCGTGTCCCCCGGCAGCGGCGCGGTCGACCTGGGCATCAACGCCGGTGCTGCCTTCGCCGGCAAGAAGGGCGACAAGATGAACCTGGGCTGCTTCAGCAGCCTCAACTCGTGCCAGGCCGCGACGGGCAACTGCACGGGCCACGGCGCCTGCGTGGACAAGTACGCGGTCCCCGGCAAGGAGACCCCCGAGGGCGGGAAGCAGTGCTTCGTGTGCAGCTGCCTCAGCACCAAGAAGTTCCCCGACAAGGAGAACAGCAAGCACGTCCACTGGGGCGGGGCCTACTGCCAGAAGATCGACGTCAGCTCGCCGTTCTGGCTCATCGCCACCACCACCGTGGTCCTCATTGGCCTCGTCGGCGGGTGCATCACCATGCTGTTCAGCATTGGCGAGGAGAAGCTGCCTGGTGTGATTGGGGCTGGTGTGTCCAGGTCCAAGTAAAGGGGATGGATGGGAGGGTCTGGTGACTAGTCGCAGCGGTGAGCGTTGCGAAGAGTTTGAGAGCATGCATGGGCAGGACTGACTGGGGGGAAGTGTAAGTGGGCTGGGGATGAAGCAGACAGAGGTGGGAAAGGAAGGGTGTAGCATATTTTGTGTATTTGATGTTCCGGCGTTCAACGGGAAAGGCATTTGTCATCTACATTCCAACTGTTAGAGAAGGAAACGCTACGATATTGAAGTGACTGACTGACTGCATGAAGCTTATGTTCCGGTTTGATTCTACTACACTGTTATCTGTACACGTGCTGCGTGCCCCGGGTATCTAATCACTCAACCAGCCATCTCCTCATCATCGTCATCGTACTCCTGCCGCCGCGAAGGCGTACCAAAGCTCTCCAGGCCCCTCTGCGCAGGCGGGATCGTCCCGGCCGCCCCAGCACGCAGGGGCGACTCGGCGGCCAGCCTCAGCGGGTCCACCACACCACCACCATCACCCTCCGGCCTGATCCCCATGGCCGACTGGTACTTGACCCCGGCCTGGTTGAGCACCTCCTGCACCTCGGCCTCCCGCGCGACGATCTCCTGCCGTTCCTTCTCCAGCTCGGCGATGCGCCGCCGCTTCGCGGCCGCCTGCTCCTCGACGCCCTGCACCAGGCCCCGCATCCGCGCCAGCGACTCGCCCAGCTCGGGGAGCGCCCGCATCCGCGGGATGACGAGCCCCACTGTCCCCCCCAACGCGCCGTTCTCCTCGCCCGCGGTGTGGTGGTGCCCGACGCCCATGGCAGCCCTGGTCTGCGCGGCCTCGTAGGCGGCCGTCCGCTCGGCGTCCGAGTCGGCGTCCGAGTCGCCGTCGTCCCCGTCCCCCTCGGCCGCGTCGATCAGCTCCGCCATCTCGCGCCGGTGCCGCCGCGCCGCCTCGCGCTCGCCCTTCTTGCCCAGCTCCAGCCGCGCGTCCTCGACGAACTCGTCGTACCCCTCGCCCAGGTCCTCGTCCTCGGCTATCAGCCGGGTGTCGTCCTTTTTCTTCCTGGGCGCGAGGGAGATGTAGTCGTCGTCGTTGTCCTCGTCCGAGTTGTATGCGCCCCCTTCTGCGGCGAGGCGCGCGCGGCGCTCCTTCTTCTCGCGGATCTCGACTGCGGAGGGGATGTGGCTGCCTGTGGTGAAGGTTGACATTGACAGGTCGGCCTGCGGGACGACCATCGCGCCTTCGAGCTCTGACGGGTCGAGGTCCATGGCGTCGCTGCCGCTGCCTGCTGCGCCTGTGCTCGAGGACGCGTCGTCATCGTGTATGCGCAGGGAGGCGATGTTTTGCGGGGTGTTTGGTGTCGAGGACTGGAGTTCCTCTAGGTACTCCTTGCTGTAGGACGTCTCCTCGACTTCCGGGCCGAAGGACCGCGTGGGTAGTTTCCGGCTCGAGAGGGAGGACCGCAGGGCGCTGTTCTCGGTGGCGCGCTGGGAGAGCGTGCTCGTCTTCTTGGGCGTGATGGGCTGCTGGCGGCCGTCGGCTCCTCCTTCCCCGTCGCCCGCTGGATCCGTCACGCCGAAGGACAGCCGTGATGATGATGCCTTCTTCTTCAGCTTCGTAGATCCCGACCGGCTGATCGCGGGCCGCACCACTGCTGGGCCATCGTCCTCGTCGTCGTCGTCCGCCGCTGCGGACGTCGCGGCCGAGTCGCCGTCATCGTTGATGTTGATGCTCTTCCGCAGCGACGAGCCCTTGAAGGGTTTGCGGGTGAACTTGACGGAGGAGGGGTTCGGGTCGGGATTAGCTGTGAGAGAATCGCGCATCAGCTGTTGGTGTCTTTGTTTTTTGTTTCGGCCATCAGCAAAAAAGACGGGCTTGACGATGACGTTCTTCTGGGGCGTGTGACTTACCATCGTTCATGGGCTCCTCGGTGGTGCCAGAGGTCGGGGGCTCGTCATGGTCCTCGTTGCCTTCTGACACCCTGATCTTGCGCGCCTTCCTCTTTGCGCCAAACATTGTGAACGAGTGGAATGCGACGCTCTAAATGAATTGGTTTCGGTGCTTGTTGGGAGACGTGCTTGTTCCCCGGTGGTGGTGAACAAGCTATGGGTGAAAGGCTTATCTTATCGGCCGTGCCGAATTTCTGCCGCAGCGCAGTTTTGACTTGAGCTTAGCTCCCCAGTCAGTCCGTCCCCCAAGTCGCGGCGCGTTCACAGAACAGGCTTCCCTACACCAACGACCGACGACAGTGTCCACCACGAACTCCCTTCTCACAGACCTACACACAATTCGACAAGATGGCGCCCGCTCAGCCAGAACTTAAGAAGGTGCGTTGGCCTCTTTCCCTCGATGGCGATGCCAGGGTCGACGTTTGGACTGCTGCTGCATCCGCTGTTGCCTCTGCAGCCCGTAGATGCTCGTCCCTCCCCTATTGCCTTGCTTCACCCACCCGCCCGTTCCTCGTTTCGCTACCCTCAATGCTGACTCTTGTCTCCTGCAGTACCTCGACAAGAGACTGTTTGTCCAACTGAACGGCAGCCGCAAGGTCATCGGCGTCCTGCGCGGCTACGACGTCTTCCTGAACATCGTCCTGGACGAGGCCGTCGAGGAGAAGGACGGTGGAGAGAAGGTCAAGCTCGGCATGGTGGTACGTTGGCAGACAGCCTCAAGCTCCCTCACATACTGATCTGAAGACTAACGTGGTGCGCAGGTCATCCGTGGCAACTCGGTAGTCATGCTCGAGGCACTGGAGAGGATCGGCGGCGACGAGAGGCAACAACGGGGTTGAAATATCGACGCGGGACAAGTTCTGCATCGCGGTCTATCGCATTAAAAGAGAAAATGGAAGAATAATTGGGCGTACTGGCGTTTGGTTCATGTCAAAAAAGGTTGGCGCATCCCACGAACATCCGCCCGATATGCCCAGTTGCTTTGCAGTGTGCTGAGATGGAACAGAGACCGACTAGGATGGGTTTTACGAGTCGATCATGTGATATCTACATGCATAGTGGTGCTCAGCCTCCGCTGAGCTTGCGATCGAGGTTGCTTTTGTGCAAATGGCAGTCTGCTAGCTCGTGACTTTAAGCAGCCTGGTCCCGTAGGGTTACGTTTGCGAGAAATTCGGGGCGCTTTAGAATTGCTACGAGTAACCCATTGAAGCCTTGCCTGCTGTCGACCGGCTTGCGGCTTCTACCCTGGCCCATCTAGTCCGCCCGAGTAGTCGGCTGTCTCTGGTATATGTGAATCGGGCTCCATTGGTGTGCTAGACGAATCGAACCTCTCATGGGCTGTTTTCCCCAGTAGAATCAGAGAAGCATGGTGAAGCTGTCGCCTCGGTAAATGGTCAGGCTGCATCCGAGCTGGGGAGGAGATGACCAGGCCGGCGTATGTGCCAACCGGTGGTCAGGTGCACGCTCTCTCGCAAATCTAACGTCCCCGTCTCTGGCAGCTTTCGTCTCCGGCAAATTGAATGTTCTTCGAAAGCTGCGTCGGAGTTTGGTGAAAATCACCAGCGGATAGGTGTGGTTGCGCGACCAACAACTCCAGCGGTTCCTACGTCCAGATCCTATACAGTGGTCGCTTACGTGCCAACTGTCCATCCCAAGACATCAAACCCCCCAATTTGCATGAGATGAATGAAGATCCGGAAGAAGGTCCCGCTCGAGTTTTACTAGTTTGAGCCGTTGTGTTATGAGATGTGTATTATTGTTTTGGTCGACTCGAAACCGTGATGGCTGAAGTCAGATGCATGCATGAATCGTTTCTATCCCATTACAAGTCCTCAACTCCTCCGATATCCGTAATTGACCATGCTCACTTTATTGCACATTTTGGAAGACTTTCATGGAATGGCGCAAGTGATGAAACTGACAGAAGGGCGTGATGTTAGCCTGAGAACTAATGACGGATGCATTCAACTCGGACACAAATTACTTACGTGCCGTTGTAAGGACTGATAACAGGCTTCTCCCCATTGACCGTGCACTTGGCAAAGACACCTGGGACGGGCTGCGTCGAGGTGGTGCCGCAGTCCAGCTCGTACGTCTTGCCACTGGTGCCGGTCAGGGGCGCGTCGGCGCCGGCATCGTGGCCTACGCTGATGTCGGCGGAGATTCCGTCGCCTGTGAAGTGGCTACGATTGCGCAGATTAGAATCATCGAGATCTTTCTGGTGGGTAAGTGTTTGAGGGTTGGGACTCACCATCCGTAGACAACCTGACGGCTCTGGATGGTTGCCGCGCTGGCTGCCGGGAGGCAGACGGCGAGGAGGGAGGCAACGGCGGTGGTGGCACGCATTTTGTTGTGTGAATATGGATTAAAAGAATATGGATACAGTAAAGAGCGTCGGTTCAAATTTATTATGTTTATTAAAACTCGTGGAAATGCGTGTGGGATGAGATAGCTAGATGGCACAGGATCTCAAGATCGTCGGGGCCTTATATAAACATCTCATATCCGCAGTCAATCATTCATGGTTCTGGAATTCGTGTTTAAAGTTCGCTACCCAGTCTGTCAGTCAGACCCTCCAGCCTGATTTAGTGGGGTCGCCAGAACTTAACACAGAGTGAAGAATACGCGGACCGGCAGTTTCGGTAATTTGCCATAATCTATGTTCGCCCATGATGCTTGCCGAGGCTGAGTAGTCTACGCTTCCAAAAACCTAATCACGAGTCAGAGGAGGCGCCGTTGTCTAAATAAAGATTGGGTTCCAGAGCTCTTGGCGCCCTTTGGAACTTTTTATATTTATTTTGTCCCCTTTCCTGTCACCTTGTCCGAGTGTGTTGTCGTGCTGCTGTGCGATTTATATCATGTCTCCGTTTTCGTGTTCAGTGTTACGCGCAAGGCTCAAACATCACGCAGCAACACCCTTTGTACCACTTTCCAATTGATCTCGCCGTCGAATCCTCTACTGAAAATTTATTTCAATGTTAGACATGGTATTGGGATATACCTATTCGATCCTTGTACTGCTTGGTCGTATGAAGGCGTTTCACTACACACTATCGTGGGTGAGACGTGAAAGACTGACATCTTTGAGCAGAACGGGCATTGGGCGGGTGAGTAGCAGCGAGTTCCAACGTTGTCTTGAAAAGGCTCTACAAAGCATTACCTACGAATACATTTTCGAATTCAAAACTCTGAGAATCAGGAACCTTGCAAGACGTTTATGATTCGATATCAAGGATGAACATATTTGTCTATGTCGTCGGGCTTCATTGGAACTAATTCTCGTACCGTGAATAAGACATGCTCGGCTCTTCATTCAGCATGACAGAAAATTGGAATATCAATGACATGAATCTATACTCTATTTCCAAGACGACTTATTCCTACTGCGATCGACGGCACTGGTGTTGTCGATATTATTCGAACTTGGTATGAAAACCGTTGAAACATTATAAGAAAGTAGAGATGAATAGTATGTATATTAAAGGTCTTCCTACCTGGTTAAAGATAAGGGAGGAAGGGACCTATTTATCTTCGTTCTATTATAACTAGCAGATCCCTATATAATAAGGGAATCCCTAATAATCTATTATCTAATAATAGGGTAAAACACTAGTATATTATATATATTTTCATATACCCCCTTAAGCTAATAAATATATATATATATTAGCTTAAAATACCTCTATTATAGTAAAAAACCCTTTATTTTTAGGGAGAAAAATACTAAAATAAAGTATATTCTTATTTACTAGTATAAAAACCCTTTATTTATAAGGGAAAATATCTAGTTATATAGATAGTAGCCTATTATTTAATTAAAACCTTAAAAAGATAAAAAAGGGGTAAAAATATAAAAATTCCCCTAGAGGGCAAGTTAAACTTATACCCTCTTAAACTCTAATAGCTTAGTTATTAAAAGTTATTTTATTTATATAGGCTTTATATATTATAATTATATAGAACTATAATTATTATATATTTAGTATATATTTTATATATATTAAGTTATATATTCTACTAGTTAGGCTATAGGTACTATAAATTTATATTTATATAGAGATTCAGCCTCTTTAAAAGGCCTATTTAAGTATACTCTAGTAGTATATATAGGTATATAGTATATATATATACTATATATAAGTTAACTACTTTAAACTATATATACTCTATAAGCTAATATTTATTTTAAGTAAAACTATTATTATTTACTAGTATAAAAAACCTAGAAAATTCTTTTTAAGTCTTTATTATATATAGTATTTGGGGAAAATTTAATACTAGTTATTTAGGTAGGAAATACTTTTATTTCTAAGTTTTAGTATATACTTTTTATTATTTAGTATAAAAACCTCCTATTATAATTCTAACTTTTATTCCTCTTTTAGACTATATTTTTCTCTAAACTCTTTAAATATTAGTCTATTTAGAGGTTTTATTAACTAATCTACTATATTATCTTTAAAGTTAATATATTTTAAAATAACTCTATTATTTTTAACTAAATCCCTTATATAGTAATAGGAAAGATATATATACTTAGTTCTTTTATAAAAAGTATTATTTTTAGCTAATATTTTAACCCCTCTATTATCTATATAAATAATAAGGGTATATAGCTTATAGCTAAGTTTTATATTATTATTAAAATACTTAAATAAATTATATAAATATTCAGCTTCTTTAATAGCTTCTCTAAGAGCTATATATTCAGCTTCTATAGAGGATAAAGCTTAAGTTTTTTATAGTTATAAATTCTAACTAATAGAATTTATAGGAATTTTTTCCTTATTATTCTATAGGCTAAATATATAAGATAAGGTACTTCTTCTACTATTTAAATTAGCTACCTATAAGGAATTAATATATCCTACTATTTATAAGTTATCTCCTTTATAGTTAAATATCTTAGTTATATATAGAATTTTATAAATATATTCCTATATTTTATTTAGTTCTTTTATATATTCTAGGCTTAGATTAGCTATATATCTAGTAAGTTTATTAACTAAATAAGCTAGATCTATCCTAGTTTTTAAACTAATATATAGTATAGACCCTATTTATTATTAGTATAGGTCTATTTCTTCTTATATAGCCTAATTAGAATTTTTCTCTAATTTTCTATTAGGTATATATAGTATAAGTTAAGGTCTTATCTCTTTATTCTTAATCTTTTCTTTAATCTTAAATTTATTTAATAGTTTATCTATATATCTATTTTAGTGGATTTTAATTTATTTATTTTTATTATCTATTTTTATATTATTTTCTAAGAAACTATCTAACTCTCCCTAAAATTCGAGCTTTATTTATTTATTTACTTTAGTAGTTATATCCTTTATATCTTAATTATTAGAGCTAGTAACTATTATATTATCTATATAGTATATAAGAGTTATTTATAATATATTATATATAAATATACCTTTATCTAATATATAAGTAATAAATCCTAGATTTATTAGGACTTTATATAAATAGTTATACTATAATTTAGGAGCTTATTTTAAGCTATATATAGCCTTCTTTAAAAGTAGTACTTTATTTTTATATTCTAGCTTATTATATAAATAAGATAGTAATTTTATATATATTATAAAATCTATATTAGAGTATAGAAATATATTTTTAATATTATAACTATATATAAAATATCCTTTATTTACTACTATTATTAATAATATAGTATAAATCTCTAGGTAATATATAATACTAAAGGTTTCTAAATAGTCTATTCCTATTTATTAGTTAAAACCTTATACTATCTATCTAGCTTTAAAATAGGTATTTTTCTTATTATTTACTATCTAATTTTTCTTTATAATATTTAAATTATTTATATATTTCTTTTATATACCTATTTACCCTTAAAGCTTTATATCTAGATAGTAATTCTACTATTATATAAAAACCTTAATCTATTAAGCTATTATCTTTATCTCTTATAGCTCTTATCTATAAGAGTTTTCTATAAAATTTAATATATCTCTTAAACTAATAGGTTTATCTATATTAAATACTATAATAAAATATATATAATTATTATTTATTTTATTTTTATCTTCTAGTATATTTATTATTTTCTAGAAGTATATCCTTTATATTATATATATAATTCTCTAGATTTCCTTATATTACTATTTTATCTAGTATAGAAGGAGAGTTTTCTTTAAAATTTTTATCTATATTATTATTATTATTATTATTAAACTCTTTATCTAAGTTATAGTCTATAAATATATAAAGCTTAATATTATTTTTATATTTATTTTCTCTTTAAAGTTTATATATTTACCTTTAAAAATATATATATTATATACTAAAAGAGGCTTTTTCTCTTAAATATCCTATATATAATATATATTAGATTCTAAAATTATATTTAGTAAGATACCCTTTTTATTTCTAGGTTCTAACTTAGTCTTATAATATTTATTATAATAGTAAACTATAAAACCCTATATTTTTATATTATTAATATAAGGGTTATTAAATTTATTTAGTAGCTTATATAGTATTTTATATAATAAAGCTTTATATAAAATTATATTATATATATATATAATATATTTAATAGCTTTACCTATAGATATATAGGTAGCTTAGCTATATATAGTAGGCTTCTAACTTTATTTATTATAGTTAAATTTAACTATTCTATTAAACTATTAAGTTCTTTAATATAAGAAGGTATAATAAAGTATTTTATACTATATTTTCTAAATATATATTTAAATCTTTTATTAATATATTTAGTACTATTATTAGTAAAAACTTCTTTTATTCTTTTATTTATTTTATTTTCTATTTTATTTTTATAATTTTTAAAGGATTCTAATACTTTCTCTTTAATATAAAATAAATTAACTTCTAAATATTTAAAAGATTTATCTAAAAATAATATATAATATTTATATTTATTATAGATAGGCTTTAAAGATCTACCTATATTACTATATACTTTATTAAATATATTATAAACTTTATTATTAATACTTTTCTTATTAACTTTAGTTATATATTTAGCTATTAAATAGCTATTATATTTAGAGATATAGTTTATTATTAGTTTATTTATTTTAATATTAATTTTATTCTTTATAAAAGTATTTTAAAGACTTAAGATTTATATAGCTTAAATAATAATACTATTTATATACTTTATCTAATAATATAGTATCTTAAATATTATAAATATTTTTAATACTATTTATTTTATTTATTTTTATTTTAATATAATATAAACTATTTTTATAGTATCCCTTAGTTATTAACTTATTATCCTTCTTAGAATATAGATAGATATTTTTACTATCTAATTTAAATTATATAAAACTAGTAATAATAAAATAACCTATTATATTAATACCTAATCTAAATATATAATATATATTTTTAAGTTTTTTTATAATTACTCTATAAAAGAGTATAATACTACTTCTTATTATATTAACTTTAAAAAACTTACTTTTCTCTACTAATACTTTTATTTATATATTTAATATTATTAAAAATCTTTTATTTATAAAACTTATTATATTTACTTCTAAATCTATAGCTACTTCTATATAATAAGAGTTTATATATTATTCTCTCCTAAAATATTATTATTTTTAACTATAATTAATATAGTAAAGAAAATATTAAAAATATTTTTATTTACCTTAATTTCTATATCTTTAAGGTTTAAATCTATTAGATCTTTATTCTCTTTTTCTTTTCCTTTATAAGTTATTAAAACCTAATTCTATTCTAATAAATTAAAGTCCTTAAAGTTTAAGGAGAAGAAAGATAAAAAAGAATATTTCTTATCTCTTACTTTTATAGCTAAAAGTTTTTCTTATAATTTTTCTCTTTTTCTTCTTAAGAGATTTTCTAAGAAAATTCCTTATTTTTCTCTCTCTTTTCCTCTCTTTTTAACTTTCTAGACTTTTAAAGCCTTATTAGGGTATAAAAAATAATAATCTTTCTTTTTATACCTTTTTATATTATAATTAAAGTATTTTTTATATTTAAAAGATTTTTCTTTCTTTTTTCCCTTAGTTCTAAACTTAATATATAAAAGTCTTTTTAAAAGCTTTATTTCTCTCCTTTAACTTTTATCTAATAGATTAGAAAATAGAGAATCTATAGTATATTCTTCTATATTCTTTCTAAGGGTTTAAGTTATATTCTAAATAAATCTAATATATTCTTTATCTAAGCTATTAAAAATAAAGCTTATTATTACTTATTTTAAAAAATAATTTTATTAAAAGCTAGTTCTTTAAATAATAGTTTTATTTTATATATATATTCTTCTATAGACTTAAAGTTTTATAAGTAAGTATTAAAAACTCTTTATAAAGTAAAACTAACTATTAAATCTACTAGCTTTATAATATTTTTAAATATATTTTAAACTTCTTTAATTAAATTTAGCCCTTTTATAAATAATAGAGAACTAAATCTATAAGCTATCTTTAAAATTATTATAGCCTTTTTATTCTAAATATTAAATATACCTTTAAAGAGATTATTTCTTATATAGTTTTCCTTTTCTATATAGATAAGGATTTTTATACTCTAAAAATTATAATTCTTTAAACCTTTAAGTTAAAGTATACTAAATTTTTAAAATTACTTATATTAAAAGATATATATTTAAAGTATATAAATATATATAAAAATTTATAAATCTCTAATATAATAAAATAATAAATATTCTTCTATATATTTTATATTTACTCCTAGAAGAGTCTTATCTTTAAAAAGAAATAAAAATATTTCTTATAGTTATATATAATCTATTATAAAATAAAAAAATTTAAGAATTAAATTTAATATATAAATTATTTAAAATAATTTCTTCTATATATAAGTTATATTTATAATAAAGAGATATATAAAAATTCCCTTAAAGATCCTTTCTTTTATAAACTATAATCTAATATTTCTTTCTAATATAAAAATACTAGTCTTTTATATATATATATAGTATCTAGAAAGAGAAGTTCTTTAGTAAAAATATAATTAATATATTAAAGAATAAAAAAGAAGTTTTAAAAAAGTTATATATATTTTTAAATAAAAGTTTAAAATTACTTATATATAAAATAGAGTTATATAAAATAGAAAGAGGTATTAAATAGTATTTTAGTTAAATTTATTTATTAGATTTTAAGAAAGTTAGTATAAGTAAAAATAGGGTACTTAGAGAGTTTTTAATATTTAAAAGGAAAATTAAAAAAATTAATAAATTAAAGTTTAGATAGTAAAATTTAAAGAATAAATAGTTAAGACTAATATTATTAAAAGGTCTTATTAAGAGCTATTAAATAGTATATAGTATAAATAGGAAGAATAGGTATTAATTAAGTAATTAAAAGTATTTATATAGATAATTAATAAAAAGGTTAAGAAAATATTATTATTATCTAAAAAATAATTCTTAATTAGAAAGATATAGTTAGAATAGTTAGTCTAATTAAATATAGCTAATATATAGAGGTAGTATAGCTTATCTAATTAGATATAATAATTTATTTACTTTCCTTTTAGAAAATTAATAATAATAAGAGTAATAAGGTAAATTATTAATAATATTAGTAATAATAAGGTTAATAATAATATTAAACTAAGTATTCTTAGTATTTAATTAGTTATATAAGGTAAATTAGGTAATCTAATTAGCTAAGAGTTTCTAGGTATATAACCTATAAAAAAGTAGAGATAAATAGTATATATATTAAAGGTCTTTCTACCTAGTTAAAAATAAAGGAGGAAGGGATCTATTTATCTTTATTCTATTATAACTAGTAGATCCCTATATAATAAGGGAATCCCTAATAATCTATTATCTAATAATAGGGTAAAATACTAGTGTATTATATATATTTTCACAAACATCCTCTATATCTTGCCGAGGTGTCCTGTGTTTGGTCTTGAAAAAACTTCAACCATTCATCCCATATTATTTGACATCTTGACTACCTAGATATTCAAGTCTGGACCACCTCGCTCTAACGGGACTGATCTTCAACAGAAAGCAAGACTTGTTTCGGCGGCTGTCCTCCTAGCTGTATCTGGCGATATCTGTCTGAGGTTGCAAAATGTGTTCTTTTGTCATTGCTGAAATTTTCTTGGCACAAATGCGTTCGACGTCAGTCGGTGAACCTGTCACTGCAAAGTCAAACATGTGTTCCCTGTGGGATCTGCGACCGAAACGCCTGCCGCCTCAGTGTCGGCAATTCGACCGTGCACTGGGTAAATGTCATTCCAACCGCCCACGATATAAGAACAGACGCGAGAACAGAGGGGTTCGGGTTGGACTGCGACGTTGCATTTATTATCGTTCTGGGAGATTCTGAGCCATAGTCGAAATGGCCCATCTACTTGTCCTTGGCGCGTCAGGCGTTTCGGGGTGGGCTGTCATGCACCAGGCCCTAACATATCCAACACCAACAACTTTTGAGAAGATTACTGGAACGACAAACAGACCCGTGACGAAAGAAAAGGCCCTTCTGCCAGAAAATGAGCAGCGGGTCAGACTTATTAGCGGTATCGACTTTACGAGGCGTGTGGATGAGGTCAAGACACTGTTGACCGAGAAGATCCCGGACATTGACACGGTGACACACATTATTTATGCTGGTCAGTTTACATTTCTGTGAAACAGTCTTCTATTCCAAGCATGGATGATGACTGACAGTCAGCTAGCCTACCGAGTGCCCCCAGAGAAGGGGCCAATGCCCCTCCGCGCTGCAAATGACGCGCTTCTGGAGACGTCGATAACGGCCATCACAGCACTGGCGCCTGGAATCAAGTCCGTGATCCTCCAAACCGGTGGCAAGGCCTACGGACTCCTGTTCGCAGAGCACATCAACCTGACGCCTCCCTTTCACGAATCATTCCCCAGGGTTCCAGACCCATGGGGGCAGGAGATCTTCTATTACTCCCAGGTTGACATCCTCAAGCGACTATCTGCTGAAGCCGGTAACTCATGGACGTTCACCGAGGTCCGGCCTGACACCATCATCGGCTTTGTACCAGGCACAAACGCCATGAACGTTGCGCAGGGGCTCGGGTTCTACCTCAGCCTGTTCCGGGAGGTGCACGGCGCAGGAGCCAAGTGCCCGTACCCTAGCACCGCTGCGGGTTATCGGTCGCGGCATACCGATTCCAGCCAGGACATCATCGCCAAGATGGAGATCTTCGCGGCGCTGGAGCCGGAGAAATGCGGTGGTGGACGCGCTTTCAACGTCGCCGATGGTGAGATAGTGACTTGGGCCGACGTGTGGGGAGGGATCTGCGCATATTTTGGTCTCGAAGGTGTAGCCCCGAACGACGAGACGGCGACGGCAGGTGCTTTCATCAGCAAGCATGCGGGCCGGTGGCCTGGTGTGGTAGAACGTGAAGGGCTTGAGAGCATGGACATCGTGGCGCACAACTGGTGGTTTGTGGAGCGTATCCTCCAGATTCCATTCGACCGGCAGTTCGATCTGAGTAGTGCGAGGGAAGTGGGTTTCAAAGAGACTGTTGACACCACAAGAGGGTATACGCTTGTGTTCGATAGGATGAGACAGGCCAAAATGATTCCATAGTCGACGTGAACCATAGCAATCACTTGATACCTTGGTCTCAGAGAGCTTATGTCTCACACAAGCGCCCCGGTCGTGACATCTTCTTTCGACAAGCACTGAAAATGGTATGAAACTGGAGACATAGTCGTGATATTTTTCAATTCATCCCGGGAGTAAGAATCAATAACTTAGATAAGTTTAAATTTTGTACATAGTTATTATAATAACTTATCAGCTAACTCTGAATGTATTAAATGATAACAATACTACTTTGCTACTTAGTAAATAAGAAGAAGATTAAGACTGTAATAAAAATGAATAATATTTATCTATAGCGAGAGCTGCTATTTTACGCTGATACCTATACTAATAATATTTAACTATATTATAATAATGCTCTTATTTGTCTGATATCTTCTTAGAGTCAAGGCTTATCGTGGCCAAAGTTGCACTCGGGTTTGGATGCGGCGGCAATCGGAAGTTTCTCGATGTTAAAATTGTCGAAGGTCAAGCAGGGATCCCATATGTAAATCTGGCTTTTAAAAGCTGAAAGAGCGTTCGTTCAGACCCGCGAGACCTTCCCAAGATTCTCCATTCACGCTCGCCGGCGTCGCTTGGGTGTGGGGTGAATGGAGATGAAACATTTCGTGGGCAACGAGAGTTTGCTTGACATCGCGTGACAGTGTGAGTAAAAAGAGGTGATTATGCGGGAGAGTAAGAGCCTAGTCCAACTAAAGCTTTCGGGGGCAGGAACAAAATGATATCCAAATTACAGGCCTAGGTTCGAGGAGCAATACATCTTGTGAGATTGTGGAACATAATTTACAGTTCACAGCGTTGTCAGACCATTTTTCATGTGCCTTGAGTTCAAATGTACCGAAGTATTCAAGAACTATAAACTCTTGCTCATGGGAGGGTATCCCAGTGGCTGGCCCACAAGCTCCGAGGTCTGAGAGAAAGCACTCGCCCACGAGCGCATAGGTCCCGCCAACCCCGTCCTTCTTGCGAATGGCATACGGAACCCCTATGCCATCCAAAATGCAGATATAATCGCCACGTTCTGCTACCTTTGGCATCCACCCCAAAATCCCCGTCTGTGTCCGACCGAAAAGCCTGGACACCAGCGACACAAGGGTAATGTTTATATCTACATAGCCCGGCGGCAAGTTTCCCCAAAGTTTCTTCGCAGACTCTCTATTCCTTTCCGCCAGAATCCTTTTCAAGTCCTTTTGATAGGACCGAAAGCTTTTTTTCATCGTAGGTAGCCTTTCTTTGTCTTCAATATTCAACCAATCCTCGGCGAACAACGCACTATGGATGTCTTTCAGGCTCCACAGGAAGTTGCCAGTTTGCGCGACGCCATAACAGTCTCCGATCCACTTGTCCAGAAAGCAAATCATTTCCAAGGCCCTGTCTTGGAGATCAGCGCTCGAGAACTGTCCATACTCTACGGAGGCCGATATGTCCGTTCCAAGCTCCTCAATGACATCAACAATGCGACCTTTGACCCGTATCAAGTTGCCATCGGGAGAGGCGTGCAGATTGGTGTTTTCGGACTCATAGAAATCTCTGTTCCATTTTCGTGCGATCGACTCCCGATTTCTGACCCCCATTGAGGCTATTTCTTGTAGATGCGGGACCCAGGACTTCCTCGGCCGACGCTCAAGCGGTATGAGAGAAAGGGATGACCAGAGACGCATGAGATCTGCAGGTCTTGCAAAACAAGCACGAGTGAGTCGATCAGAGAGCTGTTCAACAGATAATTCGTAGTCCAGAAGTTCCTCAAAGGTATCGAAGTCGGATGCGATGCTGGACAAGGCAAACACATGATCCTTGGGGTCTGAACACTCCAGGGTCCAGGTCCTCATCAGAAGGTGGATTAGTGGTGCATAGGGGGACCAAACGCCGGCAAGCCAACGTAGACCGTAGTAGTTTTGAAAATTCTCCCTCTCAATATTGCCTGGGTATACCGCATGGAAACGACTTGATGCATATTTGTTGAGCTCGAGGAAGACAAACCACTCATTCAGAGCTGTCCAGGGTATCGACTTGTGGCCGGCCACAAGATTCAAGTTGTTTGATTTGCATACCTCCTGGAGCACCCACTTCCTGGTGAACCATGCCCGGTTCAGCATCATCCAAACATCTCTGAATACCGTGTCCAGACTTGCGTGATCGTCAAATGCGGTGTGGAAAATTTCCCTCGCCATTTGATGGTTGTTGCTGGCAAGTTGAGACACTACTGTTCGCACGTCATCAGTGTCCAAAGAAAGACTCGGATGCCTCCCAACACTGTTAAACATTGGTCGAAGCAATGCGATGGACTTCAAGACCTCCGTGAAGCGCGTGAGCCAATTGAAAGCCCGCACAAGATACTCGTCTTCCTCACCCAGCCAGATTGTTGTCGTGGTTGCAGTAGCATAGACATCGCTCATGATGCGGACTTGTGAATTCCGCTCCGCAATGTCCTCCTGGTTGATACAAACAGCATCGGCCCATAGATAAAGTGGCGTTTCGTCCGGGGTAGCGGGGGGCCAGAGATAGCGCAGGGCTTTGTGCAGCCCGGATCCTATTGCTAGCCTAGAGCCGGAGCAGTAGATATCGGTCTTTGGCAGAGGGTCTCCCCATGAATAGGAGAGGGCAACGTATTTACGCGCTGTATCCAGAGAGGTAACAACCAACTCGACCCAGTGCTTGGGGTCTTCTGAGCTGAGCACAGGATGGATTTTGAGCAGCCGGATCTGACGGGGCCCTGTTAGGGGTGTGTAGACATATCTTTCCGAGGCCATTCTTGGATTATTGAACGATTCGTAGCGTTTCAAGCTTTCGATGAACAGACTGTTGTGGTGAAGGGTGAGAAGCATGTTCAATCAGTCAAATTGTCGCGTTTCGCCGCTTGTCAGCATGGACGTAATCATCTTTGGTCTTTCTAGCCCTACCACGCTGGCATTCCGGCTTCCCGGTTGACCCAGCCAGGCTTGGCGTGCACAAGGGGCCCCAACTTCAGAAGCTCAGCTTGCGTGTGCGACCGTGGCGCCTTTTTTGCTGCGGCTTTGGAGCCTTCGGTCCCCAAAATCACCAGTCTTTGCCAGCCGACGACGAGTAACACGGGTCGACGTTGGCCTGTTTTTCCTTGGCCCGGCTTCACGCAAGATTCGTTCTGGGGACGGGGAATAAGCTCGACGGGCCGCTGGCCGTGGCATTTGAAAGAGGTCCGTCCGGTCCCACCACGTTCCCTTCCATGTCTGCAGGCCGGCATCGACACAACAGTGCTAATGCTAGTGACTACTTGCTTACTCTTTTGACTTTTTCTTTTCTTAATCGAAGAGCCTTTTCCCGTCAAGTTTTCGCCTGCCCCCAGCTAGATCATCGCTGTCGCCATCCTGGGACACACACTTGAACACGATATACCCGCTCTTCTCACACGGCTGCACGTCCGTGATCTGCACGCGCATGTCTCTGCACATGCGGGCCCTGTCAGCGCCACCGAGGGCCGACCCACGGGCACTCACTGCCTTGGGGAAGTGAGGGCTATCGCGCATCAGCGAGCTTGCGTATCCGAGCAGACTCGGCCCGGCTATCAAGGCACGCAGCCAGAGACCGCCTATGCCTAGGGCCTGGAGGACGGAACCTATGATTAGCAGGGTCGCACACCAGCGGCGGTCTGCCACGTAGATGTCGCGAATATCCGAAGCTGTAGCTCGTATGGCATCGTACTTGGGCTCCCACTCACTACCGGTGCCCGTGAGGATAGGGTCGGCCGTGGTCACGTTCCGCGGATACAACGAGACTTGGAAGATGGTGTTGAACAACGTTGTCATCCGGCGCGAGAACAGATTCATGTCGGAGGCATCATGGTTCCAGTCGCGAATGCGGTGGCTTACGAAGAGAGCATCGTCACCAGCGAGGAAGTTGTCCGTGGCTGAGGCACCCTCCATTATGTCAGGCGCTCCAGCCGCGGTTGGCCAAAAGGCCAACATGTTTGCAGCCGCCGGTGGGGTCATGCTCCAAGGCAGGATTTGGAAGAGCTGGGGATCTATCGGCTCCTGCTCCTCGGAGGGCCACGGGTAGACGTCGGACCTCTCTTCTCGTTGTCGCAGGCGCCGTGCGCTGCAGCCAGCTGTGGGAAACGGTCCGCAATGAAACTCTACCTCGACCGGTATGCGCCGAAGTAAACATTCAAAATGAGTTAAGTTGGCCGGAAAATTTCCGCTTGGTTTCTTCATCACGTCTCGGCTGTCGTAGTAAAGTCGATGTCCCGATGGCTCCGTATTAAAATACCAGTACATTGGCTCACCCCGCTCCGTGTAGTTCTGAAGTGAAGCATTGAATGAACTCTTGCCAGACGGGCCCTGAGACCAAGTCCCATACCGGTGACCAGTCACCCTTTCGCATTCCAGGTCGACGTACGAAGTATTAACACTGAAGCGAATTTGTCGCTCGGGAATATCTGGTGTAAATCCTCTAACGTCGAGGCCAAGAAGACACGCATAGTCTTCGCCATGCTGGAGGTCTGCCTCCGACATGTCATGCCACCCCCTGGTATAGTTTCTGACCATGGCCTGAGGCAGCTGTGGTGTCTTGGGTCGACCCCATAGGTCGACAGGGTCCGCACGCTGGGAGGGTGCGGAGAGAAGAAGACCAGAGTAAAGGGTGGCCATGGCGTTAGAGTCATCGCTCGTATCAGACGCTGAGTCGAAGGTTGACTGTTGGTATTCTGGGTTTGCCACAAAAACATCCAGCTCCGTTCGCAGGGCATCGTGACCGTGGCTGAAAAGACGTAACGAGCTTTGACCCCCGATCGGAGACAAGGCCCAGACCATTACGATAACGACGGACATCCAGTACCCACTGCGTACGGTGAAAGCCCTTTGAACTGCTCCCGGGAAGCTCTGGCTGCCCGCGAGTTGTTCTAGGATACCGAGCCTGATTCCATCAGGTCGTTCGAGCCGCCATCGCGATAAGTTCTCGAAAAAGCGACTAGATATAGCAGCGAAGGCGATAGGAAATAGTGTAGGCCCTAGACGGCTCGCCGCGAGAGCCTTCTCGCCTATGTCGGATATCGGTTGGCGGTCCAACTGGAGTGCAAGACCGGCAATAGCTTATTGAAAAGTCACTGTCAGTCATGCCTGGTAGGATGAACAAATGGAATATGGCACGGTCATACCTAGGAAGAGGAGTGGTATCATTGTCAGTACGATGTCGAAAAACCAAGCAAGACACCAGGGCAAGTCCCTCTGGATAGTCCTACGAGGGAGGAGGAGTGGTCCATTCAACTCGGTGGGTTCCTGATCGTGTGAAGCAACTGCTGGGTCTTTGCTACATTGCGTGGTATTTGGTTGGCCGACATCTACTGGTTGTTCACTGCTGTGGACTGAACCAGCCGACCCAGTTGCGCCCGACAGTGTCAGTTGCAGGGAGTCAAATGACATTGACCTTATAAAGGACATCTCGAGGCCGGCCTGTGCTTCTTCTGCATCGGATCGACTTCCAGTGAATGTGCTCGAGGCCGGTTCATCTTGGTGAGACAGAGATCGTCGAATATGGGAGGCGTGTAGGTCCCGAGTAGGAGGCCGTGATACGAGGCTGTCTCCTACTTCTCCATTGGAGTCATCTCTCACTTGCTCGTAGGCGATGGAGGAACGCATTAGAGCCTGATTTTGGGTTTCACTCTCGAGTTATAGGGTTGTGTCTGGGACAGAGCAGTGGGAATAGATGGGAATAGATAGTCCCCTACGGCTGGCAATCAGGTGTTTTTTCTGTTTCGAGGGGCGAAGACAGACTGACCGCGACCAGAAAACATAAAGCGGGGGCGATGCGGGAAGGTGTGATTTGTGTCACATAGTGATCAGCGACTTCTCTTGGGATTTGGGGGCGGCTGTAGTGTGCCAGTTCATTTGAACCGACGACGTGGCTTACCTGCGCCACCTGCGTGTGTTTCGAAGAGCAGGGTGAGAAGCCGGCTGGACTGAGAGAATTACAAGGCAAGGAGGCTTCACGCACTTGCACAAGACTGTGTTTCGTGCTGGAAATCCGGGCTTTTGTGCTATTCATCAGTCGTGGTTGGGATAATACACCGCGTAATGCATTTGCTGTGGCTCCTCTGCGGCCATTACGAGGTTCTCCACCTGCACCAGTATCAGGCTTGTTGGCTAGCTGAGACGTGCTTGGCTACGGGTACCAAACTCCTCTGCGATGGGAGGCGGTGGCACCGAGGAAAGGATGCACGACATTGAACGGCTCTGCTGAACGGGCCAATGCCCTGATAAAGACAATCCCACTGCCACAGCATGCGCCTCGGGTCTGCCGCTGAGCCGCTGCAAGCAGCCATTTCAGGTCATAGCCCCTCATTCTGTAGCAATTCCGTAGATTCGAGTGTATCTAGGGATTTCATACTACTCCTGGCTCCCCAGTCCGAGCCATGGGGAACACAATGCGAGCCGCTCAAGATCATAGTCCTTCGGTCCGGGTGGCCGGTTTCTCGGATCTTCGCATGGATTATTGACTTCGCATGGACTATTGGTATTCTTTGATTTCCTCTATTAAGCCGGAACAACAGTAAGTTCCCTAGAAGGGCAAGGCAATGTATCTTTCAAACTAAAACAGTAGGTTTCCATACCGTGTGGTCTCCTCCCGGCGCCTCACCCCCTACTGCTCACCGCCTTCGTGCAGCCGACGCCGTGGCCGGTAAGAAGCAGCAAATACTGCCCTTCCAGTGAGCGATGCGTGCACAGCACATGGCTAGCATCATTAAGGCGTGCACCTCACGCCTGTCCCTCAACAACCTGCTCCTCCCCATCCTCCCCATCCTCACCCTCGTCCCTATCTACGTCTAGCGCCTTAGGCAGCTTAAACTCAGCCTGAAGCCTGCTAACCAGCGCTAGGATCTCCTACTTAAACACCTTAGCAAACACCTTCCTATCCCTCCTAGCACTCAACGATCGTGTATTGTTTCAACACATTGGCACCACCGGTCCGGATTGCTCGACTCAAAAGGGGGGTGCGCCTAGCGTGAGGGACTATGCAAGGCTCTGGCCGGGCGGTCAGAAGCGGGGTTTTCCATGGGACAGTGGGACTGGAATTTTCTGGGCAATTTCGCAACCATTGAAAATGCACGAATTACGGGATTATTCGACTGTTGGAAGCTTCTCTAGATGGGCAAAATTATGGGGAAGATCAATGATGGAAACGGTATGCGAACCATGACTTGCATTCCGAAGTTCGCAGCGGGCCAGCTCGCGGGCTCGCTGATGTGCAGTATTATCTACAATCTTTGTGGTCATTATACAGACTGAACATCGATACTACATTAAAACATGTGATCCGATGCCCGGGCGTCTTTGAGTGCTTGTCGACCAGCTTTCGTTCACTGTCAACTACTGAGCCTGCATGTTCCGCACTGGCCTAACACCTCTCTCAAGCGCATATCTCCTTCCCGGTGCAGAACGCCCTGGCCTAGCTTCAATTACTCTGCAGTATCGTCCGTGTCAACTACCAAGCTCCCCAGCCCGATCTTGAGCCTGGAGCCCCATCGACGTACAGATGTCAGCGAGGGATCAACGCATCATCAATCGTGGACACCTGTCAAGGACAGTGCGCTGCGAAATTCATTAAATTCCTAGAATTCTAGAGAGACAACGCAGCTCTTCACCTCCCAAAATGTTATAATAAATTGGGTCGGCTTGTAACTCCATAATCCGCTTTATGCAGTATCCCTTCTTTGCCCGGGCATTTCCAACGCTCACAACTTCACAAAGGATTTTGCACGTAACGCCGACTGCAAAGGGAAAGACATGTCACATATCATAAAACACTGCCGCCTAAAAATGAGCTATCCTTCAATTATGGTTTGAGCCCACTTCCTGTAACAGTGCAAGCTCCGAGTCTGTTGGCCAAGGGTTGTTGGCGTCGAAACCCACATAATTATATGGGCCCTGATTGCGCCCCCAAGTCGACCGAGGAGTATTGAGAGGAAAAATTCCAATCCATTTTGTTCGTGCCCCGATCACACGACTTTAAGACATGGCCCAGCAAAGTGGTGATAGCGTCCCTGCGTGGACCAAAACCATGGTATCTTCCGAGTACGAGGAGTATGAATGTAAAACACTGGATGGAACGACCATCCGAGGATGGCTGTTCCTGGTCGACAGAAGACCTGCCCCGACGATTATTATGACACCTGGTGTGAGTTCTTCTTCCCACCCGAGAGAACTGGACTGCTAACTAAGATTATGTGTAGATAAATGTTGTCAAGGAAATCCTTCTCCCCCAGGTCGCGAGAGGCTTCCAATCCCAAGGATTCAACGTCTTCATCTACGACCCTCGAAGCATAGGTGGAAGCGACGGTTTCCCAAGAAATCTACTTGATCCCCTCCAATACTCCGAGGATCTCTCAGATATCATAACACACATTAGCGCTCTGCCATCGGTTGACTCGAATCGCATCATCCTATGGGGTATCTCCCTCGGGGCCCTAGTTAGCGGCGGCACTGCTGTTGTTGACAGCCGAGTCAAGTAAGCGATTATCAGCACCTTATGGCTGGTACAAGATTAGCATCCTGAGGAGGATTCGGACTGACAACCCTTCCAACAGAGCGGTGATCATGGCGTCACCAGTCTTCAACTTCTACCGCGACAATGAAAGAAAGGATGCTTACGCTCGAATAATCAAGGACCGCGAGGCTCAGCTCCTCCATGGATGCGAGCCAGAAATGGAGCCGATTTTCAACAGCAAGGGAGAAAGTATCATAGGCATGCTGGATTCCGGTGGTCCGGGAGGACTTGAGTCATATCGGTGAGTTATCCCCCAATGGTACCATCCAGTGCAAAGCAGCTAATTGTCATTGAACCTGAAAGGTTCAACAAATTGATCGTGGAGAGAGGCGGGCCGACAGCACGCAACCATGTTGCTATTCAGTCGTACCACAAGATCGCAATGTGGTGGCCCAAGCAGATTATCGGCCTCCTGAACACCCCAACTATGATGATTATAGCTGGACTTGACCAGCTCTATCCACCAGAACTACAGAAAGAGATGTTTGACAAGCTGAAATCCCCGATGAAGAAACTCCTGTGGGTGAAGGATAAAGGTCACATGAATTTACTGGGTGGGAAGACCAAGGATCAATTGATGGAAGAGCAAGTCACTTTTATTCGTGAGGTACTACTGGGCGCGCAAACCGTAGTATCGAAACTTTGAACTGCCTCGGGATAACGGCATAATGTACGTACTACTATGAATCCATGTTGTCTAAGAATCCCAAGGCCTTGGAAGGATAGAATGAGTGTAGTTAGAGGCCCTCTGGCTCAGCGTGCTGCATACCAAAGCCTGCACCAAAGGGATGTACAGACAGTCGCCTCCCTTCAGGATCGTGGCTTTCCAAATCTCTGCCGCAAGACATCTGGTTCACTGCCGCGTAACTAATCATGGAGTCCGGTCCCGGAAAGGCCCCGCCCATCATTTGATATTGGGAAAACACTCTTTTCCCATTTTGTTTCGCAAGTTCTGTGCCTTTCCCGAACCACATAGTGACATCTTCCAATGTTTCATAGTAGTGTGAAACCGAGTCAGCTGTTTCTTGCCCAATTGTGTCGATATCCATACTCTCCGAAATGAGGGGCGCCAACTTCGACGCGTCTTCCAAATACCCTAAAGCATCTGGCTCCGCTCCAATGCCCCGAATGATTGACTGGGGCTTTCTGCTGTAAAGTTCGCTAAGGAAGCGATTGTGCGTATGAAACAAGGGCGCCACTTGCAGGTCGATAAGAAATTCCCTCCCGTCACGGCTCGTGGATCTGGAATTCAGCGAAAGGGACAACCTGTCTCCGCTGCTCGGTATGTCGATCTCGTTCGTTGCTCCCTGTATAATGTAGCGAAATTCTTTCAGCCTTGTTGTCTTTGTCTGATGCCTTCGGTCAAATAAGAACCCCAATTCTTGCCTCCAGCGTAGCAGGTAGCAACTTGGTGTCTCATCATTGACATCGAAAATAGCTATAAATCGCCGCTCGTCATGTGGCACTGAGTGCGTGTTGACCAGCTCAAGAGCCCTCCAGTCTCCGCCACCCCAATGCTGATTGTTGAAGAAAAGTCTGTCTTCACAGTCCCATGCGTATTGCGGGGCTGTATTTCTCACGAGGAAGGTTCCAAGACCGGCCCAAGGGACCACAATGGCCCGCTCCCGCGACGTGTCCAGAACTTGATCATAACAAGTACTGACGTGAGGAGAGATGAGGTAGAAAGTTGCCGTCGAAGTAGAGGCTGTGATTGCCTGCTCGGAAAACCTCTGGATTTCCCCCCGCCGCATGTACATGTTGTGACCAACTTTGCGAAGGATGATTCCAATGTCACGTTTGCCATTCCTTTGCTTCCCGATTGGGAGCATCAATCGCTCTTTTCCATCGTCGCACAGCATTTGCCATAGAATTGTCTTCATTTCGATACCTTTGTTGGTTCTCGTGAAGTGCTGACTCTGGTAAGAAGGCACCATGTCTTGATAATCTGCGAAATGGTCCGGTGTCGAGGCGAATGCGTTTAGCATCATGTTGGCTGCAGATTTCTGATCCCAAGCAAAGATGCTCAAGTCGCTAGAGACCTTGATTATTTCTTCTTGTAGCCTTTGAAAAGCCTTCGGTCCGCCCTCGCCGTAAATCAGTGGCATGTTGACATCGAATATACCCATGAGACTGTACGCACGGTCTTCTGGAACGGTTGTCTCCCTGCCATTTGCCCAAGACATTCTCTGGGCGATCGACAAGGCACTCAGATTCACCCCTCCTTGGAGATAGTTTATATCGATACCTGTTATATTTGCCAGGCTCTCACACAAGCCTGTTTGGGATGTGTCGGATCTTTCACCCAGAGGGGCCCAATTCCTGTCGTAAAATAAGACCTTTGACGGTGCGACAAGTTCCTGCAACGTCCAGCCTCTCTCAAACCATCTGCACTGCCATAGGTGGCCGCCAGGATCCATATCCTCGAGATACACAAGACATACCCTAGAGTTCTGGTACCAACGATACATTGAATTGATGCTCTCATTCAACTCGGCGGACTTCGATTTGTTGATGCAGCATGAATCAATCCAGATGTAGCGCATGCCTATATCACGGGCGACTCTGCAGGCGTTTAAGATCTTGGAGAATCCCATCTCCTTCTTTCTTATGGTCGTTTGCCATTGTTTGAGCTGCATGACCTCGTCGAAGAACCTGGCAAATGTTTCTGAGCTTGGTATGTCATCAAATACAATCTCTTCGTTGTCTTGGCGCTTTCCCCACGTGTGTGACAGAATTGCGTACTGCAGAGGTGAGTCGGAGCCATTTTCGAGGAGTTCATGAAAGACTGGAAGTCGGTCTTTAGATATAGAGTGTGTATCGAGAAGTCGCATTTCGATCGTGTCCAAAGCGGTTGATGTGGTGCAAACCCGACCTACAACCTGAAGACCGGTAGGAGATCAAGACAACCTCTGGATGCAGGCTCTGTATTCCCTTTTGTAAGATAGACTGCGCATTGCTTACGTCGAATGATCAGCGAGGCAGTGCTGCACATGTACTACCCATCAGCTTCTGTAGCTCGACGAATTGGGACACGCTACGTAGCGGGTGGTGGTAAGCACCTGCATGCAAGCAGCCGGCTCCACCGGAACAGTAATCAATTCTGTAGTGAGCCGGGGTGGGCAGTAAAATGCAAGGCAGCTCTTCACCTACGTCCTTTTTATACTTCTACTAGTATTTGTTTAGCCTACTAGTTCATGTACATTAGAATATCTATATAGGCATGGAAGTTCATTAATTAGTATTAATATTTAAAACTATATGTTATAGACTATGAGTTATTATGTGAGCGCGTATCTATTAAGCTAACGCGGGCGACGCTTACCGGGGCTCAATTGATCAGAATGGATGCATGGACTGAGCGGGAGCACGTCCTACAAAACCGCAAAGAATCGTTCCTCATTGGCCACCTAGAATAGAAGTAGAGTTTCTTTTGCTGGAAAAAGTTCTAAACTTTTGGACCGCGCTATGGAGACCCCCACTCGCAGCTCGAATTCATAGTGGAGAGCAGTCTCGCTCGGCGGCGGTGAAATGACTTGACTAAAAGTTCAGATACCTAGAAAACCTGGGCGGGCACACCGCTAATTGTAGCCCAAGGGCTGAGTGTCATACTGATTATACAGCTAGCCCCATTTTGTCCAATATCTGGAGACTCACGAGTTGAAGCCGTGAGGCCGCGATGCGCCTGTTATCGGCCATAAAAGCCTTGGAACTCTATATCGACTCGTTACCCGAAGGATGCGGATCCGCTACCTGCTTATGAAGGTTTGGATGGCGAGAGAGGATGGGCCTCACGCCTGGCGGAGCACTATTTTCAAGCATAATCAGTAAAAATTGTTACTTGTACTAGCTAAAGGCTGCTTTTACATTCCCGGTTGATTAGGACCAGCGACGGTTTCGTGTTGCTGGATTCTTTTCGGCTAGATAACGTTACTCCAGTAGATTGAGACAAACCTGGCGAAGGCCCCTTGCCATAGCCGTGAGGCCCCGTACGAGTGTGAGAGGGAAGGGCGGTCGGGTAGCTGAATGGCGAGGTGAGCAGTATGCAGTATATCATAGCAAGCAATCTAGAACCGAAGCCACCGCGCATCGAAAGGGCCTTGAAAGCAGCTAGCAGATTGTCACGGTTTTGCAGTGCTCCATTTTTATCTAAGGTCCCGCTATGTCGGCCTCGCAGAGATCCGGAAGAGCCCATTTCACCATCCACTCGCATTCCAACAGACTCACAGCAGTGGGCCTCTCTTCCGGAGAGATCGCTAACATAGCCCTTAACATGCTAAGTAAAGCAATCTTCTCCTGGTCTCCCACCGATTCCATACCGCTGTCCCGCCTGGGTAGTTGGATCGAGTCGTCAAAACGAACTTCGAGGCTCCGCCGCTCGCACGTGTGGTCTAGCAGATTTCCTTGGCCTTCCGAAATACTGAGACCAGGCGTCCCACCGTGTCCATCACTCCTGAGGCAAGCTCCCCAGTGCGTCTACCTGTTCTCTCGTGACGTAGTAGTCTGTGAAGCTGAAGGTGTCAACTAAGGGCCGTTGTCCGAGGACACTCCAGATCGAGCATCCTAATGTCCATATGTCGCAAGCGAATGAGAGCGGGATTTCCGGTGCAAATCTGGTCTCTGGCGGCCGTACGGTGATAGGGATGTTTGAGTATCTATATCGAGGCTGATTGTTGGACTGTTATACGTAAAGAAGAATTGAGCATCCATGATCTTTCAATGATCGATTTGGGAACCACAATGTGTAGTAGGGTGGGGGGATTGTTCAAGCCAGATCCTCTTCTTCAATTCTATGTTTCGCGACTCCGGGAGCAGTGTCACGTTCTGGCATTAAGGTGGCCGGCCGTTGTTTTGAGGTTGCATTCAAGTTCTAATTCCAGACCTAGCCTCACCTTGCTTCCAACAATCCCTGTGCCTGCTCACTCTTAACACAAACGGCGAATGCAGTGCCGCACAATGAAAGCTAATCCATACCAACTGGGCAGCCCAATGGCGTGGGCAAATGGCTCGGCCAATCTGGTGGCGAGCCTAAGAACCAACAACGCCGACTAGCACGGTGCTTCTATTTTCAACATGAAGAAGGATTAGGCCTCCCACGAGTTTAATGAGACTTTTTTACTAGACCGCGGCCATCAATGAAACGGCTCGTTGGTTCTTCTTGGTCATCTTGATCCTGCCCAAAGAACTCTGAGGTTGTATCCAAGGCTGCGCCCGCCGTTTGTTACGGCCCTCGCCGCCACTGTAACTAGCTCTATTGCAGCTCATTCAACCCCAAGAGCGATAGGCATACAGACCTTCTCGGTTTCAAGATGCGGCGTTTCTCATGGTCACCACGCGGCCGAAGCAAGGCTGGGGGATCTTCCATGGCCATCCTGAGGTCAATCAAGAGGTCTGCCATTGTAGAGCTTGTTTACAAGAATAGAAATACTGAGGGACGTTGGAATGGAATTTGAAAATAAAAAAGGGCGTTACACGCGTCCGATTTGACAGTGTTCTACCTTCGATATACTCAAATACCAATTCTTTGCGGTCAGCTTCTTCAGATACCAACTTTAGACATATATTGTTCAGGCACCTTCGTATCTCATAATGTCGCGGTCCTCCCAGGCGGAAGCTTACGACAGGGCAAAAATTAAACTTGAACTTATTATCTTGGAAATTCCCCGCATCGAGAGAAACCTCAACCATTATTATCGGAGGGTTCAGGAGGATAGACGGCAGGGGACGCGGTGTGAGTACTCCTAAGGCCTGAACTGTCTTTAGTTTCTGTTCATCATTGACCACTTCAGCTGACTCTTCCGACCGACTTGGATAGCTACCGTGCATGAAAAATACTTGACCGTCTACCAGATGAAATTAGACAAAGCGGAGGAAAGGAAAAGAAGGTGTAGAGACAAAATTCGTGACGCCGACAGAGCCCTTGGGGACCGCATGAGGATGGAATATGAGCAGCTCCGGTAAGTTCATGCGCTATTGGATACACCCAACTGTGATCATGCGTAACTAACAAGAGGGTGCAGCAAACGGGGAATGCCGAGAGAGACTGCTGACCAGATCGCGCGGACTAATAACTATAAGTATGAGGATAGTTATTACAGGGCCCTAGCGAGGAGGGAGTTCGAACGGGATCAGGATGATGACGCTTGAACGTGCTTTACATATTTGTTGTCGTGTCTGAAGGCCAGACGCGTCCTGTCACTTGTTGCAGCCTTGCCACTCTTTCAAACACAGTTTTGCTTTTCAATCGCAGCTCTGTCGCTGGTTCGACATCAATATAAGTTGTTGTTTCTCGGCGTGGCTACTCAAGGTATCAAATTGCTTGATATGTTAAAAGGTTCCAGGTATTGAAAAAAAGCAAATCTTTTGAGTGCAACAATTTCTGCTGTGGAGAAAGTGTCACGTCAACAACATGTAACAGAGCCGATATTCTGCCCAAGTAGATTTTTGTGCCCACTTATTAATACATCTCGAAGATCCCAAGCACCCCGTCATAATCAAACAAAAAGCTACCAACCATCCCAAAAATCCACTCCATGTTCTAAGGCCTGAAACCTGGCTAGGAAGTCTCTCCTAAATCCTATTATGTAGCCGCACATCCTAGTATGGAGAAAGATCCACCAGCACTGGCGATGGTGAGCTTCTTTCCCCTGATGGCCTTGCAATCGATCAGGGTCGGGACCTTGATGTCGTCCTCTGTATTGTGTCCGGTCCTACCGTTGGCAGAGAAGCCCCACGAATAGGCTTTACCATCGGTAGTAAGGGCAAAGCTGTGATCTGTGCCCACTGCAACCGATGCGATAGGAGGGATATCTACGCATGTTTCGTTTTAGTTGCAAGTTCTTTGGATGGGAAACCATGCCCATAGAATCAAAGACTTCCTCACCTGGTATGACTGTGGGATTCTTCAAGATGCGGGGATTGCCGCGCTCGTCGAATATGGTATTCTTAGGCGTGAACGCCTCCGCCCGTAATCCCACTTGGTCGCCATCCATGCGACCCCACGTAAGCAATTTATGTTTATCAGTCGACGCGAGTGAGTGATGTTCCCCCCCAGCGATACTAACAACCTTGTGGTCTTGTAGGCTCTCAACTAGTCGTGGCCTCAAATGGGAGGCATTGCTCTCACCGGCCTCGTCGGCGATGCCCAGCTGGGCATAGGTGTTGAGACCCCAGGCGTAGACGCGGCCTTGCCCATCCACGGCAAAACTGTGGTAAGAGCCGCAGGCGACCTGGACATATGCAGTCTTTGCACCGCGCACCGGCAGCGCACCAATACTTGTGGGTCTTAGTGCGAGCTCGGGATGATTGTCGAATACCCTCCGTCCCAATTGGTTCTGCTCCCCACAACCCCAGGTAAATATCTTTCCTTTGCCGTCCAGCGCAAGCACATGGTTATTACCGGCGGCTAGTTGCCTGATATCCTTAAGATCCGGGATGAGTGCCGGGGCCTTCTGGACTTTAACATGTCTACTGAATCCCATTATACCTTCATTAGACTGGATAGACTGTCAGCTAAGACTGATATATACTCTAGGAAGGTGGAGCCCTGGGTGGGTCCATATAATTAAGCTTATTTACCCGGAATGTTCCCCAGCCATATACGTGACCGTCGTCAGTAAGGGCAAAAGAGGCATTATCACTTGCAGCCACCTGGACCCACCGGATGTGCTCAAGGCCTGAAACGTCGATAGGCCCAGGAGTACTCTCCGCGGGGTTCAGTTCGTCGTCGTCATCCTCTGGCACATTCGTGGCTCGTCCCAGCGCACCAAGGTCGTTGACACCCCATGTCAGGATCTGGTTGGCCTTGGTGAGCGCGATTGTGTGCATGCCGCCACAAGCGATCTGTACCACGCCGACATCATCTGGAGAGAGTAGCTTGTTGAGCCGTGGCCGCATCGACTCCACCGGCGACTGGCCGTTGACCGTCTTGCTGCCCAGGCCCAGCTGCCCATCAGTTCCTTCGCCAAAGACGAAGATCTCCAGTGGTGTCGTCGGTGTTTCGTTGACGACCCTTTGGCCACTTCTCGTTGATGATTTCTTGGGAATGAGAGCCTTCGTCTTGGATGTTGGAGGGGCTTCACTGGGTGAGGGCTTTGCTCTTTTGGGTTGCTTTTGGGGCCTGGCTCCATCCTGCTCACCCAATTTGGGCCGGCCAGGTCGCTTCCGCTTGTTGTTCATGATCGTGGAAGCACAGGTGCTTGTGTCTTGTTGCGATTTCGCTTGTTCTTGGATTGGCGCACGCTCTAGCCGGATGCAGCGTTCTGATCTGGCTGAGAAGATAACTTAACGTCAGAATTGATCTCAAGAGGGTAGAAAACGAAAAGGAAAAGTTCCTCGAAGCCAATTGATCGTGGGTGAAACGAAGGAGGCTGGGAAGAGAACCGTTGGTCCCGTTGGTTTATTATTATTACCCTAGGGTAGTATCGCACGGACTAGCGTGCCTCGCGGCCGAAGCATGTATTCTTAGGTAGGCAGGCGGTGAGGATTTGACTGGCAGAAAACTGCCCGTACTTAGCCTATACCTATTAGAGGACGCACTGACAGGGTCGTGGATGACCTGTCGCTGCTACTCGCATAGATGCACCACACGATCAATTTTACCACGCATTCTGGTGGACTGCTAGGAATCGAGGACAGCTTTGGCCCGGCCGAAGAATATGTGTGAGTGAAGTTGTGCACCAACTTCGCCAGCGTAACGTGGACGTGTACATGGAAGCTCTACACAAGTATGTAAATGGCCTAGGATCTTGGCGGCGGGGATACCCCCAAACTGCGCGCCCTGGGGTGGGCTTGTGTCTGCTTAGAAGAGTTCCGTTTCATAGTGGCTACCATGATCAGTGGCTGAAAGACCTTGTGGCTAGGTGGGGTTTGACACCAGGGTTATAGGAGGCTTTGCTGGGAGGCTTTGCTCTTAATCTGTATATATCCTGAAGGTATACGGTCCCTTCACATAGTGGTAAACGCTCAAAGACCCAGCGTTAAAAAAAAAATATAATATCAATAACAGTGCAGAAGTCTAGGTATATAGCCTCAGCCTCATACTATATAGACAAGGCTAGGAAGTATTACTCCTAATAGTACTATAGACTAGATAGACAGCGAATTAGTTATATAGTAAGACTAGGAATAGTCTTAGAATAATCCCTATATAAGCAGTCCTATAAAAGAAATTCCAGCTAAAAACATAATCCTCCACCACCAACACACACATATATATATATAATCCTAAGAACCTCTAAAATATAGCTTAAAGAAAGAAGACCCTTACTAAGTAAGCACTAGAACACCTATCTAAGTATATAGCTACTAACTAAGAATAGAAGCTAAAATAGACTACTTTAAGAATAATTATATAAAAGATATCTATAAGGATATTTAGAATATTTTATAGAAAATAAGAGAGGGAATATATAAAGAAATACTAAAAAAGAAAGAATATAATAAGTTTATACTATTCTATATCTATACCTTTATTATTAAAAATAAAGATCTCCTTAAAAGAATTATATAATATTTAAGAAATAAGGGAAGAAGGGGGAGATTCTAGGTACCTATAGGAGATTAATATAAGTAGAAGTACTAAGAACTTAAATACTTTGTATATAGGCTCTAGGCTAGGGAAAAGTCTAATAGCTAAGTAGATAGTAGACAGATAGATAGTTAAGAAGAAAATATAGTATAGCCGAAGCCCCAGGGTTATAGATAAATCATTATTTTAATGTAGATTATTGTGATGGTTAGCTAGTATCAAACTCCTAGACGACCTAGGAACCACTCCTAAGACAAGTCGTTATTAGTAGAACTTGAACGAATCTGAGCAAATCTCCTCCCTAATATGAGCTGGTGTTTCAAGGTCTGATATATATTATCTCAATGGATAATGCAGGATGCCTACACCTTCTTGGTGGCTGAGTACTACCCTAGGGTAAATAGTCCGGCAATGCGGACTTGAACCATCTGGAGTAGTGAAAGACCACCATAGAAGCCTCCTCGACCACGAGACTTAGCATAGATTATATTATCGTAGTTTCCTTGTAGGCGTCTCCTGTTGAGTCCCGAAGGGCATCTTCGAAAGTTGCCCAATCTCTCACCCAGCGAGAGCTCCCGCCCTGTTCCCCAAACGGATTTGGATCTTTGGGCTTATCACCCGCCCATCGAGTGTAATAAACCCCAACCCGACGCCAGGTTTTGCCAGTCGCCGGATTCTGACCCTTGTCGCCAGCAGGCATTAGCACAAGGCCGTTGGGGACTCCACGAAGCTGTTCGAGATACTTTTCCTCCCGAACTAGGAGGTCTGGAAACAGCTGCAGGTAACGCATACCGGCACCAACGATATCATTGGTGGCCTGCTGTTCCTCATGGTCGAACACGATGCGTTTGGTCTGGTGATCGAGGGAGATAGGGCACTCCAAGGTTAGGGAGGCCTTGCTCAGAGATCCAAAAGGAGCCTCAGGGTTGGTAAGGACAACTCTGACCCCCTGAACCTTGACCATCAACTCGGATGTTGCCCGTCTCATTTCATGTTCTAATAGCTTGTCGTCGACTTTGGTGATTGGCATGTCCACGGCACCATTATGGCTTGCCCACGACCATGAAGGAGCAACGTATGACTGGCCACGATCATGCCGTCTTCCTTGACCGGCGTTGCGCCTGGGCACCCACAAAAGCTGTGCTATAAAGTCCGCAGACTCGTAGCTTTCAGAGGGAACGCTGGAAAACGATATGTCCAGGAGCCCCGCCGCATACTTCACGTACTGATTGTGTCCAAAGGACCTGTTTGGAGAGCTTCCCGAGGGGATTGAGCTTGAAGAGGGCAAAATATTTAGGGGTTCCACGGCGCCCGGTTCATTAGAAGCGTCCATTGATCCTTGCTCAAACGTCGGTACAGATTCCATGGCGACCCGCAGTTGTTCCCTGGCAGGCAAGGCACTGCCTTGTCCTTTGAATGCACTCTCGCGGATGAAAGACCCAACTCCAGAAATGGCTGGTAGCCGATCGCGTTCATTTGATAGGGCCCGGGCCATGTAGGTCTCGACAAGGGTACACCAGAGTTTTGTGTCCCCCCAGGTCCACTTTCCGATCCCTCTCATCGCACGTCTCAAATCTTGACTTTCTTGTAAGCCGTAAGACTCTGTTTGGCATGACCACCGAATGGTGCGAGAGCCGAAAGACACCAGGCGATGAGAGAGCAAACTCTCCTGTAAAGTCCAAGCTCGCGAGTCAATAGCCTCCACTGGGTTTCTGCGAGTGACTAATTTGAAGTGTGCTGGCCGTTCCGAGATGCCCAGGTCAACCGGAAAATAGTACGGGCCCAGTATGTCATCCTCGCTGACATACGGCATGGGCTCCGGTTGTAGGAACCCCGTACTGCAAGAGGATGGTGTGGCCGCGGAAATAGTGATACAAGAGTTACCATAGTAATGTTGCATCTTTGCAACCTCCCTTGCTAGTTCGTCTTCGTCATCCTGTACAAGGCATAGGCTGTCGACCCACAGGAGCTTGATATGGAGCTCGCGTGTTAGGTGGATGGCGTCTTGAATTGTTTTGGGGAGCCGATGCAAGGGCAAACTTTGCTCCAGTTCAAGCTTGTTGGCCTTGGTGGTTTTGAGAGATTGATCCTGGCCCCAACAATACGAAAGAGCAGCATAGGGCTCGGCATCTGCGTTCTCGAGGTTTGGGAAAGGTATGACCTTAACTTCTGCTGAGGACTCCCCGACAGAAATAAACCGATTTGGTCTAATGGCACTCGAAATAGCCTTGCAAGCTTTATGGTGTGCGCAGCATTGTTGCAGCCGCCGCCTAATCTGCGATATTGCCTGGCTTGATGACGTGTGCCCATCAATCATCCTAGCTATCGCTTTGTTTGCACTCGGGTCATCTGCGTTTAGCTCATCAGCGTCGTCGATGACATGGGAACACGCTGTGACGTGCCAAAGGCCAGGCAGTTAGGGCGGGCGTGTGCATACCCCAGTCAGACATGACATTGAAACTTCCAGCAGTCCATGAATAGGAATCTGTCTCCACCTTCACCGCGCATCCGGTGATTTCGTGAGTCTCGTGCTCGGATAAATCGATGCTGTGCTTCGGAAATGCAGATACAGAGGACTCAAAACCTGTGGTCTTCTTCAGCTGTGTAGCCTCCAGCTCGAGTACGATGGACGTTCGGTTCATCTGCTCCGGAGGAGTTTTGGATCCTCTCAGTTGATCCCAGACCCAGACAAAGAACGGGCAGCCGGACAGGGCTGCTTGCCTCGCAGCGTCCGGACCATGGTTCAAGGGCAGTCGCCACTTCGGCTTCTCGGCGCTTCCAAAGGGTCTGCGGCCAGCAACGGTGAGAACCTCCTGCTGGCAGTGGCCGCACGTGTGCCTGGTGGTTTCTGATGCTCTTTGTATTTCCGTCATCTCGACGCAAACTTGATGAGGGCGTTTGAAAAGTATGTACGGCTTATAGAGATGAGCTGGAGTCGTGTTGTGGTCATCTCTTAAGCCACCATGGGCGAGAATCAGTCAATATGGCAGGTGTTGACGGTGAGAGGAGCAGCTGCGGCTGAACCGCAAGCTATAGGCACGATGTGACGATTGAGCCAATCAGCTCCTAACATCATGTGATCACACTAGTTAAGCTATATACTCATCCACCCACGCATCCGTGAGTGATGTGTATTTAAACCCCTAGGACTCACTTTCTTAATACTTGTTTAGCACCGCAGCGCAGTTAGTCTTACACTAGGTTACCCTTTATCCTTACTAGGGAAATAAGGTCCATCTGAAACCTATTATAGGCTATTAAGCAAAGTCTACCTTATGTTCTCTAAATAAGAGAGAGAGAAGGGGGGGGGGGGTTAGGTTCACTCTAAGCGAAGAGATTGGTCTGACTAGTTTGATTGGGGTGGGAAATTATTGAGATTGCTCTGCTTTGCGTAGCCTTTTAGCTGCCCTTTCAGCACGAATCTCCTCCTGTTTCTCGACACTCCAAAGCTTTGATTGGTATTTGCGTGTATTCCTAAACCGCTTCGCCATCTTCTCTGCCCGCTCCTTAGCCTTGTGAGCCTTTTGCTGCGCCAAAATTTCTTCTTCTCCAGGCGAGCGAAGGGGAATGCAAGTCTTGGCGGCCTCGTTTAGGAGATCCGATAAATCGTCCCTAGACGCCTTATGACTTCTGACGGCCAAAAGTAATAGAGCCCGCAATGTGTAATTGGCATCATTTCCAGCGTTATGAAGCCAGCTGTGTGGGCACTCGAGCTCAGTTAGAAGCTCACCAAGGGTGAGAGCAAAATAAGGAAGAACTTGACTGTTCGTTGTTAGAAGCATATTCCTGGCGCTCAGTATGAAGTAGTTTTTGAACGTGACATCATGAAGCAGCTCCTCATGACAAGACAATGCTTACCTAGTTATCCGAAATGTATCTAGTAGACCAGTAATACTTAGTTCCCGGAAATCGGCCTTTAACTTCAATAGTGCATTGATTTCATGCCTGATATCATGGCCGACTAAAAGGATATTACGGTTTTGTGGTATGCAATGTTGGATGTTGGTGAGCATTTCCGTTGCAGGAATAAGTGTAGGCTTTCCGAAAAGAAATTTTAATTGGGCCCGGTGGTAATGTTCCTTTGAGCCAGTGATGAAGTTGTACGTTGAGATGAGGTTCTCGCGTGGTGTTGAAGGAGCTATGTCTCTTGTGTCTAGAACTGCAAGGCCGACTTGAGTGTTTGGTTCTTGGCCAGGGGTTGAACCTTTGCCAATGCCAGCTATGTTCTCGAAGTCGATTGCTATGAGGACTGGGTCTCGATGGCTGCATTGCGCAGGCGGGCTCTCCGAGAGCTTGAGAGCTTGGAGCGCGATTTGCAGACCATCTTCCTCAACTTCTGGTCGAGGGCCAGAGGTCGCAGCGTTTGCGGGAGTGGTACACGCCATTCTTTGTTGTGATAGCAGGCCCAAGTGGATTGGACGTAGGCTCAGAGGCTGTTGGATTCGCTTCGTGGTGGGTCGAGAACAGGAGCATAGTGTTTGGTCGCATGGAGGGGCCTGCCTTGCACTCGTGTACAAGGCGACGACTGTGGTCTCTAACTCGATGTCTGGAAGAGAATGGAACAGGTGAAGAGATCAGTAAAACGTGAAACGAATAATGCTATGAGTGTAATAATGTTATGAGTGTATAGACAAGCCTTGTATGCTGACGTTTTGTAGACGTCGTTGGTGCCAGAGCAAAACGGGAGCTGTGGACCTGGAAGCAGGCAGGCAGGCAAGGCCAGACTGCCAGAGCGAGATGGGTGGGCGGGGTTGTGGCCACCCGACCCTGCTTGGGCCCGACCATTGATTGGCTGGTTATCGCTTATCGGTGAGTGGCGCTAGTTTAGATAAGGTACCTAAGTACCAAGGCGGTGAGTGCCGATATGAGCGGGTAGAAACACTTGGGTACTTGAGCAAGTTGACCAGGGCCCACAAAAAAGCCCGGTTGGCCGAGTGGTTAAGGCGGGGGACTCATCGTGGTAAACGGCGATTGCTTCGCGACCTGCCCGGGCAGGGCGCAGTTTGTGAGAACCAGGATTAACCTGTTGCAGCCACATTCTATCCCAGGAGCTACTTCAGGCGTACCATTGACCCGTCCCCGGTGAGGTCCACAGCGACCGAGCCGCGTGGTGTTCGATCCCACACCGGGCAACAATTCTTTTTTTTTTTCTTTCGCTTGTTGCTCTCAAGCGACACCCGTAGGTTCGATCACGGGCGGCTGCAGACAGTAAGCAGCTGTACCCCGCTTCTGAACCGTCAGCTATTATGGTCGCGCAGCAAAATGAAATTTGTTCAAGGTCATGGAGCTCACCAATCGATGATTCCACAGGGCTCTCCCTTGTGGCACTTCTAGTCTCTCTGACAACCCTTCAACCATATAAAAATCACAAAACAATTTCTCTATCCTCGAAGTTCACTTTGCAGAGCAATGACTTTTCAGGTAGTGCGCAAGGCAGTGATATAAACAGCAGAATTACTAGTTCTAATATGCGTACTGTTCTGGAGACTCAGGTAAAGCACATCGAAAATGGACACAGCAGACCGTAAGCAACAGTACCCCGCTTCTCATCAATCGGCCGGCCATTGTTGCTGCCAAGCAAAATCAGATCTGTCAAGGTCATAAAGCTTACCAATCGATGATTCCACAGGAGTCTCCCTTGTGGCACTTCTAGTCTCTCTGATAGCCCTTGTGGTGGCCTTCCTTCAGCTCTGCCAGCAGTACTTCGCCACAGCGGACGGCTATCGCGAATGCGCCGAATCGGTTATTGGACCCTGGCATCGAACCCGGCGTAGACGGTTCGTCCCGTCCGAGTTCCGCTTCGAGACCGTCTACGATGCTCCACTCATTCGCCTCTTATCCATATCGGAGTGTGCTGATCGTATCAATTACTCCGACCAACATCATGAGAAGCGAGTGCATGTCCTGTACCCACTGAATCAAAAGTCATGTTGCGAAGGAGAACGTCTCCTCCGCGAGACAGTCCTCCGCTCCAATCAGCTGCCAAAGACTTGGTTAGACGGATGGCGCTCACAGTTGCCGGAGTGGACGGGTCTGAGGCCGATACCGAAGGGAGGTAGGGTCAAATACGGCGGCGAGGAAGGATTGAGTACGCCTTGGCGAGAATATGAGGCAGGATCGTCTGCCTTGGTTTCATGGATCCGTGAGTGCGCCACGAATCTGAAGTTTTGGCACACATACACTGACTCCCGAGGTCCGTTGCGTGAATCTCAGCTTTCATGACGCTGCTTCATCACACATACACACTATATGGCCAGGTGTCCAACGGTCACGATTTAAGGGAAATATGGCTCAGGGATGGGATCAAACAATCCAACTCCCGGAGCCAGATCACAAGCAAGCCAACCCAACCAGTCGTTGAACAGCAAACGATCCACTGGGACTTCCGCGGTATCAACATCACTCGCCCAGTAGCTCAGACGAGGCTGGGGGATATCATACTCTTCGCCCTGAGAATGGGCATGCAATGGCGCACGATCGACATGGAGAGCAGCATGCTTGTAGCTGTGGGGAACGGATATAGCCTCAGCTCGGCCAACCGATCCGGGCTGATATTGACCTTCACAAGCGCCGGGCATCACGAAAGGCCACCGAGTATAATTCCCAGCCAATACGCAGATAAGACGCTCTTCGGGATCCTTCCTGGTGATCCCGATCTCGTAAAGAAAGATTTTACCTTGGTCCGCCGCACAGGTGATAGAGACAAGGATGAGCGTATTCTCGCAAGGATTCTGCAACCTCACGGGCTTGACCGGGGCGAACACATCAGATTGGGGACCAAGGCTGCGAGGAACGATCTGAAGAAACTCCTGTGCCCTTTCTTGCCACAGAAACATGCAAATACAGCTACTGTGCGCTTCCTCGGGTGGTCATGGCACTGTGCTGAGTCCTTTTTAGGTTATTTTGAGAGCCGTGTCGCGTTCATACAGTGCCTTAACGCCGAGGTGAGGCATCCCTCCCCCCAGTACTCAGAAAAAGATGCGACATCACTCCGGAGTATGAAAACACGGCTGGACGAGCTCAAGGACAAATACGCCTCAGATTTCTACTGCCTCAAGTTCACACCACGCCAAGTCCTCTCCACCACTAGCTCGCAGCAAAACTTTGACTACTTCAATTCATTCTTGCATGATTTTGAAGGCATCTTTGAGGCTTGCACCAAGTACCTAAAGGAGCACAATTGGGGCCATGGAGTCGACAATGCCCCAGAGGGCAGTTCGACCAAATATGCACTACTCGTTGCCGCACACACCGCCATCACTAACAATGCTATCGGAAAAGCGGAGAAAGATTTCCAAGAGGCAAAAGCAAACCTGGAAAGTATGCACCGCGGGGATTGGGCCGAGGCGATGGGGATAGAGCAGCAAGCTCCACCCAGAGCCAGAAACCCGCGACATCTAGGAAACCCCCTCTTCTACTTCCGAATGAAGCAGATTGTACATGACATGAGGTCCGAGGATTGTGGAATAAGACAAGAACTTGCCAAGCTCGGAGTGGAGGTGACAGACACCGACGCGCAGCTCGCTTGGTGGATGATGATGATAAGAGGTATCGCCTGGGATATGTCGTGTTGGCGCGAAGGATGGCCGATTGATGAACGTTTCGTGCCGTCGACATTCTACGGGGATCCTACGCCCGTTATGCTGGCCTAAGTCTTGGTCGTTTTCATGTTGGTTGGTTGATTCAGTGGATGATTATCGGCAAGAAAGAAATGTGAGTCATTCCATTCGCTAGGTCCTAGGACAACGAGTTACCTTACTCAGCGACAACAAAGCTAAGAACCGTCAAGAGATTGACGAGGCATCGCACACAGTTCAGTCCCTATATGAGCCCCTCCTAAAGCTCCAGCTTCCACTCTCTCAAGTAACAATTGTGATATACCAAAGGCTAATTACAACACAAAGCCTACTAATAATGCGTACGTTCTACGCAATCTTACCCTAGGGTATGACATCTTAATCAGATCCCATCACATCTCCACACCTATCTGTGTAATAAACATTGAGAAAGTGATTCCTAGGGGCTTAAGAACACATTACTCTCAAGTGCTCTACTCCGTGGGTGGAGGAAGAGCTTAGACTAGTGTGGCTTCATGTTAGGAGCGGATTCGCTCAACCGTCACATCATGCCTGTGGCTTGTAGTTCAGCTGCACTGTTCCTCTCAATTTCAACACCTGCTAGATGTACTACTTCTCGTTTATGGTGTCTTTAAAGAGGTTGGTGTAACGTCCATCGTATTAGGGTCAGCTTTAGTATCTACGTATTGCTTATATCTGGGAACAAAGTTGAGCTTTATTGTCGACGAATACAGGAGTATAAGTATTTCCCACATCCTCGTACCTCATCTTGTAGAGTTCTTCAGGCAGTGTGTAAGGTTTTAGGATTAACAGTAGAATCGTCAATTTCGAATTACTATGCCACTGTTCCAGAGGATAGCGGGGTGGGATCAGGGTGAGCTTAAAGAGCTTTGCGATCACTTTTTCGAATAATTAAGAACTTCGCTGTGGCACTGCAATATCATTTGCGACTAGCCTTGATTTTGAACGCTGGTGATGCTGGGCACGAACCCCCTGTTTGAGATGGAAGGAACGCCGTTCCCACGCTGACCCCTGAGACCGACATTACAAGCAATAATTCTCAATTTCAATTCACAAGAGGGTTCAATGACCATTCAGGAGGCTCGTCGTCGTTGCCATCATGAATGTATCTTTGAAGCACCCCCTGGAGGCGTAATCAACGGGCTATGCGTCATCGACATGGGCAGACTCCAAGAAGAATTGAGAGTGCGAACTGAGAAACCTTGAGCTATACTAGTAGTAGGACAAGAGAAGCAGCCTTACCTTTTCTACTGATGTACGCTATTCCCAGGCCCGGCCAGCTTTCAAAGCCGTCATGCGCCATCGCATACACTTCGCCAGCGGTAACCTGAAGGCCCTCATCCGCTAAACTCGCCTCTATACTAACATCCGTATCTTGCGTACACAATTTGATTACGTCATACTGGGGACTGCTGCCTTCAGGTGCCTAAAGCCATGCATATATCAAGCCGACGCCTTCTCGTGGCGCTCAAATCCAGAAGCTTGCCAAGATTTCTTCCTGTCACAACATCTAGCACACTACCACCTTTTCTTTGCACCCGAGAGTGTCCCCCCCCCCCAATACTTCTTTATCCTCTGCGGGCGACAATAAAAAGGAAACCCATCTCGTATCGATCATGCCAGGCTCGAATACCATCACCGCGTTACGCGGCTTCAGGGTTCAACTATCCACACTAGACAAGTTTCTTGTCGCTAATGGCAAGGCGCATGGTGTAGAAAATGGGTTCGCCCCCCTGTATGACTTCGACAAGCTCGAAGGTCCAGACGAGATTAGCGCGATACTTCGAAAATGTCAAAATGAGAGAAGAATTGAGTTAATTCAGTAGGAGAGAGGGTCCCAGAGGGTGCGGGACCCTACGTTCTATATGTAGTGGAAGTGGGTGATGGTGTTTCGTTTCAACAGAAAAAAGGCCGGCGGCGGCAGCGGAATTCTCTACGTAGTGCCAGCCGCTGAGGGCCACGATGTCACCCCTTACGTCTATATAGCCTACCAGTACCGTCACGTCTACTCTCAGCTGCGCATTACTTCGCAAGACCCGCCTGAGCAACCGATCCCAGCGGAATTTGAGCAGCTGAGACAGGAGACCCTCAGTTACAGGGCCAGTGCCGGGGGTGGAGCATCTCAGGGCGCTGACCAGGAAGACGGGGCCATGGGTCTGTATATTGTCTATACAGAGGGCCGGTCGGCACCCAATCCACCTGAGCTGCAAGAGCGATACAAAGTAAGTGATCAACATTCTCATGTACATGTATGAGTGGGATGCCATGATTGCCAGTGGCTGACATGGAAACCAATGGTAGCAACCAATTCACTGTGACCAGTGCGATGAGACTTTCATCAGGTGGTCCGCTAGACAGAGGCACCTTGACAAAGTCCATGGAATTGATCAGCCTTTGAATTCACTCCCAGGGAACGCATAACGCACAACAGTCTCGGGCCTACACCTTTTCATAGGTTCGTGTTTTCGGAGAAGATTGATTTTGCTGGCCTATGTGGCTGGATCTAAGCTATAGGGTCTCTCTACACAAATGTGTCTTCGTTGTCTGGTAGCTCGGACGAGCTTGGGTGATATTATGCTCTTCGCTCTAAGAATGGCATGCTGGTAGCTAAGGGAAACGGTATAGCCTTAGACCTTTATATATATTTATAATATAAAGTTAAAGTTATATAAAGGAACTTTATACTTTTAAGTTATATATAGATTGAGAATGTGACCGCCTATGTGTATGTATACCTAATCTAGGTTTGCTGCACAACATTAATATTGTTCCATGACCATTCTACATTAGCGGAAGAACTAATGTCCCACGAGCCGGCATATTTGTAAAGGTCACAGTAAAAATCATTGCCTTCTACAAGGTAGCTGAAAACTCAAAGGCCCCTGGGTTGACTCGAGACTTCCCATCCTAATGGGCCACCCGTGTCGCTCAGAATTTGAGAGATTGCCGCTTATAAATAGCTGCACGAATGCGTATTGGACCAGGACATCGGCTCTGAAGGTAAAGGTGTCGGCATGCAGCGTAAATTCAAAATTGGTCCTTGTACTGCTAAGCGAGAGGCTGTCTGTACTCGCCGAGATCAACCGCGAGCTGTTTACATTGCCTGAAGCCGACTCCGTCCTAACATCAAAGGTCAGGCCGGAGGATCCAGGCTGGATCATGTCGATAGTTCGAGTCAATGACGCTGGAAATTCCAGTATCAGTGCACCGTCTTGATTGAACCGCGTAGCCAAAGGTATTCCCGACTGGCCACCAGGTTAGGGTGACGGAGCTGTAGTCCGAAAAGGAGACGGCCGCGTCACTGGGGAGATCCGCAACGTAGACTCCAGTAGCTTTGGCCGGGTCATCGATGAGAGGCTTGCCATCCGGGACAGCGTCCACGAATGTTCTCATATACGCATCGTTATGCAGGTTGTGGTATGGGTTGGTGTTGTCGTCGTCGGCGATCTCGAGAAGACCCCCATAGCGGGTTTTAGCGAGAGCAGCGACCTCCTGAATCTTGTCCTGCGGGGCCCAGTAGCTGATATTCCAGAGCTTTCGAGGATCCTTTGGTGTCCAGTCGTTCGGTACATAGCTGTTGTCGAACGTCATCAGCATATCTATGGTGTCTACGTAACAAGAGGCTATAGACGAGCCCGGGTCTAGTACGGTGAACGCCCGGGTGTTTTAGCTTCGTGTGTAGTTATTGATATATGCTTGTAGGTCTTGGTAGATGTCGCCAGGACCGCATTTGGGCCAGCCTTCATCAAAGAAGATACCGCCGGTACTAGAACCATACAACTCGCACCACTTGTCGATGTCTTGTTCAATGTGGGAGTTCCAGTCGCCCAAGTCATTCGAACCAACAAGTCGAGTTATAAACTTTTGTTGACTGACGCCGAGTCACCCCGTCCAAACACAGCCGTTGATCTTCTTGCCTGAGGTCGCGGTTTGATCAATCACCGACTTTCAGTCCTCCTCCAAAATTGAGTCTGGGACGTTCAAAACCTTTGCAATTAACACGCCCACCTTCCCGGTGTAGTATGTCAGAAGACGTGCCCACGCAGCTGGCTCTCCGAAGGGGTTGATCTACGGTGCAATTGCAATCTGCGGAGCTAAATTCTGCGGACCTGGATTCCAGGAGTTGTATTGATCCAGATATGCCGAGTGGATTGACGCGGCGGGCGCAAATCCATCACCAAGAGTCACCGCGGCGTCAGTGGTGAAGTACTCGTCCAGACCGCATGAGTCGTCCGCCTGCCAAGACAAGGCGTCCACCGCAGCAGGATTGATGATGGTGGCTGTCCCGTCATCTTTAAAAGCGAATAGATCGCTATTGGTGACATCATCTCCCCCGTTTGGCGGTATGTCAACCCCATCGGGCGGCGCAGGCGCGTAAGGACGGTGAGGGTAAATGTTTCCCAGCGCCTTTTGCACGTACCTCGCCATGGCGTAGAGTGTGAGGCTGTCCGAGTTTTGCACCACCCACTCCCCGGCCTCCTCTCCAGATCGCGAAAGTGCTTTGACGAGCAAAGGCCCGTAGGCCTTGAGGACCCTCCAAGAGATGCCCTTCTCTTTGCTGGGTCTTGTTGGCACCAAGAGCCGCAAGTCAGTGACATGTCTATTGGGGCCGTATTGTCCGGCCTTGGAGACCCAGTCGATGTGAAGGAGCTCGTGAATCCAAGTTCGCGCTGCCGAGTCATCAGTATATAGTAGTAGGTAGCCAGCAAGGTAGGAGAGGCCGACAACCGAACGGTAGGGTAAAACTCGCCTTTATTGGGAATATAGCTGTCCAAATTGGCCCACCATTCTTCTCCCTTGCTCCTGTCCCCACCGTGCTTCATCATGACATCTAGGTCCAGAGACTCGAAGTACAGAGGGCAGAAGTTGATGCGAGCGAGATCGCTGCTCGGGTCTCTGTTGGTGGTGTACGCGTCGACCCTGCTTCCTCCGCCGCAGGTGCATTTGTTGCTGGGATCATCGCAGCGAACGTGAAGTCGCCAGCCGAGCGGGGTCGTGATGTAGCCAGGCTGGATCGTAGCCAGGCTTCGGAAAATATGTGCATCAACACCAGTGTTAGCGTGTCTTGTCTTTCCAATATGTGTGGCAGGGAAACAGTTTGCACAGGACTTGAGGTTACATATCTTGTATGGCGCCTTGTTGGTTCCGGTTGAAGCCTGGTGGTCCTAGGTACTCCAACGCCGAAGCCTCGTTGAAATCGATCGGGTTCGCTTCCTTGTAGAGTAGATTCATGATCTTCCATGATTGTTGCCAGCCCGCATAGATCATCCGACGATGGTCAGTGTCGCATCCGTTCCATTTCACCAGTCTAGTGGCTAGATCGGTCACGTTTCCGGCGAAAGTAGACATGTCGTACCCGCTGATGGACAGGGCGGCGACGAAGTCCTGCTCTGCTTGGGCGACGCTGATCTCATCTGCGTGCCCATCAAGTGATCTTCCAGGCCGGCCCTCCCCGTTCTCATAGGTGGAGTCAGTCGGGTGCTGTGGCAGAGCCGCTGCGGCACCAAGCAATCCATGCAGGCTGGCAGCAAGGAGGGCGCAGAATGCCTTCATGGTGTTTCACGTACATCTATTGGAGAGTGACAGAACCAGAGTGTGGACAGCTCTTAGCCGTTGACGGAGACATGTGCGGACTGCTCTGGACTCTATCTATCTCTCCACCTAGGTGTGTGCTACGCCGCAAGGCTGCGTCTCTTGGTGCCAGTGGACCCTCCAGGGACAGCAGACACCCTCGGAATGTTTCCGAGGGACTCGCTGGGGCGATTGCCCTCGGCTAAAGCTTTCGCTTTGTCTAATACAGTTAGGAGACACAAGTTCCGCCACACTCCGCACCACCGATTTGCACTACCGAATCACGTACTTCAGTCGATGTTTACAACCCACGAGAATTTCCTTTGTGTAGTGACGCCATCAGCCAACAGCACAACCCGGTTGCAGTAAAGAGGATTCTACACTATAGCGCTTCGCAGGGAGTATGTGTTCGTTTTTGGGGGCCAAGCGACATCCTGTTGGCGCTAGAGATTCCTCAGTGGCGGAACGCTGAAAAAAATACCTGTTCGTAATGCAGATTCCAGTCGGGGGAACAATCGTCCGCCCCGCCTTCTCTGTTCTCAGGCTCTTTGCCTCAAGTACACCAAAGGCATCAGGCGATTCTTCGTTTCCACCAGACCACACTCCACTGAGAACCCTTAGCCCAAGATCTCACGTGTCGACGGCGGAAGACCCCTGCTGTGAAGAGCATGAACCTAGGCTTTCTACGGCATTCGCCCTTATAGTCTTCGTCACTTTGAACGAAGCCATGGGAGTCACAACATCGTTAACCAGATACGGTACAATGGGTTCCGACGAGCTGTACCCTGCAGACGACGAAGAGTCGGAATGTTGTCACGGCCCCATAATAAGAGTCTTGGAAAAGTCCACGTACCGAACCGAGTTCACGGCCGGCTCGCTGACCGTCGTTCGCGGCTGGCCGAGCACCGGCGGCTTCTACATCCTGAGCTGCGACGCAGTCGAGCTCGAGTTCCTCGGCCTCGACCGCTTCGAGCCGACGCCACGGTCTCAGAACCCCGCGGAGGAAGATGCATTCTGCGCCAAGATGCGCAAGCTCGGCCCACGTTGGTACCGTGACCTGATGGAAGAAGCTGAGGAGCATTTCCCCGGGAGGGTGTATCCAACCGACCGCGTGGTGAAGGCCTTTGGCTGGCCGGCCGATGGAGGCGTCTGGGCCCTGAAGATGCCAGAACACGACTCTTACATGAAGGGTATGTCAAGGATCCGAAATGCCTTCAGCATGGAAGAGAGGTGTCGTCAGATTGAGAAGCTAGGTGGTGTATTTTACAGTGATCCGGCCGAATGCCCGGACCTAAAACTGGCATGAAAATAGCTGCCATTCTCTCCGAGCCTCTGAACTGGAGTAAACCGACATGTGGTCTGTAACAGAAACTGGCTCATTCAATACAACACGCCTCCTTGAGAAACTCGTTTCGCGTCTGTAGGCATAGCCCGTATTTCTCCGTCTCGGCCTTGCGAAACTGCGCGACTTGTTGGACTTGGTCGGGGCTCAGCACCTGGGCACGAAGGTATCATCGTCCTGTAAGCCCTTGTCCAGCCAATGGATGGCAGTGGAGTATATATACCTAGGCACGGAGCATATCCGAGTATCTGCCTGTCCAAAGAATGAGCAGCTTGTACAGTGGCACTCTTTTGGTCATCAACAGTCCAATGTGTAAAAGATGCATGTGTCTACCCTGGGGTACATATGATTACGGATGTGACTCACATTATATGTGGGTGCGCCATATAATTGCAGAATGTGAAGCACAACTCTGTGGTGAGCATCTGAGGAGCTGGGGAGCCGAAGTTTCCAACAAGTCATCTAGTTCGTTTTCCTAGCACCACGCGTAGTACTCGTTGTTCACCCATTGGGTAGAGTCTTCTATTGCATCGCTTCCTTCATTGAACCAAAGGGCACTCGCAATACTGTCGGTTTGCCGCTTGACTCGGATGGCGTTGAGTTCACTCTGTTCGAGAAGCTTCTGTGCCAAGAGGGATGGCTCCCACACATGCACCTGGCTCAGACGCCATCTGGCCGCCTCTCCCTGAGCAGCGTGGAGTATGGACTTCAGAGCGGCTGCCTGTCCCACATACATATCCGTCGATATGTGGTCTAAGTGATCGTCTCGGGCCTTGTTAGCGGTCACGTCACCTTCAATGACGAGGCGGAGAACGTGAAGGATATTCTCGCTATCGCAGTCCTCTTTGTTGGTATGGTCTGGGTGCTCGTAATACCGACGCGCCCAAATTACCCAGACCTGCTTACCAGGTGCACCAGCGAGTGCTCCTTTGGCCTCTGCTTTCTTTCCGAAGATGTGGGTGGTAGCAAAGTCCTCCTTTCGAATATGCCATAGCATGTGATCCAAGTCGGGCAAGATCACCACGCGCTTCCGTGCCGCGCTGGGCGTGGCCATGGCCTTGCGCACCATGGCCTCGTCCCTACGGCAGAGAGTTTCGAGCTCCGACTCAGGTATCAACTGTGCGGTCACTGGGGTCTCTAAATTGGCCGACGGGAGGACGAAGTGCCAGTTTGTGGGTTTCGGCGCCCAGCCAAGCTTAGCATAGTAGTCCTTGCCAATATCCGAGTACAGCACGCTGCCGATACTCTTGCCATGCTCGGGCTGCCAGTCCTTCAGTACCTCAGCCAGCTCCTTCATGTGACGAGCTGCGTAGCCGTGGCCGCGGTACTCGGGTGGGCATAATACACTGGCTACGCCGTGAACAAGGCCCTCTTCAATTTTTCCCTCCTTGTCACTGGTAAGACACCGCTTTCGAAAGGTTTCGCATAAGCACAGAATCCGGCGCTGGTCAGGCAGCTGGTTCTCATCAACGAGAACCCAATTGGTCATCCCGCCATCCTTGGCAAGAGGCACCGTTGTGAGGAACTGAGACTCAACAAGGTACATAGGTATGGTGAGCGAGTCTTTCCACGACGCCGCCGTGTTAGACCAGATTCTTATGCATTCTTCAGGAGTGGGTTGGCAAAGGTGAAGATCCGGAGACTGGGAGTCGGGGGGCTCGATGCTTGAGTCCATGCTGAATCGTTCGTGAGCGTCAATACATCTAGACGCGAGGGATTAAATTTCGAGTTACCTTGGGCGGAGGGAGATGTTGTTTGATCAAGAGATTGATGCGATGATCTGAGTTGAGCTTCTCAAGATTTTATCTGCGGACCGTACCAAACATCTTGAAGTCAATCCGAGAGGCCCAGCACAAATTTTCGACCCCGCATCGACGCACTCCCCTGCTCAGTCGCGGGCACGTAGCTGTGACTTTGGAACTCGTCAGGCTCGATATTGAACCATATGGGCGGTTCGTACCAGATTTGACAATTCAGCCTTGATGATAGCTTTGGAAAAACAAATGAAACAATCTTGATCCCATGATTGACAACCTGAGCGTTGATTCTGTCTCACCAGGGATGCTCCTGTTTATCTTGGGTTAGTCTGAGTAGTCCAGAGGAGGGTCAAGACTGCTTACTCTTCCATCCCAGCACCAGAAAGTACCACTAGCATCTTTTCCCTTCTCCCCGATCACCTTCAGCATTCCAGAGACACTCTCAGTCGGACTGATTGATCCTTTTACTTCCCAACCCAGTTCGATATCGGCCATGTCCCTTTAGATATCATCAGCAGGTACACTTCCAACCAAGGTTTGGGCGACTACTCACGTCTCAACCTCTCCAGGATGAAGAGCCAAGATCACGGTCTCCCGCTCCTTCTGACCAGATCGTTTGAGCTCCGCCGCCATGTGTCGTAACATCTGGTTGAGCGCGCTCTTGCTCGCGGCGTAAGCGCCGAACCCATCCTCAAAAGCGTTAAAGCGCGTTGTTGACCCCGAATCAGAGGAAATGAACACAACCTTGGGCGGCGGAGACTGGGCGCTTAATTTGAGCAGCTTCCGCGCACATATGATCGGCCCGATGGTGTTGGTGTGCACATGTAGCGCAAAGTCGGAGAACGATCTATGACACACAGACACTTGTTATTATTGTGAATTGTCCAATGAATGCGAATGTAGTGTACCTACACCTCCGTCGCCCGGTTGGGATATTTCAAGACTCCCGCATTGAGGATGACATTTCCCAACTTCATACCACGATTCACAGCACCCTCTACTTTCTTGACGAAATCCTATTGTCTGTCAGCCTCTAAAAATTTCCAAGCCCAGCTCCTGGACGTGTGTTTGCGCAGCTGAAAGACTCACAGTAATGCTTTCATCACTCGAAATGTCGCATTGCTCGACAGCACATCTCTCCTTGGCGTGCTGCGAAGCGATCAGTTCGAAGAGTTTCGGGGCAGTGGACACATTGCGCACTGCCGCGATCACCTGCTGGTCGGCCTCGAGCAACTGCTTGACAAACTCTAGGCCGATTCCTCGAGAGGCGCCTACGACGATCCATGTCTCGGCATCCATTTCTGCGGACGTTCGGCTCGATTCTGATGATGAAGAGCTGGTGTCAGCAGGGGGGGCACAGAAACAAGGCAGCTGCCCTGAATGTGTCGATTGAGGCCAAGTCAGTGCTCACTTTGATGTGAGGCAAAAGTTTGAAGAATCACAGGGGAGAAGAGGTTTAGATGCAAATGGAGCGAGGTAGATGACTAAGCAAACAGCCCCACCCCAGTCACCCACACACAGGCACTCATAGCTGGATGTTGAGGACGAGAGCCGCAGCAAGGTCCATTTGCGATCAAGTTACTAGCAGCCATTGAAGACCGGGTCTTCGCACATGACTTGTCAATTTCGAGAAGACTTCAAATTTATGATCAATTCACACCCATAATATCATACCATCTTAGGTACCTAAACACGTTGAAGCTCTGGGCGAGGATAGCTCACAGTGTGATCCATTCCGATCAAACAACCATTTGAAGTCAAGCCATGAGACGATACTCTGTCGTAATCCTTGCAGCTCTACAGAAACGCTACCCAAGGCGACAAGATGGCTCGAAACAATTATCACCTTGATTCGCCAGGCGATATTCACTGTGGATAATCTTCCACGAATTTGATACTCGTAGCCCCCAACGCACTATCCACCAACACATGCAGATGCATTGAGCTTTTGCTTTTGTAACAGAGTCAACTACCAACTGTGTTGGGCTAGCCGATCTAACTTCTATGGGGCATGGTCCACCAACACATGCGGCTCTCGGAGGGAGCTGGATCCTGCGGCGCAGCATTTAATTTGCGTTTCCAAGGCAAGGTCATCCATTGTTTTCTGGACTTCAAATTAAGCGCGGAAACGTGTCTATCTGCCTCGTCTCATCACCGAAAAGTACAGCATCACAACAATAACAGCAACTCGCAAACCATTCAGGAAGTTTCATATAAAAAAATGGCCGGTCTCGCCCTCTTGAGCGTCGCCCCACTGCTATCTGCAACGGGGTCGATCATGTTCACAATCTCTGAGGACACCTTCATCAGGCCGCTCATGCGCACCGGAACCTCCCCAGCCGAGAGGGAGGCCCGCCAGCACGCGAACCGCATCCTCCCAAAGCTCATGGGCTTCACCCGCAACGGCCTTGCCATCATCTTCACCACCTACCCCATTAGCGTGAGTAACTAGTCTATCAGCATGCGTACTCCCCGTCACCCGGCTTCGCTTGAATAGGAGAAGAGGGACAAATTGGATATCATAGTCGAATAATGACTTTCCAGGACAACAAGAAGAACACAGCGCTAATGGTTCCCTGTACAAAGGTAGATTGCTACAGCTGCCGCGAACCTGGCGCGGCATGACGGCGCCGTGCAGCTGTCTACTGGCGCCGCCAGGAGCCCGCGTCTCGCGGCGGGATTCTACCTGGCCGGCCTGGTGTTCAGTGTGCTGCACATGCCCTTTGGGCCGAGTTCGATGGGGTTTCTGGAGGCGGTCCGCGAGGACAAGGGCGCCGATGATGATGTAACCCGTGATAATACGGCTAGCATGCTATCGTGGCTGCGCATTAACACGATCAGGGCATGTGTCGCTGATTTTCCGTCCTGGGCGTGCTACTTTGCGGCTTTCATGTTCGCTAACTCTTGAGCTTCTACTTGTAACAGTCTAGACCTTCTTTCTCTGAACCCTGAAACGGACAGAAAATACAGAAATATGAACGAGGGTCACTGCAGCCACTCTACACCGGTGGCAAACCTCTTTCGCCCCTCGAATGCCATTGGCGGTTGTGTGTGCGTGATCAAGATGATAGCCCAATAGATTCAACTTCCTTTCTCGGCCCCACAGCCCCCACAGATAGATCACACAATGGGGGAACATAGCTCAGAGAGTCCATGTCCGTTTCATCAATTTATTCTGGGTATTGATACAGTATGTAAAATTTCAAGGTGGTCATGTCTCCTCAGATAGCAAGAGCCCTCACTAGTTTCAGCCCCTCCAACCATCGACTCCCAATCAGACAGCCCCATACCCCTCGCAGACACTCATTTCTTGTGAGGAAATCTCACCGCCGTTGAACATGTAGGCGCCCCAGCCAGTCCATTGTGTAGGGAACTCCTTCCAAGGCTTGCAGTTACCGGGGTTGATCCCCAGGTCTAGCCTGTATGGTTGCTCATTTGCGCCCATATATAGGGAGACGTTTGCTTGCAGGCGATCTTCTGGCTGGTAAAACTTGTCGACTGTGCATTTTGAGCCGGATGGGAACGGGCCGCCGAGCCCGCAGGAGAGTGTGTCGGTGTTCTCGTTCCATTTTACGCACAGCCACTGCAGCTCTATGTAGTGGCACATGCAGCAGTCTCCGTAGGCTTCCGCGACGGCTTGTGTGGCGTAGAGGCTCGACATGAGCAGAGGTAGTAATGAACGGAACTGCATTTTGTTCTGTGTGTGTGTGTGTGTGTGTGTGTGTTGGTATGAACTCGCAGGTTGCGTTGCGTGTATGTGCAGGTATCGTGAAAGACAGACTAAGATGTACAAGTTCAGACGAAAGCTTAGCAAAAGAAGGTCGGGTAGAGAGCGTTGAAATGAAACGTTGATGAGTGTGTGCGCTATCAACGAGGCCTAGGACCTTGTGATATTTAACTATCTCCCCGTCTACTTGGACTAAAGATAGCCTCGTGCTAGCAAGTTTGCGGTCCCCCTGCATTCACAATCCTGCTAGCCTTGGGTAGCATCCAAGCTTCTCCTCGCCCGCTGCCTTGGTTCTCCCCCACAGCCTCCCCCACAAATGTGTTTCTATGAGACGGCCAAGTGCTGATCTCGGGTCGTCGGGCTGAAGCGCGAGCCCCAGTGACTCTCCCCCATAGACGTTCTATTTTGGACAAGATCTTCTGCTCGGCAATCGGTTTTCTACCGAACGCAGGCTGAAAGTTGGAAGATCCTGGTGAGGTCATGTGCAGTGAAAGCATACCAAGACCCCGCCCCTGACTTGACAAGTGCTATGATCCTGCAAGAATCAGCAAGATCCATGCATGCTTGCATGGACGGTCGTTGACATACGGTTTAATTTGGACCCACTTTGCACTCTATCTTAGTTTCGTCCAAAGAAGCGCCCGTCTTGGCCTTGTAAATATAGCCGCGTGGTGGTCCGTGCTGCAAGTATCTTTGCATGAAATTCCTGAATGAAGGAACCTGCGGCATGGCCGTTGGATTTCTTGGTAGGAATTATAGCCTTGAAAACACTTGCTATAGCGCTTTTCTCAATGAAGGGTAGTGCACCTCGTAATGAACTGATTGCAAGTTGTAGCGTCTATTCATGAGTCGTGGTCGTGGGGAAGTTGATCACCACGTCGTGGACATCTTGAATGGCAGGGAACCTGAATCTGCATCAATGCTAGGGTTGCGTTGCGGCTGAGAGGGCGATAAGGGGGTTGTCAGTGGGGAGATCGATGTTTGATATACATCCGCCGAGACCACGCACCGCCACTTGGAACCACATACCGGTATGTCGGACTTTCAAGTTCTTCGAGAGTCAATACCAGGGTCATCCTCTCGGAACATAAAGTCAGAAGGCTGCCGATCAACATTTTCATGATTCTGGGGAATCTCCCATCTTGAAAAAACAACAAGTCCATTCCTTTCCTCACTTTCCCTTCTTCACATCAGCAGCTTGACTCAGACTGCAGCACAATGCTCCGATTCTCGATCTTAACGCTGAGCTTAGCCTCGAGCGGTCTTGTCTCAGCATTTCCCCAGCTTTACCGTGACTCAATAATTCCCCGCCAAGATGCGACAAACACCACAGTCACAGTCGACGATTGTGGCTGGAACAGCACAACTGGGTGAGATTGAATCAGCGTTCCATGCGAGCGCGCCAGCATCTAATCTTTGCGCAGAATCCACACAGAATGCTGGGAAATCCTGAAAATGAATGATCATCTAAATGTAAGTCATAAAAATCCAAAACCCAAACTTTCAGCCTTGCTAGTTAAGACTGACACCGTCGGATGCAGGACTGGTGGTCGAAGAATTCCGCGAAATGCGGAGACAAGGGCTTTTCACAATGCTATCTCGACTCAGCTGGACTGATCACATGGACTTGCGATGTCCTGTCTCTCAGTACTTGCACTCCTCCCCCTAGCGGGCGAGGGGCCAGCTACAACTCATACCAGGAATTTTATGTGAGTAACTCTGCTCTAGAGCACTTGCAGGACCACTTTACTGATCATGACCCATTTCACAGGCCGTATGGAACATTTACAGTGAGCTGCCCTGCGAATGATGCGATGCATCCTGCACTGTTCGAGGCTGACATCATGTAGCAATAAATCAGTACTTCGCCAATTATCACCAGGCGCTGCTCAACGGCCAAGCTGAAGCAATGTGAGTGCGCTGTGCCATCCAAAGAATTCTGCCATTCTGTTAGCAACAAGAGACTGACACATTTTCCATTGCAGTGGTGTTGTAGGACAGATAGTTGACACAGTCGCCCCGCCCGAGGATGTGAATCCCAAAACGCCACTTTTTGGTCCAATCTTCGGCGCCACCTTCGGACTTTTCAGCGTGAGTTAAATACGTGGCCTCGAATTTGAGCATTGTGGAATCAGGCGAACAAAGAAATTTGTGTTGACATGCACTTAACAGGGCTTCGCTACATTGGCTGCACCAGGAGCCGGGGCTTTCATCGCAGCATCCCTGTTCGGAGCTGTTGGCGGTACCCCTGTTGGTCTGGTGAACCTGCTGTTCCCCAAGTCGACGGTGAACCCTGTGAAGTGGCAGGATCTCTCAGCCAGTCTTTCTGGCTTCGTCGACGACTACCAGAAGAACGTCGGAGAGGCAGTGACGCTTATCCAGAAGGACTTCGACACCTTCTACAAGGTGACAAACCAGGGCGCCTTCTGCGTCAGGATTACAGACAGTCTGCCTGAGAAGACCAGCTTCCTCTACCGCGAGCTGATGAAGTGGACGTTCAACCAAGCTGTCCAGGCTCGCTCGTTTTTCTCCATCAAGAAGTAAGTCATTTCAATCTGCTTAGTTAAGCTGTCTTAAAGCTTCGAAATGGCTGGAACTAACCAATTTACCTCAGCCCCGGCGTTGACCCCGCAAAGCTCGAGGCCGAGACTGGCAACTTCAAGTGCGGCGGCTACGACAAGTACGGCGTCTGCAACGACAACAAGTACATCTACTTCGACGGCAAAGACTCGTACGGCATGGCCCGGGCCCGCGATGTTGGCGCCGACTTCTTCCCTGGTGTTCTCCAAGTCGCCTTTGACAAGAACTGGACCACCCCCCAGGAGCTGTATCTCGATGCCCAGAATTGCATGTTCAAGGCCGAGACCGACGAACAGACCAATGCCACTGAGCTGAACATGGGATGTGCTGTGAGTGGACCCCCAGGACGCCTTCGCTGTCCGTCACGTACCATCATTTGAAACCATCGCTCACATTCATTCCTACAGTCAAACACTCCGGTGTGCGTGGTCGATATGAGCGTCGACCTGAACACGGCACTCAGCTCCCACAACCCAGGCTCCATGTTCACCAACTGCCCTCCTATGCTGGGCTGGGGCGTGGACTACTGGAACAACAAGGCATATGTTCCGTTCTCCTACCTTGGACCGCTACTGGTAAGATAACTTCCTGCCCTGGATTATTTGACTCTTTCTAACCGCCGTGTGCTCGCACAGAAAGCCGATGAGATTGTCAACAATGAGTCATAAATTGACGAACGTTGAAGTGTTTTCGTGTGCGCGATACCCTTGTGTGGTACTGATCTGGATCATGTCACCTCAAATAACGTGAAATGAGTTCTCATGTATATCATTCTATCTGTACACTAGGAATGGAATCAAGGCGTCAAGTTACGGTCTCATATTTTCTGTGGGAAACAGAATCGCAAACTCAGACTGCTCGAATCGACCTTGCCAAACGCGCACCCCGTTGCCAAAGGCAGCAGTGCCGCAAAAAGGAGACATGGTCTCCAATTCTACGTATTTCCATTCAGAAGTGAGCTGATTGGCCCATCAATATGATCATCTTCCTTGAGATTTCTGAATTCTGCTTTTGTGATGGCGTCGTTATGGGAGCCCACGCTGCTAAGCGGGGCAATTGCCAGGCTTGAGACAGCTGATCAATCTCCTCCTGTCTTCTCCACTTCTGTGCCCTCGACCGCTGTCTCTTCTAGTATAATTTGTGGTGATGTTGGCTGAGGTGTGGGAAAGGGTCTGAGCTCTTCTTAAGAGATCAGACATTCATACCCACAAAAGTAGAGGGTGCACCTATACAAGGCTCTCCTACCCTAGGGTAGGGTATGTAAGGAGATACAGCTAATAAGAACTAGAAAAGATATAGGATAACTTAGGGAAGAATAATACTAAACTAGTTATCCTATAAAGGGCTATCTTATAAGAATTGTTTTCGGGAGAAGCTATCATGTAGGGAAGTTATCTTATAGGAAGTTATCTTATAGGAAGTTATCTTATAGGAAGTTATCTTATAGTAATTTATATTATAGGAGGTTATCTTATAGGAAGTTATCCTATAAGAACTTATCCTATAGGAAGCTATCTTATAGGAAGTTATCCTATAAGAACTTATCCTATAGGAAGCTATCTTATAAGAGGTTATTTAATAGGAGATTATCCTATCGGAACCTTAGTAATTATCCTAGGAGTTACCGAGGAAGAGGTTGTCCTGCAGGAGGGCATCCTATGGAAGATTATCCTACAGGGCTTAGGTATAGCCTGCGTTCTTGTGGGTGCAAATCTCCAATCTCCTTTTTAAATCATTGATATCGCTCGCCTCAGGCGTTGTTGCACTTGGAACGGACCAAAGACTTTGAGACATGAAAGACGAACTTCAGGACTTACCCGGCTCCTCTCTCACAAAAAGTCGCCTTGGTCATCGCAATCATTTCTCTTGCAGTCAGCTACAGCTACCCTAGGGTATGGTAGCTCAAGGAAGGGAAGAGACTTTCTCTTGTTCGTTCCAAGGTTTCGGCTTGACAAAGTTGCCTTGCACCTCTCAACTACTTTTCCCAGTCGGATGCTTCCAGCCTACACTGCTATTCATTCCTCGACTCAACAGTCAAAACTACATCAACGAACACAGACACAAACGAACAGTGTGAGGCTCGACGATTCGCACCAAATCACTTCGCACGCTAGTAGTACGGTTTCCCCTGTTTGAGAACCAACTTTCCCAACAACTTCCAGCCATTGGCACACCTCAATTCAGAACCAGCCCTCTCGCTCTTTGCTTGACCCTACCTAAACCAAGCCTCTCAGGCAAGAGCATCGTCCTGCTGAAGCTGCTGCTCTTGACAATCAGTCATCTCCAAAATCTCAGCAGTCTTCCAAACTGTACGTTTCCCCCATCTATCCCTGCTCACTCTCGTATCAGCAAACGAATCGCCGCGACTTCCAATCTTTGGACGCAGCGGTTTGACGACCAATTTCAGGCAACTACCAGATTTGTTCTGCTTCTACTTTTCGAGATCTTTTATCTTGCTGTGTCTGGTCTTTACTAACCAAGAAGCTACAACCGGCAGAGCAGGTTTCTTTCAACTGTCTCGCCGACTACAAAATGGCATCTTGCAGCGAAGGAGATGATGGCGCAAACAATCAGGACAGCCCACCGAAACTGGTCAAGATCGACCCCGATGGCGACCTCACTCTAGTCGTTGGCAGCACCAAGACTCGATTCCTCGTTTGCTCCAAGGCACTGTCCCGTTCGGCTCCCTTTTGGAAGCGTTGCCTTTATGGACAATTCAAAGAGGCAAAACCCGCGGGAGATCAGGAATGGATCGTCGAGTTCCCAGAAGACAACCCCTCTGCGATGAAGTACATACTTCTCTTGGCCCACGCTTTGGGTTATAAGCTTCCAGAAGTCGACCTGCAGCTCGCATTCGAAGTCACTGTGCTTACCAACAAGTACGACATGACTCGGTCATTGTGGGCGGTTGCGAGGTCTTGGCTCGACAATCTTGAGCCGCCGGCGCCGGATGAGAGTGATGACGATACCATTATCCCCCAACTTCAGTGGCTTTGGGTGGCAAAAGAACTCGGTGGTATCGAGGAGTACATTAAAACTTCCGCCGAGCTTTCTCACATAGTCTCAACTGCTACTGAAGGAGACGCCAGTCTTGTCCTCAGGCCCTACGAACCAGGCGATGACGGCCTTGTCGCAAAGGAAAGCCTACGGGGCTATGAGGCCGAGAAGAATATAATCCTTCTTCTCGCGGGTGAGTTCCTTTGCAGCAATATGTGTGTCCGAAGCTAATGCCTTTCTTATGTCGCAGACGAGATCGAGGATGCACGTGAGGCTGCGCTCTCGACGATACAGGCGGTGCTGAAGTCAGACATCAAAACGTTGCGAGATGCCATCAGAACATTTGACTCGTCTGAGGGCTGCGAAGGTGCTCGGATATGCACGGGAATGATATCATCCGCGTGGCTCGTGAATGCGGACAAACGCAGACTTTGCGAGTACGCCATGCAGGCTATCGTCGCCAAGTTCTCAGCTGGCAAAGATTCCGCAGTGAAGCCCGTAGCGAAAATTTGCATGTCGGTCGAAGACTACCTGGCAAGTGCAGTGTGTTTCACATCTCGCATCAAGAAAGAGATTCTCATCGTTTGCGGCGATGAACACAAGAGGTGCACGCCGTTCAAGAGCAGGCTGCCGTCTCAGAGAGATCTGAAGCTTCAGGCTTCGGTGAAATGGCGGCACCTGAATATCAGAGCGTTTGAGAGGCAAGCCCGGATTTCTGGTCTCGAGAAGGTGGAGGTGAACGACGAGGACAAGGATCAAGATCAAGGAGACGCTGGCCGGAAGCGGTCTCGCGACGAGTTTGAGGCTGCAGATGCCGCATAGCACTTGCTCGGTATCTCCTACAGGACATCTCCTACAGGACATCTCCTACAGGACATCTCCTACAGGACAACTTCCTACGGGGATGACGTCCTATGGGATAACCATCAATTGTGTCCACTTCCACTTTGCTCGCGGCAAGGAAATTTCGAGCATGGCCCCTGCCGCCCTAGGAATGAGGGCCTGTGGACTCGAATGCGTCATGTTACTTGGATTACACGGTTGGGGTATGCTAACCTCTCTTGGGTGACTCCTCCTATGGAATAACTCATCTGATACTACCCCTACTACCCTCTAGGGGCCACTTCGATCTTCGAGTTGCCTAGTACGGGTGTACCCTCTGTTTTTGCTGGTGTGGGTATCTGATATCATGATTTGCTGGATGGATATCCCCACACCATCTTGCTCCAGAGTCGGCATTAAGTCACCATCTGGCAAGGATTTTGGAACGCAGTGGCGACATCATTATTCATCATTAGAAATTACTACAACCTGCTCATAGTTCATGATCAGATCAAGAAATGCTAAACGTTGACTTCAGAGGCAAGTCCCTGCTCGACCTGCCCACCTCCACCGTGTACTCCCCAGCCTGCAGCAGCCACTTCTGGGCCACAACATCCCAGACACTCAGGTCCCTCCTCGTCAGCGTGAAGCTCACAGTCGCCGTCTCCCCAGCGGCGATGGTGGGCTTCTCGAAACCACGCAGCTGCCTGACGGGGACATCCTCGCCGGGAATACCGAGGTACAGCTGCGCGACCTCCTTGCCATCGACGCCGCCGGAGTTGGTGACCTCCGCGGTGACGGTGACGAGCTCGTCCCAGAGGTCAGTCTGGCCGCCCAGCGCGACGGCGCCGGTGGGATAGGCCGCCGTGGAGCTGTTGGTCTGGGTGACCTGGATGTTGGCGTAGTCGAAGGTGGTGTAGCTGAGCCCGAAGCCGAACTCGTAGCGGGGCTCGATGCTCTTGAGGTCGAAGTGGCGGTAGTCGATGTAGACGCCCTCGGTGAAGTTGGACTGGGGGAAGTGCTGCCACATGCCGTCGAGCTGGATGTCGGGCTTGAGGAAGTTGTCGTAGTCGGTCTCGTTCTTGGCGACCGTGTAGGGCAGGCGGCCCGACGGGTTCTCCCTGCCGTAGAGGAGGTTGACGAGGGCCCGGCCGCTGTCCTGGCCGGGCAGGTGGGCGAAGATGATGGCTGTGATGTTGGGGTGGTCGACGAACTGGTCGACGAGGCGGATTCCCGCGTTGTGGAACACCACGATGGTGTTGGCGCACTGGTCGGCCACGTGGTTGATCAGGCCGTCGGTGTAGTCGTCGCGGACCGAAGGACGGTCGTATCCTTCTGTTGCCCAGACGTTGCCGAAGACGAGACAGGCGTTGCTTGTGGGGTTGACAAGCGGGTTACCATTCTCAAAGTCCCAGTACATATCCGTGCCGTCCTCGTAGGCCTGAGCGACGAGCGCGTCGTATGGAGAGCTGGTGAAGCTCTGGGAGACCGCGCCAGATCCTCCGCCGCTGATCAGAGTTCCATTCTGCGCAATTCCAGAATAATGCAGGCTCAGGTCACCGAAGAATCCAAGATAGAGATCAGTGTAGTTGGCTGATTGCGCGCCGCCGGTCCCTAGAAACAAGTGTTAGATGACACCATTGTGGGCAGAAGCCTGGTGAGAAGTGCTTACATTGAGTGAAGGCGGCTCCTGCGGGAGGTGCGACCCAGCCGTTGACATTGGGTGCCTTGGCAGAGTATCCAAACAGCGAGATCAGCTTCGTCTCCGACGACTTCAATGGCAGGGCGCCGTTGGTGTTCTTCACGAGGACATGTCCCTCGGTGGCACCAGCAAGCAAAGTGGGCTTCGAGCTGGCATTGCGGGCGTCGACGATGCGGTGAGGCAGGGAGAGGTCATCAGCTAAGCCGTAGCCAGGCTCTGGGAAGTCCTCGGCGTCTTGGCCGAGGTGGTACCAAGGGGCAAGGATTCTGGTCGCCATGTCGTCGACGCGACTTTCATTTATGGTCCCGTTATTCACGGCGAGGGTGAGATTTGCGCCCCATAGAATCGAGCTAGGCATAACGACGTCCAGGCCAGCGAGGGCAGAGCCAACGCCTGACTCTTGCGCACCCCAATCCGATACAACGAACCCTTGGAATCCCAGCTCCGTCTTAAGCAGTCCGTTGAGGGTCTTGCTATTTTGGCAAGCGCCGGAGTTGTTCACGCGGTTGTAGGCACACATAATGTTCCCGGTTCCAGCACGGACTGAATCGGCGAACGGCCACAGATAGAGCTCGTGCATGGTCCGGTCGTCTAGGTTGGAGGATCCAGGGTGAGCGTCAGGCGTGTGGTTGGTTCTTGTCTTGAGGCGATGGGCCTCCTGCTCATGGGCAAGGAAATGCTTGGTCGAAGTCATGACGCCAGTGTCTTGTGTTCCAAGGACGGTCTCATGGACCAGCTGACCACTGAGGTAGGGGTCGGGTGAGAAACCTGAAGTTGTTTAGTAGTAGTTCCAACAATGATTCCAAAGATATGCATATGTTGACTCACCCTCCCAATTCCGACCACCCTGAACCACACGTCCAACGGGACCTACAACAGGGCCCAGGAGGACGTTGACACCCTTTGTCCTGGCCTCGAGCCCCATGTGCCAAGCTCGGTCGTACGCCAGCTCCTTGTTCCAGCTTGCGGCGACATGAATACCACTCGCGAAGGCGCTCACGTAGTCGGTAGCTCCAACACCGTTTCCGGCATTGTTTAGACACAGTCCCGGGAAGCCGACCCGGGGAATGCCGCCGACGAAGCCGGAGCAGCCTGTGGTTGTAGTCGTTCCCGATGTCAGGTTAACCTTCTCCTCCAGCGTGAGCTGTGACACCAGCTCCTTGGCCTTGGTGATGGCGTCGGCCCAAGCACCCGTGGCATCTTGCTGGGCTGAAGGCTTTTGTTAGCTGCTGCTTCAAGACTGCATGACACTGAAGTGACACATACGTGATGGGTACACGGGTGGAGACTGCCCGTCGAAGTAGGTGTCTTCTGTCACCACGAACTGGGCGTTGGCACTCTGTCCGAGCGCCGCCGTAGTGGCGAGACCTGCGAGCACTGAGCGAAGCATATTGGCTCTGTGTTGGGTTATATTGCAGAGGTGCGCGCTGAACCACAACATGTAACTATAGCGTGCTGAATGCGATGCATCGTGCTTTTATATATATCATGCCCACCCCGGCCGTCCCCGCGGCTGTTGACGTATCCAATACGACGGTGCGCGCTTCGGCCTTCAACCCACGCGTGAGAATTTCAACTCGGGCCTTTTATCGTGAACGGCGTCCAAGGATGGGTCTTGAATGGAACCGGCATCTTGGCATTGGGAAATTCTATAGTGTTAAACTGCCGTTTACGACCGCGAGAGCCCCTCTTCTCGTCACGGGAATGTCAAGGATCGCAGTCCGTCAACCCCATATACCAAGGCGCGGAATACATCATCGGAATGTGATTGGGACCTGACGCGCATGGGGGGCCACAGGAACAAGATCCCCCGGACCTCCATCGCCGGCAAAACGTCGGGTCTTCTGCCCACATCTGCCCCCATCCATCGAGTGTTCCCATCGTGTCGGGTAGGTCGAGTGCCACCCGACACCGAGGCAGTCAGGAGCTGCTTGTGCCGAACCGGTATAGTGCGCGGTAATGGAGAGGCTTGTACGACGACAGCCAACCATGGGGCGAGCTGAGGACGGTCTATCCATGCTAAAGAGAAGCTTAAGATCACGGTATCCCTGCCGAGAGCAGTCTAGCTTTCGGCAGGACAATGCGATGTGAGCAGGCACGATGATCTGGAGATTGCGGGGCGCCCCCAGACCACAAAGCACTGATCAATCATGTGTTCATCCAACTCTTCATCACCCCAGCAGAGTCCGCGTGGCCTGTCAGTTTATGGGGCCCCACCGCCCGCCTGTTGGTCACCTTTTGTTCGGCAAGGCCGTGCCAAAAAGTGGTGTGGGAATTCCGGGGCTGTGGGAAATGTGGGGATGGGAGATGCTGGACCTGCAGGCCTTTACTCCCCCAGGAAAACAAAATGAGGAGAAATGCGGGTCCCCGCACTCCCCACATCGGCTGAGCAATATTTACATTCTCAGTCGCCCACAAATCAGAGGAGATCCGCTAGCCGACAAGGACGAGTCGGCAGGATTTTACCAGGCTTGCCAGGTCCAATTTGGGGGCAGGAAAGTCGGATCTCATTCGTCATAGCGGACGTTGTTTTGGAGGCCGTAGTACGGCCGAAGATGGGCTTACCTTTTGTTATGTTAGCAGACACGTTGACTCCACAAATGGCAGAAGGATCTTCCAGCCATGCAGGCTATCACATTTCACCGGTTTTACGATTCATGTAGCGCGTGGCGGCAAAAGAGCCGGAAGGCATCAACGTCTTCTAAATGCTAGGTGTGCTTGGATCTCGGAATGGCAGACTCACTCTGGCCGAAGTCTTCTGTTCCTACTACAAACTCATACAGTACTCAGGGCAGGGCAGACGTCCCGAGGTCGTTCCATACTCGGTGCCCAGAGGAGGAAAATCGGAGCCGGCCTGAGCTTTCCAAGGTCCGCTTGAATGACGACCATCCGGGCGGCTTGGCCCCGTACACACAAGGTCAACGGCATTCAGGAGATTATTTTCTGAAAGAGAAATCCCACGTCTCGAGCTAGGGCTCACTGGCCTCGGTTTAATGTTCGGCAGACTAGAGCCTTCTACAATATAGGACAGCCTTCTACGGAAGAATCTGCATTACGGTGAGTGCTTGACGGCGTCAGACTAGGTTGCTCGCGGTCCGCGATGGCTTCAACGTCGACGGCGCCGGCGTGAATAGGCATGGCCTAATACTATGGCTAGAAGACTAGTTTGCAGAAGCAAATTGGAAAGTCACTGTCAAATTCTCTGTATAGGGAAACCTACTGTTTTAGTATAAAAGATACATTGCCTTGCCCTTCTAGGGAACTTACTGTTATTCCGGCTTAATAGAGGAACTTAAAGAATACCAATAGTCTATAAGTCCTCTAGGGATTAATTTGACAACGAGTGAATTCCTGTCTCGTGGGATTCACTCATCGTTTTGCTTAAGTCTCACAAATCGAATGATGGCTGCAAACGCATGAGTATGTACGCGAAGAGAATTGAAGAGAAGCTGCCGGCACTGTTGAGAAGGTCTGCACACCATGTCCTCCCACCAGAGCTCGTGAGGTGGCCGCAAATTACCTAGATTTGTAGCAAAAAAGCTGTTTCAAATTTCCGCCAGCGCAGGGAAATTACGAGGCGCTGAGGCTGTTCTGGATGATTTTTGACATAGGTAACGGTTTTGTCAACGAAATGAGGCAGCCCTGAACCAGTTCCACGCATCTACATGTCGCTCCGCCATATGAATATGAAAAAGTCCGGTAGCTCTGTCATTCCTGATTGACGAGCTATTGCGCCAATATCTATAGCCACTTTAGGCTCTTATAGTCTATTAAGATCTGTATAGTTACTTCGAGTTTCCATAACAACATTAAGTTTCTATAAGTACTTTAAGTGGTTAGTTCTTGAAGTTCATTCTTAAAGCTCATCATTATAGTTTATGCTTTGAGTTGCATCCTAACAGTGAAATCTTATAAACCATCTTCAACTACCATCTATAGTCACCTTTCATAGTGACTTGCTATAGCGATTTTCCGTCTTGAAAGTCACTTAAGGGGGCTGATCATATTGAATCTTACGTTCCTAGTATATGTGTTGTACCAATTTCATCAGGATGGCATGCAAACACACCACATCCACACCCACTGTCCTAACTGGTGACCTTAGCCAGTATTGCATTCTTTTCAGAACACTGGGTCTTTTAAGTGTTTGGCATTGTGCGAAGAGACCGCACGCCTTCCAAGGTTCGCGATATATGCGGATTAAGAACGAAATAACTTAGCCAGTATGATTCCAAAGACTAAAGTCTATCGCCTCGAAAGTTTCCACATATGAACTCCTGCCATCGTAGCAAATCCTATAACCCCTAATATCCCCGTCCACGCCATGCAAGCAGCTTTAATTTTGTACTCAATTAACTCGTCAGCGGCTTCAGAGTCATTGGCGGTGGGGAAAGCTTTCTCCGGGATGGGCTTGTCCAACATTTTGCACAAAGGTGCCCAGCCCTCGCTCATCTCCATCCAGAAGAGCCTTTCAGGAGGGACGATACGTGCAACGTGTTCGTTATAGCGTTCGAGATACGCTGGTACCGATGATTAGCATTGGTCATTCATGATGGGATGGCCCGCTCCTCATCCTCCCTCGGTGGCCATTGCATTGAAAGGGAACAGTCGAGTTGTTGTAACCCTAGTAAAGCAGATCGAAGCAATGCGCTTACCTTCATCAAAAGGCAACAAGCCCATTTCTCCCGTCCGTGCCACGGCTAGTTCAAGCCATGTCGAAAACCACCTGGCAGCGGGCATTGGCCACATAAGCACGGGCATGTACCACGCCGTCATCTTGTTGCTCATGTGCTGCGCGCTTCTCAGCCAGCGCTTGGGATCTCGGCGGACACAAATGACCTTGGCTTCCGGGTAGATCTCGCATAGCTCCTCGATGAAGTGCACGCCAGGCATGTCGGTGATTCCCACGAATCCGCGGGTGACTTCTCGGAGGGCCTTGAGGAGCTTCTGGCGGTCGTGCCTCGCGCGGTAGACCTCGACCCATTGGCGAGGGTATTCTAGTAGGACGTAAGCGAATGCAAGGGGTTGCGGATGGGGAGGTCTCGCAACGCACTTTCTTCCAACATGTGCATTTGCGTGCCGCCGTGGCATACTGGACCCTCAAGGAGCTCTTCAAGGGCCAGAGCCATAGAGACCGTCCCGGTCCTGGAGAAACCGGCACCTATGACCTGCAGGGTGCAGTCAGGGTTACTGCTTGGCTTCGAAGCAACGCCTCCCATTGTGAAAGAGATGTTCTCTTTCGACTTGTTAATCGGTCAGTTGGGTGTATCGCATCTCCTTCAAGAGAGCACAAGGCGAAACCGAGCCCGAAAGCGCACCCATTTCAGCCTTATACTCGGATTTTCCTTATCTCGGTCTCGGCAGTCGGGCAATTTCCCTAAAAAGAATGACATCGAATGAATTTAAGTATTGTGTAGATTGCCACGAGCTCGACCTTGTGGTTCGAGTCAGTGGTAGTGGTCCGAGTCATTGATGATAAACATTTTACCAGGGAAGTCCGGGGACTTGGTCAACGTGCGTACCATATCAAAACAACACCAAGCTCCACGGACTTCTAGACGAACCGTAGACGAAACTTTAAATTTTTAAGGTATGGCAGGTACATAATCATATCTTGCATTCCGGGATCCCTAGCATCAGAATGGCATTTGCATGAGAAGAAACTTGAGTCACTTGGAGGAGGGCTGCGAATCTCCCGTGACTCCGAAGCAGGCCGACTCGGACAATACATTGAGAGCATATCATTCCCACGAACAAGAACTGTTCACTAATCAATGCATGATAAGAAGTCTGTTAGTTCCTTGTCTGAGGGCTGGCCCACATGCACATAAGACAGCTATCTCTCCACCTAAGGGGTTATCGAAGGATGAAATGAAATTTTTGCTGAAGCAATCATCCTGTATTGTCTATGAAGCCACGACGTGGCGTCTTTGTCTTAAGCGTGCAGTGTATGCACCAGATTGACCCACCAATATAGGCTACAGATCAATCCAACCAACTACACTGTCTGCATGTCCACACACTCTGTAGTACACATTACTTAAGCGGCCACAGATGAATTCTCCCACTTCTTCCCTTCGTTCTCGTTGACATGCTCAACAGTCGCTTCAACCTTCTCGGTCATCAACTCCTTCACACCCCTTAGGAAAGCCACAGCCACAATTGCCAGCACGACAAAGGGGATCACGCTTGCCCATGCCAGCTGATAGGCCTTCGCATATTGCCATTTACTCTCTTCAGCAGCCGCAGACCAGACAGCCGGCGTCGCGCCTTCAACTCCACTCAGAAGCCCTGACTCCAACGCCGCCAGGAGATCAGGGATGCTGGATGCGGGGAGGCCAGCGTCGGTGGCTGCTTTACCAACTGCCGGCGCGTAGTTGCTAGCCAGGTGCCCGTTGATGATCACGTTGAGGACGGCCGAGCCGAACGCGCCGCCTATGGCACGAGCAGAGAATGCCATGCCCGTGGCTGTTGACAGGTAGGCGTGAGGGGCGGTGAACTGCACGCAGGCGACGAGGAGTGTCAAAGGTCCGGATTGGCCGATTCCGGCCAGCACGTTGAACACGATCTGGGGTTTGCTCCAGGTCGGCTTGATGCATGCGTAGCAAATGGTTCTGGGTCAAGGTCAGCCGACGGCATCTAACAGTTGCCTTGCAGATTAGACTTACACGACGAGGAAGATCCCGAATGTCACCAGCAGCGGGGACTTCATGTCCTTGTATGCAGTGGCGTACCACGTTATGGGGATAGAGGCGAACATTGTGAGCAGGCTGTAGCTTAGCTGCCTGATGGAGATCGTCCATGCGTCGGTCTCGAATCCAAGGTGCAGCACGATCTGTGGGACGACGGAGTTGACGGCGCTGTAGAAGATCCAGCCTTCGACCGCGAACGCAAATGTAGAGAGCGCGAAGTTCGCATTTCGGCGGAAGAACACGTGGGCGACAAGACCATCTGTCCGTCCTTTCCACTCTGTTGACTTTGTTAGCGGTGGCCCTACCGAGAGGTCGGAGGAAGTGGTAGTGACTTACCATATCCGGCAAACGCAAGCAATAATGCCAGCCCAAGTGCAAGTGGCACTGCAACGTGTGGGTCTGACCAAGCATACGCTCCACCGACCCAGTCGAGGGCGAGGAGCATCAGGGTGGCGCTGCAGACGAAGAGGGCGGAGCCGATTGGGTCACACGCCCAGATGTAATCCTTGAGCCTCATCTTGGGGTACTCGCGATTCTTGGGCGGCCAGTAAAACAGGAATAGGCCCAGAGATGTGGCACCGTGGAAGGCAGCCTGCATCCAGAAAATATAGCGCCAGCCCGCCACGTCGACGTTAGTGACTGCTCCAGCACCGAGGCCACCAACTCTACAATACTGTCAGAGTGTTTAGCAAGAAGGGAGGGTCGAGAAGGGCACTTACAGTCCACCTATAGCACCTCCCATGAACGAGAAACCGTTCGCCAGGGCACGATATTTCAGAGGCAAGATCTCAGACGGAATGGCCTGGACGATGGCGATTGTTGAGAGGGTCGTGCCGATCAGTATACCTCCACCTATCAACATGCTCATCGACGTCGCTTTCGCCGAGATTATTGAGCCGACGAAGGCAATGAGAGGAGGAATAGCTGCGAGGTATTTTCGGTCGAGGACGTCGGATAACCTGCCGACGATTGGGGAGAGGACGCTTTGCATCAGAAGAGGGCCCTATTACGAATGGCATTAGAGATGGCTCCAAGGCCCTAATATCGGACAGTACGAGAATGGGGAACAGACCTGAATGACCCATCCGGCCAGAGGAGCTTCACCCAACTCCCTAATAATGAAGGCGATAACCGAACCGGCTGCTACAACCACGAAGACCTGTGCCATGATAGCAAAACATGTGATGAAGACGACAAGCCATGACCTCCAGGATAGGTGGATATGCTCGACATCCTCGAGAGCCTCCTCCTCTATAGGCACAATAGCCGGCTGTTTGCCATGGTGGTCTTTGTCTGATGAGATGCGTGGCTCTGGGTGATGGGAAACTGCGGGCGTCTCGCCCTCGCTCTTCGAGATGTCCATGTTGGCGGCGATGGACGTGAAACGCGGTTTGTGAGATGAGCAATGAATGTGAATACGTGGAAAAGTATGCTCTTGGGGGTGAACAGCAGTGTATATACGCGGTTGGAGCAGATATCTTTGATGGGTCCCTTTACCCCGTGGCTGGCAGGTCCCCGTGGGGTAAGAATGCGGGGAGCCCCAGGTTTTGAAATACTGTCACTTGGACGAAGGACAAAGCTGGCCCGAAAGACTGGGTCGGCAGTTGCACGGACTCCCATTGGGTTCAGCTCGCAGAGGCTAGCCAGAGGGTGCCATCCCTCATTTGCTTTCTTGACATGATCGCCGCTGGGGTCCCTTACGCGCCAGGGGCACAGGCGTCCTAGCCCCGAGGTGCCAATTGCTGCTAGTGAGAACAGAAAGGTCAGGGTGCGGGGAAAAGAAAATCCTGGGGTGATAGAGACGGTCTTCACGATAACCTCTCCAAACCAGCCGGCGGGAAAAGATGTAGAGCCTGCTAGTATGGCTTTTCAAGTACGTTCTCCCTACTTCGATATATCGCTAGTTTCAGCCACATAGGGTGCAGGGCGGTTCTAGATTCTGGGTTTAGGCTCCTTGAAGAACACCATGTGGCCATTCAAGTTTGCGCTAAGCGAGCAAGGGGAATTAGTCACGACATTGTAATTCTCGGCAATAAGAACCTGACTCTTTGATATCGTGTTTCGGCATCATTGTGCCGTGGCTACCACGACGTCCGACTTGAGGTTTCGAACACAGGTCAGACAAGGCCCCACTAAACGTCTATCTACGAATCACCAGCATGGAGGTGCTGTCGTTCTGATTGTTTCTTGCGAATAATCTGTTCGGCAGTGGACTAGCCAGCTTTTGCAGGCTTCCGGCTACCAAAGGAGCGTAGCTACCACCAGTGCTTGCCCTTGACGTGTACTAGAATGGTAGGAAAACCGCCAAGAAGAATGAGAATCGCGTAGACAATAGATGCGGACCATTTGAGACCCACGTTGCGGATCATGGCAGGAAACCTATGGAATTGTTAGCCTTTGTACGTTCATGGTGGCAGAGAGCGAGTGCACAGTACCACAGTGGTCCGACGAAAGCGATAATGTGCCTTAACAACGAACTAAAAACGCCTATGCTTACTGCATCGTCGACGGCGCAGTCAAGTGTGTAAGTCGCGAGCGTCGTCATAGCGATGTGGTGACCGCCAGAAGCAACCGCTGTTCCTACAACGGGCACAACCGTCCATCTTCCATCTAGGGCCTTTTCCGTGTATACGAGGAACACCGGAACCCCAATCAGGACCAAGCAATAGCCTGCATAGCTGAGCCATAACCTGAACTCTGGCGGCGCTACGTCTCCCTCCCGTGTGGCCTGACGCAGTTTCATACCAACATCGCTCAGAAGACCCCCCACTGGCTCAGCTAGTATTAGGCCGATGACCATGCCGAGATATTGCAGACTGACTTGGTCAGGGCTAAGGTGAAATTTATCTCCGAGTTGCAGCGGTATCTCGACAACGAGGAAGATGCTGCCCAACAGAAATGTGACGGCCTGGGCGAGAGCGGGTAATATGGCCCAAGAACAAGCAGCCAGCGCCAACGGCTCGAGAAAGTCATTTTTGGAGACTCGTCTTGAACCGATGCGCTTAAAAGTGAGGATTCTTTTCGTGAAACTCCTCTTATTTTCTTGCATAACGGCCTCTGTCGTGTTGAGATTGCGAATGAAGAGTGTCTCGGGGACTAGAAAGAAATGAAAAATAAACTGAACCCCATTTAACATGGCGAGAACCCCCAAGATCCACCGGAAGCCGGCTCTTGGTGCTACGAATCCGAAGACAAGCGGACCGAGGGGGACACCTATGGAAAACATGAGGGTGCAGAGGCCAACGCCCCTCGCGCGTTCTGTTCTGAACAAGATGTCTGTTACGACGGCACCGCTCAGGGTGCTGGCCGGAGAGGTGAAGACGGCCACAAATGCCCGGAAGAACATCAACGCCCCATAGTTCGGACTCACTGCGCAGGCCACATTCCCAATGAAAGACATGAACAGTGATACCAGAAACACCGGGCGACGTCCGTAGACTGTCGCCAGCGGACCCCATGTCAGTGGGGCGACTCCTAGCACGATTACCTGGACCAAGGTGAGATACGTGCAATCGTGCACCGACATGCCATATTCGTCCGCCAATTGCGGATACGCCGGGATGAGAGCGGTCATGGTGAGGGTGGCAATCATGCAGTGGAATGATATGAGGAGCACTGTCGTCAGTTTCTTGCCCCGTGGCCAGTTGTATGGATCCTCATCACAGGCTGAGGGCATTGGGTCGAGGTCCAAGGTACCATGTCTTTGGGTGAGATACTCCCTTGCGAAAGGCGTCATCTCGCACGCGGGCCCTTCATCGTCTGTATCGAGTCCGATATTCAACTCAACGACGATATCTTTGACTGCGTCTACCGGTTCATCGGATATCGATTGAGGTGTAGAGACAGGTTGCTCGAGGTTTTCCAGGGCCAAATTGCGGTGGAAGCTTTGTGTGCTAACGAAGGTCGGAAAATGTTCCATTCTCCGCGACATGGTGGCATTATTTGCTCAGGGTTTGCTAACGGAAAGTCTCAGTGTATCATGTCTTGCAATTTCCAATGCTGGCAACCAGAAATGAGAGTTTGAGACCAGCGTTGATGTTCGGTGGACGAACCCGTTGGTTGTTTGGAAAAGCCACCAGAACAGACAATGAGATGCCACCCGGTTTAACAGGCCTCTTCAGGAATATCATACTACCGTCATTCTAAATCATTAATAAAGGCTTTTCGCGCCGTATGGAGAAATGCGTTTCGGAGTTCTGATTCGGGCCAAGCAAGCACGTTGGGGCTTGGCCCGACAAACACTGACGTCTACCCTAGGGTACCGCACATCGAGCGGGCGCATGCGCATGCCCCGTCTTGGCCCGGTATTTATAGCCTATTTGAAGCTATACGTAGCTACGGCTGACCATGAAAAATATCCTGAGGATGCAGTCCTTGAAATCTCGCTCACAGCTCCTGCACAGGGTGTTTTCTCATACTACTGTTGGAACTTCGCTGCATAAGCGATTGTGACTCAATGAATCGTTGTCTGTTGCCATGGCAAAAGCTGGCATATGATGCTGTCACCCAAGCATGGTCGGTCATCTGATGTTGAAGAATCGGCAGAATTCGCATCAGACGGACATGGTGCCGATTTCAATCTTCGAGCCCAGGATCAAGCGATACTCCGAACGACAACAGTACCGGCAGATCAAACTTTGTGTTCTTGTGACCTTCAGTAGAGGTTTTGGCGCTGAAATAGACCCAAGTGTCGTGAATTATATCTGTCGTTAGATCAGAATTAACGTCGGGCATTCCTCATTTACACACTCTGCGAGGCGGGAAATGGGTGCGACCTATTGAGTCCGCCTTGGTACAGATGCGCTACACTGCGAAACATCCTTTTACTACGTCTCGGGACCCAAGCTCGTTGCAGAAGACGTAAATTCAACCGTGGCGCAGTGGCAAAGAGAGAACAACACATATGCCCAGGGGGTGGCTTGAGCAAGCAAACGCATCCGCTGCTCATCATATTTGATCGTCATTCAACGTCCAATCTTGCCAAAATTTATGTACATGCAATCTAAAACTGTCCTAAAAGCCCACAGGTCGGTCGCATCTAGAGTGCGTTGACCTTAGCAGCGTGCTCGTACACCAACGGCTGCGCCTCCTCTTCATCGAGGAAGATGGTGAATCCATCATCGTGGTTCCGGCCGTACGAGTAGTCCGAGAACCCAAACTGCCAGTACATGTCCGAGAGCCCCTCCTCGATGCCGATGGCCTGCCACTCGCCCAGGGCCTCGACCCTGGTGACGTTGGACGTGGTGCCGAGGTACTCGAGCTTCTTCTCGGGCGTGAGCCAGCCGTACTCCTCGTGCACGACGGGCTTGCCCGCGGCGCGCCCCGAGGCCGCGTGGTCCCGGATCCACTGGCTGGTCCACTCGACCGTCTTGCTCCACCAGTCCGGGTACGAGTGGAAGACGCCGAAGTCGACGTTGGGCAGGGCCAGCTCGGCGTCGAAGTCGCCGCCGTCGTAGCCGTTGTAGAAGCCGTCCGCGTTGGCCGGGTCGTTGAAGCCGCCCTCGCCGCCCCACGTCACCAGGTGGTTGCTGTCCAGGCTCTTGATGTAGGTGCTCATCTCGTCCGTCCAGGCCGTGAGCAGGTCTGGCGTGCAGTCGGGGCCCCGGGGGAGGTTGCGGGTGCCGTCGGCGCCGCAGCGGGGCTCGTTGGCGAGCTCCCACGCGAAGATGGCGGGGGAGTCCTTGAAGCGGGTGACCATGGCCTCTGCGTATCGCTTGTAGGCCTCCTTGATTGCGGGAAGACGGTAGAACTGATTTATCGTTAGCTTATAGCCTGAGATTCCGTAGGAAAAGTCGCTAGGATCACATACGTCGTCATGGTACTGTCCGCCCAAGTTGACGGTGCTAAAAGGCATGCGCGTTAGTTGTGCTGTTGTGATTATCGACTGATCGAGATATGTGCGAGACCGCATTCCGTGGCATCTCAATCGGTATCAAAAGCATGCAGAACTATACTCACTAGACATCCATGCCTCCATAGTCGCTGTGGATTAGATGATGGTTAGCCACATCACTATGCCGCGTGTGTTTGCCATTTACTTACGCCCAGTTGTTTGTCAACGCGACAAGCAGCTTCATGCCGGTCTTTTCCGCCGCAGCAACCACCTTGTCGAAGTGCGTGACGTCGATGACAGAGGTGCCATCGGGCGAAAACTTCTGGAAGGTGGTCGCCTCATCTCCCGTGCCATACTGGGGGAGGCCACCGGAGACCGTGGTTGCGTTCTTGTCGTTGAAACCCCACGTGCGGAAGACCTTCAGTCCTGCGTCCTTGGCAGCAGTAAGGCCAGCTTCGACATCGGCCTGGGTCTAATTTGCGCATTATTTGTTATCATACTGCAATACTTCTGGGTCGTTAGCGGAGAGGAACAGTCACTCACGCCACTGAATGGGAAGTAATAGGCATTGCTTCCGGCGAAGACGAAGGGCTCGCCGTCAAGCTGGAACTGGCCACCCGAGACTGTCACGAACGAGCTCGAATTGGCCTGCCGCTTGGCGAACGGCACGGCGGCACAGAGTGTCACGAAGGACGCGATTGACCAAAGTGGCGCCATTTTGCTTGTGGTGGGTAAAGGAGTGGCGTGCCGTTACTGGTGAGGCAGAGTATGGGTTGGTTAAACATTATGCGTTTCGTTTCTGAACACGACGTATTCATGATCTTATATATGCCTCCCGATGTTGATTGTTTGCCATCTCGCGTGCTGTACCGAGGAAAGACGGAGCGCTTCAACCCGCGTTGGCGCTGGATCGCCGGTCTTAGCACCTCTTGGCGGCCAGATGCACCCCGGCGCCCCGGAAGAACTACCTCAATTAAGGGGTAGGGGCCACGCATGGCTGCCAATCTCGGAGTCCGGAGCACCACAGGCCACGTGCCGTATTGAATCATGGACTGGGTTAGGCGGGCCGGAGTGGATTACCTTTTGACGCCCAGCCGGCCGTCTATTGGCAGCCCGCCTACACGTGTAAATCTGCGACATCCAAATATCGAGTTCTTGGTCTCATCATGCCACATACAGTGGCGAGTTCCATGACGGAGGCGGCTGAGAAGCGAATCAGAATCGAGGTAGCGCTTGCTTGGCTACATATGTTGCAGTTGCAATCCATTTATTTCTCCCACGACTCTTCCAACGAACTTCACGTGTCTACAGGTGTACAGCACCATGCTCTGCGTGGAGCCCGCAACGCCGCCGGAGCATTCATGTGCCAGCCAAGCTCGCAGACCACTCACTCAGTGATCAAACTGCAGACTAACTTGCTGAATTTTGAAGTCACAACCTCTTACTACTTCTTCGGCTCTCATCTCTCGACGACTCTCAATTTCTAACCCCTGACACAAGCAACCCCCAAGTCTCTCGTAGACATCATGCATATCTTGGCTTTATTCGTTGCTAGACTGCTCACTGATATGTAAGATCCATGCTCATGATACGCGGAATCACTCATGACGAGTAGCACCTGCCCCGAGTTTAATGCTCTCGAGACTGGACTTGAACTGTATCCGAGCCCATGCTCGCCGCTTCCTGACTTCGGGTTTGGGACTCGCATGCACGAGCTATATGGTCAAACTGGCCACAAACAGGACCTCAGCCCTTTTCTTCACTAGAGAGCATATTTATAGACAAGCGCAGATCTCGGGCATCCTTATGTCTACATCACAGCTTAAACCCGCCAGGCACATTATACCGAAACACACCCTGAGGATCGTAACTGCCCGCCGTCTCCCGCAAGAAATCGACATTCGCCTCACCATAGCTGAGCAACGGCGACTGGCTCGGACCGGCGTAGTTTGCATAGACAAACCTCTTCGCCTGCCCCTGCTTTTCAGCCTCCTCATCCAAGGCCGTCAATGCACTATTTGCGACCGCCTGTACCGCATCGCTGTCTGCCGCACTGGGCCAGAACGCGCTCAGCAGGAGGATGATGCTGGGTCCATCCGCAGGGCCGGTGCCGAGCACGTTCTGGCCGGCACCGTGCTCGACGAAGACGGCGGGGAGGGGCTCGAACGCGAAGCTCCATATCGCCGATGATGGGAGTGTACTGGACGAGGAGAGCGTCTGGTTGAGGATGGCAAACATGGAACTCACCAGGCCTGGAGCTGCGCCGAACGTGGTTGTCAAGAACAGGCCGTTCAGTGGCGGCAGGCCCGTCTCGTTTGCGAACGTGCCCAGGCGTTGGATCGCGGTGCTGTCGGAGATATTCGGCACGGAGAAGAGTTCGTCGTAGACGGGTGGGCGCAGGACGGGCTCCGTATAAATTGGCGTTGAGGAGAGAGACCATTTACCGGCCGCGTACAACAAGCCCATCACGACGGAGGCGTGGACGTCATAGTCCGGCGCTGCGGCGATGTTGGTGAAGGCGTCGAAGACGGCATCGCGGTGGGATATGTCGTTGCCTACGGTGCCACCCAGGATGCCGTTGTATTCGATCGTGGAGAAGTCGTAACGCGTCACGATGCCGAAGTTGTTCAGCCCGCCCTTGAGCGCGCGGAAGAGGTCGGCATTGTCGGTGGCGTTGGCGTTGACGACTTGTCCGTTTCCCAGCACCACCTCGACGTTGATCAGCGTGTCGCAGGTGAAGCCGACTTGTGGGGAGAAGTAGGAGATGCCGCCGCCGACTGTCAGGCCGCCTACACCCACTGCGCCGTTGCGGCCGCCGGCTACCGTCTGATCGAGGTCAGGATATACACGGTGAAAAATTGAAACGCTTCATCATGTCCGTTCATACCTTGTTGCTCTGATCGAGGAAGGTGTACACATCCAGCCAGCTTGCCCCAGCGCCAACTCGGGCAACGGTGCCATCGCCCTGCAGCTCAACGCTGCTCATGCTGGTCAGGTCGATCGTAACGCCATCGTTGATGTTGGCGAAGCCTGCACTGGGAGCATGACCACGTCCTTTGATTGCGAAGGAGCAGTTTCGGCTGACTAGAGAGGACACAGCATCACCGACTTGCGCTGCCGTGGCTGGTTGGATGATGCAGGACGGGTGGAGGGAGGATTCTTGAAGCGTCCAGTAGGACTGTTGCGCTGAATTGTACTGTGTTGAGTTGGGGTAGAAGACATTGGCAAGTCCTGAGACTGCTGAAAGTGCTTGACACTGTGATTGCTTGTTAGAAGGGGTCCGTCCGCCGGATCTCCTGGACAGGCTATACGTACGCAGTCGCTGGTTGATGGTACCATCGTGATCCGTCTCAAGACGCACAGAGAACGTCTCATAGAATAGTCTTGGACCCGCAAAACCAGTGCTCAAAATGTCAGATGTGGGGGACAGTTTCCTTTTTCAACATCATTGTATTCGGGCCTACTACCACAAGGATCTGCTGTTAGCCCCAACGCTAACAGAATACCCGGCATCGTTAACCCCTTTGGTGCTCATCGTATTTACACTATAAGAAGACTACCCTTCTATCAGAGAGATGAGGCACAGCATGTGGGCGATACTAAGTCCGTACTGTCACAAAGGGCATCATAAAGACATATAAACGTAGCAAGCCCGAGAATCTACATATTTATTATAAAGATAAATGACGTTTGACAAAGCAACCCTTGCAGTCGCACAATATGGGTAACACAGGCTCTTAGCGGTGAGTGTATTGATCGTGTGGCTATGTCGATCATTGACTCACTAAAATGATCGGGAAAGCTTCGGGCAGCAACCATTCGGGCTGGGACGCATGCAAGTAAGCCTAACAGCCTAATTTCGGGCCAGGGACCTTGAGAAGGTAGATGGCGTGCAATAATTGGACTATAAGCAACGAAATATCCGGAAGACGACAAAGAAATCAAGAGTAAGAGATTCGTTTGGACTGGGTACTGCCAGTAGCCGAAAAGACGTGTAGGAAAGATAAAATATTACTTCTTCTCGAAAATATGAGGTTATCTATGCTAAGAGGAGAATTTTCTGCATAGGTACCTAATTGTCGTTTTAAAAAGGTACTTGGATAAGGGACTTTGGTGTGCTAGCGGGGTTTGTACCACTCGAATCTAGGAAATTCCCGGCTTGATGCACAGTACTTAAGTATGGTCATCTGCAACGATCCCCGAGCCTTTGCCTCTGTGCTTCTATCACGTCGTAGCTGAAACTGTTCAGCATCGATGCCAGACTTCTCGTCTTAGCAAGTCCACCACACACATTATAGCCATCTCGATTCAAGGAGCCCTTGGTAACGATGTCGACTTCAGGAAGCGGTACCAAGATTTGGCCTTCTCTCCAGGATTTGCCTAGTCGGGTATTTCGTTCGCTGTCTTCCCAGACTTGGGAGATTGAAAATGACCTTGTGGGTTTTGGGTCTGACTTAGAGACCCGGAATCTCATCGAAATGTCCTACCTTAGCTTCAACCACGAGCTACTCCGAGACTTCCTTCGCTCAAGAGACGGGAATAGGGTTATGAACTATTACATTTCTCTTGGATGTCCTTGGCCTGAGGGCCACACAATTCTACCTCCTGTTCTCGTCGTCTGGCCCTCTCAACCGAGAGGTCACCGGCCAGTGCAGATAATACACCGTGACACTGTTATTGGAAAGGACGTGGTAATCGTATGTTAGCTCAGAGCTTATAATCTCCTTATTAAGTCTCAATCGCGCCCTAGATCAAGCTTTGATCATCTTCAACACATCTCTCGTGTTAGATCCTGTTAGAGTATAGATACTTACTCCTATCAACGGCAAGCAGCAACGCAACGACTGCATGATAATCTCTTTACATAAGAACGAACATAAAGACAAACCGACGACAATGACGTTAAGTCTCTCAGGCTGTGAGCTCCACAAGGCTGTGAAATTTTCGAGCCTGACGGGCCTCGCTCATGTGCGCACAACGCAACGTTTGATACTTGTCCTGGCCCTGAAATCCTGTCCAAGGCAGTACAAGTCGATACACCCCTTTGAATTTATCCGTAACTATTCCACGACCCTCGTGGACTACATGAGAGACTTGAAATGGATAACAGAAGAGGAGAAAATCACGTTCCGGTCGGACTTAATGTTCCGCATTCGTGCTGCGGAAAGGGGTAGTATTGGTGACACTGATGGAACATCAAGGGTGCAGCAACCAGTGCAAAGATATGGCATCCATACTGCAGTGCCCTCCATGGAAGGAAGATTGCACGATGGCCATGTCGCGCAAGAAACTTTGTCCGCTGATGAAACCCTGTCTACCAGGTCTGCTGTTGCCAAACCTGTTCCGGGCACAGGACATTCTCAAGTCGCTAATGATGATATCATGAGCTACAGCTCTCCCGCTAATTCGAGCCTTGGTTTCACGAATCCTATATTCTCCGAGACCAGTGCGAACATTCGCACGAGCACAACAGCCCCCACTACGCTGCCCAGCATTGGCCAGGGAATAGCAAAAACGGAGGCCAACATCGGAGATTTCGACCAGTACTCAGACGTCGGAAGCGCAGCTTCTGAACTTGATCAATACGTGGATGCCTTCAGAATGAGTCTCTTCAGGGACTTGGACAGGAAAGACTTACTCAGAGTCGAGGACAAACTGCCGTCTCTGTTTGAGGAATGTGCTATTAGGATCGGGAATGAGGATCACAGTGCTTCTCATCGTGAGATGATGTATTTTGCGCATCGATACAGCGTGTAAGGACTCTTTCTTAAGTACAAGCCGTGAAAACATTTCCTGACAGATTGTTGATCCCAGAAAAATTGCTCACGCAGCATGTCATCCAGATGAGGATGGAAATGGAGACGAGACAGAGTTCGGAGCAGGCCAAAAGAAACCGGAAGACTACGGAAGAGAGTTCTATAGCCATACAGAGAACGTGGCTAGCTGGTTGAGCGGTCATGCAGATCGGAAATATGAGCCGCAAGCCCCTCAAGAAGACAATCAATTCTCAGACAACAGACAGGAATATGAGATTCGAGGACCAGACCTATCTCCTGACACCATACGCAGCCTCGTTGGATACAAGTGGCTCATCACAGCCATCAAGCGGAGCATAGACTGCGAATCCTCTAGCAGTCAAGCACAAGACCATCGGAACGCAGTGCTGAAAAGTTTAGAGAGTATTGAGGCAATGCCACAGTTGACACGAATTAGTCCAAGAAGAGCGCCGGCTTTGTATGCCACCGACTATGAGCTTGCATGGAACCTTGTGCGTTTCTTGCGAGAACAGGAATACGAATCCGGGGTGTGTCCAGAGACGATTGGCCGAGTAATAACAATAACGGGGGGGGCCGAGTTCACTCAAGCGCTTTCATGCAAAGATTATATGGAACAGATGTGGCCCTTGACCGGTGGGGCCATTATTGGGCTGCTAGAGGACATGGTACGCTTTTATGGCCAAACTTGTACCGGTAAGTTGGTGTTGTTAAAGCCTCACTAATGCTGTATATCGCGAGATTACTTGCTGAAAGATATTTGTGCCAGTCATGCTCCTAGATATGACAGAGCTATCAGGAGAAATAAGAGACGGCGCAGTGCGCGTGAAAGCAAGAGGCACGAAATACAGCCTGGCTGAAGTAGCAGAGCAACTCATGTGGGTGTCCACTGCGCTTCATACATCCAGAAGAGATGACGCAAAGCAGTCTCAGAATACAACAAACGCATATCTCAATTTTTGTCACATGGACGTACGGGCGGGCGTCACTGATCCCTCTCTTCAAATGCCGGACTCATTTGTTGGCACAGTCAACATTAGGGTGTGGTACGAGGCAAAGGCCCTCAATCTCGGCCCACAGCTTTCAATCGGATCTTGTTGGCACGGACTCTTTCGAAGCTGCGAGATAATTTCTGGGTATCCCATTCTTTCACGGCCGGTGAAGCAATCGGGGTTGGAAATCCCGCTCGACATGATGGCGGATCTCATCTGCGCGGAGCGGGTGACCCGGTTTGGTCACAATCTGATCATTATGGGCTTTTCCTCTCTTCTCTATGCGACTGAATATCAAGATGGAGTAATGACATGGCATCTGATTAGCAAATCAGACGGCACTCAGATTTCCTTCTCTGATCATCGAGTGCCTTTCATCAATTCAAAGAAACACTTTCTCCCTTCTCACAGTGATGTTGGCCGGGCACGCCATATCGTCGGATGGACAAACAAGGTCCAGAACTTAACAGGTACAGAGAGCATCCAGGAGTTAAATTTAACTTTCAAGTTATTGACACCAAGTATAGGTGCTATTGATGCAAACTATGATATCGAACGTTCGGCTTTCGGGCCCCCCGCGGAAGGTTATGCCATGGAAAGATTGCAGATCACAGCTGGACAGTTTATAAATGTCAGCGCAAGCTTCATACGTGGTTACAGGGAGAAGCCAGTGGAGTTGAAGGAAGAGAAAATATTTCTTCAACGCTTGATGAATATGGGAAAGAAATATATCGTCCTGTATGATGCAGGCCTCCGCAAGGCATGGCTTGTGGATGGTCTCAGCGTGGTTCTTCATCTCCTACGATTCTATCTGGCAAAGGCTTCTAAACCTAACAGCTACAGCTCGACATTTCTGAACCCTCTGCTCAAGCCAATCGGTGGCGGAAGCGGTTGCAGAGCAGCTTACGAGACCCTGGGGCATGCGGCGAACCTAAAGCTTCCCATTCATGGGACAAAAGTCAAGCTCGACCAACCTGGACCTACACCAGCAGATGATGAGACAAAGGATGACGGTTTTGATGAAGTCATTACTATCAAAGACCGTACAGAGACTATTCTACACGTCCTTCAGCAGATCTGTAGCCATCTTGAGGACAAGAGGGACGACAGGAGTGTCGGGCGGCGGATAACGGCATCACCAAAGACACAGTTAGAGGGCTTCGAATTTGCAGATATTGCCGACAATACGACCAACATCTATTCCAAGGCAACTGAACTCAGCTCAGGATCCGACGCTTGGGTCCACTTGACTCGAGCCATCCACGCTCCAGTCCTCTTCAGCAGGCAGTTTGGAGAACTTTTGCGTCCAACATTACCAGATGAGGAATCTTGCATGAAAGAACGATGGAATGGGCAAGATATCCTAGCTGTGACTCTAATGGAACTGAGACGGATTGCAGATGTCGAAGACGACAAACAACTCCCGATCGACGCTCCGCTGCACTTGATCGAAGACTATTACTTGGAAATGTCGCCGCGACTTTTCTCGAAGTGCTCATGGATCAGAGGTCATCATAGGTGTAAACAGAGGCTCACCCGAGTCTCTCGAGGACATCCGCACGGCAAGCAGGCTCAATTGCCTAAGCCAGAGCGAGCACCCTGGCGGCTTCTCAGCAAGTTTATGGGGAACTTGAAGTTGTCATATCCCACGTCGACTCAGCCTCCTGCTGATTTCCTCCCCATAGAAGGCGCCGTTCTTCTGGGGCAGAAGCGCCTCCAGCGGCAGAAGCGTAACGAGGTACCCAAGGAAGCACAGGAAGCCAAACAGGAGGATTCCAAACATAGTGAAGTCTCGAGCAGCCGCTTCACCATGTCAGAGAGCACGCGCGGCTCGGAACAAATCCCAGAACCTACACCTATAACAGAACTTACGCAATCGCCTGATCCGTCAGACCACAGCTCGATGCAAAGTATATACCATACCCCTGAAGGGTCGTTGGCGCCCTAGGTATTTAAAGCTGAAGCGCCGAATGTCGAGATTGTATGCTCGGCTTAGTGCAATGACATCTCCACGGGGGGGGGGGGGGGGGCAAAGCAAGCACTTGAGCAGCCGCTGAGATGATGACGGTTGAAGAGTCGTCAGCGACTCCGAGGAATTTGGATCTGTTGTGATTCTATTCGCGATGATATAAAGTGTAGAGCATGAATAGGATTTGAACCCTGGGTTAGCAAATCTATCACACAATCCTTTCCTACGAAGATCTTAAGTTTTTAATTCAAATCAACTATTCATGCAAGATCTGGGCTTGGAACACTGCGCGTCCTTGATAACGAGTAGTCCAGAGAGGTTACAGTATCCTGAGTGCCTTGCTCTAGAGGCCGAATTTGGATTCTGCGCCCTGATATCGCCAGTGCCTGGGTTCGGGGCTTGGCTTCGCATGAACGAGTCATTCGTCCATGCTGCGCCGCCAGACTGTCCACAAACAAGATCATTGTCAGTGCACGTGCCGGGTGATATCGGTACGGGCCTATATGTAACACATGTAGCTTCTTTTCAATTTAGTCTGCTTGTTTAACTTCGCCTTCCATTAGATATTTGAGGCCAGTGCCAGTGTGGTATATTCCTTATGAAGAATCGTAAAACCCGTAGCTTACTCCGTGTATCTATAAGCCGAATCATGCATAAGTTGAATATCGCTGAAATAAAACCACATGTGCAGAACATGCCGTATATCAACGCCATGCCCTTATCGACTGACACGCGCGTCCCATCCTAGCACCTGCTGCCTCGGCCACGGGTCATCGTTCGAATTGTACGTCTCGGCCGTCACGGTGACGCGGGTCTCCTTCAATATGTGCTTGACGCTGTCGTCGTCCGTGGAGGCGCGCGGCCGATTCCTGCTGGCCCGCGGCGACCGCATCTTGTCCAGCTTGACCGCGTCCCCCTGCTCGGCCTGGTCGAGGTGGTTGGATGCTGATAGGGGGTGTGTGCCGCGGCTCGGGTCTTTGCTGGCGTTGGTGCTGCCGCCGAAGATGGACAGGCTGAGCAGGGGTCGGAGGGTGGGCATCGATCCGGCGCAGATGCCGATTCCTTCTTCGACTACGGACCAGAGGCCGATCTGGCCCGTGCTGAACATGAACTCGGCTTGGTCGTTGTATAGGGTGAGGTATCGTAGACGGATGATGGTCGCACAGCTCGCACTAGTGGTAAGATGGTCAGCTTCACCGCTCTTAGGGTTGGCGGGGACGATGTGCCTCTTCAAGGACTCACAAAGCGGCCAGACCGAGCATCAGAACGACCGAGATTTTGACACGCCATCTCATTTGGAGGGGGATCAAGAGGATCGCAGGCAGGATCGCTAGGGTCAAGTCGGTGACGATGGAAACCGCTGAGAAGAAGAAGCTGACGCTGCTGTTGAGCACTGGGTTGCAGACTCCGGTCGTCTCACCCCATAGTGCCGTGATCGGATGACAGATGTTGGCGATGACGAGGATGAAGACCACAGATGCGATGAACGTCGAGCCGATGATCATCCATATAGTCCAGACGAACCTACGTCGAGCGTCTGCCACGCGGAGGAGAGTTACGCAGATCGATGACTTTATCGGGACTGTACATGAACTATAGAAGAACTCTGCGATGAAGAAGAGCTTGGAGACGGTCAGATGCTGGTAGCCTGGCGAAAGGGGCTCGGTCGGGGATCTGTACCTTGGTTCCGTACATGATATCGGCAGGCTTGAGGGCGTTTGCACGCTGCCCGGCGCCATAAAAGCAGCAGACGATGACGAGGGCGCATGTGACTGAGTACAAGATCTGAGCTGGACGTCAATCATCCTCCACTTCACGGGGAATATGCCTGCACCCTAAATGGGACTGGTGGGTGAGAAGATCGAACGTACCAGCCCAACGAACATCAGGTAATCGTCCATACCCATTGCTTCGGGTTTTAACCATTTACGCGTTGCCAATCGCGCGCCAAGAACGATCCAAGTCAAAGCCAACAACGCGATCGTGGTGTGCAGAAGCACGACCCCGTCGCCCGCCGGGTCAACCATGGCGCTTGTGCGATGTGACGTGGCGTGGAGATCAACCCAGATCTCTGGGACAAGGCGTCGGGATATAGTCGGGGTGTGGTGCGGGAGAAATAGCGCAGACCCTCTCGATACTGGTGTCAGGCACAGCCTGGGGCTTCGTCCTTGTTAATAAGAAGAGTGTGGCGTGAATCTAGACCTCTCCAGCTCGTCGGTGTCAAAAGCAAAACCAGACATCGCCTCGTCCGCGAGATCCGGATATGGAATGCTCCCTACTGGCACCCACATGTGGCCCCAAGTACCGAGCAAACATGGCAGGGGCTTGTGGAAGTAAGGTTTTATTGCCACTCATATTCAACCGGGTGGAATCTATCATTTCTCCTGTGCAGGATCGAGGGTTAAAATCTCCATCAGTAAGCGAGCTGGCCAGGCGGCTCTGCGGGAAGGAATACATCACGGTCCCCAGTTGTGCGGGCTTATGCCGTGCTGCCCTAAACTCGAGTTTGAGGAAAGAGTCTACCGGGCCGTTCGTTTTGGCGTATGGCATGGATTGCTGTGGGGTTTTTCGACGGGGGTCCGACGATGCCCCTGTCCCACTCGTGCATGGGTTCAGGGCAGTTTTCTCGAATGGCGTTGCATTGTCTGAGTCGTACAGAATGTAATACAATCCACCTGTGCAAGCCACCCACTGCACGCTGTCCCGCACTTTGACAGGCAGGACAGGCCCTTGATCTGCCACCGGTCCACGTCCGCTGTGACTGCACCACGCGCTACCGGGGGGTGACAACGGCTGCAGAGTTTCCAGCCCCTTTTCGCCCGTGTTTGGCAGCCCCTTTCCGGGCATGTTTGTCGAGATAGCGACCCTTATCGAGACCGGTGATGAGGCCATCGAACTCTAAATGGGACGAGATTGTCGCCGTGCAGCAGTGACAGCGGCGTCTGCTCGTGCAGAATTGGCCGTAAAAGCGACCCTTCGCAATTGCCTCTGTGCCTCTTGGCTGTTTTTTTAATCATAATAAGAGGCAAAAGCATTCCACCCGTGGACCGACTTGGCTTGTAGGCGAAAACCTTACGTCTCCATTATCAGAGCAACGTCGTATCGATACCATGGCCGAGTTTCAGATCAACAACGAGGACCTGACAGGCCTCAAGGGCAAGGTTGTCATCATCACAGGTATGGCGAAACCACATTGTACCACTTGTGGATGACATAAGTGCAGTGCATGGAGGGTGGTGATACATGGCGGCCGTTGCTGACTGAGACATCTCACAACCCGCAGGCGGCTCGTCGGGCATCGGTCAGGCGACAGTCCAGCTGCTGTCCTCACTGGGGGCGTCGGTCGTCAACGCCGACGTGGCGGCCCCTGCCGAGTCGGCAGACAAGAACGTGACCTTTATCAAGACGGACGTGTCCAAGTGGGCAGACCTGGTCGCGCTCTTCAAGAAGACCAAGGAGATCCACGGCCGCATCGACCATGTCTTTGCCAACGCGGGTCTCGGGCCCCGTGCGGACTACTTCTCCACCGAGGTGGATGAGAACGGCGACCTGAAGGAGCCGACGTACGACCTCCTGGACGTCAGCCTGAAGGGGGTCATGAACACGACGACGCTGGCCATCTACTACCTCCGCCAGCAGCCCGAGGGCGGCAGCGTCGTGATCAACGGGTCGACGATGGGCATCCAGCGATGCAGGGCAGCAGACTACGGTGAGTTGCCACCAGACCCAGAGCCCATGTTGGCGATCGCACACACTGACAGACAGCAACCACACACAGCCACGGCCAAGGCCGCCGTGCACGGTTTCGCAAGGGGTCTCCACCCCGTCATCGCGGCGTACGGGCTCCCCATCCGCCTGAACGCGCTGGCCCCGACGTGGACCAACAGCAGCGTGCTGCCCGGCATGGAGGGCCTCATGGCCAAGATCGGCGTCGAGCTGCAGCCAACGTCGGCCGTCGCCCGCGCGGCGGCCCTGCTGATGGCCGACCCCGGCCGCCACGGCCAGAACATCCACGTCCAGTGCGGCAGGTTCAAGGAGATCGACGAGGCCGTCATCCTGCCCGTCGCCGAGGCCATCAGGGGGCCCGACTACCCGGCCGAGGACTGGGTGCTGGCGCGTGCCATGGAGGTCCTGGCCGAGCAGGCCGCGAAGGCACAGGCGTGAGGGGGCATACCTAGGTAGCTGCTCCGAACATGGCGGAAGCGGCAGCAGCAGCAGCGATGGCAGCAATGACAGCGCATCTGGGAGGGGGGCGACATGTGCTGCTGCTGCTGCTGTGTTACATCGGGTGCAATGATATTTGGTCCTAGCCACTCAGACATGGGTGTCACCCCAAAAGCGATGATTTGCGGGCACTCAGGATATCCTGCTTGAAAGCGGATGCAGAGGTTGAGATAGCCCTGTCAGCGATAATTAATTACCGAAACTCGATGAACCCCGTGGTTAATTAAATCGTTGATCTGCCAGGCTCTCAGCTTGAGTCAAACAGTCTTTGGATCTAAGCCCTGACTATGTCTGACATCTGCCTGTTCCAATATCAACTCTAACGCCAGCTTCCCGGTGGTGAATGGAAAGAAATATGTTGATCGTCTGCCCCGGCCCGCGCCGGCCAGCAAGTTTTTGCAGCCATATCCCCTGATTGCAGACATGGGCAGCAGCGGTGGCCCGGGAGATTTGCAAGACCCATACTGGCCCCATAGTTTCGGGATATCCAGGGCCCAATCGAGTTCTAAAAGGACCTGCAGCTGTCAAGCACCCCCCGTCCACCGACACCAAAGCCCCGAGTCTACTCCGGCACAATGAAAAAGCCGTCGCGGACAGCTCGGATAACCGACCGAAAAAGGAAAATGACTCGCCCTCCTGCTCCAAACCAGAACCTCTTCGCTGAAGCCGGGCTCTGTATGCCACCCGACGGTATGGATGAGTCCGATCACAGTAGTGCTAGATCACTGCCTCCGTGCTAATAACTGGCCGGGCGTCTCGGTACGTGGCCTCGATCCGCTGATAGTCGTCTATGAAACCGCAGCCCCACATCATGTCCTGGCCCAGAAGAGGCCGCTCAGCACAGATCTGCGTGGGGTTTCCACCACCTCGGGCTGGTTCTCGAAGGACGTTAGGCCCGACTCGGCCAGTAGTTGTTCCTCGAGCGGTGCATCCCTCTGCCGTTGCGCTGTTGCTTCGTCGACCTCGTTTGTGAGAGTTTGGCCCTGGATGGGACCGTCGGCAGCCTTGGGCGACCCTGCGAACCGGGCACTAACGTCCTTGGCAATGAAATAGACGGCTGTGATTATTATGACGGTGCTGAGCAGGTGGGATGTGATGGACGGCTCCGATCTCCCGTGACTGGCTCGTTGCGCCTTTAAGCCAGCGACGTACAGAGCCCTCTTTGCCTCGGCGAGCTCCTCCTTCAGGGCCTGCAGCTGGTCTGCGAGGCTCGCCACGCCCCCCGGGACACCTTCCATCGTGTGGTCCGGGGCGAACTGGCCACGCCGACCAGCAAGAGCAGACGCGATCCGGGAGTGCGTCTGTTCTGCCTGAGCCCGAGTAGCTGCCCTAGCGGCGGCGGCGCGGCTCGATCCCGGGACCGGGGCGAACGGGTCGACCTCGCTGGACCGGATGAGGTGTATGTTGGAGTTGTACTCGGTGCGCGGGATCCCTCGCTCTTTGGACAGGTACTGGGCCTCTCGTGAGGCGCCCAGGCCGCCGAGGTTGAAGAAGCTCCCAGCACGTGAGGCCCGGCTCGTGCTGAACCACTTTCGTCCGCGGCTGTTGCTTGCGCGGACTACATCACGGGTGCGGGCCGAGATATTTGAAGAAAAGGAGGCCATTTTCAAAACGATGCTGTCTATATATGCACTTTAGTTATCGGCGCGAAGATGAATCTGTAGGTGAGGACGATGGTCTGTTTAGTTGCTCATGGCGTGACGTCGACGACCCCGACATGCTGGCGGACAGATGGAACGCGGGGTTGATTGTCAGAGCTCCCCTCCCAAAGGAGAACAGACATGTACGCCCTAACCCGTTTGTTCAGGTCTATCAGCCCTGCCTAGCCGTGAGTGTGGAACTGAAAGGGGCCGGCCCTTTAAGGGCCAGATGCTCGACAAAGTTAGTCTAGCTAAAGCTAGTGTGAAGTGACTTCCGTGCCAAGCCTACTATATATATAAGCGAGAAGTCACTTACAAGGGTCTAGTATAGGGCTAGTTTTAAGGGTTATCAGACTAGCTTTCGCTAGACTATTTTTTACTGTAGCTAATAATAAACTCTACTCAGTAGTTTAAGTTTAGAGTAGTTATAACAAATACAAAAATATACAAATACAAATACAAATATAAATATAAATATAAAATTTATATATATATATAAATATAAATACAAATATAAAAAAATCCTATATATAAATATAAATATAAATATATATATAAATCCTATATATAAATATATATATAAATATAGTATTTATATTTATATTTATATTTATATATATATTTTATATATATATATAACTAAAATAATACTATATAATAGAGAAATTCTTTTAAAATTTATTAAAAGAGTAGATTAAAACTATATTTTTTATATTTTTAAGTATTTTATATATTAAGATAAATATAATAAAGTATTTTAAGTTAAATTCTTTATATTTATTAATTATAAGTCTAATAAAAGATAAACTATTAGTATTTATAACCTCTTAAATATATAATAAATAAATATAAAAGATTATATTAATTATATAATTATTTTATATTTTATATTTATATTTATATATATATATATAATAAATATAAATATAAATATAAATATAAATATATAAAAACCTATATATAAATATAAATATATAGAAAAACTATATATAAATATAAATATATATATAGTATTTATATATTATATAAATATAAAATATAAAATACAAAATATAGTTATAACTCTATCTAAGACTCCAGAAAGTTAGAGTTATAACTATATTTTATATTTTATATTTTATATTTATATAATATATAAATACTATATATATATTTATATTTATATATAGTTTTTTCTATATATTTATATTTATATATAGGTTTTTTTATATATTTATATTTATATTTATATTTATATTTTAGTTATATTTTATATATATATATAAATATAAATATAAAATATAAAAATAATTATATAATTAATATAATCTTTTTATATTTATTTATTATATATTTAAAAGATTATAAATACTAATAGTTTATCTTTTATTAGACTTATAATTAATAAATATAAAGAATTTAACTTCTTTTAAAAACCCTACTTTTATTATATTTATATCTTAATATATAAAATACTTAAAAAATAAAAAATATATTTAATCTCTCTTTAATAAATTTTAAAGAATTTCTATTATATAGTATTATTTTTAGTTATATATATATATAATATATATATAAATATAAATATAAATATAAATACTATATTTATATATATATTTATATATAGGATTTATATATATATTTATATTTATATTTATATATAGGATTTTTTTATATTTATATTTATATTTATATATATATATAAATTTTATATTTATATTTATATTTATATTTATATTTATATATTTTTGTATTTATTACAACTCTGTAGAAAGTATATAGATCTTTACTAGAAAACGCTTAGGGTAGTATAGAAATTATAGTAGGGTAAGAGGTATATACTAAGTCTTAGTGTGTGCGTGTTTAAACATAGAATACCCTCTATGTTTAAAAAAGAATTCTAAAAGGGGTATAGTGTACCCTGTTTCTTTACTAGACTGGGTTTGCCTATACTGGGAATCGTCGAGCATCTGGCCCTAAGCTTGGGGTGCGGGGTGATAGCCTAGGTCGGCTTTAGTGTTCCGAACGCTGGCCATGCCAAGCAGATATGGACCGTCGATAACAGCAGAATTGATAACGACTTGTTGGTATATGGGGAACATGAGAGAATCAAAGCATGTGATCGAGGCTATGCGATATATATAGATCATATAAAGCCAATACGAATATTTATGGCCAGTTATTCCGTAGACCCTCCATGGCTGCTGTGGTGAAACTTGTCTAATGACTGCTCGCCTGGCAGGCCGTCTTCCCTGCTACGGTAGCAACCGACCCCTGATTTGAACCTCCAACTGCCCTGACGGCCTGACGCTGTGAGACCAAGCCCGGGTCTCGTGACATCACCCAATCCTCGTCGCGCCCAGGAACGCATCCCAGGCCATCCACAACAGCTGATCCTGACCCATACTTCCGCCTGCCTCGCGACTTCTCTCGCCATCCACGGTAAGCCGACGTGTCTTACGGGGCCGAATGCTCTCGTGCAATGTAGAGAGCGAGCCACGAGGGCCGCCGTGTCGTGTGCTGGCGCAGAGGGTTCGGGGTACCGGTTTTGAGCCTCCTCCGCGGAGATACTCTTCTCTGGAGGTCACTCCCGGCTCCTTTATGTCTCTTTAAAGGTCTGGGCTAAACCTGTCAGATGACAAGGGATGGTTTCCGTCCAGTTTCTCTTTGCTAATATGACGCCTGTTTGTGTGCTGTTCTGGTCGCTCATCACGTAAGGAAAACGGCCTCCTGGGTCACGACATAATTCTGTTTCTTGCCATTTCCAACATGCAGGGCCCGTACGCCCGAGTGACTGGCACAACTGGCCGCGCCATGGCCACGCCAGGAACATCAGACGGCTATTGCGGGATGGCTGGATGGCGAGTCGAGGACGTCCCGCGTCTGACAGGGCGCGAGAGGCCGTGAGTAGCAGTACAAGACCACATGGCAGTGCTACTCTCACAGACTTTGGCGCACAGTCCTTATTCATCCGCAAGAGCCTCCAAACTGATGACTGTAACCCTGGATTTGAAGGCCATTCGGTTCCCGAATCGATGCTCCTGGACTTGAGTGAGACGACACAGCTCAGCAGACGCACACTTACACGCACACGTTATATCCCCTTGGGATTTCCCAAACGACACCGCAGACCTGCAGAAGTAGGTGTCATTAGCACCAATGCTTCGTCCGACTCAGTGGCAGGTCAACCTTGACCACTACCTCAACCCTTTCCTGGTACCACCGCCGACAAGGCTCCTACCCAGCAGTGTTCAGAGCCTCCTAGAACGCCATAAGCGATCACGGCCGAAGTTGGGAAATGTTGCTCTTGGGTCTTGGGCCTTCATCGGGGCGCTGGTATCGCTGTCCCTGATATCGATCATTGACAGGCAAATACCAGCCTTTGAGTCGGCCGGCTCACCACTCATCATCGGCAGCTTCGTGAGTTCTCCCGAGGCCCACCAAGGACATGGCCCAGCATGCCATCCCATCTATCTTGCCACGGTGACTGACGACCATGATTTAGGGTGCTGCAGCCGTCCTCGAGTTCTATGCCATCGACTCGCCGCTATCTCAGCCGCGCAATGCCCTCTTCGGGCAGATAGTCGGCAGCGTCATCGCCGTGGCCATGAACACGGCCTTCTCGCAGCTCTCAGCAGCCCGCTACCAGGAGCTTCGCTGGCTCGCTGGCGCCCTGTCATGCTCGACCTCGATATTCGTCATGTCCCTCACCGGGACTGTTCACCCGCCGGCCGGCGCGACGGCACTGCTCGGGGTGACGGCGGACGAAGTGGCTCGAATTGGCTGGCTGCTCGTACCCATGGTCGTATTGAGCACCGCTGTCATGTTCGTCGTGGCGTTCGTGGTCAACAATATCCAGCGTCGATTCCCGCAGTATTGGTGGACACCCGAAGAAGTTGGCTCGTTTTGGGCTCAGAGGCGCGAGGAAAAGGCCGCGAAAGAAGCAGACCCTGAGGCTGCAAAAGAACACAATGGAAGCGAGGGCTCTACGGACCTTGAGCCTTGGAGGACGACTTCTCACGAGGACGAATGCGTGCTGGTGGTGACAAGACACGGCATCAAGGTGCCGCCGAATCTGGACCTGCTCCCGGAGGAGAGGTTGTGGCTGGAAAGCCTTAGCGAAAGATTTTGATTACTGAAGTCGGATTGATGACTGAGGCCATGATGTCAACAACAGCGCAGCATGATACCCAAGAATTGTAGATACTTGCCTCTTTACATAGCACTTGTGCACATACACATCACGTACATATTTGAAGATTGCCCGGACCAATCCAACGCATTGGGATGTCCCGTGGGAAAGTGAGCGCCAAGATCCCAAGGCCAACCCGTCCAAGCGGGGCCAGGATCGGAGCCGACAGCCTCTAGGGGCTCGAGGACTAACGGATGCTGTGTCACGGCGACTACCACCTCGGGGAGGTAGGCATGCTTACGTGCCGGGACAGGCAGACCAGTAGCAGCGTAGCAATGTAGCGGCCAGCCTTTTTGCCCGACTACTGCCCGGCTGTTGAGTGGCGTTACTGGGGGGCTCTGATTCAGGGATTGCCGGGCTGAGGACATGTCCTTACTCTGTCCGGATATTACGGGTCCCCCCCTCCCTGCAGCTGGCTCCCGTCCCTCGAGCTCGCTGACCTCAACAGCCACAGCTGGCACAGCCAAGGGGGGAAGATCTTTTTTCTCATATCCATAAGGGGGTTAGAGAACAGCAGCAACAACAACAACATACGTGCACCGGATATCTCGACATCAACAGCACCAACAGCAGCATCGACGACACACGCCACGACCCACAACCAAAACTGCTCCCCACGATCCCCAATTCCCAAGCCGTCTGGTCTTCGAAGGGTCGACCCTGGTCTGGCCCGGCCGAGCTTTTCTACATCGGGCATCCAAAGTCGAGCGGCAGCCGACGAGCTGGGTCCACACTCCGCATTTCTGGCCTCCTGGCGCGCCAATCTGCGAGTCAACCCAGAGAAAGCCACGAAGAGCCGTTCCCAGGACCTGCTGCTGGCACCGGAGCGGGTAGCAGCAAGTGACTCGTTCTCGTTCTCGGCATCTTCCCTCTGACAGCTAGACCCTCGACCTCCGTCGAGCTTAGGGGTTGCCTGTCCCGGGCAAATCGGCGAATTCCCGAGGCCAAATGGGTCGTCCGCCGACCAGCGGGTACTGCCACACCTGCCGGAAGCGACGAATAAAGTGCGGTGCGTATGCGTCTCAGCGTCTGCCCACGGGGTGGGGAGGAAGAGGAGGATGACGATGATGGTGATAATGTCGGAGACGAAGAAACGATGGCTGCATGGGATGGGTGATGGGTGCTGGAGGAGGGATAGTGATGGAACATCTTAATCTCACATCCTCCGGGGCCATGCACCATCTCCAGCATCCATCCATCCTGTCGGGCCCATCCATCCCTACGATCCAGAGGGCCGTCGTGTCTACCTGTCTATCGGTCCCATCTGTTCCATCTATTTGTTGCTGACTCGTCATATTGTGTCCCTGACTACAGACCGGACGCGCCCCTCATGTCTCCGGTGCCTCAAATCCGGATATGCCTGCAAGGGATACGACCTCGGCCTGCGCATGCAATCCCTCGTCGTCGTGACCGAACCAGAGGGCTCGCAGAGGCTAGCCCGCATCGTAGCACCGCCAACAGCCCCTGCAACAACGACCCTGACAGCAGGGCCAGCTCCTCCGCCCCTACACCAGCTTAGGCGTGGCCTCGCCCGGGCGCAGGACCGCCGAGGAGGCAGCGACGATGACGACTCGGACGGCAGCGTGGGCCGGTACAAGATGCTCCTCGGCGGCGCAGCGCACGAGCACCAACAGCAGCAGCAGCAGGCCCGGCTCCGGCTCGACCCGCCGCCAGAGATGAACCTTACTGCGTTTCAGGAGCACATGGCATTCAGCTACTTCTTCGCGACATATGGCTGGGCCTACTTCTGGAAACCGTTCCTCCACCTCGCCAGGGAGACGGACCTTGCCCCCACGGCGAGCCGCATGTGCAGCCTGGCCCTGGCCTACGGGCACATGGGCACCAACCACGCGGACAAGACCCTCAAGTCCACCGGCCTCGAGCTCTACGGCCGCAGCCTGAGGGAGGTCCAGTCCCTACTGACGCGAGGGACAGGGGCCAAGACCGAGCTGGCCCAGTTGTGCGTGCCCATAGTTATACTCGGCATGTACTCTGTACGTCTGGTCCACACCACCTCGCCCCGTCCCGAACCTACGCTCGAACCCCACTGGCTCTAATCCCACAATATTCCCTGTTACCCCATCTCGCTTTCCCTCTGTGAATCCAGTTGGCTGACTCGGGTGGTACTCCTACTAGTTTGCCATCGACCGTGACCTGCGGTTGATACATAACATTGGCGTGGCCCAGATCCTGAAGCACTGCGGGCCAGAGGCGTTCCAGGAGGATCCTCTGCTGACCGCTTTCAGGTCCTGCAGGGCCCTACTTGTACGTAGCGCCCGTCCATTTCTTGACCTGTTTTGTTTTTGCTCCTGTCTAATTCTGTTTGGCAGATATGCCAGTCCTTTGCCATACGTCGGAGGACGTTCCTCGAGGACAGCAAATGGAAGACTGTACCGTGGCAGAAGCTGCCCAAGACGGCGCTGGACAGCCTTATCGACATCATGGCTGATATGCCGGGCCTGGTGAACGATATGGCTGCTTCGGAACAGCCAATATCCCCCACCACCCGGGCCTCCTTCCACGAGAGGGTCGGTGAGCTGAGGGAATCGCTGGCGACCTGGCGGTGGAAGTGGAACAGCCTGTACCCCGACGTGGCCCGCGAGGTCCCGTCGAACCTCAAGCTCGACAGCATCGAGACGCCCGTCTTCAGGGAGCAGCTCGCCACCATGATCGAGTTCGACACCACCCAGCAGGCCCTGGAGATGCTGACGTACAACGCGGCCCTCCTCTACCTCCTGCAGCTGGAGGACCTCCTCGAGATGGGCGAGCCGCACAACCCGGCCCGCCTGTCGGCCTTCGACATGGACTACATCCGCCACGCGGGCGACGGCCACCCGTCGACGCCCCTGCTCCTGCCCAACGAGGCCAGGTTCATCTGCCAGCCCGCGCTCGAGGCGTTCCGCCTCATCCCCTCGCTCTACAAGAACCTGGTCACGACCAAGGACCGCATCATGGTCATCCTCGCCCCGCTGGGCATCGTCTACACCTCGACCCGCAACACCCCCGAGCTCAACAGCTGCATGCAGTCCATCCTCGAGGACATCCCCTTCTTCGGGGGCGGCCCGCCCATGGAGCTCGACCTGTACGAGCTCGCCCTCGGCGAGGCGTGGAAGTCCCGCTCCCCGCCGCCCATCCCGGCCGGCACGAGCCCGACCGTGTCGGAGAGCACGGTGGAGCTTGCTATCTCCCCTTGATTTGGGGGTTCGGTCGATATATTGAGAAGTGTGTGGAGGGAGAGAGAGAGGTAGGGGTGGGATAGGGGTATGGGCAGAGAGAAAGAAAGATGACTGGATAATATTTTACGGCCTCTTATATATAATCGGAATTTTTCCTTATGAGTGAATGGGCAAGGAAGGGACTTGCTTGCTATGGGCTGGGCGTCAAATCATGACAAAAGTGCTGCAGACTCTTTTCATATTCAGGTAGCCTCTGTGTCTCGCTGGCAGAATGGCATCATCCAGCGGTCAATGAGCAGTCGGAAGTTTCATACCCCCAATTTCAGTCTCTTGTCACTCGTGTCTCCGGCATTAAAATGTGAGAACGAACCTGCGTCAACTTTGTGTGAGTTGGTTCCTCGAAGATGCCATGACTCAAATCGTTGCTCAGTAGTCACACTTCTCGAGTTCATGGTCATGCCTAGTGCCAATGGATGAAAGCCAAAAGTGCCCGAAGACTGTTCTGGGATAGGGGCTTATGATCCTCAGCGAGCCCTCTCTATTGCGTCTGGGAACTGCGACATGAGGACACCACATCGCGTTGGCCTTCATGCCCGTTTAGCTCATCGGTAGAGCGCATCACTAGTAGTCCTTGAAGAAGGCAATGATGAGGTGACTGGTTCGATTCCAGTAATGGGCAATACCACATCAAGAAAGGGATCCTGAGGTCCCATTCTCCTTTTTGCACGACTGGGGGGCCCATAAATATACACATGGTTGCTATGGTGCCTGAGTCAGGCGTACAAAACAAACTCTGGGAAGTCTGCCAGGCGACGATTTTGCTTTTGGCCTTAGTCGTTGTTGGGGTTCGGCCATTGTGGGTCCAGGACAGCCGTGGCCTCGAGGGTGGGTGGATTGTCCTGGCCCAAGTGCACCATGGTCTAGGTTTCCTCCCTGTTTCCGAATCCCACCAATGTATGCTTTTGCTTGTGGTATAAGCAGCTGAAGGTGAACAAAAGGCGAATTGTAGGATGGCCGGTTCCGGACTGCTCGACTACATACAGCACCACCTATGGTGAGATGCTTGACTTTGGAATGCTTGAGATCAATGACTATAGAATACTCATCCAGGAATGGCCACTTATGATTCGATAACCTCCTATGACACTATCTCCAATTCACTTGTCCGATAACGCACACCTATTATGCACCACTAAATCTCACCAGACACCTCTCACCAGACAGTGTCTCATCAGGCGATCATATAGAATGACACCTATTTTATTCTCTTTTTTTTTCTTGACAATAATCTGCTTTGGGCCATTCCGATTCAAATATGAGATTCATAATTTCAGGAGGCGTGAATCAAGGTAAGGGACACGATAGGACGATCGGCTTTATAAATAGCGGCGGCAGGGCTTCACACAGAAGCTCAGACAGGATCGAATCTGTTTGGAAAGCCTCAAAACATGCTGATCCTTGAGATGGAATATATTTTTGTGCTACAATTTGCTGGAGTCACCTGCGTAGATGCCAAGCTACAAACGAAGTCATATTTACCAACACGATTCCATGGCCGGCAACCTTGCTCTCCACTTAGACCTCAGTATCGACAAAGTCGATGCAATTCGGGTAGCGTTGAGCTAAGAACAGATTAGTACGCAGGCGCACGCTTGGCAATGTGGGAGGAGCATCGAGACTTGCATCGGATCACACTATCAGTCAACTGAGGATCCGTCAGGGTGTCATTGACCCAGCAGAAGTCATCCGTGAGCAAGAAGATCCTATTGGGCCCCGCCAGCGTTAATCACCTTTCCCAATCACAATCTCTGACATAAAAAGAGATTCAAAAGAGGAGCAGAACTCACTGGTCAGTCTCAGGAGCGGCGCCGTAAGTAGCACACTGGACGATAATATAGTTGCCAAACGGCAGGACCTGCTGCACAGCCGAGGTGCTGCTCGCCTCCGACGTGCAGTCGGCCGAGTCCCCGCCAATCTGGGTCAGGTACAACCACCGCTTCTCCTCGCCTCGGGACTGCACGGTGCCCGCGGGCGCGGGGAAGGAGGCCACCTCGGGGACGGGCTCCGGGTCCGGGTCGCGCATCTTGGTCTCCATGAAGGGGATCGGCCCGCAGTCGTCCAGGCCGGGGTCGACGTACTCGATCTGGGCTTCTGGCACGTAGCAGTTGGACAGGGTCTTGAACCACCGCCTATACATATGGGTCAGCTTTTGTCACTTACTCTTGTTTCAGTCTTGAGGTAAAATGGTGCGCGGCACTTACGTGTTGCCGAGAATGGATTCACCCTGGTCTGTGTAGCAGGTCAGGGTGAGGTCGACCTCGGTCTTGTACATCTTGATGCGGTCCTGTCGTTCGACAGTCTCGGGGATGATGTTGCATTCTGTGTAGTAAATTGTCGCGCTTGGGCCGGTGGTATATGTCTGGGGAATGTCACCGCAGTAAGGGAACCCCGGCGTATTTGTATCTGCACAAACCTTTGTCAGATGCCAGCCCAAACACAAAGTCTTCATTATTTCCTGCGGTTTGCGTGTCACTTACAGTCTCCCGCGTACTCAATGATATCCCACTGCGTGACATAGCAGCCATCCGTTGTCCTCAGCCAGATGCTTGGCAGTTGTTAGGAATGTTGCTTTGCAGAGATAGCAGGGAGCTTGAGCTCACTTTGAATCGACGATGTTGTCGCCGTAGGTCCAACAGGTCAATGTCATTTCTGTTGCATACTCGAGCGCCAGTTGATTCGTGCAGAGCGAATACGGGCAAGTCTTGCACTCGGTTTGGATGCCGCTTTCAACTCTCGAGGGAATTGTGGTGGCATTGTCCTGCCTGCTGTCCAGGATGGCCCCAGCGGCGAAGGGCACCAACACCAAGAGATTGTAGAGACGAGACATCGTGGTAGTCGGAGCTGTAGCTGGTCAGTGGAAACTCAGTGGGTTCCAACTCGATGAGTGTCTGTGCTCGACCAGCAAAGGAGTTGGGGGATCGTGTCGAGGCGTACTTATAGACACCAGAGCTTCAGCCGTGACCGATGATCGTGCTGACGTCCTTCTGGTGGAACGCCTGAGAGCGGAGGAATGTCAGGCGCGACCGAGGAAGGTGGAAAACCTGACGACCTGCATGGTTGTCGTGCTACTGCTGCATCTAGAGTAATCTGAATTATTGAGGCTAATGCTGGACATGGCTGCCCGGCTCCCCGTACGAGGCACGAGCTGACAAAACCTGCTGTCCATGGATATTGCAAGTAAGCAGTAGAGGGGCGCACTAGATCAGGTACGGGGTCTGCCAAGGTAGCACTGCAGCCAATACGAGGCAGCCCGTTCGAAATGACGGATAGTCAGCCGTCGGATTTGGCGTGCACAGGGATCACAGTCCGACATCCGAGAGGGAAAAGCGTGGCTGCGCTTCTTTTTAGACAGGACTGGGTCAAGCCATCCAGCCAGGAGTCTCACCTAAACTTCCTAGGGTTAGTTAAATGAGATATCCAGTACGTAAAAAACTACGCACTTATTTAACGTTCCGTTGTGACGATGCACTTCCCGAAGAGAACGGAGCCAGAATCATTAAGTAAAGTAATATGTTTTTATTGAACTGGTTCCGTTTCTATTCCGTATACAGCCGTAGCCATACGCGGCGCCTTCATACAGTCGTAAACGCTCAAGACCGTTTTTATTTAAATGTCTTAGCTAGAATATTATTATCAACTAAAGAACCACCCTTATATAAGAATAAATAAGAATATTATATGGTTATAACTCATTTATTAATAGAAAATATAGCTGTGGATTATAAGTGACGTCAGTGGTGCTGAGCTTTTGAAGCCCAATGTAAATTCCCTGAATCTGAAGTTATCATCTTCTACTATTTGAGCACTTGAACTCCCTCAAGGCAGCCATCTAATTCTACGACCCGCAGGAAATAATAACTTGGATTATTTCCCCCACGCGCCGACGCGTTGAAAAGCTTCAATGAAGAAATCCTATCTGAAAAGCAGCCTCGTAGTCATCGTCAATGCGCCTATATCACGTCTGCAACGCCCCGACGTCAGCAACGCCCCGACGTCAACTGCTTCCCCCTAACTCCCTTGTGCCGGCTGCTGGTCGTCGTTGTTACTTCCATCGTTACCGCTGCCGCTGGTGCCACTGTCGTTGCTGCCGTCATTTCCGCCGGTGCTGTTGCCACCATCGCCGCCGGTATTTCTCCCCCTCCGCAGCGACGGTGAGACTGGGGTCCTTCTCCTAGGGAGGGTTCTAGGTCGATCGGTGCGCACGGGTGATGGTGAAGACAGATCCGAGTCCGCCGGGTTCGGCGGCACGATGGCCATGTCACCAGGGGCCGCGGGGTATTCCGCAGGGTCGACGCTTCGGCCCATGGTGAATTCGTAGTCATCGGGATCACTAACCAGACGCATAAACCCAGACCTCTCATACCCACGGGCGATAGCTGTTAACTTGGGGAAATTGTCTAGCTGATCACCGTCCGCGTCTCTCCAATCTGCGGCGTACGGGGGACCGACCTGGCCCGCCTGCAGAACGACACTCAGTGGGCGGCTGAGATTGTATGCTGTTTTGTATGGACCCGTCAGTTCAGCCTTGATCAGGCATTTCAAGGGACCCGGAAAGAATTTCTCGGCTACATGTCAAGGATCCGAACGTGACTTACCCGCGGGCAAAGTGCCACCTGTTATCAGCCTGAAGAGCAATTCAAATCCCTGAGTAATAATACGCTGTCCCTGGAACTAGAACACGATTTGTGTCAGAAGGCTAGGAGAAGTCAAGGTAGGTATATAGGCACGCTTGGAAATTAAGGGGAGACCCGGCCCATGGGATAATTTGGCTTTTCTGTTTCTCTTCTTTGCATTTTTGGCAGCTTGAAAGGAGTGGTCTGTGAATGAGAGAGGCTTGCACGAACTTGACTTCTAATCCATATTAGAGGGATATAGAGGATATCAGTGGTATCATCGCTGAGTCTCGTCCAGGCTGCCGCAAAGTGATCCCGGTATTGCTCGGAAGGAAGCAGCATTGCGTTCTCGGTCCTGGTTGCGGTTGCTTGTACAGTCGGATAATCATACTCGTACGGGTCTTTGTCGCCTTCGTCGCTGTGAAACGTAATGTTGAAAAGGCCCTGGATGAATCTCATGGTGTCCGATATTCCGGTCCCGCCAAATGCTTGGATCGCCCAGTCGCTAAGGTAATAGTCCTCCCATTCCTCGTTCGACCTCCTGTTCACGAGGAAGCTCTGAATAAACCCGACAAACTCCTCTTCCCGGCCCCATCTCGTCAGGAACATCTCCCCAAAATACCCAACCTGCGGAAGCTCCTCTTGGTTCACGCGGACCTGGAGCGACATGCGCAGGGTAGCCCTTTCTCTGTCCCGGTGGAGCAGTATGTCCGATGTACCTCGCACTTCTGCGAGTACCACATTTCCATCCTCCCTATGTTCAATTGGTCTGGCCCAGGTACGAGGCAAGTCACTATCCACACGCACGAACGGGGCATGCACGGGTCGGGCGGGCTGTGGTCCTGGGACTAGGGGGACTCCATCTCTGGCATACAGACCACCATTACATTCGTCCGGACAGTAGCAGTGCTTGAAATCGTTCTGTAGCTTTCTGAGCTGAGCCATCAGACGGCGTTGGCGAAGAAAAAGCCTCCAGTTGCCAAGAGGTTGTGATCTGTTAGAGCTAGAGCTCGAGCCGGAGCCGGAGCCGGAGCCGGAGCCAGAACCAGAACCAGAGCCAGAACCAGAGCCAGGGGTTGAGCGAGCGTCGGACATGTTTCGGCGACTCTGTCCTCGTTTGCGAAGGTATGCGACAAGGCTCAGACAAGGTAGTTGCGTGACAGGTGCATGTGGTGCCCAAATTCTCGCTTACGAGAATCAAGAACGAGTCGTCCACCGCGCGAGCTATGGGGGCGAGGTATGGTGGGAACCGTTCTGTCCTGATTGCTCCCTAAACAGCGGTGATATCCCTAAGTATACCGGCCGGGACGATGCTGATAATCAGATCTCGGGCTCAATACGTAGCCCAATAAGATGCCTCACTGAAGCCAAGAGCCCGAGCCCCTCGAGTTGCTGGACCCTTTGTGGCCAGGGCTGCCGCATGCGGCATGACAATCGACAAAGCAGAACAACAAGTTACATAGGTATGAACAAGCAATATTACTTTTTCAAAATGCAGTGATTAGGTAATTAGTAGGTACATATATCTAATGCTATGCCCAGAACCTTTAGAGGACATGGACAGACCAAACAAGGGCAACTGCCGTACAGGGGCTGCGAGCATAATACTGTTATACTTTAGGCATCAGCGCTGGACTGTGCACCAAGCAGGGCACAATCATACGCTGATGCTGGCTGATGCTGATGAGCAGAGAACGAGTCTAAACCTGCACACAGCATCTCCCAGCCAGGCAGACTGTCGTGCAGGGAAAGAACAATGCCGGCAGGAGTGAGAGTCCAAGGATTCTGACTCATGGCGCGGTCTTTGTGGCCGACTCGGAAGAAGCCAATATTCATTTTGAAGAGGAGAGGTTATCATGTTGGGTCTTGACCACCTCGGTTTCCATCTCGTTCGGGGACATGCTGGCGAGTTATCAGAGTGTGGTGCACCTGCATGGGTGTTCCCTGGGCGTGGGTGTCCCCTGAAGGACTCCGAACAGAAGGCCCACACTAGCGGCCCTGTGCTCCTCTCTTCCTCTCCTTCTTTCTTACGCCAGTCCACGCATGATACTTACACTACCTTGGTAAACAGATCGACCCGGCATTCCGTGAGGCATACCCAAGTACGTATATTACTAGCTCCATGGTATGGTGATGTTTTCAATTTGATCTCACAATGATTTATTAACTTCTTCACGTGCTTGACGCAGGAAGATTGTGCAATGCCGCCCGTCCGTGGCAGCAAGAGATTGCCTGGGCCAGTCTCGGTCAACAACACGGGCAGAGCATTAGCTGGATCACTCGGCCTTCTATGTCCAAGTTATGATGGATTTTACCTTAAGCACGAAACAATCGAATCCCTTCGAGACCCGCGAACGGCCGGTAACGACTCGGCCCGCATACCCTTCAAAGCAGAAGATGTCCAACGAATGGTTCAAGCTGAAGATGGAGAGCTGGACGACAACATACTTACTCGAGCTATCAACTTCATAAACAAAGAGCACCCTCTACAACGGGAAGACGGAACACTCATTCCTTGGGACACACCTGACTGGAAAACGTTTGCCTTGCATACACACTGGTTCACGAATATGGAAAACGGCACCGTTGCAAACAAGAAGTGGGCAAAGAAAAAGATCAGCCAACAAGGCTGGGACATGGGTGAATCGCCTCCTGAACTTGACTGTCTCATGGTACCATGCCACCACAGGGACCCGGGTCATTGGACTTTGGCACTCGTGTTCCCTAAACGTCGCAAAATCGCCATGCTAGACTCGTTATCCAATGCGGACAGAGCTGAATATGTCCATGGACATATTCGCAAATGGCTGGGAACTCTGATGGGGAGTGCCTTTCATGAGGAAGAGTGGCCTCTCATACCACTAGCATGCCCTCAACAGGAGAATCTCCATGACTGTGGCATTCATGTTGCCTTGAATGCCTGGTTTGTGAGCAAGGGAATCTGGCCGATGGCACACCGGGGAATGACGCCAGCACATCGCAGATTGTTTGTAAATTACGCGGTGAAAAGGGGCTCCGAGGATTATGCTGTTGGCTTGGTGTAGTCTAGTTAATCGTAAATGCAATGAGGATTATTTCTTTTGGATGGGTCACATTGGGTATGGTTCGAATCGAAAACAAATTATCCTGGTTGGCTGTAGGCACAGCAAATCGACCGGCCAAAAGATCAAGGACTATGTAGCTAATCTGAAGGGATTGGCAATTTCTAGCAGTATGTAAGAGCCATACCAACGCGTCCCTCTCTCGAAGATGTCTGGTGCTGCATCGTGGCAATTACCAAACACTTGGAAACCTAAGCAGTGTTTATCCATCGTCTTCGTCGGGCGGGGGCGTGGATCGAGAGTACCGATAGTCATGTGACATCGCGTCGTTTGGAGCCAGCCGAGTACCCCATTCGTTCCAAGGTTGCCACAACAATGGCTGTTTGTCTTCTATACTTACCCTAGGGTAGGTATTGGCGCGCAGATTAAAGTTTAACTGAAGCAAAATTGAAACTTTCGGGCTTTGACTCATCTCACGCGTCGTCAAAACATCACTCAGCAATGCGCAACCCCTGAACGTACCGAATCATCCATCCCAGCCCCTCCGCTGTTCATCATTTGAGCAACTCCTCCTATCAAGTCAATTGAAACTGACCCTGTATTGTTACAACTAATACACACAGAGGAATATCATCCAATTTCATCATCTCAAGTCACTATAAAGGCTATGTCGAGTTCCATACCCCAAGCGTCAGCATTTTTTGTGCGAGCGCCTAGGTCGGTCACCACCCAGTCTACAGACTCAGAATTCCCTCTAGAAGTCGTTCCAGAAACCCCAATCGAGCCAGGTAAGAGCCACCAACAATCCATTGATGTCCATCTTTTTAATTCTATAATCAAAAGGTCCCAGCAGTGGGCTTCTTCAAAATCAGGCTGAGACCAAATCGGGAGCCGCGGCGCACTCAGTGGCGCCGGGTAATGCTCTTCGTTCCGAGATAAACGCCGCCATACTCAGGGCGCTCAACAAGGGACTGCAGCCCGAGGAAGTGGCCGAGGAAGTGGCCGACGAAGTTGCGCAGACACTAGCGTCCTATTCCCCAGCCATCGGGCGACAAACAGGTTTTGTGGAAGGCGCTGCTGGAGTCTTCGCTCCAGGAAACACGCATGGGTCCCAGGATGGGGTGAGCAGGTCTTCAAGGCTGAACGTCATTGAGGGTATGTCCCCGCCTCCCGGCCCCTTCCTTAGAGGAGCGGGCTAGTAGGTCTCAGCAGACCAACAGCTTCCCTCCCGCGGGCACTCTACCTAGCTTACACCAAGGGCAAGATGAGACTAGTAGGACAGAGGTACAAATACCTACAGAGGACCAGGACAACGATCCCTCAGCAGCTGCTAGTAACCCACAGGTACCGCCTCCAGGTATGGCATCAAAAAGAACACTTTATATTTATAGGGAGCCCATGTAATAGATACTAAGATATATATTAGGTGATCTGGCTGTTGGCCCCCAGAAGCCTCCTGCTAGACGCGGCCGACCTAGCCTAGGGGGTACACAAGAGTCCCCTAATAAGAAAGAACTCAAGGAGCTAGAGGTAACCGACGAAGAAACATTTCATGCGGCCATGCAACGACTCCAATGTGGGCCTATCAAAGTCAATGATCAGGTCATCCCGTTTCACCGCATAGCACGACGTGTCGCAACTCAAATTGCAAGACAATGCGAGTTATTGCGAGAAAATGGGGACAAACCCCAAGTGACAGAAGCAGAGTGTTGGCAAATCATATTCAACATTGTTGCCTACATATTTGTTGGGGGCGTTACGTCTCTTCACCGCATCCTTCATGCTGCAAATCAACAGGGGCAACAGATCCGCGAAACCCTCGCAGTAAAACCCTCACAACGGCTAGACACACGAGGGGCCATGTCTGACAACATCACGGCCGAAATTAACGAATATATTCGGGCTAAACATCCTGGTGTATTAGTTGAAAGCGACCAACTCTACTCCGAGAGGCGGGCAGTACTATCCCAGATGGCAAAACATGAGGACGAACTCGGAAGCATATCACGATTCCTTTTGGAAGAGCAAGAACAACAGCTCAAGCCCGCAATCAGGAAGTTCTATAGTTACTACGATCGCTTACAGGCCCTCAAGCTATATCACAAGCTATTTACCTTATTGACTGCAGAAATGGGGCTAGCAGAGGACTCTACCAGCCAAGAGCATACTCATATATCACAGAGGAGCTCCAAGCCCGGGTCAGGCAAACATCCAAGGAAGTGCCCCAAGGGACCTATCGGACTCCTTCTCGCAAAGTACGGAATTGAAACCGAACAAGGTGTCGGGCGAAATACATTACTCCTCAAGTTCATTCTAATGCGAATGAACGGGCTCGACAATGGACTTGGTGTCAGCCCTGAGCAAACGAAAACGCTCTCAAGGAAGATCCATTCCTTTTACCCTGTCTGGGGCTTCATAAACGCATTTGGCGAACACTGCAAAAACGGGGAGAATTGTCAAGGTTGTGAAAAGTGCAAAGATGGCAGTAGAGGTGAAGGTGTCCTTCTCCTATTGAACAATGTGGATGACTTGACAAATGGCCTCCCTTCAAAGGATGGGCTGGGGTCTGACGAGCGTCGGATGTATCACTACCATAAGATATACACAGTGGTGAAATTTCTTTGGAGGTTTGATGGAGCAAGATACCATGGACTATTAAGGACCTTGGTGGATGACCTTAGGGGCAAGGTACTTATTCCCCTGTTACAGATCAAGGACGACATAAAACTTGGAAGATGGAAGCCACATTGTGTCAAGAAGAAATCAGTATGGAAGAGAAAGGCCGGCGAGAGGTTAGCATATATACTTGAAGAGATGGGCGGAGGAACTGAGGATGACGTAGACGGGGCTGTGGAGAGGGATGATACGAGGAGACCAGGCAAGCGGCGCAGGACTGATTCTGACTAGCATCACAGGAGAGAGGAGAACGGAATAGTACCTATGCTGGGGGCGGCCGGCGGAAGTGGGTCTGGCCGATCCTCGGGGTCAGAGGCTGGGAAAGGCGATGAAGCTGTTGATGATTCTGATGTTGATTCTGATGTTGATTCCGATGCTGCTTCCGATGTTGATTCTGATGTTGATTCTGATGTTGATGTTGATGATGATGGAGGAGATGGGTTTTGAGAATGGCCGGAGGAATGTTTAAACTATTATTGCCGAATACATGCCTAGGATTATTGCCGAATACATGCCTGGGTGCTTATTTAAGCCCAGATATCGCACAAACATGGGCGTTTGCAAAGTCTCAACCTCTTACCCTCCATAAAACCATAGCAATCCGAAGGACCAGCTATACCGACGCAATTACCGATGCAATGCAGGACGGGACTGACCTCGACCCGCTGGGTGTTGCACCTGTCACAATGAGGGGGCCGGGGTGGCCGGGCCTTCGAGGCCACTACACCTAACTAGCAGCGAAAATTATTTGTAACTGTGGTTAGCAGTCACAGCGTCCCTCCTTGAATGCTTACGAAGGAGAAGGGGCATCAGCGCCTAGCCTCAATCCAACCATATTCGGACCCAATTACCACCGCAAGGAGCTCGCACATCAGGCATGTAGAGAATGTTGCAGCACGTCGCGAGGCGCTATAAAGAACGAATCAGCTATTGCATCATCAAGTTCAAGAAGCATAGCGGGAACGCCAGGACCTCATTGAGGAAAGTCTAAGTCATCTCGGGAAGATCGCTCAATAGGAAGACCAGATCAGCTAGCTGTATGGTCTCCATATATCTGTTTCTAAGAATCAGGTCAGCAACCTAGAGGTACAGTCCAAGTTCAAAGGACTACTCTTAACTATCATCGCACTCATCAATATAATCTAGATAATTATACTTAAGAATAGAATCAATCTTAAATGCTTAAGCAAAGGCCAGGAGGACTTACTCACAGCAGTTACTCCGATATCATTGAGATACCAACGTCTCCACTTGGCAGTCTTCCACCATACAAATGATGCTATTCTCAGTCCGCAGAATGACTTCCTTGACGATCGTTTTGTAGCGCACAAACGCTACCTCGGCCAGTTTGAAAAGGGTTTGAAAGGAATCTCAAGAGCAGCAGGTAAGTTCATGGGAAAAGTCCTAGTTGAGTTGTATAGTTGCATTGCACTAACACCAGGAGTCAGACCATCAAGCAGCCGCTAAGTAGCGCCGGGCTTAGTTCAAGGCAACAGAGAAATACAGGGGAAATAGTGACCAACTATCTTATACTACCTAAAGGAGAATATAGGAGTTCTTTAATCCTTTATAGGTAAAAGATACACCTTAGACCCAAAGAGCCAGTATAAGACTAAAGGCCATCTATAATAATACTATCAAGCTCAGCCTCATTATACAACAGTCAAAAGACAACATCAGGCTTAAACACCTAACTAGCACTTTAAACAAGCCTCTATCTGCATGGGACTAGTGGGCTGAAGAGTAGGCTGAAGTACTACCGGCACCTGTGAATATCCAGCCGGGGACCATTATGTATATTATTTCCAGTACACTGGTCAGGAGCCCAGCAGAGGATATGGCTATCGACAATGTAGTTGAGAAATCTCGGGTTGCTGTGTGTGTGGATTTCGCAAGCCAAGGTGGATGAGATGGTTGATGTTAGGACAGTGAAGACGCAAGAAAAGTAGGAGTAAAGAGGATAGCACAATATTTAGGTGTATATCTACCTAGGTAAGGGGCACAAACTATTATTTCTGAGTTAAGATTATCATTTAATACTGTGTAAACATATTTAGAGGTGTATGTTATTTGGGTGATGATGTTTTCTTTTGTTAAACAGTAGTAAAAAATAAGGTTTACATGTTTGGGAGCCAGCTCCCAAACTTGCAAACCTTATTCAAAAAGGGGGGCCTTTGCTGACTAATCCACCCCACAACTTTAGAAAAAAGTAGAGATTCACACACTCTTTATTAAATATTCTTAATTATATAATTTAATTGAATATAATTAAAGCCACGAGGGAGATTGCGGTGCGCTAATGAACATATCTAAGGGTCCAGTCTCAAAGAAATGTTAAGTTGTGACACAACATGGGGTTGCTAAGAAATTCCATTTTACTAATCATCAGATTCGTGATCTCATGTCTGCCATGTAGCCTCGTAGACCATGTCTCTCCTCGTCGAGCCGGCAGTCTCCGTCACGTTGCCGACTACTATGCCTTGCTCGTCCTCATACTCAGCCCACGCACTCTTCAGGGCCCAGACCGCGACGCTCACTTCCACGCCAGCCGGTAGACTGGCTGTTCCCAGCTTCAAGTGTGTCAACGGCTCCTCGGGGAAGAAGAGTACAGTAGCGGCGTGAACACCACCGTCCAGGAAGACCTCTAACACGGACCTGTCTATGACTGCCTGCAATCGCCAGGTGCCGGACGACGTGTTCCAAACGTCAGCCACGCTGAATTTGTCAGTGAAGAATATGTTATCGAACCCAGCGAGATCCCCGCGGTTGACGAAGAACGCCTGGTCGCCGCCAAAGTAGTATCCCGAGTCCAAGGCCTCGTCCGAGGACGGCGAGGTGAAGGTCATGTTCAATGTGGAGGAGCCCGTGAGGGTGGTCGAGTTCAGGCCGGTCACGTTGGCCTCGATGTAGAGAGCATTCGACGCGACGGAGGCAAAGTCGACCTCAACGGAGCCGTTGCCCTCAAACGTCGTCGTGTTAAGGGGTGTGTCCAGGACCGGGCTCGGGTCAACTAGCTCGTTGGCGACCACCCAGCCGATCCGGGGCGCTTTGGTGAGGTAGTTGGCCCTGGGCAGAGTCATTGCGCTGCGCCACCCCTCGAGGTTCCCAGTCGGAACCTGCTGTGTGTACTGCCAGTTGGACGCCCACCCCATGTTGATGGCATTGCTTCCATCTGGCAGGCCATAGAAGAACTGGGCGGCGTAGTTGTCCTTAGCGAAGTCGGTCAGGCGCGTGGCATCGTCAAGAGTCTCAAAGTGTGTCCCGTTGAAGGAGCCCGGGAAGTACTGCGTCACGGAACCGCCGAGTGGCGCGCCTGGCTGTAGCGAGATGGTCATGACATAGGTCTCGTCCACCACTTCGCCGCCGATGCTATCGCGGACGGGGATCTTGACCATGTTGGGGCACTCATACTGTGCGCCGAGGAGCCCGTGGTAGGAGAAGTTGGAGGTGTGCTCCCAAGTCTTCAGGTCAGGGCTGGTGAAGATGCCGACAGCAAATTCCTGCGCATAGGCGATGACCGCGACCCAGTGGTCCTCGTACCAGATGACCTTGGGGTCACGGAACTGGGTGCTGGTGCTGTTGATGACGGGGTTCCCGTCGTAGTACTCAAACGTGTAGCCGCCGTCGTGGGAGTAGGCGATGGCCTGAGTCTGAGGCCCGGCTGATCCGTCCTCGTAATACCGTGCCAGTGTGAGAATGGCGACCACGCCATTGTCTTGGTCAGGGAAGAATCCGGATGTGTTATTGACATCCACGACGGCAGACCCAGAGAATACGTAGACACGCTCCTCGGGAGGGAAGAGGGCAATCTGTTGGTTCTCCCAGCGGTAGAGGTCCTGGCTGGTGGCGTGGCCCCAGTGTTGGTTGCCTGCGACGACGCCTGTTGGATTGTACTGGTAGTAGAGGTGGTATGTGCCATTTGCATCGACAAACATGCCATTGGGGTCGTTCATGAAGTGCTCCGGGGGCGAGAAGTGAACCTGAGGTCTGAGGGGCCCGGTGTAGTTGCCCGGAATGGGCGTACCAGTTGGCACTGCAGGGTTGACGTAGGTAGGCACACCTTGTGCAGAAGCACAGGCGGCTGCCAAGGCCATTGAAGCTATTCTCGCCGTAGACCTCATGGTGATGGATCAGCTGTGTCGGACTCTGAAGGGATGCGGCTGGTTGCAGAGTCTCCTAGAGAACATGACAATTGATCCTGAGCCGCGAGGCATGGCTCTTAAATAATAATACAGTGATGCCTACGATTTAGTGCACACATGCATCTCACGCCACCTGCATATGACGGTCAAATCAGCATCAGGTGAAGCCGGTATAAGCTGCACGAGCTAAGAGACTGGCCATTGACGTAGCATGAACAGACGACTTCTCGGCACGAGGGTAGCATCCAGACCCGGCGCCCCGGTTTTGGGGACGAGTTGGGGACGTAAATGGCGGGATGGGCGTGGGGATGCAGGAAAAACCAGACGAACACCTCACTTGCGTCTTGGGCCCTCACTAGACCGTGCCTTGGAACAGATTCTTGCAGCTCTTCCAAGACGCCTCCGCCGATGATGACATGGCGAGAGTGGTATCGGTCCGACAGGGGCGTCCCCGCACGAGGAATTTGAACCGCAGTGCCGGGCCAGACTGGGCGAGAACGTGAGCACACATCGCGTAGAAAATCTTTTGCGTCTTGATGTAGATTGTTGAAGTCGTGTGCGGGCCAAATCACGTCAAGACAATATCACCGGCAGGGTTGGGTGCACAAGTTCTCAGCCCAGCCTGTGCAGTCTTGTCACTGATGGCAGGTTGGCTGGCTGACAGGATGCTTGGGAAATCCGGAGGAGTGGCACCGTCCCCAGGCTGTCGGGTGATGGCCGAACAGGTCGGCTCATCCGGGGCCAAGCTTGGAGTTTCTCTGGAGTTTCTTCGGAGGCGGAGAATGTGATGAAAAATATTACCGCGCATCCAGAATCAGCGAATACTCCAGCGAAGCGCCATCAATGAGGGGACTAGAGATGCCTTTTGGTCTTGACTCTTTGCTAAGAACAATAGCTTGAGGCTCGGGGTGCCCATGTTGCGGGGGAGAGGTGTAAACCGATATGGGACGGACAAGCTTCGGGAGGGATGGATGTCGTGAAGATGTCAGTCATCAAGCTGGTGTGACGTCTTCTGTGGGGTTGAAGATTAAGTTAAACTCCATCCCCACGGCCCGGATTGCGGGGCCGTTGGGCAGGGTTCTCCCATGCACCGTTGATCCGGTTGGCTTTGGGCTCGGAATTAGACTACAATAAGCTCGAGGAAGACTCAGTATCTGCCAGCGGAATGGTTTTATTAGTCTGTTCCCGTCTAGCAATCTTTAGGGCCAGCTGGTGGTGCGAAAACGGCCATTTTTGGGTGCGTGTTGGAACTTGCAAGAGACAGGAGAACGTTCGTCCAGCGAAGTGCCCATCAACTACGAAGGTGACGACAGAGGCAAAGCAGATGACTCAGGTCTTCACCCGAATAAACTCCCTCCCCATTTATCTCACCCGTTCTTGCGTGTGACGCGAGCAGCCGTTCACGGGAGGTTCCCGAAGCCCAGCAGCATGCATGGGCCCAGGCTGCTCATGTCCAGGGACTCAAGATTGCACCGGCCAATCCGGATATATGAATCGTAAAGCAAGAGAGAATGAAAAATCTCGCCACGCCGTAGCTCTACAGACTACAACAACCAGGATGCGCTGTCCTGTTTTTAGCCAACTCTTCAGGGGACGACCTGTGCTTGCTCGTTCTGGATTGCTGTCTTGAGCCCGAGCACGTTGGCAGTGGTGTAAATCGCAACCACTTCAAGTTCAGAGGCCGGAACGTAAGGGACTGAGCATTGCATTAGATTCATTCACTGTGACCAAGAAGGCGGGGCCATAGAAATTCAAGGTGAAATGTCACGAAAACTTCTTGTTGGTATGCGGGACGTTGAGCAATGCTTCAGCCTCCTTGCCCTGGAACCCACAGCCAAGAGCACCTTGCGGCGCTCAGTGGAGTGCGAAATGGAGAAGCCAAGACCTCATGCCACTTGGCAGTGTAATTCTCCGAGTGCCCTCTTAGGTCTTGCAGAGGAGCCTGTCGGGGTGATGTACAAGCAGGCTCGCCGTATGTCCCGAGCCCGATTGTCACCATTTGTGTGGGAAGGTCAGTCCGTTCGGTGGCCTCGCCTTTCTTCGTTCCTCCGTTCCTTCGTTTCTTTCTATTCCAATTTTCCAAATGAGATCTGCTCGGGTGTTCGCTACCTGGCCATGGTATCTTCTTCCCATCCTCCCATGGGACACCCTCCATAATGAGACGTTCTCGTATAGTCCCCGTCTGGGCCACACTCCTAACGGAAAACGTTCTATAGAGTGGTCTTCGATAGAATTCATATGGCCCGGAAGTAGCCTAACAGTAGATTCTGTTGTGATATAGTATTATTCGAATGTGAAACGGTGGCATGGCAACAGTCCAGGCGACTTGAAGGAGAGTATTGACGGATCGTGATAGGATGTAGGTGCTCATGTCTTTGGAAAGTATGATACAAAGCTCGGACATCTAAGCTGGGATTGTTTGCTTTCATCGTCACCAAATTCCTTGTGCGTGCCCATGGCTGAAAGATACAGTGGCAAGTCCCATAAAGAAGACAGCCTCACGGACAACGAGGATCAGGACAAGGGATCGTCGACGCATTGCAAACCAGATTCTTAGCATTCCAAATCGCTGCCTCAATGCGTGCTCCTATTCCCATGGCTGTGCACATAAGTCCAACGCGACTGCGCCCAATATTCTGTCCTGGTTGAATGATTATGCGCAGTGGCCATCACCATTATTGGCTGTTAGAGAACACAACGCAAATCGTCAACGGTGGCATGCCTCGCTCGCGCTATGTGTTTTCACATCATCCCTCTCTGTCCCGGTTGTGAGGAGCCAAGCGGACTGGGAGAGGAAGTTATCTATTCAGACGACGTGTGCTGTGGACACTGTCCGCCCGAGGACGTTTGTGGCTCCGCCACCCGATTCATGACCAAGAGCGAAGTTAGCCACCCCGACTTCGAATGCTCGACTCCTGGCTGCGGAGACGTTCGCACTACCCTTTCGGCGGCCGAGGAGGAAGCTGAGGTGCAACGGGCCAGGGACCATGCCAAGCGATTCCTGAGGGAGAATCACGAGAACTGTATCTCGCTCTGTATCCTTCCGTTCATGGATGAGCCTGCACCAGCCATTGAGGTATCTTTGACGCGATCCTTCTTCTTCCATTCCGGTTATTGCTAACGACGGGCTCCCTCACAGAGTCCTCCTGAACTCCCTATTCTCGGATTCCGACCGGTGAACAAACCAAATCGTACTGGCCTGCACGGGAAGTCGAGACCTTGGTCCAAGGTAGAATCAGACGTTATATGTGCTTATGAATGATCGTCGTCTAACATCGACCGGCAGAAACGAGGTCAGCAATGGACTCGAGAAGAAGAAGTGGCATTGTGGAGGTTGAGGCGACAGGGGATGCACTTCAGCCAGATCGCGGTAAGCAGACTCGATGGTCGTGTACAGTGCCATGAGACTGACGGCACAGAGCAGAAACAAATCGACCGGACTGAACGTGGGTGCTATGATCGATACAACAAGTTGCGCAATGGCGGATTTGGTCGGAAGTGAGAACAGCTAAGAAAGCAATTGCGGGACAGAGTTCTTCACGTCAACGGGTCCGATTCTGTGGATAAACGGATGGATTGAATGCTTGTACATAGTCTCTCGGTGGTCCTTACCATTGGCACTGGCATTCAGCAATCGCAGCCGCGGCAGATAATCGAATTCCTGCCTCCCATATCACCTAGCAATGATACAATTTCTCACGGATTTCGCACAACGCTCTTGGGTGCTGCTTTTCTTGTCCCATCAATTAAAATCCCCGTAATTGCGTCCTCAGACGTTGACCCACTATAGTAAGCGGGATCGCTGCCAACGCCAAGCTGCACATGTGAGCGTCGTAAAATTGACCAATTGACGCCCTGTAACTGAAATGCAACCGTGGCTAACTTATTGTATTATCTTAAAATCTAGTCACTTCTAACAATTTCTCTCTGAAACGGAGGAGGTAGTGTTAGAGCACGGCGTTTGTCTACATTGAGAAACGCTAACAGTATTGGTCTCATTAAAGAGCCTGCAGCTGCCCAGCAATGTCATGCTTCCATAGCGCGGTCGCAGTCAGACTGTCAGACTGCCTAACCAAAATGAGAATTTCTTAGATCGACTTCTGGCAGGCAGCCATTTTCATCTTATTATATATTGATAGCATGTTGTACAGCGCAAAGCGTCAGCGACCCGTTAATCCTCGAAAGGCAGCTAGTTTCGGATGAGACCTTCTGTCTCTCACACACAAAGCCATGGCCTCCATCTCGAAATCTCTATCCTCTGAAGCCGCATTACCTACGATTTGGATCATTGCAGCGATCTGGGTCTTTTACAAGATCATCACATTCGGGCGCCGAGAGAAGGGTCTGCCTCCCGGCCCTCCAACCATCCCGATTCTGGGAAATGCGCATCTAATGCCAACCAAAAACTTCTCGCGCCAGTAAGTACCTTTGATTGAACGATTCGGGCAAACTGAATAACCGAATCTAGACTTGTGGCCTGGTGCAAAGAATATGGCTCAGTCTACTCGCTCAAGGTCGGCCGGAGCACTATGGTCGTGCTCAACGACCGGCGCGCCATTCATGAACTCCTGACCAAGCAGGGTGCTTGTTACAATGACAGGCCTATGGACACACATTTTATAATCGCCAACAAAGACGAGAACCCGGCGACTATGAAGGAAGGCCCGAAATGGCGGGCTACGCGGAAAGTGATCGCCTCCTATTTCGCTCCGAAGAATTTGGACTCGACTCTGAAACCCATCCAAGAAGCTGAGTATGTGAAAAGTATCTTAAGTATCAGCCAAAGTTCTTGAGAAACCTTGCTGATCTATCACAGAGTCAACCGTCTTATGTTCGATCTTTTGACCAAGCCCGAAGAATTTTCAACCAGCATAAAACGTACAACCGCCTCCATAGCTAGTATCACGCTATTCGGTCACAGAGCACCCGACTTCGATAGCTTTTGGGCATACGTGGGTTTGCAAGCCCATCCTTCCTGGAGCATCGCTGACTTCACATCCACAGGCTGTTTACATTGTGATGGAGGCTGTAAGAACATCCCAATGTGTCATTACGTTGCCTTGAGAAGATTCAAGCTAATTCTTTGACTATGGCAGGTCTCAAAAGGAGCCGCCCCAGGCAGTTACCTGCCAGTCGACCAGTTTCCCATCCTGAAGCTTCTTCCAGATCGCTTCATCATGGGAAGGCAACGCGCCAAAGACTTGTACGCCACGATGACAGGCGTCTGGAACGATGCTCGCGAGCGCATTGACAAGCGGCGCAGCGCCGGAGACAAGCGTGAATCTCTCATGGACAGGTTCCTCGATGAAGACATAAAGAGCGATGTCCCGCTCTCGTATTCAGGACTGAACAACCTGCTGGGAGGTGTGCACATGGCGGCCGCGGACACGACCGCGATAGCAATGCTGACAACCATCCTGTTTCTTGCCAAGCACCCCGAGTTCCAAGAGAAGGCAAGGGTTGAGCTCGACCGGGTGTGCGGGACTGATCGTATGCCCCAGTGGTCAGACTTCAATGACCTGCCGTATGTGAACTGCATCGTGAAAGAGGGATTGCGGATCAGGCCTATGTAAGTACTGTCTGGCTTTCAACCACGGCTTTCTGAATGCTGACTCTCCTCATCAAGCTCGCCCGCTGGCGTTCCTCACGCCGCAAAGGAGGACAGGTGGTACAACGGCATGCTCATCCCGGCCGGCAGTGCCATCTTTCTGCCGCCCGCCACTCTCAACTTCGACGAAGCCTTTACAACAGACCCCGATTCCTACAATCCTGATAGGTTCCTCCACCAGGCCCACATGTTGGCCCCCGAGCTCTCAGCGTCACCGCAGTACGAGGAGCGTGACCATTACTCGTACGGTGCGGGACGGCGTATGTGTGCTGGAATCCACCTGGCGGAGAGGTCGCAGTGGCGAATGGTGGCGCAGATGCTTTGGGCCTTCAGGATCGAGCCAGACATCGGTTCTGACGGGAAGCCGGTGGAGGTGAGGACCGGTTGGGATGTGTACGACGAGGGATTCTTGAACGTTCCGCTGGAGTTCAAGGTGCGCATGGTGCCGCGGAGTGACAAGCATGCCGATGTTGTGACCAAGAGTTTCGAGAAGACAGAGTCTGATCTGAAAAAGTGGGAGTGAGCGGATTGGAGACAAGTCTAATCTAATTCGGAGTATAACCTGAGTGAACTAAGTTGAATATTATAACTATAATTAGCTAGTATATATCAAGGTACCCTGCCTTCGTACCTTGCGATTACAACCGCGATGTAACGTGCAACCCGAGGTTGAGATCCATGCTGCGGCGCAGACCACCCGCGGCGTGAGTCACAGGCGGGAAGGAATGCTTGTCAGCCCATTCGTGTAGGTCTGCACCCGTAACAGGCCTAGGCTCACGAGATTGGCAAACGATAAGTTTCCGGCCGCATCCACCTCTCGTCGAGAAACAGTAACTCACACTCGATTCCTCATTTTCTCCGGCCAGTGCCCTCTGATTACGTCGGCTTTGTCATTGACGCTTTTACGATACTGCCCATCATGCCACGCTGGAACCCCATCCCGTCGGTCATATGCCACGAGCAGGCCACCGACGAGGCGGCAGAACCGCCTGCCAAAGAGCCTAAAACGAACGGGTACATTTTCAAAAGATGGGCCAACGGCAGCCCCGGCGAGACGCGATATGTTCCCAAAATCTGCCGCGTTCCCCTCCCCGCCTACCCCAGGACGTACGGTCTCCGCTGTGACCGAAAAGACTGTCCACATTGCCATCCCGGGACGGCTGCGGAGATGCCCCGTGTGTACCCGAAGCCGCGGACTTTCTGGATACACGACTATAGCCGCCGCTATTACTATGGTATCACAAGCTGCTATACGCCTAGGCCTCGGAGTTGTTTAACCGGCAAGAGAGGCTGCAAGTTCAACAAGATGATCAAGATGCGTCCTGCGAAAACGGATCAAGCTGTTGGTGTTGCCAAGGACGAGACCCGTCGGCGGGCTGCCAGGGCTGAGCAGGCGGTAGAGGAGAAACAAGACGAGAAGGAGAAAAGCCACGATAAGTCACAACGGCTCAGCAAGTGGGAGACGTCGACCTCTAGGCCCATCGACGAAGGCCGCGATCTGGCTCTGTCGAAGGACGTGGTCCTGCCTACGGATGCCTGTACAAGAGAGACTGAGGATATCCAGCTCGCGATTCTGGCGAGCTTGGGCTTGCTGGATGATTATGAGGCGGAGGATGCCGACATTACGTTGAATTCGCTTCCGCGGAACGAGGATCTGTACACGATCAGGTACAAGCCTGGTAGAAAGAAGATGGATACTGGTGCAAGTACCGGGGAGGTGGAGGTCCCGATTCTGGACGATGAAGTGGACTGGGAGCTGGTAATTGGTTCGCAGAGTGAGGGGAGCATGTCCTGGACGATGCTTGAGGAGTAGAGACGATACAAGTCGGATGGCAGATAGTAGCGACGTTTGACAATAAATTAATGTGTTCATTTCTCCTGCTCCTCTCCCACAGATCTATGCTATGCTATGCTCCCAATTGATGCAACCTCGGAAGAAAAGTTAGATCCCTCTAGCCTCAAGCTCAGAGTAAGTATCGGAACTCGGGGTTCTCGAAATCCGTGGCATCAGCACCATCGAACGCGTCGCCCTGCTGTGTCTGAGCCGCTGCGGCATCGTCTCTCTTCTTGTTCCTCATCTGGAGCAGCAATCTCAAACCGAGCGCCAGGCACACCTGAGCCACAGCACAGGCCAGGATCACGATGCAGCCGGTCCTGTAGTAGGGCGACTCCTGCTGCAAGAAGGCATGTGGGCCGATGACATTTCCAGCGCAGTACGCCAAGAAGACCAGTGCAGACGACGACGTGCGCTTGGTGTATCCTCCCAGGTTGGCGGAGGGCATCTGCAGCGCCAGCACGAGCGAGGCGACGTACGAGCCCGAGATGTAATACCCGATCAGGACGCCGATCTTGTTGGCATAGTCTGTGCGGTCCATCTTCCAGATGAGGCTGACGCCGATGATGGTCGGCAGGTTGTACAGTGCCATGACGGTGGTGCGCTGGTTCTTGAAGCGGGAGGCGATGTACGTGCCGGACAGGATCCAGACGACCTGGAACGCGCCCTGCGGGATGCCCAGGGCGGTGGTCTTGAGCGGGTCCGTGACGAGGCCCTTGACGATGAGCTTGCCGAAGCTCGCGTAGCCGCCGTTGATGACCTCGTTGAAGAGCACGAACGTGAAGAGCAGCCAGACCTGTGGGTCCATGAAGGCCTCGCCGACCTGGCGCCACTTGACCGTCTTGTTGAGGATGCCGGTCTTGGCGAGCCGGCCGCGGGCGATGAGCAGGGCCTTCTCCTCGAGGGTGAACCGCTTGGCCTCGAGGATCGAGTCGGGCAGGAAGAACATCAGGACGACGCCCCAGACGACTGTGACGCCGCCGCAGAGGAGGAAGATGGCCTTCCAGACCGGGAAGTTCTGGATCTGTCCTATGCCGTACGTCAGGATGCCGCCGATCATGGAGCCGAATCCGTTGCAGCAGTAGAAGATGCCGGCGCGGAACGGTTGTTCTGGGCGAGTGTACCTTGGAGGTGTCAGTACGTCAATCTGGAGTTAATGGCTTGTTTCGAACTTACCACATGGCCACGATCATCATGAAGCAAGTTGTGATGGGAGCCTCAAAGACACCAAGCAGAAAACGGCACGTGCCAAACCCAGCAAAGTTGTGGCACGCCGCTGTGATCATCAATATCCCACCCCACCCCAGCACACACGCAGACACGATCTTTGCCATGCGCGTCTTTTGCGCCGCCCACATCCAGGGATACTCGGCGACGAGGTACGCGAGGTAGAACATGGAGGTGAACCACGCGTACTGGTCCTGGTTGATGCCGGTGCTGCTGAAGAGGTCGAAGACGGCGGCGTAGGACATGGCCTGCTTGTCGATGTACTGCAGCACATATGTGCCGGCGAGCAGGGGCAGGACGACAAAGTCGATCTTGCGGACGAGGCGCTTGTTCATGGCCTCGTCGGCCAGGAGCTCGGCCAGGTACTCGTCCGAGTAGTTGTGCTCGCGGAGGAAGACCTCGGAGGCGTCGAGCGAGACGATCTCGCCCTGGGTGATGGACTTGATGCGGGAGATGGAGACATTGTCGTCGCCGCCTTTTGAGACGCTGGGTGCCTTCTCGAGCGAGACCTTTTCCTCCTGGGCTGCCATGATGAATTGGGTCTGGGACAGGATGGAGAGACTGAGGATGGAGATGGTTCGACGCAGAGGTGTCGAGAAGGCGGACAGCCGCTGTGTAAGGGAAAGTATCGGGTAAATACCATACTTAGTATCCGCCGTTATCAACGTGTTGCCACAGACGCTCTCTGAGATCGTATGGTCAGCTGCCCTCGTTATCAAAATGGTATCCACATGGATCTTGGAGGGCAGGGTTCTAGGACATCTATCTCGGAAGCGATCTGGTCGTCATCCGACGGTACCTAGGTATTGGTCTGAAATATTTCCATGATATCTCTAGGCTCGGATATAATCTGAAATAGCATATTTCTTTTATGGACAGCAATGAGCACCAATGCAACGTGGCAGTGGCTTCAATTACCTTGCTGACCAAACAGCTACGTAGTGTGCAGAGGGCATCTCTGTATATGATCACTCGGCCACGACTCTCCCGGCTTTCTCTCCATTCAATGGCAAGGACCAGGTAAAGAGTCAAGGAACAGTAAGCCGGATATTTGTCCGTGTTGGCCCAGGTTCTCGTTACCTAAGTGATTGACGTCGTGCGGAGTACGACCCTGGCGTTCCTGGGGGTATATATGATAGGCCTCAGTTTTGGGGATAATGGCCGAACCCCCTACCCCCTGCCCCCGTTCGGCACTTGTTATCTGACAGCGTAACGAAACCTATGTATCACGCAGATAGCTGGTTGAAGATAGCGGTCCCGGGGGGATGGTGCCGGTCCCTGCCGGTTCGGCTCCGACGAGTCCGACATCGCGTGGCTCGGCCTCAGCTCCGTATTTAGCCCGAAAACTAACAACATACTAAGAGCCCTGGGGTGGTTCACGACGACGATGCATCGCTCGCAGTTTGGATGAATCACGTGTGTACCATCAACTAACTTTCAACATGGTTTTGCAGGTCGACTCCTCCCGCCCGACGGTCCAGCTGCTCCAGCAGGGCAAGGTCATCGGCATCACCCACGCAAAGGACGAGAGCGCATATCGTCCTCGTGCCGTCGATGCGTTCCTCGGCATACCATACGCCGTGCCACCAGTTGGCGACCTGAGGTTTCGTCCCCCACAGAAGCTCCCTCCAAGCCCAGAAAATGTTCTCGACGCCTCAAAGTACGGCCCGGCAGCCCCAGGGAAACCTCTGTTGATAGCAGACCCCTCAGCACCGCCGCTGGTATACAGTGAAGACTGCCTGACGGCCAACGTGTTTCGACAGTCCGGGAGCACATCACAAGATGGGAAGCTCTTGCCAGTCGCCATTTACATCCACGGTGGAGCCTTCAACCGTGGGACAGCCAGCATGCACAACACGGCATCGATGATGAGCTGGGCAGAGGAGCCGTTCGTGTGTGTCTCGTTCAACTACCGGGTGGGATCACTGGGCTTCCTGCCGAGCAGACTGAGTGCCAAGGAGGGTGCGCTGAATCTCGGCCTGAAGGACCAGATTCTGCTGTTCGAATGGGTGCAGGAGAACATTCAGGCGTTCGGAGGTGAGTACCTTTGCCCAAGCCGAGGTATGACACGTTCCCCACGCTAATTTCATTCGTAGGTGATCCCAACAATGTCACGCTGTTCGGCCTGAGCGCAGGGGCGCACTCCATCGGTCACCATCTCATGCACTATCAGGAGGGCGTAAAGCCGCTATACAACCGGGTCATCATCGAGTCTGGCGCCCCAACCTCTCGCGCCGTCAGGCCCTTCGACGCTCCTGTTCACGAGGCACAGTTCAAGGACTACCTCGCCGCGGCGGGGGTACCTTCCGACCTCCCCGAGGACGAGATCTTCCCCTTCCTGCGATCCCTGCCGTCAGAGAAGATCCAAGACGCACAGAACACAGTCTTTGGTTCCTACAACCCAAGCCTAAAATGGGCATTCCAGCCAGTCATAGACGGGGAGATCATCCCAAGACCGCCCCTGGAGACATGGCGGCAGGGGAAGTGGCACAAGGTTCCCATCATGACTGGTTTCCAGAGGAACGAGGGCAGTCTCTACGTGGACAAGACCATGAGCAAGTCAGAAGAGTTCACCGATTTCTTCCGCAACTTGCTGCCATTGCTTTCGGAAGAGGACCTCAACACCATCGACGAGCTGTACCCGGACCCCTTCAAGGTCCCTGGTTCGCCCTGGAAGGAGGAGAGAGACGGTGTCGGGGCTCAGTACAAGCGGATCGAGGCGGCTTACGGTCACTACGCCTACGTGGCCCCTGCGCGGCAGACTGCCGAGTTTGCGAGCCAGCATGTGCCGGTCTACTTGTACCAGTGGGCGGCGATAGCGACAGTCCTGAATGGCGCACAGCACGCTGACAATATGAGGTACGAGGTCTGCGAGCCCAAGGTCCTCGCCGTGAGCAAGAACCAGGCCGAGCTGGCCAAGACGGTCAACTCGTATGTCACCAACTTCATCACAAAAGGTGACCCGAACGCCGGGGTGGCCAAACCAAAATGGGAGCCGTACAACAGGGAGACACCAAAGTCTCTGGCGTTTGGGCTGGGCAACAAGGAGCTCATAGGTGGCGATCTGGGCACAACGGCCAGGTTTGTGGACGATGAGTGGGGCAGGAAGGAGAGCGAGTTCTGGTGGAGTAAGGTGGATTTGTCACAACAGTAATTATTAGTGCCAGCAGTGAATAGGCTGATAGGCCAATAGGTAGCTGAAATGCATGCTCAGGCGTTAATTGCTGTATTTGTTGCATACACAATTCTGGAGCCCGTGCCACTGCCAAGCTATCACAATGGGTCGAGATATGCATGCCATTCGCGTGGTGCAACGCGATAAAGGTGGAGTTCCGCGGCCGGCGCGCGGGGAAGAAGGAAGGCGTGGGTTGTTCAGCCCATTACGTTTCCCGCGGGAAACTCACGTGCGCTTGTTTGATAGGTGGCTCGAGTTTGTATTAGAAAACCTGTTGAAGCCGGATTACAATATGGAAAAGAGTGCTGAGCAACGGCTCGAGATGCCACGGATGCGTCCTCCACCGGCATGGTTATCCGGACCGATGCCGGCTTGAATGGGAGCGCGTTCCGAAGGCCATGGGCTCGTACATAACCGGACAAGGAACATCGAGTCAAGCATCGTGAGAGTGCTGGAGGTGTCCTGTTCCTCAACGTCAACACCACTGCAAACCCATCCATTCCCGCCACCAGAAGACAAGCACCATCGCAACCATGTCTACCACCGTCACACTCCCGGAGCCATTCGCCTCCATCCCCCGGTCCAGCCTCACATTCGGGCCCTCGCCCATCCAGGCCCTCCCCAAGATCTCAAAAGCCCTCGGCGGGAAGGTAAACGTCTACGCCAAGCGCGAGGACGTCAACTCGGGCCTGGCCTTCGGCGGCAACAAGGTCCGCAAGCTCGAGTACCTCGTGCCGCAGGCCATCGCCGAGGGCGCCGACACGCTCGTGTCCATCGGCGGCGTCCAGTCCAACCACACCCGCGCCGTCACGGCCGTCGCCGTCGCCAGCGGCCTGAAAGCGGCCACCGTCCAGGAGCACTGGGTCGACTGGACCGACCCGGGCTACGAGAAGGTCGGCAACCTGCAGCTGAGCCGGCTCATGGGCGGCGACGTGCACCTCGACCCCAGCGGTTTTGGGATTGAGCACAAGACCACCCTGGCCAACCTGACAAAAGACCTCGAGGGCAAGGGCCAGAAGCCCTATTACATCCCCGCGGGCGCGAGCGACCACCCCTTTGGCGGGCTGGGCTTCGCGCGGTGGGCGTTCGAGGTCGAGCAGCAGGAGGCCGAGCTCGGCGTCTTCTTCGACACTGTCCTCGTGTGTGCCGTCACGGGGAGCACGTTCGCCGGCATGATTGCTGGGTTCAAGCTGGCGGAGAAGAAGGGGGGCAAGCCAAGGCGGGTTATTGGTATTGACGCCAGTGCCAAGGTGAAGCAGACTTTCGACCAGGTCTTGAGGATTGCAAAGTTCACAGCCGCCAAGATTGGCCTGTCTGAGGATGATATCACGGAGAAGGATGTCGAGCTGGTGGATAGGTATCATGCTGGCACGTATGGTATTCCGGATGAGCAGACCATCGAGGCTATCAAGTTTGGTGCTAGCACGGAGGCTTTCATCACAGATCCCGTGTACGAGGGTAAGAGTTTGGCGGGTATGATGGATATGATCAAGAAGGGGGAGATTCCTGGTGGTAGTAACGTACTGTATGCTCACTTGGGTGGGCAGCTAGCTCTGAACGCATATTCCACAATCCCTTGAGCAGATAGCTCAGAGGTACTGCAATTAGGAGGCTTTGATATCAGCTACAACTTCTCCGCATGCAAAGTGCTCTCAACTAGGCATCATGAAAGCCGGTACGAATTACGAGCTCTGCTCAGGTGTACGCTATGCGACCACGACATGGATGTATTTTCCACCTGTGGTTAAACAAACTCCATTACCATAGTCTGCGTTAGAATAAAACCCGGTAGAACAATCTTCTGAAGAAAAAACTCCTAAATTAGGATAATCTCCAGGAAGATAACCTCCAATAGGCTTCAGCCACACTATATTTATCCTTTCAACTCCCAGAGCTCACACACAAACATTTCGACCTCTCTATACATATCCTAGTACTTTTCTCACAGATATACCTTAAATTCTCCTTTATAAATAACTTTAGAAGGCCTTGATTATTTGTAATAAGAATATAGATCTAGAGGAGTATAATTTTAGAGAATAAATATTTATACTTAAAAAAATAAATAGTATACCTACTTATATACCCTTAGTATACTAATGCTTTTTTATACTATCTATATATTATATAGTATAAATAAAACCAGAGAGAACTACTTTTAATAATACTATTATTAAAGTTATTACTATATACTTTAAAATTTAATTAATTATAAAGTAGTTATATAATAAGATAAAAATAATCTTTTAAGATAATCTCTATATAAGCTTATTAATAATACTAGTATAAACTAAGACTAGGTATAGCTTAATACTATAGCTACTAATATAAAATAGTAACTTCTAGTTATAGATAGGTTATAGAAAATTATAAAGTTACTATATCTTCTTTTATTATATCTTCTTTTATTATATCTTCTTTTATTATATCTTCTTTTAATATATCTTCTTTTATTATATCTTCCTTTATTATATCTTCTTTTATTATTAATTCTAGCTTAATAGAGGAACTTAAAAAATATAAATAGTCGATATATTTCTCATATAACAAAAGCGTCTGCTCTCTTCTAACAACCTTATTTCTTGAGCTCTTCCAGGTGATTCCTAAGATTGTTCATTTAGTATTTAACTTGTAGCCTTGATGAGTCAGAAGGGGCATACATCACTTGGACAACAGACAGTCCCATCACAAACATCGCGGCTAAGGAGCAAAACCCAGTTGCCACCCAGCCTGCAGCGCCAACATATGCCGTAAGGGCTAGAGACATGAACAAGAACGCCATCACCAGTAGCAGGTGGAGGAGCATCGATGCTATCAGGCCAATTATGTTCCACCGCGCCCATTGCCGCGCCCAGGCGTTTTTGTTCAGCGCATCAGCGTGGCCCTCTCGCAAGAGGGTCAGAACACTGAGGGAATACCCAGCAATAGCAATTGATAGAATGAAGCAAAGCCATGCGACGGCCAGAAAGTTCCGTACGGTCGACAGGTGGAAGGGTGGCGGGTTGGGCTTCCAGACGTCGGCGGGATCAGCCATTTGCGAGGCTATGATGGCGAATGTGGATGCTCCGAATACCGAAACACTGAAAATAAATGTTATGAAGGTTTGAAAAGCTTTAATGGACTCTTCGTTTTTGGAATTGGTAGCTGGTAGCACCGATGCATTTTTGATGGCAGCCTCGTTGTGACTCTGAGCCGGTGGAGGAGGCGGGGCGGGTGGTGGCTGCCCTTGACGAGACATATTTTATGTAATCTGTAGTCCGGTGGATTAAAGTTGTTACCGGAGCCCTCCAGAGAAATTGTCGGCGATTGTTTGAGAAGAAAGGGTCTTCTAGTCTTCCAGTCTCACAGCCCGAAGTGAACTCTGTGTTACTTATACCCTAGGGTATCAACAATAGCAGTGTGAGCCTCCATATATCTAGGTGGGGACGTTCAAGAACAGAGAGAAAAGGATCGTTTATGACACACCTAGGGAAAAGCGTCGGTGTGTGGGCATCCGACGCTACTGCAAGCCCACGAACCTCTCCGCTCTAGATTGCATTCTGGCCCACTACTTTCGTACGGGCTACTTGTCCCTCAAGGCTGTGTGTGCGACCTGAGGTGGGCGGGGGCCATGCAGGTGTGATGCAGCTTTGGCTGCACTGGGTATCGATAGACACCCTCCAGATCTTTTTGCCAAGCAGCTGAATCCCAGGTTCAAGCGGTCCCCGGCAACTCAGCTGGGCTGGCTGGGTGTCACTGCAAGCATGCCTGCCATATCGTCCAATCATTCGGGGAAATCGTTTTCTGTCGTAATCCTGCTTCAGGCATCAGTATCTGATGTCCTTGATTCATCACAAATTACTGGCACAGACTGAGAATAAAACACACGGCTCTACATTCATAGTCTTTGCACTCATAGTCTTCCAGCTCCTGTCCCTTCAAAAGCGTTGGCTATGAAAGTATTCAAGTTTGGACGATATGTCCATGGTTTGGCGAACCTAGTTGAGTTTCCCTTCGTTATAAGCTCCGGCGAGCCACAGCTGACTTTCAGACACTTTTCGCTTTGCTGTGCCCTGCACATTCGATCTCCGACGCCGGCCATTCTGAAGCCAAACGTCTCGAGCCAGAGCACGCAGAGACGCAAGACGCACGGCTGGGCTTACACCAGCTTTCAAACCCCCCAAACCCGACTGTGGACATTGTGGCCGTCCATGGGCTCGACGGTCACTGGAAAAGGTCATGGCAAGCAGAGAATGATATCTTCTGGCTTGAGGATCTACTTCCCCACAATTTGACTCAAGCCCGAATATATTCCTATGGATACGATTCTAGAACGAGATTTGGCGATGTGCCTCTTACCCAAGACATCGCTGATCACGCGCAAGAATTGATGTCGGCTCTAGTTTATGAGAGAGAATTGACTGACTCGGAACAAGTTCCTATCATATTCATCGGTCACAGCCTGGGTGGTCTTGTCGTGAAAAGTGCTCTGCTTCTTTCCAACATGGGAAAGCCGGGCCATCTTGAACGCCAGAAAGCCATCAAACTCTCGACGTGCGGTGTACTATTTCTCGGTACGCCGCATCAAGGAGGGGAAGGGATAGATCGGCTGAAGATTCTGATCTCAATTCTCTCTCATTTCACGCAGACCAACGATAAGGTAATAGACCAAATCAAGCCGAATTCAGACTGGTTGCAAGAGCTGCAGTCGGCATATAATTCCATCAGTCAGGAATTCGAGACCGTGTTCTTCTACGAGACTTGGGAAATGCCGATCTACGTGGGACCAATTTATTCCGGAAAGCAAATTGTAAGGTTTCTTCGTTCTCTTACACTTATTAATTGTCATCGCAGCGCTGAAACCTTTTGTGGTCGACATTGTAGTTGACATTTCGAACAGATGGTTCCCAAATACTCCGCAGTCGTTCAAGGCGCACCTAACGCGGAGTCCGTAGCTCTGGCTGCTGATCATTCTACCATGGCTAAATTTACCAGTCCGGTCGACGCCAACTTTCAAAAAATTGCTGTACGGCTGCAGTCTATGGAGAAGAAGGCTGAGTCTCGAATTCGTTTGAATTGGGAGCTATGGAACGCTCACAAAAGTCACTTCCTGAAACAGATTGGATGGGACGCTCCTATGAAACCATACGACCAGGAGTTTAATCTCGGTCTCAGGATTGATGAAATCCGCAACATACACTTTACAGGCAGACAAATCACTTTACTGCATCTCGACGAATTGCTTCGGAGCTCGCCAAAAGGCGCGTCACTCAACATAGCCGTTCTCTACGGAATCGGTGGGATTGGGAAGACACAGATTTCAGTGGAGTATGCATACCGATTTCAATCCCATTATTCGGCTGTCTTTCGCATTGATGGCAGCCGGGAAGACGTCTTCATTGGCAGCATATTAAGATGCCTCCGTTTGATCAAGACTCATTATGAGATCCATGGTCTTCAAGATTCTCCTAGGTGGAAATTGCTGAACGAGACCTTGCACGAATCCAAAGATCAGCCCTGGGACTTCGTCGGCTCTGACCTTGAGCTGAAGCAGAAAGTCCAAGATTGCCTAAAGTCGTGGTTATCATTCAAGGAGAATCATTCGTGGCTCATGATCATTGACAATGTTGACGATTTGGAGAGCTACGATTATCGAACCATTTTGCCGTCGACTGTGTGGGGTTCGATTCTCATCACAAGCCGTCGAGCCGATTTGGCTATCAATTGGAAGTCAATTGAGGTCGCGGGTATGGATGAACCAGATGCATTGGAGCTTCTCGGTCGAAGTGGTGGTCTGATTTTGGAAGTAAACTCCTCTGGTAAGTAATCCTTTCTTTCCCTCGCATCTTTATTATGTGTTAGTGAAAAAGGCGCTTCCAAGGGTCTCTGCCAGTTCCTATCGGAGCCCAAATCTTGGAGCATGCCTTCAACTGAGTAATGATGTCACTAGAATGGAAGAGTGGTACGAGACTGGTCCGAAAATTGGAATACTTTCCTCTGGCCATAGTTGGAGCCGGAGCATATATCAGAAGCCGTCGCATCAGCAGGAGTCCCGTCTCAAGCTACCTTGATCTTTACAAGAAAGAACCCAAGACGCTGCTCAGTCATCGCAGTGCTACAGCAGGGTGGAACTACCGCCAAGACACAGTGATGACGACCTGGGAAATCTCGTATGAGGACATACGGGAACAATTGCCAGAAGCTGTTGAGTTGTTGAGATACTGCGGCTTTCTGCATCGAAGCAATATTCAGGAACACTTTTTTGTGCATTACTTTGATGGTGAGCATTCTTCGCACACTGATCTAGGATTCAATGAGACTAATGACTTTTTGCATCAGCGCCGGTTGTCAAGGAAGCTTTTCAGCTTCTTTCGTCTTATTCTTTCCTCCACCCGTCCAAATGGGACGGGTTTTCCATGCATCCTCTTCTTCACTTGTGGATTCGAGAGAGACTCGCACCGAAGCAGCAAATTGAGACAGCTGACACTTTGCTCTCAATGCTTTTCTGGGGCAATACCTGCGAGGAATGTGACGAGGCAGGCTTGTACAGTTCTGCCCACGTGGGTTTCCTGATCTCACTGTACGCGGACTTTCTTCCCTGTGAAGATCTTCCGGACCCTTCAATGCTCAGTCGTCCAGCAGACGTATATACTAGTATTGGTATCAGCCTGGTTTCTGAGACTGCCTATATCATCCAGGGATGGGCACTCTGGACGAGAGGCAAACTTGATGAAGCCGTCCGGTAAGTCTACAAGACTTTGTTCAACGACGACTTCTTCGTTCTTCAGGATTGGGAGCGAATTGATAGGTTGAGGACAATCCAGCGCCGACGACTTGGAGGATCTCGGGCGTTCCCAGATTCTATCTCGAAATGGATCCTATGTCGTGCAATGCAGGTTCTTCCGCAAAGGCATCCCCGCGTTCTGGAAACCGCCGGCAATTACGCGTTCTTTATTATGGAAGAAGCCGAAGGGGATGAATCCTACGACGAATGGCCACATATAGATCCCTTCGAGATACCCGAATTGTGGTATGGGTGGTTATTGGAAGCAAGAACCCAAGTCCTCGGATCAAACCATCCGGCCACCGCTGGGGCGATGATGGGACTTGGTATGGCGTTGGCTAATAAAAACCACGGTGCCAGTCCCATTCCTGATTCATCCGAGCATCCTTGGCCAGTTTCCAAAACACAGCCATTGGATGTTTTGTTAGAAAAGGACCATTCAGAATGCGACACTGCCATTCTGTACCTGATTGCGGCGTGCAATATTCGGACACGTGCCCTGGGTTACGGCGATTCTCTCAGCAAGAATGCCATGTTTAGACTTCTCGAAGTTTCAACATTTCCGAGGTGCATCTCAATAGATCTATTGTCTTTGGAAGAAGCTATCGAGTGGTTTATGAACGCAATTCAGAACAGCGGAGGCGCACTGGAAGCACCTCAAGCTCTGATAAAATATGCGATCCGCCTCCTGGTGCACCTTGCCGACAACAAAATAGTTTCCAGAACGACCGTGGGCCTTGCAGTCTGTGTTTGGCCAAGGGTTAAGTATACCTCTGACCTTACGTACGTGTTTGAAGTCCTGCTTGGACAGCTGCATCTTGTTTGGGAAGACGAGGAATTGAGAGATTCGGTGCACGAGACTATCTCAGCGGGAGCTGTTCTCCCCCTTGGATTACGAGTTAGCTCTCGCCCTTCACAAATCTGGGACAATTGCCATCTTGCCGGGCTTGTGGCTTTATTTTCGTCGCTGTGGCATAGCATCACAGGCGATTCAGCTGAAGCTGCACGATGGCTTCATGTTATCTTCGCCCCGAGGTTTCCAACCCGTGATCAATTCGAGCCGGCCTTCGCAGCATGGTCAGAGCTTTACCTAACATGTATGGGATCCGAGACCAAAGATGCTATTAAGAGAGTTAAACGGTTTAAGGGATTACTCAATGGTGTCGCCTTTGCCTTTTATTCTTCATTAGGAGAGCAAGTGGATGAGATGGATGAGATTTTCACCAGTGCCTTTGGGGAGGAGGACGCTTTTGACTTCGTCTTCGTCTATATTTTCTTTGCGACCAACATGCAGCGAACACTGTCACTCAATCCAAATTGGGAGATCGCTCGGTTATTAGAAGGCTTCGATTCGAATGACGCTCATGATGATTTCTTACCCGGGATGATCCACATCCTGGATACTTGGGACTGGCATGAGCGTGCGTTATATTCGCCATCAACGTTGCCGGTGGGGTTGGATAGGTGCTGGGGAGGCTTCTGTCCAGGCTTCGCATTTCGAGATCAGCTGAAAGACTCCATCAATGAGCTCTTGGGGGATCGCAACAACGGCGACTCTTGCTTCGCTGGTGCCGAGAATTGGCCAATGTGTCGAGCAGGTCAACGGAGCTAGCGGCCGAGTCTTCATAGACTCTGTCAATTTCACCGACTACCTATGTACCACACTGATCGCTAGGGAGTGTATTTGACTACATAGCATGGAGCATTGACTGAGCCGAGAAGAAATTAGAGTTTTTTTTTCTTTCTGTCTCCCGAGTCTGGGGTTCTACCAGGCCGTCTCGACTCATTTTGAAAAGAGAACAAGGATTCGCAGGGCAGAAATCGGGGGATACAGGGCAACAAGTACTAACCGACTAATCAGAGCGCCCTATTCAACGCCAGCTCACCCACACACCACCTATACTAAGTGCTTTTTATACCCTTAACCTATAAACCTATATCCCCCTTTACCTACTAGATAATACTCTCTTACTAACTACCTATAATATATAATATATATAAAATTCCTTATATAATTAATTATAATACTATTAAAAATATATCCTTATTAGTTAGAATTAAATTATATAGTATTATAATAATATTACTAGTCCTTAATTATACCTACCTTAAGGTATAATAGTAGGTAGACTATTATAAAAAGTAGTAAAATACTAGGGTAGAAGAAATAATAGGGGTAAGTAGAAGTAATAATAGTAATATATATATAGCGATAGATATATATAGTTAATAACTATATATTGTTGTTTTATATAGCGAATAGGTAGTGTAAAAAAATGTTGGTATACAGGGGGTACACGTTACCCTATACCCTCTGTTTTTTACCCTGCGAATCCTTGTTCTCTTTTGAAAATGAATGATCTTAATCCTCCTCATCGACCGCGATGAACCCTGCACCGCGTCCGCTCTCGTCTTTCAATTCCGCAGGAAGACTCAACAATTCAGATTCTTTCAGTCTCTGATCCTGAGATTCTTGGCAAGTCTCGAAGTCAATCATCTTAGTCCATCCGTCGCCGATCAAGAAATTGTGGCGGTTGACGTCCCCTTGGAGTAGACCCAGCTTATGGAGGCTCGTCAGTGCCTCGGTACAGCGGGGCAGATCATCGGTGCCGGCATGGCGGCCATCGACTTTCTCAAGCAAGAAACCAATCACACGCCCTTGCTCGTGGATATGGCCTAAGAATTTTGGTGCGAGGTGTGTGTCCTGGAGGAGGCGGTATGCGTACGTCTCACGCTCGATGCGGGGGATCTCCCACTCGAAGCGCGCGAACTTTGCGATATATGTCCCGGAAGGTGTTGGGTCCTCCTTCCAGGTGCACTCAAACGTGGCGATGGTGAAAATTTCAACTCTTTCCAGCGAGAGGACGTCGATCTTTTGCGGGTGCCATATCTCCGTCACCCCAGGCAGGGGTCGAAGTTCAAGCCATGAATGTAGCTTCTGGCTCCCCTCGGCTCGTGATACATGGGCGACGTTCCATCCGTCTTCGTTGTAAGGGAGCGGAGGCAGGGAGTAAAGTGGCAGCCAAAGGTCTTCGGAGTCCAAGGTATCGGGTGCGACAATAACGTATTTTACTTTGCCACCACATTTGATTCGAAAGTAGCTGTCATCCGTCGAGTCCGCCTCCATAGAGAGTACCTGAGGTGATTGCGGGGTTAATCCCATCTTGAGAAACCCTGTGAGCAGCGCGAAAAACAGTGTCTCAATACCAGGCAAATCGAACCAAAAATGAATTCGAAAGATCAAGAGCCAGAGGAAACTGAAAACAAGGTGTGAAGAATCGAGTTGTGGGTGGGAAGAAGAAGACTCAAGGTGCTGGCGTAGTTGAGATCAGGTACGGCGCATAATAAATCTAAAATCAGCAGGGGACTGGGCCGCAGCCGATGTTACCTAGGTATGCTAAGCCTGCAAGGCTTGCCCGTGTCGGTCTACCAACGTGACATACCCGTGGGTCTCGATTCTTCCTACCCATTGTTCAGTCTACGGATAGATACATGTGTGTCGCCTGACTACTTTCCTCGAGTGTCTATCTAGGTGAGTGGCCCGAATCAATATTTCCAATCATTGATCTCGCATTCCAGGTAGAATGCTCCAGAGAACACGGGCTCAGAAGCCATCCAAAACTTCGGGGTGTATGATCGCAGGGATAAGGTTATTGTCCTCTGTCGACTTCTTACCATCAAAAAGTACTCCATAAGGTCTTGTGCCAGGTGGCGCACTGGTGATAGCTATGCTTGTTGGGGGGGGGGACCCGGCGCCACCTGTTATTTCGCCCGTCCAACTCCAAACATGAAGCCGATGTTTCAAATCAACTCAGCCAGTCTTCTCGTAGACCAAACTGAGATAATCCTCCCTTTCCGAACCCAAGGCTTTGCCATAGACCGGCAACTCATCTCCCTTCACGCCAGCGCGCAGTGTCCACTCCCCATCCAGCCGATCCAAGCCCTCGATGAGTGAACCAGCCAGCAGCGCGATCATCTTCCAGCCGAACGCGTGCGTCGTCCGGTTTCCCGCGGGACAGACCCTTGCGAACGGCATGAACCCAAGGTGCTCCTCAAATTCCTTAAGAGCTCCAGCTCGACCTTCCGTCTTCCCGTCGCCTGCGTCGTTGAGGAATCTCCGCTTGATCTCCAGCCAGCGAGCGGGCCGGAATGCCTCGGGATCGTCGCCTGTCAGGTCAGGATTGCGATGCATCTTCTCGAGGTCTGCGCTGATGAAGGCCTCACGGTCCGGGTACTTGCGGTAGATGCGTCGTGTGGGCGGGTAGAGGCGGAGGATCTCCTTTACGACGTCGATGGTCGCTACCTTGTCATGACAGTGAACGTTGAAGTCGACGGTTTTGTGCTTGCCTTTCCAATTGTCACTGTTGTTTGGCTCTTGTAGGTATGCGATGAGAAGTTCCTTATGATGGACGTGATCGGGGTTCGAGTTGCCTCGAAAATAGATTTCAAGCAGACCTCGGAACACGGCCCGCCACATGGTCTCGTATGCAGGCAGAATCAGGTTCATAGGGTTGTCGCGTGGATCGCGCGGGTTCTGGCTAGGGATGATAGTAAGAAGGTTCAGGATGATATCCCGCTCCTCATGCCAGGCTGATATACTCCATTCGTTGCCGCCACTACTCTTGGACAGGATCCATAGCTCGTTGATTCTCTTGGCGATGGAGATGATGGCGTCGTTCTTGTTGCTGAGGTCCTGTTCTGGAATGCTGAAAAGGTAGCCGATCGAAACCTTCAGCGTGACGAATTGGACAAGCTTCGCAAGGTTGACAGAGTCTGCCTCTGGTCGAAGATATTGCCAGACCGCGGACCTCATGTTTCTGACCAGGAAACTCCAATCTGGCTCTTCATTTCGGCTTGTAGAATCCATCCTTAGTGCCTGTCTAAGTGTGTCGACTGCCAGCTTTCTGAAGTTCACTGCCCACTCGGTGTCTTCTGTTGTGAAGATATTGTCAATGCCAAAAGTGGTTTTGAGGCGCCGGTTAGGCATAGTTCGGGCAGTGTTTCTGTCAGGGAGCGGTCGACCGGTGGTCACATCTTTGCAGTCAATGATGCGAATTTGTTGTCGTACAAAATCTTTGTTTTGGGTCACCCGTATGTTGAAGAGACATAGTAACAACAGTGCTCCAATCGCGATCGTCGTTGCAAAGGCAGTCGAGCCGGAATCAGTGAGCGGTGTGCGTTCCATGATGCTGGCCATGTAGGGAGAGGCTGATTTGTCACACGTAGAAGAAGATGGTGATGGTGGAGAGGATGTACTGTGGCATAACAGAGTTGGTGTTGGCACATGTACAATTTTTTATTATTTGATGTGGGCGCGTTGGCTGGCAACTAGCTGTTGACCGGCCAGAACTTGAAGGGCAGTCATTTAGGGACCCCCAATTACGTGACCCCCTATTCATTGCCACAAGTGCCAGGCAACGAAAGAACAGGTAATATGATTGTAACTATTGTTTCCTTGTTGGTTGTTTGCCTGCTCATTGTTCCATTCTTCGTGGTTTGCAGCGACAAACCTGCCCTCGTGATTATCTGAATAGGCAACACTCATTGTAGATAGCTTCATTCGCCGTAACTGTAGGAAGGACATATGGCCAAGCACATCACCCTCTTCGGCCTCCCTTCGTTCCTACACACACATAAACAATCAAGACAACCTAACGAATGATGATCGTCTGAAGCAACTATTGCAGACGTGTACTGAATCGTGATCAAGAATGATCTCGAGACTAGATTAGTAAAGATGTCAAGCTTACCGACCGGGTGTCCTCCTACTACAACTTTAACGAACCTAAGACCACATATAGGTTGAAGTTATACACTATCTGTGTAACGGTGTTGTTACCTACTGTTCTAGTAGTAGGCGTAGTAGAGTACGAGCCAACCTACTGCTGTTCCATAAGGGATCCAAGGAGGTTTGATCTAACGTCAGTGCTTATATAACAAAGTGAGTTCCTGCCACTTGAAATTCAACAGTCGTCGAAGTGATGGATACCAAATACTCGATAGCTGTTCAGCTGAGACACAAAGCCAAGGAAGGGCCGCTTTAGGAGGACTAAGGCCCAAATAGCAACTAGACTGGCGCCCTAAGCCCCCCTGCCCCCTTAGACGAGTGAGACTAGCACCGATATTGGCGTCACAACCCGCGTGTTCAGGCGCCACGACGTCATTCGCGGTCACAACACACCTGGGCAACAATGGCAGAAGCTGCCTCTGGGCGGACCAAGGCAGTCGCTGAATCAACTTGAGCGAGCCTAATCAGGGGATGTTAAAGTGATCGAACTCCCTCCTTTTTCCACGCGTGATGCCCACTGACGAGACAAGTCAATGCTGTCTCGATATCCCCAGAATATTGCCATCACGCTTTGTTCCAGAAGAGCTTCAAAGAACCTCTTCTTTAGCTTCAGCTGCTCGAAATCCACCTTGATACCGTGAGCTTGCACCATGGACGCACGCGCAGACGAGGACCCACCGGCACAGAATCCGATCTCTGGGGACACCGGGCCTGGGTCCACCATCGCCGACCTCTTGCCTGTCCCAGCCGTCACAGAACCCGTTGCCGACCCCGACAAGGTGGAAACATCAAATCATCTTGCTGGGGGCCCTTCCCTATCGCATGCACTGGCAACGACTGAGCACACCGAGAAAGGCCTCGCTCAGCAAAACCACGATGACGAAGTACTCGATCTTGGATGGAACCAGAAGAAACAGGAGGTTGCTGAGCCTCTGGTGGGCGGCCTGGACAACGAGGAGTTGTGGATGCTGGTTCGACGCTTCGACAAGCAAATGTACCACGTCAAATCCATCCCCAATCCCGTTCCTGGAGGACTCGACCTCAACATTGCCGATGACGAGGAGTTCTCCCCGGACAAGCTGCGTGCCAATATCGAGAGGTTGTACATGACCGTTATCGTGCAGCTTCTGGCAGCCGTCAAGCATGTTGCACGACTGAGGTCCTGGCGTGAGAGAAAGCGAACCTTGTATTTCGCTACGGCCTATTTCACCGCCTGGCTTCTGGACTTGATTGTGCCGCTGCTGTCATCGACCCTGATCATATTGATCATGGACCCGCGAGCTAGACAAATCATGTTCCCTCCTGCACCCCTGGCACTCGTCGATTCGAAATCCGGAGGGCTGAAGAAACCCTCTGCAGGCGTGCTCGGCAGCCATGACAGCGCGACGGGAGCACCGGAAAAGCACAAGGGTGAGGCAGTCGAGCAGGAGGCGAGCAACTTCGTCAGTGGTATTACATCAGTGGCTTTGAGCAGCGCGGCTGGCAAACATCCTGGCGACGTGGCCGAGGACGAAGGCCCTGCGGATTCTGCCCCAGACCCGTCGGCTATTGCATCAGGTGCAGCAGAGGCGAGGGTTGTCTCCACTGGTGCAAAGGCAGAAGCAGGCTCGAAGCACGACAAGACCAAACAGCCTATGGAAGCGGCCATGTGGACTAAGATGAAACCGATCATGCACGCCCTCGCGGATGTGGCCGACACATGGGAGCGATTTGGCAATGCCCTCAACCCGACGGCTCCCTTTCCCAAGAATTCCTACCGTATTCGCCTCGCAGTTGCAGTTTCGCCGATGCTGCTGATATCCTTGTTTATCAGCTCGTACATGTTTACCAAGGGTGTCACCTTTGGGCTCGGATTTGGCTTCTTCGGTGACCCTGTCATCCAGCGCGGCCTCAGCCTCCTCGACCGCAGATTCCCTAACTGGCAGAAGCTGCTCGAGCTTCGCAACACAGTGCTCAAGGGCGTTCCGACGAATGCACAGCTCACCATAACTCTGCTCCGCATCGGCGAGGCAAATAAGGCACCTCTCCCACCGCCGCCGAGGATAAATGAGGCAACTCCTGACGAACCTGTTGCGATCACTTCCAACGACTTGCAAGCTACAGTTGATGAAGCACCACTTGGGGCAACTAAATCCGAGATTGATGACGCGGTCCGAAAAGACCCGGCCACGGCCCAAGAGACTGACAGCAAAGACATCAAAGATTCGAAGTCAAGCAACCACGGCAAGAAAGGTAGCAGAATTCTCGGATTCTTCAAGGGTACAACTAAAGGTGCGGTAAAGACAGCCATTGGCACTGATACGGTCAAGGCCAAGGTAGGGTCTGCCAAAGCGAAGGATCGTCTCGGCGTGATACCTCGTCACCAGCACTTGGACGGTCCAGTTGAGTTCCAGGCTCGTCACAAAGGCCACAAGGGACGAGTGTATATCACAACAAAGGCAACGATACCTTCGGTGGCCTTCAGCACAGATGTGAAGTCCGATCTGGAGGAGATCGAGGCCGAGCATGTGCACCCTACGTGGACCGTGGCAGTGGCAGATATAGTGGAGCTGAAGAAGATTGGAGGGTACGGGTGGAAGGCGAAGCTGGTGGTCGGGTGGTCAACGGGCAAGGAGGTTGCTGATGGGCTGGAAATCGTCACAAGCAAGGGGGAAACGTTCAAGGTTACGGCGTGCCCGCTGAGGAATGAACTGTTCAATCGCCTCATTGCCATGGGTGGGCAGAAATGGGAGGCTTGGTGACTTATTCCAGACGGGCAGGGCAATGCCAGTGAGGACTTCCAAGGTTCGGTTTGTCTTTGTCTTCGCTGTCTAGATACTTTATTCCGCATTTGAGCATTTCATCTGCTAGTTGCAGGTTAGGCAACAGGTTAGAAGGATGGTCACAGCTTTATCACACATACCGTGCCGCATTGATAGTTTCACTCGTCCAGCTCTAAACTACTTATCACAATGAACTCCTGATCCATAGAAGGACACACAATCCAGTTCCTTCCGCTAAATTCTTTGCAATGCATGTACTTAACAGCACGCCCTCGTCCTTACACAGGCTCAGGCGTGTCTCGGTAGGCTTCGGGTAGGACGCCCTCGAGACCGGCCTTGATCAACAGAGCGATATGCTTGGAGTGATACCGATGGTGTGTCGTGGTTCCCCCATGGATATAGTAGTTAGGCACACGGTAATGCCTCGTAAACATCCCGCGCAGCTCCCCCTCCTTATCGACGCCCCAGATCCCGTCTCTCAGGAGACTCACGTCCTCGGGGCCGAGCACACTATCCGCGTCGTCATAATCATCCCCGAGGAACTTGTCGCCGCCCAGGATCTCAGCGGTCGTGCTGCGGTCCTTGTCCGAGTCGAACCCGGTGGCCCAGATGATGGAGTCCGCCTCGACGACCGAGCCATCACTGAGCCGCAGCCCCGTCTCCGTGTACGCGGTGGGCTGGACCAGCCCCCGGACGGCCACCCTGCCCTCCACGATATACCGGATGCCCTCGCCGATGTCGTTGAAGTGCTTCCCGCCGGCCTCCATGAGGTGGTGGACCAGGTCGCCGCCCTGGGCCGAGTCGTAGACGGGGAAGCCCCTCTCCAGCAGCGGCTTGTACTTGTCCTTGTCCTTGGTGGCCGCCATGTTGGCGTACGAGGCCCGCACGAGCTGCCCGCCGACCGCCGCGGGGCCGGGCATGAGGATCTTGTCGACGATGTGGGTTGGCATTTCTTCGTACATGCCCAGGCCTTCTGGGAACAGCGCGTAGTCCCACGGGAAGATAAAGGTTGGGCTGCGCGCGATCATGGTGGTCTTGAGCCCTGCTGCCGCGCAGTCTTCCATCACGTCGAAAGCTGAATTTGCCGCGCCGACGACGATTACAGACTTTACGTTGGCAGTCAGCACCATTCACAGTGTTCCACAACCGTGCAGGCAGGGGCTTACCTTGGCTCCCTTGTCCTGCAACACTTTCGGGTTTTTGTAATACTTTGAGTGGAAACTGGCCACCCCCTTATACAACTCCTTGCCCGGAAGCTTCGGTATGTACGGGTGGTCGCAGCCCACCCCGGTGGCCTGGACGAGCTGCTTCGCCCTGAGCGTCTTGGTGCCAAAGGGCGTGTGTATCTTGGCATTCCAGACGCCCTTGGTCTTGTTGAACGAGCTTCCCACCAGCCAGGAGGAGTGGAGGATGTTGAGGTTGAACTTGCTGGCAAACTCCCTCATGTGTGCGGACAGCATATCTCGTGTGAGAATCAGCGGGAACTCATCAGGATATGCTGCAAAGGTGTTAGAGACCCTATTCCATCGTCGCTGGGGTGTTCCCGTATGCGGTAGAATGGGGACTCACGCAGAAATGGAGGGTTGCATCCCGACTTTCCAATGTGGAAGCGCATGCTGTCGTATCGAGTCGCCCAGTTGTCCCCGGGTTGGGCAAGTCTGTCGACGACTACGCTGTCCACGCCCACGGCCTTTAGTCTAGCCGCTGTGATCAATCCACTACCGGTGGAAATTAGTGCCAATCTCCATTTCACCACAGTATATCAAGCTTGTTTCTCTCTACTCACGCATTGCCTCCTCCGATGATCAGGGTATCGGTGTCGATATGCTCAAGGTCATCTAAGTTCCTCCCTGGTGCGGTCAGGAGATCTGGGTTCTCTGGCCAGTCTGCATAGTCCTCCAGCCACGTGGTGAGCGTCCATATCTTCCACTTGATCTGACCATCTGCTCCCTTTTCCGGGAAGAGCTGCAGCGAGCCTTCACCCTTGCCCTTAGGACTCGTGGTCTCAAAGTTGAAGAAGCCTGAGATCCATCGGAGGGCCGGGGTAGGTGAGACATCGTGTACGGAGCCTGGGACAAGATTGAAGCCCCCGGTCACGCCTCGCTCCTTTGCCAGCTTTTTCAAGGCTGGGGCTATGAAAGGTCCGTCGTTGAACGTCCGGAAGTGGAAGGTGAATGACAACAGGTCGCGCCAGTAAGCCTGGCTGCCCAGGAAGACATCCTTCAGTTGCTGAGCGTCGCCTGTCTCGAGTGCGGCTGTGAGGGAGTGAAGAGCTTCTGTGACCAGCGCCGTGCCGTCTACATCAGCTGATCCTGGTAGGTTCTCTGGCAGTGAAGGAAATGGACGATAGATATCTTTATGCAGGCTGTACTTTGGAGGGTATTCCTCGAGTTGTGGTGTAACTTAGCAATCTGTCAGCAATCTGAGTCGAACTCAACGCCATGGTGGGGCCAGTCTGGTTCATACCGGAACCCATGTTCGCCCTGACAGCAATTCTATGAAGATACGGTTTAATATAAGACGAATCTGGAACAAACACCGGATTTGCTACTATTGAGATGAAAGCGTGGCGTGGAGGCCTTGTTTTAACAGTTCCAGTGGCTTGAGTTCGTGATGCTTGAAATCATTGATGTGTTCAAGCTCGCGTCTTCGTCAAAGCCGAAACAGATTCGGGGTCGGAGGAAATGTTAGTCGCGGGGTCTACGAGTCGTCGAGTTCCCCGCAAAAACGGGACATGGCAGCGGGATGCGACGTTGAAAGCGATGCGAGGTCCACTAAGCCGAGTAGTTGTTCCCCACGGGAGGGAGCCACTCACCTCTACCTGCGTCTCTGGCTTCGAGGTTGGGTGGCAAGGTTGCCCTGTGTGACTTGGAGTGTTAGGCTCGACAGTCAGCTACGCATAATCTATCCGCCCACCGGGTGGTGGGTCCGTACCTAGTTAGTTAGTTAGCCGCTCTCTGAGACGTAAATCCGCAGATGGCAAGGTGTTGAGTCGGCGACGAACGTACGAGGTATTATATTGTGGTTCCGCGGTCGTCACCGCGGGACATAAATCCGATCGCTTCTATATCAACACCGAACTGGTGAGAGCGATTGCTAACAGCCGCTTGCCGAGGTTCATCACATAGTACGGCAGATTACCTCCGCCTCTGAGTCCTAGTCCGCCCAATGGAAATGATGATTGCTTATTGGATAATTACGAATGAGCTTGTGCACTTCCATGACACTTTCATTAGTATAAGGATGCTAGTCAATACCTACCAACCCCTCTCATTGTCCCTGATGATTGAGCTTCATGCCAACCCAAAGTTCCGATAGGCGATGACGATGCGTAAAGCAGCTGGAAAGGGTGTCGATGTCTTTTTTTTATTGAGTGCTACGTAGTACTGAGACGCTAATAGAGACCATCAAATGGCTTCCATGGCATAAAGCTGTGGATGGCTCACTCATATATGGACACAACATGGCATCGCCCCTAGTGAATTATCACTACCAAATCCGATCATGTCCTATGGTCTGCGAGATCCACTCTATATCGATATCGTCGATCGAGTTTGCCAAATCCATGAGATCGGTAGTCGTCAGTGGCTCAGTCGGGTCTATTTCCAGATTTGAGCATGATGGATCAAAGTCTGATGCTCTGGAGACGAAGATCGTCGAGTCCGTCATAGGTCCCTCCAGCGGAGACTGCTGCTGATCCCCGGGCTGCTGGGGCGGCGTGTGGCCAGGCTGCCATGTTGCCTGCGATACTGTGTTCAGCTCCTCCAGCATCCTTCTTAGGTGGTCTAGTTCTCCTTTCCGCAATACAGCGACTTGGTTCCCGCTCGTGATCATATCGTCGAAGACGGAATATGAAGCCATGATCCACCTTGAGGCGTTATCGATCAGGCTGTGGTCAAGGGCCGTTGCCACGAGCACGTTGATCGTCGCAGCAGAAAGTTGATCGAGGCTGAAGGGCAAGAATGGGTCTGTTTTGCGGTCAGCCTACAATGCAAGGACATAGGTGGTCTTACATACCTATCAAGGACTGGCCTAGCAGTGACTCCAGGATCGTCAAGATCTGTATCGAGGAGTCAAGGCAAGTCTGGATGAAGTTGCGAGAAGTCCTGGAGCTGTTAAGCTTCGACTGGCAATCTTCTCTAGATTCAAGTCGAAGCTTCAGAAAGCAGAAGAGCAACGGCCGCGTGGCAAGGATGATGCACTTTTGATAAGTCAAATCAGCAGATAGTCCAAGAACATGCCATAATAGGTCGCCCGACCCCAAGACAAGGATCCCACGCATCTCTCCACACCCAATCTGTAACCGGTTGGATGGGAAATAGATCATGGGGGGAAGCGGGAAATCAGGACGGCCACGTGCAGCAAGGGTGAGGGAGTTAGAGGCAGATGGAATGAAATAGAATACTGACCCGGTGGTACTCCAGGTGCAGGTACGCAGAAGTCTTGGAGATTCCATCTGTCTTCTGTTCCAGACAAAGTGGGAACCACTGCTGTAGTTCCTCGTGCGCACCAGCAATGTCCGCGAGAGCGTCCTTGATGCCGCTCTGAAACCCGCTGTTGAGCCGGCCGCCGACACCATATACATCTGCATTGCCTTTATTAGTAGAGATTCAACCGCATGAGACTTTGCCGTCGTGACAACATACTGCGGTTGATATCAGCAATCAGCCGAGACAACTTGAGCTGCATCTTGAGTGCCGAGATGCGTGTGACCGAGCCGGAAAAGGCCGGCAATTGACAGTAGACATCCTGGATCTCGATGGACTGCGGTAGTCCTGCGACGGCCGTCATTTCGCGGTCTAGTATGAATACCGTCCACCAAGCCCTTCGTATCCGTTCCACTGACGCACTGCCGAAACGGTCGGCTCTGATGTTCGTGTGTAGGCCATAGTTCAACGCTAGGCGCATGGCTTGGCCCATCTGTAATTTTTCTAGTTCAGTGTTCGGTACTCATGGGAAGCAGAATGTATGAAGGAAGCGCCTTACAAAGTTGTGTGCCACGATTCGGTAGTCCAGACATGTTAGATACAATGCAATACACGTGAGGACCTCGACGGAATGTACGGGGTACCTCCACAGCATTATCATGTTGGGCAAAAGCTGAAGCGCTTGTATAAAATATTCAACTCCGGGGGGGTCTTTTCCATTCTTGTTGACAGTGAACCCCTTTCCAAATGCTAGGATAACCAAGAAGTGTACCAACCACACCTTGTCGGTCGTGTTTCGATCTGGATTCTCGTAGAAGTTATACAGGGCGGGCATGAACGTGTCCTCATCAAAGACATGAAACAGCTGGGCGCAGTGAAACTTGACAGCATTTATGAGGTATATTGCATGGTCGATGGTCGGGACCGTTGCAGAAAGCGGGTCAGCACATATGGGTGCTCCGTCCCATTGAAGATCGTATGCATTGCCCAGTCCTTCAACGTTGCGACTCATGTCGGGAAGTCGATTTCTCTGCACACGCTCGTATACCATGCCGAGAATCTTTTGAGTGAAGGTCCAATTTGATGTCGAGCCTAGGTAGAAGGTCATGCCGTTGTTTGCTGTCATAAAAGTTGAGCAGTCAGTCGCCAGGAAATTTGTCAGGGCTGGCTCCTCGCTGGTCCCCCGCGTCGAGATTCCGTCACCATCGCGGATCCCGTCCGACTGCCGATGGCGCTGCAAGCCCTCATCGTCTTCACGGTTGGAAGGAGATGACCGGTCGAAATCGTCAGGCTGCTGTCGCATTACGGTCGTCTCTTGCCGGGGAGGGGCATCACTATGTCGAGCCGCCTTCTTCTGGAGCTCATGTATATAGCTACTGGCAGTAAGCTAACCCGGTCTCGATCTCTGCATAACATTGAAACTGCCCATAGCTCATGGGACCCTACATACCCTTGCGTAACCACAACCTTTCGGTGCCTCTCGTTGAAATGGCAGGCCAGATTCCGCTTGGTGCATGCATCGCACGGCAAGCAGCCGCTACACCGAATCTTTTGCTTTCGGCATCGTTCGCACCTGAAGTCCAGTGTCAGCAACGCAGTGCACGGCGTTGGAGGTGGGATGGGTGACGGCAGCCAAAGCCAAGAGACTTACGCGTTGGGAGAGCGTCTGAGGATCCTCGATGCGCTCGAATTGGCAACTCTGTTCATGGTGACGATTGTGGACAATGGAGACTGCCCACGGGTCGGAGGAGTCTGCCGGGAGCACTTCGTGGAGCTCAACGGCCCCCAACCCAATCTTCGGCACGGGTCGCTGCCACCCTCCGCGATCTGAGGCGTGGGGCAGTTCAAACTCACGATACGCACTGTCTGATCCGTAGCCGTGTCGATGAGATGTGGATGAGACAGGGAGCCAACCCGGCACTTGTTTGGAGATAGGGCTCCCGTCGTCACAATCTCGTTTCGGTTCGTGATGTGTCTGCTGTTGACTGGTCTGGCTCTATGGTCCCCCGCAAACTCTCGGATCGGCTCTCGGATCGGAAGCACATCCGGTGGTGCATACGCGCCAGTCCTCCCCAACACTGAGTAAGCCTCCACCACTGATACAATGGCATGGATCGAAATTGATAAGACTTGATTGGGCCAACAGAAAGGCTACAATCAGCCTCGCCCCTAACTCAAAAAGCTCCTATCAGGGCGGTGATCTATGCATGCCTTGGTGGTGGAATATCATGGTCAAGTCGTGGCCGAATCAAGATAATGGCATTACATCCGCCATTGTGAAGTGCTGCGGCCGTTTCAGGCCGTCCACCTGCTGTGATGAAATCATCATTACCTGGCAGGCCTAAAGTACAAAGTAGTTACCCCTCAAAGCAGGAGTGGATGGTCCGGTCCGAAACAGTCTTACAACCCGTCGCCACTGTGCCAGGTGACTCTGACCTAACAGCCTAACTAGTCCCGTCAACTTGTTCTGACGTGTGGGGAAGGGCTAAAAATGGCATTTGGGCCTCGACCTTTTCCGAGCACAGACTCGAGAAACGCAGGGGCGATGAGCATCTCTGCCAACGATAGCCCCAATTTGTAGTAGGACGGTCGTACAAGGAGTCCTAGCTTGACTCGTGATACCTGCTATCGCAGAGTCCAGACTGGCCAGAGCCCAATTGGCGAATAGGAACTGCAGGTCAGCCCCTAGGTAGGTACATAGCAGCAAGTCTTATTTCCATCGGAGCCGTCACCTCTTTGCGGTCTGGCTAGGTCAAATCTCCACAAAGCGGTGATATCGAGTGCAATAAGCCTAGCCCATCTTCATGAATAACTCACGAGGCGCGGGCCTTATCTGATTCCGGCCACGTATGGCTGGCGTATTACCTAGGACTTGGTTTCTACCCCTGGACAGTGTGCCGACGCTCACATGGTCTCGGTGTACACGGTAGTTGAAGCCAAGATCCGTCGTTGCCACGATGCATTCCCTCACCAACGTGTCAACTCCGGAGCCTGCATGCAATGGTCTCTGAATCGGCGAACCAGATGGCCATCTTGCTGCCCACGAGATCACGATGGAGACGGCACAGCATAATTCTGCGCCGTAGCTCGCCACATTGCATTGCAGCAACGGCGACGGCCCGGCCTGCGCTCGTGGTAATCACTTAGGCCCAACTTGATGGAATCACGGTCGTACAGAACACCCTGAGGCTGACTCGGCGGGATCTAATTGGCACACGATCAGTTTCATTGTGTAAAAGACCCCGATATCGGGTCCATGACAGTGACCACGTCCACCAGTCGTGGATGAGCCGACGCAGCAATGAGTCAAGGAATAGGAACCATGCGCTCATGGACGGTAACACCAACGGAGAAGCAAGCTCAGATGACCAGCATAGCGATCATGCCGTGGGCAAGATAGGCTCGGGCGTGAGGTCTATACAGTATCAGTTGGGAGCCGACTAGGCCTAGCGGCCGTGATATACCATCGGATCGGATGGCCATCCGTTCGCACCCCATAGGCTTGCCACCTGCTTTTACACTCAGACCCACGAGCACGAGAAGACACGGCTGTCTATATAACAGAATATGGAGCGAACATGTAAACCAAGAGAGGTTCATTGTTCATTGGCATCTTTGTCTGATATTCCATTCCGTTAGTTTATCAGCCTGCTATTTTTATATCCTCCGTTCGCATCGCATTTATATAAATATCTTGTCTTTACTCATCATCATGGCCTCGTCAATGCTGCATTATTTTGGATTCGGGTCAAACACGAAGCCCGAGGATGGCCCAGCAATCAAGAAAGAGCCTGTCCGTGCGCTGCCAGCGTCCTGGTACAGTGACGAGAACTTCTATGAACTGGAGCGGCGAGCTATCTTCTCCCGAAGATGGTTGTTCATGACACACCAGTCACGACTCAAGGGACCAGGAGACTGGCTGCGCTACAACGTTGCTGGATACGACTTGATCATCATCCGTGACCGAGCTGGTAACATCAACGCATTCCACAATGTGTGTCGACACCGCGCATACCCGGTTGTGGAGAAAGAAGGATCGGGAACAGCAATGATTTTGGCTTGCAGGTATGAGACTTGAAACTAGATGAAGATAAACCCTCGCTGACTCGCATGTCGCAGATACCATGGCTGGTCCTATGGGTTGAATGGGAAACTTGCCAAAGCTACCGGGTTCACTGACATGGACAAGGCCGAGAAGGAACAGAACGGCCTTTTCAAGATCCATGTCAAGATTGACCACAATGGATTTATATGGATCAACATGGACTCGAACCCCGAGCCTGAGGTGCCTTGGGAGGAGCACTTCGACGGTGTTGACATCCAGAAGAGATACGAGACGATGAACTTTGACGATTACGACCTGGACCACGTTTATGAGCTGGAGGGTGATTTCAACTGGAAGGCGCTCCAGGATAACTTCAACGAGTGCTACCATTGTCCAACCACACATGCCGACATTCCCACTTTTCTCAACCTCGACTCCTTCGACAGCGACCTGAAGGATGGCCACATACAGCACCATTGCGAGTACACCCCGGACCAGCTCAAGAAGGGCTTGAATGCCCTGAGCACCTACTATTTCCCTAATACTTCAATGACCATCTCGTAAGTTTTCGGTCCTTCGTTCCCTCGCGCTCAACCCTCAGCTTTCTGACGTGTTGCACAGACCCCATTTCATGATGATCCAGAAGTTCCTGCCTGCCGGTGCAAAGAAGTCATCCATGCATTACGAGGTCTACCGCAACAGGCACTCGTCCCAGGAGGACTTCGACGTCATCAGCAAGACGTACGCCAAGGTGATGGGCGAGGACAAGGTGCTGTGCAACAACGCGCAGAAGAACATCAACACGGGCGTCTACGTCACGGGCCAGCTGCACCCGAAGCACGAGAAGGCGCCCATCTTCATCCAGGGTCTCATCCGTGAGGCTGTCAATGAGCACTTCAAGCGCGAGAGGATGGAGGGCCGGGAGATATGGCCGGCGAGGCAGCAGCTGCCGGCGAACGCGACGACGGCGATGGAGGATGTGGAGATCTGCCAGGGGATTTCGTGTGGGGTGCAGAATGAAGAGCTTCTGGCATGGTGATGTTATTCAGCGCGTTGTCTTTTTGCATGTGCTCGGCGTTTGGAGCACATCATGATAGTCTGAAATGATCAAGGGTCTGGGTAGATATTGCGGCTACATGTAGAATGTCAATCAGCACAAATCCTCCACAACATCAATCCGTACAGACTCCTATCTGTCTATGCCGGGTTAGGGGTGAAAGGGACAGACACTGAGAAATGCCCGCGGGCCGCCGTCTCGAGCAGTCAGCCGGCGAGTCAAGGGCTATGCGAGATGCCTCGGCAGCCCGTGGACTCCATGACCATGCTAGTCCCAGTGGGCTAGTGGAACTTTATAGCGTCGCGTCCTGAATTCGTCGATATAAAGATGGAGCTGACTGATCTTCATGCGGCTTATCGATCCCGCGCCATGAGCTCGACGTAAGCAGGCTTTGGGATGACGAAGACATTTCAATTTTCCTGAGTGCAGTAATAAGACAATATGAGCCAAAAGACGGTCTTGATAACGGGGTAAGTTGCGCCGCGGCGTTGCATCCGAGTGAGATAACGCTGGGTTCGCGTCGCTGGTTCGGACGACTCAAACTTTGACCCCTGAGTCTGACTTCATATCTCTCAACAGCTGCACACCCGGAGGCATCGGCCACGAACTGTGCGAGGCATTCCGCGCTCGAGGTACGTATAAGCCCTACTAATCCACCTTGCGATCTAGTAAATGTCTAACGGCGGCAACCGCTACGCTCTCAGGCCTCCATGTCATCGCCACAGCCCGCAACCCTTCCGTGCTATCAGGTCTGGCCGACAAGCCCGGGTTCACGTGTCTTCCGCTGGACGTCACCAGCCAGTCCAGCATCGACAAGTGCCGGGATGAGGTCGCGAAGCTGACGGCGGGCAAGCTCGACATCCTCGTCAACAATGCCGGGAGGACGCACACGGTGCCGGCGACGGATCTAGACATGGACGACGTGCGCGCGACCTTCGAGGCCAACGTCTTCGGCGTGATGGCCATGGTCAAGGCATTCACGCGCCTGCTCATCCCGACCAAGGGCCTCATCATCAACGTGTCCTCGGTGTCCTCCATCTCGCCATACCCGTTCGGCTCCGCCTACAGCGCCACAAAGGGCGCCATCAACAGCTACTCGCGCACCATGCGCCAGGAGCTGCGGCCCTTTGGCGTCAGGGTCATGGTCGCCCTGCCCGGCACGGTCAACACGAACATCACGGTCCAGGCTGACCGGCAGCTGCCGCCCGACAGCCTGTACAAGCCCATCGAGGACGTCTACACGTGGCGCCTGACGTTCAGCAAGCGCAACCCGGCCTCGATCCCCCCTGCGAGCTATGCCAAAAAGCTAGTAGGAGATGCACTTAAGCCTGAGGCACCCGTGATCCTTCGCGGATTGCTTGGCACCCTCGGTCTCTGCAGGCCGGATTGGCATTACTACGGCGGCTTGGCCAAGCAGTCATGGTTGGGGTCGTGGTTTGGGGAGTGGCTCGGGGATGCTATAGTCTATCGCATGTTTAAGCTGCCGCTGCTCGAGGCCATCTTGAGGAAGCAGGAGGCAGAGGCTAAAAAGCTGAGGTAGACTAGGTGCAGTGAGGATAGTTTGGTCTGGAGAGCTTCGCAGTTACCCTGCAGCTAGGTCATGGACATGTTGTCCCCTGGCAGATAATTCCCTGGGAGATTAAGAAGTAGAATGATGCGATCAGATATAGCCAGGGATCCGGCTTGACCGCATCTCGCCCGGTGTCATCCCTCATAGCTATCATTTCACTAAATATCAAGTACTGTATTCTTCTCAATATAACTCATAGTAGGTGTTACTAAGCTTAGTAGTCTTGCTAGAATCGGTAACCTTAAATCCAAGTCGTTTGGAGCTCAAGGTAGATATTTGGCCCTCTTACTCAAGCGAGGCCAGACCTAGGATTATACCATTTGGGTGATATACATAGGCGGGGTGGCCGGGCACACCACTCACACACCGGCTGCCGGCCTGACCGAGACGAATGCGGACGACCAGCAGATCGACTGACTGATCGACTACTTCAAAATGATAGACGGCCAGCAGGAGCGACTCAAAGGACCCTTCAAGCCCCTGCGACGGCACTCGTCAGAGCCGTGGCGGCTGCGAACGTGGCCGCAGCCGGTGGGTCTTCAATGTACGGCGTCCTAGGAGTGACCACTAAGTAAACTTCGTTATTCAAGCTCAAGAACAATCGCCTTGGCTTGGTTGGCTTGGCCCATGCTTCAGTTTGCAAATTCTTCACATTCGTAATCGGACCGGCACCCTTTGTTCAGCTACCATGGCTGAGTTTTCAGCCCCTGCATTGCGATGTGTAATAAAAGACCTATCCTCGTGACAATGCACCTGGACCGATCAAGAAAGAAGTGGTGGGGTTGTTGCAGTTTACATGTGCTCGTGGCTTCATTGGGCTAAACTGCAGAGTACTATTGTTTCCATTGCCCCTTACGGCATCTGATCAGCTGTGGCGTCAATGTTGTCACCGAGCTAGGAGCAGAGTCTGGAGCAGGCTGGAAGGGTTTTACACTTTTCAGCGCTGGGTCTTGAGCGTTTACCACTGTATCAAGGCGCGCTGTATATGGCTTTGGCTGCGTCGGTACAGAATAAAAGGGAACCAGTTTCACCATGAACACAGCTCGTTGATTATCTCCAGGTCCACCTTCCAAATGTTCTTTCTTCAATCCGAGATTTACTATCTCTGCCAAACTGACTTGCTCCATTATGATTGAACCTTTCAATACCGTTGCCGCTGTGATTGGTATAGTCAACACGCTCTTCAGAATCTTTCGAAGCATCACAAAATGGCTCAAAAGACGGGACAACACCTTGTGGAAGGAGGACCACAGACTTCTGAAGATCGTCAAGGACTACTTTGATCGCAACACATCCGGTAAGTGCCACAGTAACTTGCAAAATCCTTCCTCGGACTGACTTGTCACCTCAGACAGCATGGTGGAACCTTACATGCAGAGCATGATTGATCGGCTGATGGAGAGAAAGAAGATTTGGATGGAAGCCCCGGATGCGAGATTAGCTGAGGAAGAGGCTGCCGAAATTGATCGGTATGATGATATTGGATATACAACCGATATTGATTTGCACGGTGGGAAAAGTCAAGGCTCAGATGATGATTCTGAGTCTGAAGGCAAGGATTCTTCGGGCGAGGATGATGGCTCAGACGGTGACGATGCTGAAAGTGAGGAGAACATGTCGGACACAGAAGATTAGATGTCGGGAGATGATATTCAGTTGAGCACGACTCAGATAGTTCAAGTGGCTACGAAAACGGTCGTTGGTCAGATGACGATGATTATTAGTTCGAATACTGTACTGACAGTGTTTTACGCTGTTCATCCTCAGATCTAGGCCATGCCGGTATACCCAATTCCATGCTGCACCCCAGATTATAACCAGAACTTGTTAAGATGAGCATGTAGTGTGAGACCTTGGAAGTTTCTCCACGGGATGTGAGTTTCGTGCGTTTCGTCAATGTCTCCCCTGGCCTGCCACTATCTACTGTCTTGCCAATTTCAAGGAGATCGGAAATTCGCACAGCAAAAAACAGAAGGTACACAGGTACACTGTTTACTTCTACACTACAGCCAATCAGAGCACTCCATTCAACCAACCACCAGTTAACACCACCCACCCACAGTATTTTTTAACACCTATACCAACACACCTACTAGACCCCCTTCTCTCTACAACCTTCTATATAACAAGACCCTCTAGTACCTTAAATAAAAGGACTCCTATAGTAGGAAGAATAAGTAAGAAGCTATCCGATATAATAAGTATTTAGAGGTAAGGCTTACAAAGCCAGCTACTCATTAGCTCCTAAAGTAATATTCTATAGTTATTATCACTAGCAAGGAAAGAAGTAGTAAACACTAAGTTAGAAGAAATAATAGGGGTATATATATAGCAATAGATATATATAGTTAATAACTGTATATTATTGTTTTATATAGTGAATAGGTAGTGTAAAAAAATATTGGCGCATAGGGGGTATACTTATACCTGTATACCTTCTGTTTTTTACTGTGCGAATTTCCGATCTCATTTCAAGTGCTCGCAATGTGGAGACTGTTCATTCGTTGTAACAATGGAACTAAACCAATGCAGGGTGTGCTGCTTTATATGGAAGTCCAAATCGTTGACAATGATCTACCCATTCAAGTCTCGTTCAAATGTTAGTACGTTCAGATTAGTTCTATTAATGTTCATTCGGGCATCAATAGTTGGGAATGTTTTGATTGCGATTCTGTCTGAAATAATGAATTTTCACTTGTTCCGAATGAAGTTCCCATGTCCTATTCCATGCCAACGACGCCTGTAGTGACTTATGGCGGTGTAACCATCCTCAGAGCTCTGGATTGACGTCGATCAATCACCTCCGTGTCTACCTGCAGAAGCCGTTGACCTGTATGGAACCCCTCACCAGTGGACAGACCGTATTTCACGACGCTGGGAGCCAGTACCATTTTGAGTGTTGTCATAGTAACACAATCAATACCATTCAAAGGATCATAATGCTATTGCAGAGCTCCTGTAGGTTGCCCATTTCTAGTCTAGAAGTTTGCCGAAAGTTGTCCTGTAGGACAGATCTATCTAAACGTATTCCTAAGGGGCTGTCTAGGGGTGCTTCTCCTATAGGCGAGGCGATGGAGTTGTTCCTTATTTCTTGCAGCTATCGCGCTATGGTGGACTCCCGGGCTTGCGAGATGGTTGCCGTGGCCGTCTGGCAGACCCTCGAGCGAAGCGTACCTAGGTATGATGTTGATCATGAATTTCAAGACCATTTGAGTGCAAGACTTGTTGGTGGTACAAGAATGTCTGGGTTGCCACATCCAAGCTTTGCCACGTTATCGCATGTTCAATCATCCACGATAAGACCACAAATAAATGGGCCTGTAACTAAAGTCTTAGCTACAATTTAAGCTTTTCCGCTCCATCGCCCGGCCCGGTCTAGTCCAGCCAGGAGCATCCATGCGTCCTGCGGTTATCACTCGCTGGTCAATCTCTTACGTGATGGGAGGCTCCACTTGGACCTCTTGTGAATTGAATTACAGCTATGCTTTTGTGGGCATTCTCCCGTTGAGGAAGCTGGAATTGTAGAATTAGGATGAATGGGAAAAGATCCCGCAATTTGCAAGGTGAATGGCGACATCAACGTCGCGCTATCAATCTGCCCTGAGTCGCCACCAAACACTGTCACCCCCCTGCATGGCTGCATGGTTCAGTGAGACATTCACCTGACCAGGAAGGAGCCAAACGATTTATTAGGTAGGACCCGTCCTCCTGCCGAGCGTCTCGCTCATCAGCGACGAAGCCACTTCCATCTCGTTCGGTCGGTACGACAATGCCCGAAAATCAAGACAACCAGGGCCCCGCAGCCAAAGCCAACCCAACAGATGGCAAAGCTGCGATCATCAGCAATGTGACCGAGGAGACGAGTTCGGCCGATGCGGCGCCAGATGAGACACACGGCAAAGCACACAGCGGCTTCTCACCAGACGATGAAGTCGAATATGTGCACGGCCATCCCATCATTCGCAATGGTATGTGACGACTTTGTGTCGGCCCTTGTCACGACATCTTCAGCACTGACGACCCAACGAAGGCATGGACGTTTCCCGGTTCGTCGTCTCGGATCGAGACGACGGTGATCCCGCCTTGACTTTCCGCTCGCTCGTCCTGGGAACCATCTTCACCGCCCTGTCCAGCGTCATCACCATGCTGTATGTCTTCAAGCCCACGCAGATGCAGGTCTCGGCGGTCTTCTTGCAGCGTATGTTATGTCCCTCTTCAACCGAATATTCGGACACAAACATGTTACTAACAGACTGGACAGTTCTTGTTTTCATCTTTGGTGAAGCATGGGCGCTAGGTACACCCCGTCCAGAACGGTTCAGCTCGAAGTGGGTGCAGACCATCCTCCGTTTCCTCAACTTCGGCCAGCCGTTTGGTATCAAGGAACACGTCGTGGCGTCCCTGATCGCCTCTTCTGGCAACAACGGCCTGTCCGGAGTAGAGATTTATGCGGTTGAGAGGCTATTTTACGACAGAGCAGTTTCTGCCTCGACAGCAATCCTGGCGACCTTCTCGATCTCGCTCTGTGGGTTCGTTTTGGCCGGTGTGCTGCGGCCGCTCATCGTATACCCTGCAGAGATGGTGTACTGGTCCACCCTGCCCCAGGTTGTGCTCTTCCAGAATCTGCACTTTGACCGGATCGCGAACAGGGGCCGCCTCATCAAATTTGGCACAGCCCTCGCCATCGCTGCCGTGTGGGAGGTCTTCCCGGCGTACATGGTGACTTGGTTCGGAGGCATCTCGATCTTCTGCCTGGCTTCCATGAACGCCCCGAAGGACACCCGGACTGTCATGTCTACCATCTTTGGCGGAGCATCGTCGAATGAGGGCATGGGTCTCCTGAACTTTTCGCTCGACTGGCAATACATCCAGAGCACATACCTGTCGCTTCCGTTCAAGCAGCAGCTAAACTCGTGGATCGGATACGCAATCTGGTACGTGGCCATGCCAGCACTGTTTTACAGCAATACCTGGGGCGCCAAGACTTTCCCTTTCATGTCGACGTCCCTGTTCGCGAGCAACGGCACAAGGTGGCAGACGACAGCAATCCTGGACGAACACGGTACCATTGACTCCGAGAAGCTGGATGCTATTGGCCTGCCGAATTTGACGTCCAGCACCGTGTGGGGCTACTTCACTTCGAGCCTGGCAATCGGGGCTTTGATAACTCATGTCATCATCTTCTACGGCAAAGACATGATCGACGCATGGAAACAAGCCCGCAGCCGCACCCAGCCCGACATACACTACCAGGGCATGCTCAAGTACAAGGAAGTGCCAATGTGGTGGTACCTGGTGCTGTTCGGTCTCACCTTTATCGCAGGGCTGGTCGTCAACATCAAGGGAGACACCACACTCCCCGTGTGGGGCTACATCGTTTCCCTCCTCCTAGGCGCCTTTATCGCCCCCTTCTCCTGCGTCCTCTACGGTCTTTATGGAACTGGAGTCGGAACGAACCAGATCTCGAAGATGGTCGCGGGCGTCGTGCACCCGGGCAGGCCGCTGGCCAACCTCTACTTCGCCAGCTGGTCGCACCAGGTCATCCTCCTGGCCGTCAACCTGGCCAACTGGCTCAAGGTGGGCCAGTACACCAAAGTCCCGCACCGCGTCATGTTCGGCACCCAGATCTACGGGACCCTCCTCGGCGCGGCCCTCAACTACGTCGTCATGACCACGATCGTGACCAACGAGCGCGAGGTGCTCCTCGACCCGGTGGGCACCAACGTCTGGAGCGGGTCCACGGTCCAGAGCCTCAACTCGCAGGCCATCACGTGGGCGCTGGCAAAGGACATGTACGGCCTGGCCGGGCGCTACGTGATCGTGCCGCTGGGGCTGCTCATCGGGGCTGCCTTCCCAGTGCTGCACTGGGGCCTTGCCAAGGTGGTCCCGCGCATACGCCAGTGGCCTATCAATACGACTATCATCTGTTCGTTCGCCGGGCAGGTATACTATGGCAACACGTCGTGGATCTGGTCCTCCATCGCTGTCGGTGTCTTCTCGCAGCTGTACCTGCGCCGGAGACTGCCCAGGATATACAACAAGTACAACTATCTGATCGGGGCAGCACTGGATGGGGGCTCGCAGGTGGTCATCTTTGTCCTCTCTTTTGCAGTGTTCGGCGCGAGTGGGACAGAGCGGCCGTTCCCTGCTTGGTGGGGCAATCCCAGTGATACCAATCCCGACCATTGCATTTAATATCAGTGTGGTGTACAGTGCTAGAAGCCGTGTTTAATGGCGTCTTAAAGCTTCAGGTTACCTTGAGTATAGAGAACACTAGCCTCATAATCATCCATTCACCTTGCCAAGACCCTATTCGACGTATGTTTCCACTAGAGATCCTTCTCAATCCTGGTTCCCGACCCTTGCACAGCACCCAGCCAGCAGATGAATGGGAAGTGGTGTGGCCAGGTGATGAGAAGGATGCCTGTGTTGCAAGCTCGCTGGCTCTGCCTCTATGATCTCTGGAAGACTTCCCATAAGACAACATCCTATAAGACAATTCACCACACGACTACCTCACAGAGAACCGCCTGTCCTAGGACAGTTTGCAATTGAATTACATCCTGTAGGATGAGCCCCTAAAGGAAAGCCTCCCACAGAACAAGATACTACGGGATGGCTTCAAATACGACTACCCCACACAAAGCCGCCTCTTATCGGAGTAATTGCTTCTAGATGGCCCCCTTTTATAAGGGTCTCCTCCCATGCAACTGCCTCCCACAGGCTCGCCTCCCACCCATCGCTTCCTATTGAATATGTTCTGTTGAAGGATGTTCTACATGAAACCTTCCATCATGGTAGCTCCATGAGGCAGCTCGATAAATGACAGGTCAGCTGTAGCTGCCCATACCAACGGGGATGTATCTCTTGAACGTGCAATTTATCACCGTAATAATAGTCCAGATGAGTCGTCAGGTCTATCCATGCTCAACAACCAGCAGTCACAGACACAGTGGCATAGCCGAGCCCGCCGGCCCGGAGAGGTGAAAGAATTAACCCGGCAACCCGACCCCACTGACAGACACACTGAAGCAGGAAAAGACTTAAATCCAAGGTGTTGTCATCGCAATGTGATTCATTCCCAACGTCGAACAAACGAACGAACAAACGGGCACGGGGGTAAAATCATACCCGAAGAGACGGATAATATTTCCACAGCCCTGGCCCTATTCCCGTAATTCCGCCCACCCGCCCAGCGGTGCTGGGCTGGGAACCGCGAAAAAGCTTGGCGATTCTCAAGAGGCTTGTCATGTTCCGGCGGGTGGGGGGGGCCAAGAAGTAGATACTGAAGGTAAGAAGGGAAAGAGAAGCGTAGAGGAGGAGGGCCTTATTAACGATAGACGAATAAAGACATTGGGATAATTTTATAGAGGAAGTGAGTGAGTGAGTAGTCCCAAAAGCCGACCTGTTCTCCAACCCGCCTGCCCACCATCCCCACTCCCCTGGTCCCCCGTCTCCAGCAATGAGCTAGCTCCTCTGGACCAAAAACACTGCACTACCGCTCGCCACAGGGTTCAGGTTAGCCGCCGCCGCCCTACCTGGCCCCCCTCCCGCCGCGGGGCGAACGGTTCCTTCCCCTCTGAGCAAAGAAGCTCCAGGGCGGGGCAGAGTTTATCCCGCGGAATGTGGAGAGGGCGAGAACTGAGCTGGACTCCACGCCATGAGATTGCCCCATGGAATTGCCGCGATGCGCACACTTCTGGCTGGGGAAAGGGTGGGGAGGGGTGGCTCAGTCGGACTCCATGGAGCGGAGCATTGATGAGCTAGAGGGCGAACATATTCTGAGGTTGACTAAACGCTTACATGACGATGATGAAGCTTCTAGCGATATACTGATATTCAGGTGCTAGTCCACACCACAACACATCACTTCCACACCACAGCATACCGCATCACACACATACCACTGTCCCTCACATCTCATCTCATCTCACCGGCCAAAATCCCTACCTAGCCACCGAGATACCTATCACCTCTCCCTCTTTCAACACAACAACCCCTCCCCCCACCAACAATGCAAAAATTCGAATACAACGCCAACCCAGGCCGCGTCCTCTTCGGCCGCGGCACAATCCAAAAGCTCCCCTACGAACTATCCCGCCAATCCCTCACCCGCCCCCTCCTCCTCACAACCCCCGAACAGACCACCCAGGGCTCCGACCTAGTAACCATCCTGGGCGGCGCCACCGAGATCGCAGGCGTCTTCAACAAGGCAACAATGCACACGCCCACCACTGTCACAGAAGAAGCCCTGGCCCACGCCAGGTCCACAGGCGCAGACTGTGTCGTCTCCATCGGCGGCGGCTCGACCATCGGCCTGGGGAAGGCCATCAGCATCCGCACGGGCCTGCCGCACATCTGCATCCCGACGACGTACGCGGGGAGCGAGATGACGCCGATCCTGGGCGAGACGGCCGACGGCGTGAAGAAGACCCGGTCCGACCCAAAAATCCTCCCGGGCACTGTCATTTACGACGTCGACCTGACCCTCACCCTGCCGGCCGGCATGTCCGCCGTCAGCGGCGTCAACGCCATCGCCCACGCCGTCGAGGCCCTGTACGCCCGCAACACGAACCCCATCATCAACCTGCTGGCCGCGGAGGGCACCAGGTCCCTGGCCTCAGCCCTGCCCGCCATCGTGGCGGACCCGTCCGACGCCCTCGAGGCCCGCTCCGCCGCGCTCTACGGCGCCTGGCTGTGCGGGACCTGCCTGGGCAGCGTGGGCATGTCGCTGCACCACAAGCTGTGCCACACGCTCGGCGGATCCTTCGGCCTGCCGCACGCCGAGACCCACACCGCCGTGCTCCCGCACGCGCTGGCGTACAACGCGCCCAAGATCCCAGAAGCCATGGCAAAGCTGGCTGAGGCGCTACCGGGGAGCGAGGGGGATGCGATTAGGGGCCTGAACGTGCTACTTGAGAAACTGAAAGTGAAGAGGGGCCTGAGGGAGTTTGGCTTCAGGGAGGAGGACGTCGACAAGGCGGCCGACATCGCCGTCAGTAACTCGTACTGGAGCCCGCGTGCGATGGAGAGGGCGCCGGTGAGGGAGCTGATCCGGAGGGTGTGGGCAGGCGAGCCTGCCAGGGCGGATTTGTGAGCGGCTCTCGCTTAGACGGATGAACCAGCTACCCACCTGGGCAGGTGTGGGCAGGCGAGCCTGCCAGGGCGGATTTGTGAGCGGCTCTCGCTTAGACGGATGAACCAGCTACCCACCTGGGCAGGTGTCACAAGCGCACTCGATCCGGGGTCCCCGTATTTCTGCTAGGTTGGTGGGCGGCTGAAGGCTCACCATGTTTTACAAATGCTCCCCTCCGCAAAGGGAAACAAAATAAGCTGGGGCTTACCGGCTGACCGGACCCGCGCTATCGCTTCGGCGGACTTGGTGAAAGCCATGACAAGAAAGCTGGCAAGCTTGAGGCGCGACTGGCAATAGTTGCACCAATGCACAGACCGCAGAAACGATCCTTCGACTCCGTCGCAGGATTGCACCCCAAATTACATGTTTCAATGTTCAACACGCGCCTATCGCGGACTTGCATGTGCACCAGCACTGTCTAGTGAAGTGACCCTCACGTCTTGGGCTTGGGTGATCAGATTGTGCCTCCTATGAAGCTCTGTCCTGGCGCTGAACGCTGAGCCGTAGCTGACAATTTGATCCTCGCAAATAGATGAGTGTACGCGTGCGTGAGTACATAGGATTGATTGCCCGGAGTATAAGTTTACCCGGGCTGGATGCGGAAGCCTCAGTATCAAACCGCGCGTGTGTCGAAGAAGGATGTGGGCTTATGCTGCGCGGTCATGCACAAACGCCTGCGGTTGGCCGACCCGATCTAGAAGGATTCTCGCCCTGGACCCTGCGCCATTTTGCATGGTCTAGCGTGCCAGATAGTGTGACGGGGCTTCAGCATACCTAGGGAACCGGTCCCCGGCTCACGGTCTGCACTGGCTGGATCCTAAAGCTTGAGTAGGATGGGTGAGGGGCGTAAGCAAGCCTTGTGGGCCGTGACACAGCAGGCAGGCAGGACGGGTGATAGCTGAGACATGCTGAGTCCCGCCGAAGAGACCCTAGAGCATTGCAATGCTGGCAGGCCACATAGAAGGGACAGGTAGTTCGCGCGTGGGTGTCGGCTTATGGTCTGCCAAAGTACCCTTAGCTTGTGCGACTGCAACATCACCTTGTGACCACGCAACGCTTGTCTCGGGGCGGTTCATGGGAAGGAATCGGCTGGGCGGATACTCTGTAGGTTCCACGCTGCCTACGCCCGGGGGGGCCTGCGGTCCCAAATTGGATGCTTCCCCCACTCTGGCTAGCACACTAGCACCCTTTAGAGAAGCGCCAGGCGTATTCTAGCGTCTAAGCTGACCTTAAACGCGGACGTCCTCCCGGAATCCCAACCGTGACTCCAGGGCTCCTCGATCCCTTGGTTTCAACGGCGCCTCAAAACACAACATCCACCTGTGAAGATGAGAACAAACGAAGTGAGCGTTGCCGTGTCGCGTCAAGATACTGCCGCCGATCTCATCCTCAGGCAACTCTGACAGGAGCGTGCATCGCCTGGGCAAACTGTCACGCCCCTCCGAATCTTCTGTTCGCGGGTAGCATATCCCAGGGATTGTGACAACCCATCGAGGGGGAACAAAAGGCATCAAAATGGCGACAACACCAGCAAGCCCGGCGTCCAGCCTTGTCTCGGCTTCGCAGCAACTGGTCGGGACATGGGCAACGCCTGACGACTGGGTCAAGTTTCGGCCCATAATAACCCAGCACTACCGGGACGAGAACATGAAGCTCAAGGAGCTCATCTCGTTCATGGACAAGACGTACGGGTTCCGGGCGACGTGAGTGCACCCCAACCCTGTCATTCACCGACGCAGGGCCTCGGTCATGCTGATGGCAACACCGCAGGGCCAAGATGTACAAAGACCGCCTGACGAAATGGCGCATCTCCAAGAACGTCAGGGCCAGCGACATCACGACCATAGTGAAGAAGGACGACGCCGCGGGTGGTGACTCCTCCGGCCCGGAGTTCTATAAGGTGGGCGACCGCCTCATCCGAGCCGACCGGCTGCAGCAGGCCATGCAGAGGAGGGCCACCGTAGCCCGGCGAGCGTTGAAGAACGAAAGCAAGACCCGAGACAGCGCGAGCACGAGCCCCAGCTGGGATGCACTTGCGTCAGGCCCGCTGTCGCCGTGGGACATCTCCCGCTGCACCACGCCCCTGTCGCCGCAGGTCAGCCTGCCCGACAACATCCGAATCCCCGAGAGCATCCTGCTGCACAGCAGGGGCTACGTGCTCGGGACGTTTGAGAGCATCAAGGTGGACGGCACGCTGGTCGACCTCAAGCACGAGGGCCCGGTGCACCGATGTCGGATGGCGTTCGAGGAGACGCTGGCCAACCTCAGCCTTGTGTCCGGGCTGGACAGGGTCGCGTTCAAGTCGCTGGACGGGGCATTCGACATGATCAGGCCGTGCCTGCTGGACCGAGACCCGCAGTTCATCGTCGTGTTCCTGCAGATCATGTCGCTGTGCCTCTGGTTCAAGAAGCCAGACATCATGCAGATGCTGGTGTCGTACCTCCACGACCTCAGCAAGGTGGTGCTGGGGCCGAAGCACCCGATCACGCTGATCTGCCGGGACCTGAAGCTGGCCGACGTGGAGACGAGCCGCAACATCTGCAAGCTGGCGGCGGAGGCGGCGTGGCACCAGTTCCGGGGGTACCTGTACCCGTTCAAGATCGACTCGTTCGTGAAGATGACGGGGACTTATGCCGACATCCTCGACTCGCTGAGGCTCAACGACGAGCGGGAGGCGTTCCTGCGGTACGTCGTCAGCTCATGCGACGCGGAGACGGTGCCGGTGGAGCAGCGGCTGCACCTGGAGCTGCACCTCGTCATGTGCCTGCGCAGGCAGAACAAGTTCCCCGAGGCACTCGAGAGGCTGGACCAGATCCGGCAGGACATCATGGACAACGAGCCGATGCTGATGAGGGAGAGCGAGGAGCGCTGCGTGGAGCTCACGTACCAGGCACTGCGCATCAACGGCATGTGCGAGTGCGACGGGGGCGACGCCGAGAAGGGCAAGGGCTTCTTCAACGAGGCCTTCCAGCTGATGCAGGAAAAGAAGGGGCCGTACAGCCCGAGGACAACCAGGGCGCTGCGAGACTTGATACGATACAGTGGTCACGATGAGGAGCTGATCAGGGACTTGGAAGACCGCCTGCAACGATTCAGCCTCGAGACGGACAACTTCCTGTGAGAGGCTGTCCTGGTCTTTTTTTGGCCTGCAACAGAGAGACGATGCAGAGGAAGTCCTAGGAAAGCTCCCTCCTGGAGGGCCGAGATGGAAGGTGGACGGTGTAATGCACGTTCCTAAATGGTTGCTGCCAAAATGTAGTCCACCCATAAGCTCCTTCCCTGGCAGTCAACCCAACAGCAGCAGCCCCGAGATCAGACTGCACGGCAACAAACAAACAAACAACCAAATTCTGCCCCTCGCGAACTTGTCCGCCCTCAACCCAACTACTACGAGCTCGAATACATTCTTCAAGCAAATCATCATCACAAGGCAACCGAGATGGCGAAACCTCCCGATCCATTCGAAAGGGTCCGCGTCGCGATGCTCGAGCACGATGCCAAAGGCAGCCGCATTTACCCTCCCCGCCCCCGCCCCCCGGCCGACTCTGAAAGTGTAAGGCACACCGTGACACTCTCGCGCCCATCCCATCTCCCATACTGTCCTGCAATGTTGACGATCAGTGCTAATCACCACGGACAGACACCTGAGAGCACTACTGCTCTTCAAGGGTCACTTTCGGGACTTACTGAGGAGGCAGCAGGCAGCGTACAGAACACCCAACCCACCGATACCGTGAGTATCCCCTCCGAAATCGTCCAAGTCTCAATGCTGACAACATGACAGACACCTCCCCTCAAGTCCAATTTTCGGAGCACCCCATTTCGACAGCGAGACTATGTGGAAGCTACCAGTACCGTGCAGGGCAAATTCGGAGGCACGCATACCCGCATCCGAGCAGACAAGTGGCGTGCGCTCTCGGATCGATACCGAGACGACCCGGACGGGTACAAGAAGGCCTTGAAGAAGCTCCGGTATCGTGACAACAAGGACAAGAGAATGCAGGCCGAGAATCAGGCAGCCGCAGCCGCCGCCGTCGCGTCCGAAGCAGCGGAATCAGAGGCTGCCTGGGGTGCCCAGTAAAAACATAATTTGGAGTCGACGAGGCAGAGGGGAGGGGCCGGTGCCCAAGGCTTCCTTTCGGAAGCCACCTTCGTTGGCATACAACTCTGGGATTTCGGAATTCGTCGTCTTCAAATGACACGATTGTTCAAAAGCATTTCAGCCCCAAGAAGCTTGCTGTAGTAATATGTACTCATTCTGTGCCTACCAGCTGCCACTGGATCAATCACATCTTCATGATGTTCTGCATTGCCTGTCCCGTCCATTGGAACTTCGTGTCAACTGCACACAGGTACCTAGTGTCTCGTACCGCCCTTCAAGACAGCTTCCAAAAGAGCAGCCTTCTCCCTCAAAAAGCTCTATCTTGGGATAACCCACCCTTGGACAAACACCCGTGGGAGAACCTCCACCTGCATTGGACCAAACCTCAACCAAATTATCTTCTAGTTGCTTACCTCTGGGGGGGCCTTCCCCACCTCAAACAAGAGCCCATTTCTCTCCGCTTCAAACGAGAACCAACCGTGGATTTCCCGACTCTAATGCAGTCAACAGCCATCGATCGGGAGATCATCACTATTCTCCTGTCGAGCCCAAACCGCCATCCACCGACCAGCTCAGCCTGGTTGTGCTTCGACCCTTCACTTCTTCCAGTCTGTTAAAATAACGATACCAGATGCCAAAACGCCAGCTAATATTCCCCAGTTCAACTACACCGGACCAACGACTCTCCCGTCTGACCTAGCAATTGCCTTCTTTGTTTCTCGCCAAAAACTTCTCAAATCTACAGAGACTTGTGTGTCAAGGTCTCTCCACCCGACCGAAGAAGGATAGAGACCGCTGCGTTCCGACGATTCTTCGGCTGCAGTTCAAGATCTACACAGCCACAACTACCATGTCCTCAGCCTGTTCCTGAATATCACAACCCGAGCCGACGCGACCCAGTTATATTCACGTTCGAGACCTCGGGGCTGCTCAGGCTGCTCAGGCTGCTCAGGCTGCTCAGGCTGCTCAGGCTGCTCAGGCTGCTCAGGCTGCTCAGGCTGCTCAGGCTGCTCAGAACGAAGAAGAGGAAGCAGGCGTACAAGTAAACAGACCCGCGAACACTGTCCGTAAATTGCTTGATCGTCTTGGAAGGCTTCCTGGTCAGGCTGCCAGGTTTTGAGTTCTGGGGCTGCTCATCACTCTTCTTTGCCTTCCTGTCAGCCCTGAGCCTTGTAAGAGTTGCCACAGCCCCATCCCATCCAGCTGTCTCTGAAGTTCCTCGATGCGCTTCTCCAATGTCTCTTCGTTCAATGGAGTCTCGTCCTCAGTGTTCGTGTTAGAAGAGGTGCTGGTGGCATTTGCCACCAGGGCCGCCGGCTCTGGGGTCTGCGTATCTATCCTTGAATGTTGCCACGCGGCCCTGGTCCGCGAAATACTAAATATGGACGCGCTCCAGATAGATAGATGGTTTCCTGTTTCCCGGAAGGCTCAAAAGATCAATCGCCAGTTGACGGTATTCAAGTCACCCACGAGGATGAGACCCTTCTTGCCTCCGCCGCCGCCGCCGCCGCCGCCGCCCGGGTGGTCGGCACAATAGGAACAAAGGCACCAGGGTTTGCCGGGATCTCGACGACGTTGATAATGCTGACGATGTTGACGACGTTGACTGCAGGGAGCCGGGGCGCAGGGGGCCGGGGCGCTGGTGGGCGCGGGGCTTGGTCACGTCGTCGTGCCAATCGCTGTGCGTGTCGTCTGCCTCGGTGTCGATCGACGGGTGCTCCGTTCCTTAAGAGGATATCGTTCTGTAAGCGCCACAACGACAACTTCAAGAGTTCTACCCACAAGACTCACCCACCGAGAGATTGTCCAACTTCCACACCAACAATCTTGCCGGTCATGGACCAAAGCAGGCGACACGTGATAAGTGCCCTGCGGCAGCTTGGCGCGGACGAGCTCCGAGCTGAGGCCAGAATCATCCGTTATGACGGACAGGGGTTGCTCTGCGCCGTCCATGCGGTAGTAGACACAATCTTTCGCAATTACCCCCGATCCGAGAAGAATCAAGCAGAAATTCAGGTAGCGATGGCAGTATGGGGGTCCGTTATGAACGCATCGCAGCGGATCGGTCGGGACCTCAGGAGATTGGACACCAAGCAGCACAACCCAGCGGGTTTTTTTTCTTTTTGGTATTTCTTTGTTCACAGTAGTACAACCCAAGGAGCGTAAGTATATTGGCTAAAATCCGCCGCTCTGCAGATGAACAGAGCATGGCCTGCGTGCGCCGTACTTTTATGATACTTAGAAGGAGCTGCGCAATAGCAGGAGGCCAAGCTTCGTGACATTCCATGGACCCCCCCCCCCTTTCTCCAGGATGTATTACCGGCTTACTAGCGGTTGCGTTTCCAATCCCCCATACATATAAAATATACATAGTGCCTTCATACAGTAGTGAGCGCTCAAGACCCAGCACTTAAAAAAAATAAATAATACTAATTATAATAAAATATTAATACAGTTCACCTATCTACAGGTATATAGCCTTAGCCTTATACTATATAGATAAGGCTAAGAAGTATTACTCCTAACAGCACTATTAACTAGAAAGCCAGTAAAGCAGTTACACAGTAAGACTATAATAGTCTTAAGATAGCGCCTATAAGAAGGCGTAATAATCCTAAAAAGGGAGACCTAGCTAAGAAACTTAACTCTTCCCTCTATTAATAATACTTATTCCTAAGGAGCTTCTAAAGAAGATATAACCTTAAGAACAGCCTTATAAGACTACTAGCTAGGTAAGCTTACCTAAACTATAGTCTCTATTCTAAGTATATAGCTAACTAAATAGTTATATTATTATAGGTACTCTATTTAAGAAAACCTTCTTATATAGCTTTAAGGAAATAAAGGAAACCTTCTTAAAAAGTTAAACTAGAACTATTTATAAAATATATAATAAATATAGTATTTATAAAGTAGAAGTAAAAATAAATAAAAACCTATACCTTTTTTTCTAGGTATACTATTTTATTATTAAAGATCTCTCTACTACTATATAGTATATAAGGAATATAGTTAAAAAGGGGGTACTATAGGGGAAGCTAAAGATCCCTTATATAGAGAAATATAAGGGTATATACTGAGCGATTACTAACTTTATAGAGGAGGTATAAGGTAGGTAGTCTAAAGGCTGAGAAGACGATAAATAGACAGATAGTTGAATAAAAAAAATATAAGGTGGCTGAAGCCTACCGGCTTACTAGCCTTCAACCTCTGACCTAGCAGTGCAGTTATCCGCAACGAACGCATTGCACCGACCGCACGATCCGTAGCAGTCCATCTGGCGGATTGAATGTTAGCAACGACTTTGTGTAAAGTGTCTTTGTTTGAAACGGAGAAGCGCTACGGGGAAAAGGAGGGGGGCGGCGCTGTAGTGGCAGAGTTCTGATGACCGGTTCCAAGGTTCTGGTCTCAAGAGAAGATGGATGCAGCCAATACTTGACGTACATTGGGGGTTCCATTGGCATTGCAGGTATCTATACAGTCCGTTGCGAGGCCTTCGACCCAGGCTGTATCTCTGGTTTCAACAGCCTTTACAGCAGCAGCAACCTGGGGAAGAGCGGCGGAGGCGACCATGGCGACGAGGGATGCCGCGGCGAGGATGTTGCGCGGATACATGGCGGTGGTGGTGGATAAGAGAGTGTCTTGGGACTAGTTGGAAGTCGATTCGAGGGTGCTCGCCTTGTGTATCAATTGATGCTTGAGACGAAGTGTTGTGTTGAAAGAATTTGTTGTTCAGAGGACTGTGTGGTGTGTTGATGGTTGTAAGCCATTTGCACATTGGTTGTTCCTCTGTCTTATATACCAAGCCAGACTTGTAAGATCGTCACGGCGAACATCCATCTGGCGCAGTTAAGGACTCCCTAGGGCTGACTCGCACCCCCGCATGCCGTTCTATGTATACACGAAAGACCTGGCTCTCTAGGAATAAAACGTGGGATGTTTACTCATCATTCAGGGGCAGGATTCATCAGAATCGCTTGGCTCTCCAGGAATATACGTATAGGATGTACCCTCATGATTCAGACCGAGCAGTTCATCAACCTCGCCTTGCCCCTACCCGGATAAAGATTTAAAAGCGACAAGGTGTAAAGGTGTAGTACAAAATTAAAGGTCCAAAAGATCTATTGATCAACTACCTAAGTATCAAAGATCCTCCAAATAGTTCCGCGTGAGGCCAATAGGACCCAGATCACAAAACCAGCAGCACGTAGTCTAGACCGGAACCCCTGGCCAGCTCCGGATAGCTATTCGAGGGTGAGATGCCTCTTGGGAAATGGAAAACCATCACCCAGCCAGAGGACTAGCATATGGCGCCATTCTATGCCGTACACGGCCCGGGTGACAACGCAGCCCTCGCAAACACACCCGTTGAAGGGGTAGCATACATGCGAGAACTAGGCTTCCAAGAGCAACTTCATTGCCTAATCAACCGCCATAACTCCGACTACCAGTAACCTCACACTGGCAGTTACTATAGCCCAGAATGGAACGACCGAGACCTTCCAGACGAGCCTTATCCTCTGCTCATGTGGCCATGATACTCGTTACCCAAGACCATAACCTTGAGCATCAGACCATTTAGTCTACCAAGGTACATCTAAGACCGAAACAACTAGCTACAGCAAGACAGGCTCTGACACCTGTTCGATGGCAACTGCAGTGTACTAGCGCCCGCAATCTTCCCAGAAGACTAGCCATGGCATAAGGCTCCCCACTCTCTGCAAATATCACCGCCCACTTTGGCTATTTTAAATTCTCAGCTCGTCGGAGTCATGCAGATTGGTATGGTGATACAGATGCCTAATTTGTGTATCGCTGGCCTGGGTGAGATTCTGTCATTGGTCCACGTCGGAGGCAGCAACGCGCATTACCCCATGCTCTCCGAATAGCCCCCAAATTACTTTTCGTCTGGATATTGGAGTGCAGCTTAGCCCCGCTGATGTTTTCGCAGAGAGGCGAAGCATTCGGGACACTGCCTGCCCCCGGCACACAAGAAATCGGTGCTAATACTGTCACAATTTTAATACAATTTGGCAGAACCCTAAGAAACTTCAAAACCCCTTCAAGAAACAGGAAAGAAATCCGGAATCCACCTGAGAGTCCGGAATTTGTTATGCCCCAGAAACCTTTCCACATGCCGCAACCTCAAGATGCAGTGCTCACTGCCCGAGTCACCACATACGAGCCAGCCAACATCGACCAGATCACCATCCATAGATTCACTCTGCATGCCAGAAGATGAAAGTTTACATCTGACTGCGGTACCGGAAGGCCACCCATCTTCACCGACTACCGCTACAGTTGGAGTTGCCCATGAAGGCTCGATTAGGGACTCGACAGTGTTATCACCAGCCCCTAATTCAACCACATCAGTCCCAACAGGACCAACATCTCCAATCCACCAGTCTAAGAGAGCCTTGTGGAGGGGAACCCTTTTCAGAGACAAGTGGCTTTGGGAGACATTATGCATTATTTTCAGTATTACTTGCGTTGTAGCCATAACGATCCTCTCGTCGCGATTGGATGGTACTTGGCTCTCAAGATGGACTTTCTTCTTACAGCCAAGTACGACCTTCTCAATACTTGTCACAGCTGCTCAGAGCTCTATGATGGTAACCGTGTCGGAAGTTCTCAGCCAACTCAAGTGGCTCCAACTGAGCCTCCCAAAAGCCCAATCGGTGGTAGCCAGAGATTTTGCTACTTTCGATTCAGCCAGTAGAGGACCTCTAGGCTCGCTTCAGCTCTTCTATTCCTGGAAACCTCAGTCATGGATCCCACCTTTTATAGGCTATACGGCGTCTCTGATCACGATAGCCGCCCTGGCTATGGGCCCATTCACGCAGCAAGTTATTAGCACTCAAGCCGATAATTTAGTACCCACGGATGGCATCAACTCCACCATTGCAGTGTCCAACTACTACAACCATGACCCTGCGGCAAGGGGCCTGTCAATGTGGATTGCCGAGAATGGAGAGCTCAGGCAATCATTGACCGATGCGAGAGCTCTTGAAGTGGACCCAGACATTCAAGGATCATTCTACAACGGCTATTACAATTTGGGCAAATCTTTTCTTGACTTGGAATGCCCCTCCAGCAACTGTTCCTGGAACGTCTTCAACTCTCTGGGTGTTTGCAGTACATGCCAAGACGTCACGGGCATGATACAATTCTCCGAGCCTGGTATTGCCGGTCTCCACTATGGGGCGTTTCTAACGCCCGGAGGCTGGTTCATTAACGACTTGGATGCATATGATAATGTAAAAGCTATCACAAACAATTCGTTTGGTTCTTTGACTTTGGACAGATTGTCAGCCAATTTTGTGTCAATGGTTGTTGTACAAAAGGGTTCTCATAATCCCGGACAAGATTACACGGTAACTGAATGCTCGATTGACTGGTGCGCAAAACAGTACAGCAATGTCACCGTTGTAAGCTAACTTTTTCATCCCTTCACTTCTTCTGTGGTCATTGAGCTGACTGGGATATTAGATAAATGGAACACTCCAACATCATTCAGTCCGAGATGTACCGCTCTGGCCTGTTGCAGAGCAGGACCTCGGCGGCCTCGCTAGGGGTGGGACATCTGATAACTGGGTCTTCATGATGACATCAGATCCCGATGGTAGAAACATCTCCTCGCCTTTGCCACCGTTCGATCATGGTGGACTCAATGTTAGCATATACGATTTTATGTCTTTATCGGGCCTGTTCGTTAGCAAGTTCAATTTTACTAGCGAGTCGGCCACCGATTTTTTCAGCAACGGACAGAACGTAACCTCAACTCTCACGAACATTACCAATAGTATGACGAACTCGATAATGCGATCAAATCCAGGATCTGTGGCCCCTGGCGTCGTATGGCATCAGGAGCCCTGTATCCGGGTTCAATGGGGGTGGATGGCTCTGCCTCTGGCTTTGGTCGGCTTTAGTTCCATCCTACTGGCAGAGATGATAGTGGCATCACGGCACTACAATGCTCCATATTGGAAGTCGTCTCCGCTGCCATTCTTATTCCACGGGATCCGCAGCTGGAATGACGACGAAGAAGTTGATTTGGTAGGAAGTCAGCTAGAAAAGATGCACGTGATGGAGCACAAGGCAAAGTCAAGGCGGGTCCGAATAGCTACAAGCCCAAGAGGAGGGAGGTGGTTGGCATAGCAATTGTGCCTTGATTTACAAAGGCAAGTAAAACAGTAGTCGGGCCAAGTTCAGGATCTGCCTCATTGGAAATGGACTTTGGAAAGTAGCGTAGTAGGTCGAGTACTTATCTACCGGGCTCAAGGATGAAGGGATTAAGAGGAAGGGAATCCTCAAGGCAAAAGAGAGGTCAAGGCAGTAGATGTAGCAGGGAACAAGATTCTATTGAATCAACTCGCAAACGATTCGCGGCTTTGGATTTCTTCGGCGGAGGTTGATATCGACACCCAACATTGAATCGCCAATTGTCGCACTCAGGTCAGAGGTCTCGAACCGGACGTGAAGCTCCTCTGTGGGCACCCAGTACGGTAGGCAGTCGGGCGACGGGCACTGCCCTGACGTTCCACGACATACTATCAAGGTCACGGGGCAGATTTCTTGAACACAGTTGATTCGCGGATGATTTCTTCCTGGTTGATAAGCTCCCTTGGATGAACACAAATATGCACTAATAGGGTAAACAGGTGGCACAAACACAGCCCCGTTGTTAGCAGCGCAAAGCCACCGACGCGGTTCGAGACAGGGCGGAACTAATGGGCGATTATGGCAAGCGAAGGATTGCACTAGACAGACGAGAGCTGTACCACCTGACCGAGACAAAACAACCTAACCACATAACCTCGGCAGGTCGGTAAGGCAGAGACACGATCAGCCTGGTGGAGAGCCCAAGGACCTGATATTGCTTAGGTCACAAACGGGGGGAACAGAGGCCGTTGGGGGAACGGCGGAATGAGGCTCGGACGGTGGCGGTCGAGTTTAGTCGAGTCAGCGCTTAGTCTTGATGGAACAAGAGAAGCGTGGCTGAGCCCCAGCGAACGACGTCACTCGAAGGATCTGCCCCGGGTAAGCATAGCTTCGCCAGCGCACGACGATCATGGTGCATATGATATGTGTCCAAGGTTGCTGGTTAATTATATATCTGCAGTGTCATCTCTGCCACTGCCAACAAGCTTTTCTCGTCCCTTATTATGCTTAGCCCAAGACGTGTTCTAGAAGGTGGTCTCGAGGTTCTAGTTCCCCCCATCTGATACCCCGCATTGCCACCCACTAGCCTGGACCCTTGGAGTTGGTCCCCCCTACCCCAAGCTGCAGTTGCAGCATTCAGTTAAACGCAACCAGACCCCACATTCCCCAGCGCAGGGTCCCTGCCAAGCTCCCAAGCTCCCCCTCCCCCAAGACCATTCATCCGTTACAGGTGGAGCCAAGATGCCGCTCTTCAAGTCAAAGGCCAAGTCCGAGGCCAAGTCCAAGGACGACATCCCACCCCAGCAGCCAACACACCGGCCCAATAACAATGTCCAAGATGTCCCCCCAGCATACACAGCCGTCCAGGACCCCGACCAAGACCCCGCGGGGGTCGTCGACATCACCGCCGCCTTCTCGAGCCTCAACATCTCGCCCACGCCGAAAGACCCCGAGGTCGACACCTGCCTCGCCCACCTGAAGCTGCTGTATGCCGTGCAGTCCCTCAAGGAGGATGTCGGCTACACCGACGGCCTGTGGGACATCTGGGACGCCCGCGCCGACGGGCCCGACTCGGACGTCGACGTCGACCTGCCCAACGGCCACCTCCCGACTGCTGTCGCCAACGCCAATGCCGCAGCAGAAGAACCCAGCGGCTCCGACCTGCAAAAGATGCGCCTGAGCAAGATCCGCGAGAAAAGATGGGCTCTCTTCGTCGCCCGCGCCGTCGACCGCTATGAGGCGTGGTGGAACGTCTTCCCTAAGACGATGCTGAGGGAGCCCGACATGACCGACGGGTCTGGCGCAAAGTATCACAGCCACGTCAACGAGACGGCATACCTGCGCTGGACAGAGGACATGCTACCCCCGCTTGACGTGCTGATGGTGTAAGTCGCGGGGAACACACCAGAGCTTTTGCCCACACTCTTAAGCTAATCCGTCCCAGGTGGCACGCACACATGCTCAACCCCAGGGCCTACCTCGAAGACACCCTGCGCTGCGGCCTCTCTTCCCTCTGGGCCACCGGCATGCCCTGGGCCATCGTCGCTTCCGCCATCGACTCCGACTTCAACTACAACGTCTCGGCCGAGACAAAAGCTGCGTGGGTGGCCAACACCGGCCGCAACTGGGACAACGCGGAAGATGCCACGACCAAGAACATCAAGTGTCCCGCCTGCCAGGCTCCCGTCGAGCAGCCCTGGACCACCTGCGGCGCACCCGAGAAGTCCAAGAGCCCCACCGTCGGTGGCCTCGTGGGATCCGGGTATGGCGACGGCCAGTTCCGGCGTTCATGCCCGTCCTGCCGTATACAGATCGACAAGGAGCTGCTTTCCGTTGCCAAGTTCACAAGGGATGTCCAGTCCCTGGTCGTCAACTCCGTCCCGATGCCCGGCACCATCCTCGACCCCGTCAAGGGCAGCCCGGACCCGGTCCCAGCAAGCTTCCTCGCCGCGGCCTTCCCCAGGACCTTCCCCAACCGCATGATCGCCAGGCGTCTCATCTCCCAGACCGTCGACCTCATCCGGCCGGGCTCGACGGCACGCCCCACCATGGAAAACGTCCGCGACCTGATCGAGGAGGTCCTCAAGGATGGCGCGGCCCTGCGTGACATCGATAGCGGGCCCGCCTACGGCCGCTACAGGATCGGCACGGCGGCCCGGGTCTGCGTGCGCAAGATGATGTCGCGGTACTGGGAGAACTTCAGCCCCTTCGCCCTGGACCTGGGCGGCGCCGTCATGCGGCAGGGCGTCTTCACGGCCAAGATGCACCAGATCGACTGGCTGCACAGCCCCGCATGCCGCGAGACCATGTCCCGCCTCATCACAAAATACGGGCGCTTCGTGTCCCTCATGGCCGCCAACCCGACGCGCACGTGCGTCCCGACCCTCGACGTCGACCTCGCCTGGCACACGCACCAGCTGTCCCCGGGCGCCTACTACGCCTACACCACATCCAAGACGGCCAAGTTCATCGACCATGACGACAAGATCGACGAGGACAGGCTGGCGGACTGCTTCGCCTGGACGGTCAAGGAGTACCAGGCCTGCTATGGCGTCGTCTACTCCGAGTGCACCTGCTGGTACTGCGAGACGGTCCGCTCCGCGTCGACAAACAACCTGGGCCGCGTTTTGGGGGTGTCGGACCAGGACAAGGCGGCCGAGAACTTCCACGCCTCGGGGCAGGCGCGCCTCTGCCCGCCCGACAAGAGCGCGCACATCTCGAGCCACAACGCGGTGCGCGCCGCACCAGATCTATCGTCCACGAGAGAGAAGCTCACGGCCTACGCCCGCGACAGGCGGTACCGCCAGCTAGAACTCAACTACGAGAAGGCCCGCAAGAGGGCAGAGAAGAAGGGCCGGCGGCTGCCGCCGCGCGACCAGTACTATGACCACTGGGGGTACTCGTACTTTATGTACGGCCCGTTTTTGTATCCTATGTACTTCACGCCGGGGATGTACTACGGGTGGGACCCCGGGTATGTCAGCTCGGGCGGCTGTGAGGGGTGGGCGAGCTGTGCGGCTGGGAGCTGTGGGGGTGGGGTGTCGGCGGGGGCTTGTGGGGGTGCTGGGGGGGGGGGCTGGGGTGAGTTATTGTCTTTTTTCCTTCCCTGCCTCTTTTCTTAAGTTCTTGTGTGTGCTGACACTGTCTCGCTGCAGGCTGGTGGTGCGTGCGGTGGTGGCGGAGGAGGTGGGGGGTGTGGAGGGGGTGGTGGTGGTGGGGGAGGTAAGTTGACTGACTGACTCCCTTGACGACTTTATAAACTTGGTGAAGACTGTGACTGACTTGTGTGTCCCTTAGGCTGTGGTGGTGGCGGCGGCGGCGGCGGTGGTTGTGGAGGTGGAGGTGGAGGATGTTGAGACTCACTCACTCGCTCGCTCGCTCAGGCTGAGATGGGATTATGTTGATGAGATAGATAGATACCCTTGTTGAACTGGCACTGGCACTGACAGTTTCTGTCTTCCTTATTTGTTTATAGCTACATGATATTGCGACTCGGAAATGAAATGAAAGCATTGATTTGATTTGCACTCCCGAGGTCGTCTTGGTGGTGTCACCTTCTTTCAATTGAGACTTACTTATATACGGTAGACGGACACATCTGTGGTCCCATGCATGTCGTCTCGTACAGTTTGTAGATTCATCTCCGCAGGACCACTCTCGGAGGGCAACCGGGTTCATCCCGAGCCTCCGGCCGACAGGCGCACGGCGTTACGACCGGCCCAAAGCCGGGACGGGAACCCTGAAGCTGCCAAGCATCTACCCGCAGGCCCCTGTGCGTATACTTAATACATAACGACTCTCTTCTAGACATCACAACTTGACGTTCAAAACCGAACGGCTGATAAAAGAAATAACTCACATACCAAGTAACCCCCCACCCAAACTCTAGAACCAGCATGCATCCTCACCGTCCTCTAATCTCCTCTCTGAGACGCCTCCCCCGACACATCGCCACCACATCCCAACAACAACAACCTCGGCAAAGAACGCGGCGGTTGTTCCCAACATCCCCGTCCCCATCATCAACCCGCATGTCCTCCTCCTCCCCAACACACAACACCACCAAAAAACAATCCTCCCTCCCAGCATCCTACTACCGCGGCGGGACCTCGCGGGCAATCTTCTTCAAGCAGCAAGACCTCCCCACGAACAGAGATGCCTGGTCCCGGCCGTTCCTCGGCGCGATCGGCAGCCCCGACCCGCACCACGGCCGGCAGCTCGACGGGCTGGGCGGCGGGATATCAAGCCTGTCCAAGGTATGCGTGGTAGGCCCCTGCACCCCGCCGCGGGACGACGCAGATGTGGACTACACCTTCGCCGCGGTGGGTGTGCGGGACGCGAGCGTGGATTATTCTAGTAATTGTGGGAATATGAGCGCGGCCGTGGGGCCGTTTGCTGTGGATTGTGGGATGGTCGAGACGACGGGTGTGGGAGATGGGGAGGTGACGGTGCGCATCCACAACACCAACACCTCCAAAATAATCCACGCGACCTTCCCCGTGCTCGACGGCGAGGCGGCAGTGGCGCACGGGGACTTTGCCATCGACGGCGTCGCGGGGACGGCGGCGCCGATACGTTTGGACTTCATCCGGCCCGCGGGATCGCGCACGGGACGCCTCTTGCCCACGGGACACGTGACGGACACCTTCGAGGGGGTGAGGACGACGTGTATCGACGTTGCGAACCCGTGCTGTTTCGTGCTTGCTGCGGACCTCGGGGTCAGGGGGGATATTTCCCCCCAAGAGATGGAGGGGGATCTGGCGCTGATGGGGAGGTTGGATAGGGTACGGAGGGAGGTGGGCGTGGCGATGGGGCTTGCGGGGACGGTGGCGGAGGTGCCGGGGAGTGTGCCCAAGATCGCGATTGTTTCTCCTCCTCTCAACGCAAACTCAGTCTCAGTCTCGGGGTCGGAGAAGGGGGAAGGGAAGGGGGGAAGTGCGAGCGTAGTGGCGCGCGCGTTGTCCGTGGGCCAGCCGCACAAGGCGATCCCCGTGACTGTTGCGCTCGCCCTTGCGGCTGCGGCCAAGCTGCCCGGGAGTGTTGTCTCTGAGTGTGTGAGCGGTGGTGGCGGTGGTGGTGAGCCTGGAGGGGAGGCTGGAGGGGGGCTGGTCATACATCATGCGAGTGGGAGGTTGCATGTGGACGCCAAGTATGATGCGGAGGGGGGGCTGGAGAAGGCCACTGTGTTTAGGACGGCGAGGCGGTTGATGGAGGGGAGGGTATTCTGGAAGTAGATTGATGGTGTTATTCCAAAGACACAAAACAAGAAACAGTATTCTATAAACTGCCTTCTCCAACCTCATTTCATGAGATCGGATATTCGCAGGGCAAAAAACGGATAGTACAGGGCAACGTATACCCTAGGGTGCCCACCGACTAATCAGAGCGCCCTATTCAACGTCAGCTCACCCACACACTACCTACACCAAGTACTTTTTATACCCCTAACCTATAGACCTACTAATCCCCCTTCACCTACTAGACAACACTCCCTCACCAACCACCTATAATATATAATACAGACTAAATTCTTCTTACAATTAATTATTTTACTATTAAAAATATATCTTTATTAGTTAGAATTAAATTTTCTAATATTATAGTAATATTACTAATCCTTAATTATACCTATCTTAAGGTATAGTAGTAGGTAAACTATTATAACTAGAATAACTATATTAGTACTATAAATAACTAACTTCTAATACTTTTCTAACCTCCTAAATACCTAAAACTTTTCTATAATAGATATAATATCTATAAGGAGCTTAAGGCTAATTTAAATAAGATTATAAAGTAAGCTAGTTATATAATAGTAAAGAAGGATTCTAAAGTAAACTATATATATCTATAGTATTACTATAGTACTAAATACCTAACTACTATAATAAATAATTCCTTCTCTATAATTAAGGTTAACTATACCTAGTTAGTATTTACTTACTATATAAAGTAGACTACTAATAAATAGGTTCTTTAAATTAACTACTTAGATTACTAGTCCTATAGTCCTTAAAAAGTTAGAGGTACCTAGTATAGCTAGGTAAGGCTAATAGCTTTTTAAGATAAATTCCTTACTTAAATTACTAAAGACCTATTAATTACTAAGCTAAAGAAGCTTAAATAAGTACTCTAATAGTAGTATCTAGATATAAAGTTAAAGCCTAATATAATAAAGAACTAGCTAGTAGATTAGTATAAAGAGAAGTAAGGAATCTATACTCTAACCTAGGTAGTATTAGATCTACTAAAGAAAAAGGAATACTAATACTACTATATAACTAATAATTAAAATAATATTATAAGTATCTTCTAGTATATAAATAAATAGATTATATAAATCTAAGAGTATTACTTTATATAGTACCTCTCTCTTAACTATATATATATAATAAATAATAAAAAAATACTATACTTCTAAGGTACTTATATAACCTATATAAAGAAGAACCTACCTCTATTTTAAGGTATTATTAATAGTAAGAAGAAGTTAAATTTCTAATAGCTTCTTAAATAAGCTTATAAACTCCTTTACTACTATAAAACTAATAACCTAATAGTCTTTATAACTAACTATAATACTACCCTAATTAATACCCTTAAGTATAAATTCCCCTAAATATATTACTAACTATATATCTTCTATATTAATATAAATATTACTCTAAATATTAAGAAGAAATAAAAAAAGCTATAAGTAATAGTAGATAATAGGGAAGAAGTAGAAGAGGAAGAAGAGGAGGAAGTAGGTAAGATAGAAGATAGGGTATCACTTAATAAGCTAGAGAGAAATAAAGTAAGGATACCTATAAGGGTCTTTAATCTTAATAATATCCCCTATACTTACTAAGCTTTATTTAATCTACTAAAGATTATAGAATTCTTAATTAATTATAAGATATATAATATAACTTAATAGTACCTTTAAAAGAAGTTTTTAAACTAAATAGTAATTATTAACTACCTTTAAACCTAGTATATTAATAAAGTAAAGAAGATTATTACTAAATAAGCTATATATAAAACCTATAAAATCCTTAACTTTAGTATATATATAATTTCCTCTACTAAGGCTATATATTAAAAGCTAAAAGTCTTTCTAGGCTATAAGATAAAGAATATTCTCTACTTAATTAAGGCTATTAATAAGATAATTAATAATAGTTCTTATACCCTTTATACTAAAGAAGCCTATTAAAAGACCTACTTATTAAAGAAGTTTAATAAGAAAAAGTAGCTTAGTAAGCTTCTACTATAGATTATATAGGCTACCTTTAACCTTCTTATAACTAAGTAGAAGTATATAAAATATATACTTAAAGAAGTTATATAATAGAATAACTACTTACCTATAATATATATTTACCCTATCTATACTTAATTTAGCTTACTTTATATAAGCTAAATTACTAATTATAAAAAAATAAAAATACCTCTAAAAAAGAATAATATCTATAAGTTCTACTAGCTAAATTATAATCTCTTACTTAGAAATCCTCTCCTTATAGTCTATAAGCTAAATAAAGTTACTACTATAAAGGGAAGATCTTATAATAAAAGTATATTTAGTATATAAAAAGAAGAGATTCTTACTAACTATAAGTAAGCTATACTAGGTAAGAAGATAACCTTAATAACTACTAGTCTAAGTAGTAGAATAGGTAATAAAACAAGGGTAATAATAGTTTCTATATAGTATATTAACTTAATATTTAAGTAGAATAATAGTACCCTTTAGTCCCTTAATAAAGAGGACTCCTATAATAAGAAGAACTAGTAAGAAGTAGTCTAATAGGATAAGTAGTTATAGATAATACTTATAGAGCTACCTACTTAAAAGTAATATTCTATAACTATAGCCTTACTAGTAGTAATAGCTTTAATACCTATACTAATAACTAAAAAGCTCTATATAAAAGCTTATAAGACTATTAACTAACTACTATAAATAAACCTAACTATAGAGAACTTTATTAATAATAATCTTATTATTAATAATAAGAAGAAGACCTAGAAGGAGATTATAGTACTTAGATTAGTTAAAGAATACTCTATTAGATAAGGTAAGAAGTAGTAGAATACTAGAGTAGAAGAAATAATAGTAGTAAATAGAAGTAATAATAATAGTATATATATAGTAATAGATATATATAGTAAATAACTATATATTATTATTTTATATAGTAAATAGGTAGTGTAAAAAAACATTAGTGTACTGGGGGTATATATTGCCCTGTACTATCCGTTTTTTGCCCTATGAATATCTAATCTCTATTTTATCTGCCCGTGTAGCCCAATGAGTTGAACACAACACGCAGCGGCCCTGGCGCCTCGATCCATCATGTCCTAACCCACAAGGCCCCCTCGGTCCCCTGTGACGGATAGCTCCACTGTTGCTCATGCCAACTATCCGTGGGCTGGCATGACCGGGCTGCTAAACCATCTCGGCTACGACGTCCCCTGCGACGGCCGCAGCCACCCGGGGAGACCAAGACGACGGCGCTTTGGTTGTGGCTGACCCGACTCTGGATCTAAGCCCACCCCTAGTGCTCGACCTGCTTGACGCTGGCCCGAGATGCTGGCTGACTGCTGAGTCGAGTTCGTGTGATACGTCGAAGAGCTGTCATGTAGCTGTCGATCAGGCAGGGTGGTAGTGCCTCCTGCCTGGATACTCGGCGCTTGTAGTGCATGAGACAGTTGGGCCCGATCACTTTGTCGCTTGCTATCCATCTGTACACGCCTCCTGTCTTGCTCCTCGCGCCGCTTTAATTCCGCCGCGGCTGGATCTGTTGCCAGGAGCTCCTCGATATACTCCTGGGCCGCGTCGCGGCGGTGAATCTCACTCTCTTCTATCTCTGTAGTAGAGGATTGGGCGAGATCTGGCACTAACGACAAATCAACAATCTTGCATGTATTATCAGAGGCTTGGTGACAAGAGTGTGGAACCTACTTTGCACAGACTGGTGGGCACGTAACGCCTCGACATACCGAATGCCGTATATGCCGAATCCATCCTCACCGGGTAGCTGGGATACTATGCGGTCCTTGTTGGTTTGGAACAGTTCGAGCTCATCGATGAAATCATTGTTGACGATCGCGTCTACAGGCAGGCTCTCAATGATATGGAACTCGTATCCGTGCCTGCGCGACACGTGTCTGCCCCAGTCGAGATATTGAAATCGCCACTTCACGCCTCGCACCCATCCAAAGGTGCGAGCCACAGATCCGTCAATAAACTGGACTGTGATTTTATCTTCGGGTCGATCGTATATTTTGAGGCCAAGTTGTCGTGCGAATGAAAGAGACATCGCCATGATATCTGAGCCAGTATCCGGTATTACTTCGGCGACTTGGCCATTGAGAATTCCGGGCAGGTGGTCTCGCTCAGCCTCGACCATAGTCATGAAATTGAGGGCAAGAACATTCGCAAAGACCTTCTTGATGCGATCGGTATGCTTCGTCAAAGTTTCAGTCAGGCGTAGGAATTGAGATCCTAGGACCAGAGGGTGTAGGGAGGTCCTTAGCACGATGCATTGGAGTGGGTAAAACGTATCCTGGTTGGAGAAGTTAAAAAGACCTGTGGTCGTTCCCAGTGTGCGAACGATCGCACCGTTGGGCAGACAGACCGAGAGGGCGGACTTTGGGTCGATGATGAGCCCCAGTTTAGCTGCTAGATCCAGGCCGATGACATTAAAGCCAGCTCCCGAATCTGCGACCGCGTCCACGCTCTCACCATTCAGTGATCCACTCGCGATTAAGCGCGTAGGTACAAATGAACGCATCGTCCTCCGAGACTGCCCCCAACTATTCGGCGCGTCATTATTCTCCGGCATTTCCTTGTTGCCGCTGCTCCTAAATGATTCGTCATCGTCGAAAGATCGTTCGCTGTCATCGTCGAAAGATCGTTCGCTGTCATTTTCGAAAGATCGTTCGCTGTCATTGTCGAAAGTTCGTTCGTCGTCATCGTCGAAAGATCGTTCGTCGTCCGCGGACTGGGACTCGGAACGCAGCTCGTTGGGTTCAGGGGGTAGATTGTCGGCATCAGGAGATGACTCGCCGTAATGCACAATTTCAACTTTGCTTCTTGAAAACAGCTGATTGCTGTCGAGAGCCGAAACTGTGTCATCGATTAACGACTTGATTTCTTGGTTTGGGGGGGGGGGGGGCACAGAGGAATGAGTACCTACTAGAAGTGGTATCGTCCACGGCGCCTGCTCCAGTGGAGTCGTGTTCAGAAACATCGCTCCCGCTGTTTGGTGAGCTTGGGAGCTCATCTTCAGAACTATGCGGTGGCCAACAAAAATACAATTTTATAGGGGTTCGTCGAGCCGCCTTCGCGAGCTGGTACCGAGGTTTGAAGTTTAGTGGTACCCGTCGGCCGGTTCCTTTTGTCCTAGCCATCACAGCCAGGAGTATAATTTGAGTCTCAAAGAGATTCAGAATATGGGTCAATAGACTTTGTGCATTGCAGAACGACTCTGGAAGGAGGATGTTCGGAGTCAAGAGGCTGGGGCAGTCGGGTCACAGACAAGAAAAGTCGTCCCCCGCATCGATTCAGTGTAGAGATCTGGCACTGCCTCGCAGAAGCCAGTCTTGAGCGGGGCGCAAGTGCTGGGCGCCTGCACGACGAATGGGAAGTGGTGAAAGGGGCTGCATATGTACTTCAATATGCTCTCCGTCCTGCCATTGGGTCGCAGATTTCGTGAGGCATATTGGGTGGGCGGAATCGTAAGCCAAGGCAGACTTCACGGCATCATCGGATTGTCCTTGTTAGCATGTCACAGCTCCGCACCTGGACTCTGTGTTGTCGCGTTCCCGAAGACGGTGACTCTCAAGCTCTCAATCATTCAATGTCTGCAGATACTGAGCTTGGTCTGCAACAGAAGCGAAGGGGAGGCTACACCGCCGCGGCGGAATGGATGGCCCGCGATGTGGACAACGAGACTCTGGTGTTCCGAAAATTCGATAAGCTGGCAGCTTTGAATCTGCTTTACTTACAGAGCGAGGTCCTAGAGATCGAGAAAAGAATCGAGAGAATGCATCAAGATTTCATAGCCTGTGGAAGCGACCTGGACCTGCAAAAGACTGCCCGGCGATGGGAGACACTTGCCGAACAAGCAGCAGAGGGAGGACCAGGATCTAGGGAAAATGCCAGGAGGAAGATGCAGCTGATTAAAGACTTACGGGCCAATATCAAGGAGTACCGTCAGTCCAGCATTCTTGACCACCTAAGATGCGTAAAGCTAATGCTCAATAGATGAAGCTTTGCTGTTACAAAGCAAGATAGCACACCTCAAGCTTCCCCAAGAGCGGGTTTTAGTCGCTTTAAAACACTTCTTTGAGGTGCCGACGCATATACTTCTCGGAAGAGCAAAGAGTTTTCTGGATAATAAGAAGGACTTGGTTACGTTAAAGCCATCGGAGGAGATGGATTATCTCTCAGAATTTCTGAGACGACACCTTGCTGGAAAGGTATATAGACTTCCGTGACTGCTGGAAAAGTCTCAGGGTTTGTCTTTTGAACTCGGTCGCTAAAACAATGCAACAGAAAGAACAGACCAGTGATGGCAATTACTACAGCCGCTTCAACGAGTCCACTGTGGCTTTCATCGTCAAGATTGTCACGATAGTCGCTGCGGCGTCGTCTTTGCTCGTCCCTATTCTCAGTCTCTACTTTCTGAAGAACCCACCAGCAAAGCTTGGAATGATAGTGATCTTTACGGCGTTTTTCGCCATGGTCCTCAGTCTGATTACTTGTGCGAAGCGTGCTGAGGTTTTCGCAGCAACGGCAGCGTGAGTTCATCCTCAAGCCTGAGACCCTCAAGCGTGAGGCCGATGAAACACATAACTCAATGGGTTATGTTTTTTCAGACTGGCTTATTAATCTTTCTAGTTGATTCTTCGCTGACTAGACGTAGATATGCTGCTGTTCTCGTGGTTTTTGTTAGCGACGGATCCTTATCGTCGACTTAAGTGTGAAAGCAGCATTGCGCGCAGCACCTCACGGGGGAGGGGGGGTTTTAGCATAGGTAGTATAACATAATTACATGTGCATATATAGTACTTTCAGAGACTAATAAATGGTTAAGATCTAGTACCCAAAGGAAAACCCAATAGTAATACTAGCGCAGAGATAATACAGTACACCTACAAGCACACGGCCTTAGCCTTATGCTACACAGACAAGGCTAAGAAGCATCGCTCCTAACAGCACCATTAACTAGAATCGTCAACACTAGCAGCCTAAGGGCTAACAGCTGGCGAAGTAGTCACCCGACCAAGCAGTGTACCATAGGAGGTTGGGGAGATATAGCATGACCGCGTAGCGGATATACCCACACAGAGCTCTTGTATTCATATTTCCGCGGCATTAAACCAAGCCCATGGATTATGTCCCAAGTTGTACTTCCGTCTGAGCAACCCCCAGGCAAAATAACACAAAGGCCACCATGAAGCTTCCCATGGCAAAGCCGCTCTGGATGTCATCGTGTGCAATCGACCAGGCCACGGCGAAGACCAGCGCAAGAACAAACCCAACACACCCATAGGAGAACAAAACGAGCCAGTCTACCCCTTCGACAAAATGCACCCCCCAACCGACAGCACTGCCTTTGACAGGACACGCTTGCAACTTGTCACGGAGCTTCTTTGGGATCTTCCTGTACATGATCGGTTCCACGTCGGCATGTGTGGGGTTTTGGAACAAGTGCATCAGAAGGTTCGTCCCTATCGGTGGGTTCAGCTCAGCCGGCAGGGGGTTGTAGATGTAATTCATCTTTGCCTGGTCTTTGTCATCTCGGTCTGGCACGGACGGGCTGTCGTGGACATCGATTAATTCGTTTTTGTATACCTCGAACTAGGACATGGCCGGTCAGCCTTTCCAGAATTGCTGTTATGGGAAAATGTCCTTGCTGTAGCACGTTTTCTGAGATCTCTCACCTTCACAAACTCTAACGAAGTGACCCGGCGGGGTTTCGCGAAAGGCGACCAGCGCCTTGATCGACACGCAAGTGAGTATTGTTGTCGCAGCGACGAAAAGAAAGTCTGGTCCGATCGCACATTGCAAGTGTCTATTTGATGAAGCTTCTTTGCCCATCGCATGAATGGAAGGCACAACAAAACACGGGTGTGATTTGCTTGTCTGTTTGCTAGCGCGCTGGAGCAGGGGTGCAGCTCCGTCTCTCCTGCGTTCTGTCTTGTAAATGGAAGACTGGGATCCTTTTGTCGGCGATTGAGGAAATATTTCCACAGGTTCGTTGGAGTTCCAGTTCCCATGTTACTACTTCCTCGAGAGTTGTTTGTTGTCTTCGGTGGCTCAAAATCTCCCGGTTCTAGGGTGACTGGGTGTCTGCCGAAATAGCTGGCCAGGAGGTTATCTAGGTTGACCAGCGCACCCGATTCGCCTTCGTCAAAGTCATCATAAAGTTTACGTCCGCATCTCTTCAACAGGTGGGATTCCATTAGCATCGCCTCACATTGGCACTTTGATAAAAGAAAGCTCTTGAAAGCAAAAAGAAATTGACAACAAGCGACACCAAAAGTCCAATACTCACACATGTGTATCGCAGTCTAATATACCCAGGCAATACAGACGGCTCGCGCAGCGAAGATATTGCGTTCTTGATATATGTGTTCATAGAACTCGATAACCGGTATATGGTGGTCGTCTCCATTGGATTCCAAAGACTGACCAGAAGCTTGATATTAGCTTGGAGTGAGAAAATTGGGCCTTTGTCGAACAGGATCTCCTCGATTGTCTCAAATCTCAAGTCGTCATCTCCGAGTACGTATTCGTCTTCGTCGAGCTCGGAGGTAAGAATTTCGGTGCCCAGGAAATGACCAGCAGGTCCCATTTCGCTCGGCTTCACCGATTCCTCAGCCTGTGCCTCCCAGACTTGGTTTGCGATTTGTATTCGCGATCGACGAATAAATCTCGCAGCAGCAAGGCGTCGCTGACTGTTTGACTTGTCTGACACGGATACCTCGTCTTCAACGAGTGCCAAATCTTTGGCATACCGTTTTAGGAGCACCTCCGTAGCACTGATGAAAATTTCCTTGCTGTCGCAACGCTCAACTAGTTGCGGCCAGAGATATCTCAAGCTCTGGAATTTGATAACGCTTTCGGCAAATTCTCTGACCGCACCTGGATCAACCAAAGTTGTCACTGAGGAGAAAGTGCTAACAACAGTCTGGGAATCCGAAACATCTGCGTTCGCGATACCTGGAAGCTTTTCTTGGTACGTCTTTTCTCCCTTCACGTTCAAAAGGTCTCTCATCAAATCCTGAGACTGTTGAGGTGATTGTTGACCAGAAACTTCTGAGACCTGTTCAGCAGACGGATCCACGTTTGTTGACGCCTCGGGCGCAGCCTCGCTCTCCCCATTCTTGGCTTTCGCGACGGCTGGCTGATCGAAGCTGTCCCTGGATGTCGCCCTTCTCAGTAGGGTGCCGGAAGGATGACTGTTACTCTGCCTGGTATTCGCCGTTCTGACCCCAGCCGCGGCCGGGACATAAATCCTTTCTCTGGCAGTCGTTACCGGCGCCGACCATCCAGAACCACCACCGCCAGCTCTGACCTTATGAGCTTCCGTATAACAGTTTCCACAGCGTCCGACACCACAGCTGATGCAGTTCGGAGCGGTGGCAACATTCATGCCAGAATGTCCACAGTAGCAACAGGTCCATATATATACTACACGACTTTTGGACCCCATGGCGTAGAAAAATCAGAGAATATTTGGGGCGTGATGTATTGAACAAGATGGTTGGGGAGTCGTGTAGGGGTGTATCGACATCAGGATCAGATCATTGATGACAGCCACAGAGTCGGCGTGAGGGGCTAGCAGAGTGGAGTTCTCTTTCGCCAATCAAGGGATGATATCAATTCGCTTATGCTGTACGACTTCGGTACAACTGCCAGAGGACCGCAGATAGTCTACACCAATCATAGTTCCTGAATCCGATATGAAACCTGCCTCTGTTGTGTTCCAGCACTATCTCAGGCTACTGAGAGCAATCAACAGAAGCTCCGCGATGTCATCTTCCCTCTTTTTGAAGACAGCAATGGGGCTTCGAAAACCAGCCAGAAATGCATTTCGCGTGTAATATTACATGCAATTCAGTTGGTGGAAACCGCTGCTTGTGATTCGGCGCACCTGTGAGGTTGCACCCCCAGGCCGGCTATCCGGGACCAACAAGCCAGCCCCGCCGTTCATGAGGTCAGCAATATTTCTTCGTGCCCAGGCCGCACTTTAGGTTTCCAAATATTCGCCTCCACTTCAAATTGATAGTTTTGCAACGAACAACCACTTGTCCTTGTACTGGTGTCTTAGCTCCCTCAAAGCAACCAACAGTGAATTGATACACTCAGCCTCGAAAGACTGTAAAACGCGAGTCCTGATCAGAATGTACAAAGGCCGGCAAAATTTTGACGAGGTCGCTTGGGATAAGAGCGACGCTGCGGAAGAAGAGTCCGAGAACAAATTGCGGAAGGAATCGTTCTGTCGCCGAGTCGAAGCCTTTGTCGCGGAGAAGTGCGGCAAACCTGCTGAGATTCTGAGCATCATCACAGGAGGCTTGAATATTCACTACAGAATGCGTTTCGAGGAAGAAGACTCGTCATCCGACGTTATGGTGCGGGTACCCTGGCCGGGAGCAGCGCAGTTTCCTGACGAGAAGGTGCTCTATGAGGCTGCAGCAACTGAATACTTGAGGGCCAACACCCGCATTCCTGTTTCCAAGGTGCTCCACTACGGCTCAGACTCCAGCATTGGGCCTTTCCTCATGCTCTGCCGTGTTGAGAATGGAGGAAACTTGACACGGCCTCTTTGCGTTCCTGATCAGGACTCTTCCCTGACCCCGGCCTTAAACCTGAAGCTCCCTGAGAGCAAGCTGAGAAGACTGTGGGGTATAATGGCAAGGTGTCTCCTAGAACTCGCGCAGCCTACGTTCTCTCGCATTGGCTCTCTACTCCGAGTTGATGGTTCCTTACGGGTTGCTGGCAGACCTCTGACCTTCAATATGAGCAGCATGACGCAGCTTGCTAATATTCCAGAAGCCATCTTTCCTGCTAAGGACACCACCTTTGGCACAGCTGATGAGTGGTATGTCCAACTAGCTACCATGCACCTGGCTCAGCTTATATTTCAACACAATGATCTTGTTGAGAACGATGACGACTGTCGGAACAAATACGTGGCTCGCCAACTGTTTCTCTGGCTGGCTAAACAGGGCTGTCTGTCGACATTCGGATTCGCGCAAGACAGCTGGTCTGCCTCCGCCAAGACAGCTACGCGTCCCAGATTCCCAGCTCCTGACAATTCCGGTTGCTTCCGCCTCTGGTGCGACGATTTCCGGCCGTCCAATGCCCTTCTAGACCGCGCAGAGGACGTCAAGCTGGCTGCTATGATAGACTGGGAGTTCACCTACGCAGCACCAACGCAGTTTGTGCTCGACCCACCCTGGTGGCTGCTCTTCGAAACGCCAGAAATGTGGAAACCCGGTAGGGTCGAGGGATGGAGGGAGGCCTATGAGCCGCTGTTGGATATTTGGTTGAAGGCCGCAGAGGATCAGGAAGATGGGGCGGCCTTTCTTGATGGGCTGCCCCTCTCAGCACACATGAAGGAGAGTTGGGAGACCGGGCGCTTCTGGCTCAATTACGCGGCGAGGAAGAGCTGGGCCTTTGATGCCGTCTTCTGGACGTTCTTGGACGAGCGCTTTTTCGGTCGGCGCGAGCCAGAGGTCATGGACAAGGATTTGTGGAAGACGAGGCTGCATCTCCTGAGTGAGGAGGCACAGCAGATGATGAAGCCGTTTGTGAAGCGGAAAATGGATGAGTCTAGGGGTCGCATTTTGGTGGACTGGGACCCCACTGAAGCAAAACGACGACTGGCGGAACTTTTATTTGATTGACTGACTTGGAAGAGCTGGGTCTCCTTCTCCAGGGGTCGACCTGGCTAAAGGACGGAGAGGCCTCCGCAGTAAGTCTGATAAAACATGTAGTGTTATATTACTTTATCTAGCTTGACCTTCGGCTTTGCTTGTAGCAGCTCGTCTTTTGTACAAGGGCAGCACCCAAGATACCTATCTAGGCAGCTTTGAGGAAGAGATAGCGAAATCAGTCGAAAAGCAGTAGTAGCTGAGACCTCAAACCTGTAAGCTAGAGTTAGGGGCTGCTGGAGCTTAGACGGCAAACGAAAATGATTTACAAAATGGATTGGTATTGAAAGAGTGCCCCGATATCATTCTTGTCTTTAGCCAAGAGCCAGACATTGTTCTTAGAATGGAGCGAAAAATGAACTGAAACGATAAGGACTGGTATGATCCCCAATCGGTTTCCTTCTGCATGTGCGTCTTGCCCGGATTTCAAACATTGAATGATCAGTTTCCCACGGCCCAAAATTATGATTCATCGGATTCCTCTTGTGACTTTGCAAAGTCTTGCAGCTTCGAAGCATTCTTCCTCTTCACCGATTCCGCATTCATCCCGTTTTGCCCACCATCGACATCATCGGGGACATACAGCTGGAAATCCGCCTTCCTGTACATGTTGGAGCTCGGAATAGGATCAGTCACAAGGAGCTTCACCACAATGTTGGGATTGCGTCTGCCAGTCTGGAGAATCATTTCCGCAACCTCGTCCACTAAGCTCTTGTCGCCCGAGGTGCGAGAGACTGAGTCTAGAAGCACAAATACCACGCTACCCAGGGGCAGCAGTGTCATCAGCTTCTTCAATAGAGTGCACGAAGACTTGAAACGCTCAGTGGAACCGTTCCACGCTTTGGCGTCCTGATCGAATGGATGCTCAATCGGCGGCCGTTTCTCGAGCATGGATTTAAGAAGTTGCCCATTGAGGCTGTTCACCATGCCCAGTGCGCCCGAGTCGCGTTCCTGAAGAGACAGCTTCTTTCGCAAGCTGCAGAAGCACGAAAGAACGGTGAACTTCGTGGCACTGCCTAAGGTGTGAGCCAGCATTGCGGTACTGACCGATATGAAGTTGATGATGTCGTCGGGGGCTGTTTCCGCACGTATGCAGAGGAGATCAGACCGCGGCTTGCCAAGCCAGTCCTGGAAAAGCTGACAGTCCATTATGTACTGAACCTTGTCTTGCTCTTTGAGCGTCAATGTCGCGGCGTGGTCAATGAACTTTTGGATGTGGTCCCCTGAACTGGGCTCGAAGTCTTTCAGCCTCTTAAACCACTCTTCTACCAATGTGGTGTTCCGGCTGCCATCAGTTTTATGCTGGGTGTATTCCAGATATTTTCTGTTGACTGCCATTCAAATTAGCAGTGAGAATATTCTGGTGAATTATTCTCTTCCTTACATGTTCCATCCTTGGGATTGAATGCGGGGTTGCTGGCGAAGAATGAATATAATTGGTTTATATTCCTGAGCATCATGCTTTGGTTCTCAGACATTCCCATCAACTGCGACCCCATCTCTAATATCGAAATTAGCTCGAGTACGGAACTCACGAGTTGGCCTCTGGCGCTTGGATGTGAAAATGTAACGAACCATTGACCTTTGTGCTTGTTCCTATCACAAACTCCTTCGTGCTATCTACTGCAAGTCTGACGGCCTGACCTGTCTCTTCCATTCGACCCATCCTCAGCTGAGCACATACCTCGGCCTCACCGTTGAATTCGACGATGCTGTCAGCTAGGCTCTGAAGAGCATCCTGAACGCTGACCACGTTGTCCTTGAATTTACTGGAAATGTTTTCTATGGCAAATATGAATAAGCTTCATAAGATCTTTTTGTAGATATCGAATGTTGTGGGAACACATAGATCTCGGCTCACCTTTCCAAGTTCGTGACATTTTCTCGATAATGCGCTCCAGAACTGTAAATATGGAGACCAGGACATCATTGGCGTGTTTGTGAAGCTCATCTCGTTTAATGTGAACGTTGGTCAGTCTCCTAATCTTGTTTAACTCCTTTGGAATACGGGCGAGACACTTTTCCATGTCGTCGCGGAGCTTTTCGTGATTTTCCATAGCCTGGAGGCGTGATTAGTGAGAACCTGAGTGTAATATCGTGGTACTTGGACACCGGGCAGCCTTACTGCTAGAACGATGGTAAACCCCCCTGAGATCAAACACCCGTATGTATCTGTTGGAGCCAAGCTGATAAGATCCCATAAAACGTTTTTATTCTTGGCTGCATTGTGGCAAAGTTTGCGAGCGAAGCGTCTACACACGTGGATATCGTCGGATTTCTGATTCCATTCGCTAATCCTTGCTGCGATCGAAAGAACGTAGTCAATATCGAAGTCTTTGGGATCTCTGGCTGGAATGCCTAGTCTGCTGAAGACTTTCTTCTTTGTCAGAGTTTCGTTAAATCGTTTCAAGGTCTCTTGAAACTCTTCCATTTTCTTCTCTGACGACAGATACATCTTCCTTCTGTCTTCATAACTGCGAGACTTGTTAGACCGAGAAAGGTGAAGTTTGTATTTAATCCATAACAATGTGGTTCAGATATACCTGGGTGCATGTTGTTCGAGAACAAATCTGTCATATTCAGGTACGAAACTGATGTCCTCAGTCACGAGGTCCGGGCTGACTTCGGTGACCCTGTCAATGATTGCCGGACCAGCCCTGAATTGAACATAGCCTGCACAGGAGTTTCCAGACATATCGAGCGAAGTAGGAGACCTTTGAATCTGGGAATTTGTCAAAAGCACCAATGGTGGATGTGTATAAAGTGAATGGCCAAGGGAGCCTGACTGTGTGTTCGGTCGAAACAGATGCATAACTTCCGTCCCCGAGGAGATGTGTGCATTCGTAGGACACGGAACCGCGAAGAGCTTCCACGTTGAGCTCATGTCAGTCCCGTGTTATGCCAGATAAGGCTCTGCCACCACCCGATAGGTCGAGTGGCAGAGCGAGGCAATTTGTGCTGTCGCTGACATGCATTATAGCGTATCGGTCAAGTATATAATCCAATAATTTGCCTGATCAAGAGGCGCGTGATAAGCACGTCAGTTACACTGCAGATATGTGGTGGCGCCTAACATGCAATTTACCTCAAAGGTTCAAGCAGAATTGAGGCAATACTTGGAGAAAGCATGTGCGAAGCTACCACACTAGCCACATTAATAGGATCAACATCGACCATTTACTCGTCAAGCTGATAGTGGCTGCGGACGGTACGTGGGGATGTGTTGCATGCATAAATTTGGCGCTGCGCAATGAGGAGACACCTCGTACCTAGGCATCCTTCTCTCAGTGCACACCTGCAGGTCGCATGTGGGTATGAAGCCGTGGCTCAGACTACCCAGGTACCATGGCAGCAGTTGCCTAGATACCTAAGTATGCTTACGGAGAACACTCACAGCCCATTTTTCTCTTCCAGGTTTGGCAGAGCCTCGCGGTTCAATTCTTACCCTCCGCTTCCTTGCATATCACTGATTGCTCGATCTTTCTTTTTGACTGTCAATGTTCGTCCTGAAGTCTCTTCGGAAAATAAGCGACTACGGACGGAGCAACTCGCACATCACATCTGTGCGCAGCTCTTGAACCATCTTCCTCGTTGATTTCCTGCAAAGATGGCTGATTACCAGAACGGTATGATTATTCCTTCTAACTATACGCAATGTGTCAGATTGCTAATTCGTTACTTTACAGACGACTCGGGAGCCGAACACATGCCCACAGAGAATCCACAACCCTTACCGACGTCAGCTGCTATTCACGATACTGAACGGTCCCCTACATCGCAGTGTGGAGATATGGCTACACAGGAAGACTCGAAAGCCAGTGAATCCGGCCCCAAAGATATTGCAGATGCGAGCCATGGTGAGAGTGAGGAGTCTGGCCACAAGAGCCAAGGTTCCATACATGGACAAGACGAAGCAGCAGCAGCAACTCAGAAACCAACAGTCAAGCAGCCCGAGGCCATCATGAACCCCATGAATGAAGAGCGACCTGAGAACCCAGGATATACTGACGCCATGAGAGGGCCGCCACCGTTTCCTGGATTCCTTCCGATGCCGCCGATGCCCGATAGCTTGGCAAAGATGATACCTCCATCGGCATCTGGACAGGATCCGAAGCCGTCGTGGCTGGAAGCTCTTGAGCATAATGCGGGCGTCCTTGGCGAACATCGTCTCTATAAAGCCTTCCAAGTGAAGCGGGAACGAAACCCTGAAAAGATACGGCCCATACTCCTCAAGGCTTTAGCTGACTATATGGGTGATACCGACGAGAGACTGGAGTTTTTGAATCGATCTTTACCGTCTACCTCAGTGCACGCTAGGATGCAGGGCACCGCTCCTGACCAAGCTGGAGGTACGGGTATACCAACATTTCTTCCTGCTGGTAATTTTGACAACGTTCTGATGGAGATGCGATTTTATCACTGCGGGGATGGTTTCAATTTGATGGATCGAATCCCTTTAGCCCAAAACAAATTGAGTGTCGAACCCAATCATTATACCTCGATAAGTGACCCAATCTATTTCATGCGAATACTTTTTCGATGGAAAGAGGCTGCGTCACCATCCAGCCAGACACTGGATACTGGTAGTACGCCTGACCCCAAAGATATCGACATCATCACCTTGATGGTTTCGTCTCGACCGCTCGCCGCATTCTTTGCGAAACATCTTGGCTTACAAACAATGGGTTTGCCGATCTTGAAGTTTGGGAAGCCCTTCCGCTCCTTGATCTGCAACTATTCGCATTTGAAGAAGCAGCTACGACTGTTGACGACCAAGTATGGATCGATAATGGCCGGGAACAGCGGGAGTGACTTCCAAGAACCATCGGAGGCTAGCCAGCCGCTTTCACAACAGGGTGTGTCAATTGCGAGCGCGGATTCAGATGACGATCAACCGGAAATATTCGACCAGAAGCCAGCACTCGAGCATTTTCGGCTCCTTGTCCGGTTCATCGACCGATACCTAGACGAGAAGGTAGCCCTGTTTGACGCTTTTCAAGATGGCCAAGGAGACAGGGTCGACTTTGAAGACTTGTGGATGCTTTTCAGTAACGGGAAAAAGATCATGTGCCCTCTGAGAGAGAATCGTATTGTGATTCACTCCTCTGACACCGATTCAGACTCAGGAACTGATGATGACGACGACGACGGTCATCTCACCCGGAGACGTTACGTGCCGCAGGCATATCGAGTCATGGCATCGTTTGGCGGAGCTCCCTTGAAATCATCTTTCGAGCCGGAGAAGGTCGATGTCTCAGGAGACAGACTCAAGGATGACCCTTTCTTTCGGTTGCTGCTGGGTCCGCGCTCCGCATTCCGAACACAAACATTTACACCAGGACTGCAGAGAGCGAAGGAGAGGTTCTCCTCCCTGCAGGTCGTTTGCATGTACATTGACTTCGACGGCGTCAAATACGGACTGGACACAGAGATCTTCGTATTCAAGCCATTCGATGGTCAAGTGCTAATCAAATTGCTTGAGGCATATCCGTTGGAATATTTTACGAGTCCATGCAAAGATTATCTCGTGAAAAGAGGTCAGAAGTTCATCGATGTCACTGCTTCACCTCGTTACATGGACCACGCAGGTATGACGATTGGTGAAACCAGAGAGGAGGTAAGACTTCCACCCTGCCACGATTCCTACTCTTGCCTAGGGCTGACTTTCATCACTCCACGCAGTGTAACGGTCCAGTTGTGGTGGACTTGAAATTGGCTTTCACCGAGTACCAAAAAGATTTCCCACGGGACGACTCCGTCGTTCCGAACTTCAAATCAGTGACGAAGAATTGGCCTCCGGCGGCAGAATCTTTGGCGAAAATGGACATCCCAGATTTCTACGTGCGCACCGCCCGCGAACCAGCGTGTTCACATGGCCATTATTGCTATAACATGTTGTGTGGTATAGATAGATATACCGAGAGCCAAAAGCTCCACCTGGATAGGCTTCAGCCCAGGATTCAGGAGTTTCTAGAGGAGTTCGAATTGCCGGCCAGGGATGAAGGGAATATCGACCATCTCAAAGACTACATGGAGAATCAGGACCTCATTGAGCTTCTGCCTGGCTCGGTCCCTGGGTTCTCACTTCGCAACAGAGCTTGGGGTCAGTCCTTCAACCTCTCAATAGACCTCGAATCGCGACTAACAACCAACAGTCCAGCTCAACCTGGACCAGCTTAGCTTTGTCGAGCGGCAGGATGACTGGAACAAGCTCGCTCTTCCTAAGGGTCATAGAGAGATTGTCCAAGCCATGGTAGAAACACACTCGATGGGCTCGAGGGGATATGAGCCAGACGACGCAACTGGTACATTAGAAATGGACTTGGTGCGAGGAAAAGGTACTTCTAGGGCGCTATTTGTCGCAAGATTACAGCAAAAAGGTCGCTAACATTATTCGAAGGCAGGGGCTGTATCATCCTACTCCACGGAGTTCCTGGAGTGGGTAAAACGTCTACAGCGGGTGAGACAGTCCTTCTCCTTGGCCACTACACTTTGCTAATACCCTCCAGAGTGTGTTGCTTCATACACAAAGCGTCCTCTGTACTCTATCACCTGCGGTATGTCATTCTCGTGATTCAGGATTCAGGTTCAAACGAACATAACTCCATGAAAGCACTGATCCAACAGCATTCCGCAGGAGACGTGGGTTATGAGCCTGAAGATGTTGAGCGCCACATGGGAAAACATTTCAAACTGGCCCACAGATGGCGGTGTGTCTTGCTACTTGACGAAGCAGACGTGTTTCTTGCTAAACGTGATGTAAGGCCGACTGAGATTGTACGAGAGAAAGCACAAGGTACACTAACTAAAACGGACAGAAAACTGATGTGAAGCGCAATGGCCTGGTATCATGTACGTATCCCTCACCAACTTTAGGAGGCTTTGCTCTTAATCCGTATACGTCCCGAAGGCGTACGGTCCCTTCACACAGTGGTAAACGCTCAAAGACCCAGCGTTAAAAAAAAACACGATGTCGATAACAGTGCAGAAGTCTCTGCGGGCACGTGGCCTCAGCCTCGTGCCGCACAGACAAGGCTAGGAAGCATCGCTCCCGAGAAAAGTCCAGAAGACCGTCTTTAGCGACGAAGACGACGAGGATGAGGACGGTGAGGACGACGAAGATGAGGATTATGATCACGATCATGACGATGGTCTGTCAGATAGTGAATCTGGTTCAGATTCAAGCGGTGCATCTAGGTCGAGGGGAAGTTCCGATTCCGCAACAGAGAGCTCTGTCGGTGAAAAGAAGTCCAAGAAGAAAAGCAAACAGAAAGAAGGCGGCAGGTCCCGTTCATCCAAAAAGGATAAAAAAGGTAAGGGGAGGAAAGATAAGTAGTTGATCCAGTGTACGGGGGGAGGCAAGTACCGTTCGGCATCTTCCGACAACATGTACTTTCAGCTTTTTCAGTATGACATATCTCCTTCGAATTTGAACGCTTGGACACAAGGCTCCCTGCCCGCCCCAATGCTATGTGCGCGAAGGATTTTAACCACTCTAGCTAGACAGTGTTGCCCTATGCCCCTTCAGAGGCGTTGCATCAACTAAGGACCTGGATTCATCTGGAGCGAAGGAATCAACCCGTCCATAAATATTCTTTTTCTTTTGTATTTAACCAAGCAAATGCCCTCCTGACGCATTATTCGTCCAGGGTCAGACGAAGGCAAAAGGCCACTCAAGTAGCTCGAGAGGTTCCGATCTGTCTTAGAATGATATGGCACTGGGCAGAAGCAGCCACGGAGTGTCACGAAGAAGAATAATCAGATCCGTTTTGAGAAATTCCATTTGTCCCATATCTGCAGAATGTCCGCGGCAGAATCATATATACAGTATGAAATGTTCGTAAAAAGTATGATAGGCTGGCTCCTCCTTATCTCGTCATCACCACGTCGCGAAACAGTCCACGTGCATGTCTTTGTAGGTGTGTAAAGACTCGAAGAACTTAGTCGCAGTCGCCCCGGACGTTGTCGGTCGAGGCGTAGCAGGTGCCCTTGCCATCGACGCAGGCGAAACCCTCCTGGGCGACCTTCTGGCAGGCCGCCTCCCACTCGTCTCCTCCGAGGGCCTCGCCGGACTTGGAGACACATCGGCCGGCGGCCGTGTCGTAGGAGACAGTGTCGCCGTAGGCATCACATGCTGGGGAGGTGATGCGCCAGTTGTAGCCGCCGTTGTTGCAGACACAGGTGGCGTGCATGTCTGCGACGCTGCAAAGGGGGTTTGGGTGGTCAGCTTTGGCTCTTGTCATGGTACGATTGTTGGCAGTATAAAGCATCAAATGTTTAGTGACTTACACAACACCGGCGAAGACGGCAAGGAAGGTGAGGGAGAACTTCATTTTGGTGGTGGTGAAGATTATCGGGTATGTACGACTCAGGGGTATTGTGTGTTTCTCTTGGCAGCCGACGGGCGATGGAGGTCTAGCTTTATGCTGGTGAAGGAATGGAACAGTGAATCAACACTTCGGCGAAACGAAAGAATATGAACACTGAAGAACCGCGAGAGAATAGACTGTGATGTGATGAATGGCTTGGACTGGAGTAGGACACGGCCAGCGAGATTGTGAATGGCGATTAGGTTCGTCTTTTATGTTCTTGACGAACGGGTTCCTGGCATGATCCGCTCACATACAAGCCCGACCCCACAGGCGACTCATGGCCCCTGCAAGGCTGGCAGGATAACCTTCTCCAGCCCTCACCTGTAATTTGATACCGTGGAGACGGAACGCCCATATCGGGCAGAATCTCTGCACGTGTGGGAGTTCCTCGCTTGCCGCGTCCGCGTGATCCGCACCGCCGGGCCTGCTGTGGGCAGATAGATCCCCTCGCCATTGGCCCTGTGGAGACTCCCTACCGGCCGTCCGATTCTCCCGCCATGTATTATGACTTACTGACGCCCGTGTGGAACTCTTGTGAGATAGGGATGTACCCTCGGTGCATGGGAGTCAAGCAATGGGCGTCGGCGGGCCTCAGCCGGCCATCACCAGCCATCACCCTCCCAGTCCTTCAAACCGGACAAGAGTCAATCAATAACAAGCATTCTAGACCAATCTTATTTCGGCATGGACGGCAGGAATACATAGAGTACACGGCCGGTAACGTAGCTCGTACAAGCTCCCCTGCTGCCCTGTAGGGCAGGTCCGCATTTAGAAGGATTCGCCATTAGTTGTTTATGCTTAGACAAGGGAGCTCAGGGTATAGCCTATTTTTATGTCCCTTGCAGAGAAGCCCGCCCCCACATGTGTTTCACCTCTTCCTGCGCGTGCCCATGGTTGCTTGTCAGGACCTCCCCGTCTTCGCTCCCTCACCGTACGCACAGCCCCAGGAGCAGCGAGTCATGACGCGGTGCTCCCTCCCTTATGTGGTTGGCATTGCGCCCTGCTTCTGTCATGTATCAAACGCGTGGGCAGTCCTGCCAAGGCAAACATGCCCTTTCCCGGGCGAGAGCAGCGCCCGGGGTTCTGGTCAGCTGCCCAGGTGAGCCTTGAGGGCTGTCCTGCCGATCTTTACTTGACTGCAGGTTTGTGCAAGCCAAACGTTTCCGAGAAGCGGCATGCAGAACGTGGATTTTCGGACGAACCTCTACGGTGCGCGAAGCTTAATCCAATCTGGCCTCGAGATATGCTATCCATGGGTGCTGGGGTTTGAGGCTTGGCCTGCGTTATCTAGCACAGCAATGCCCGTCGTCGTCCCCTTATCTGCTTTTTTCAGCTTGTTGCCAACGACAACCCGTCCACAGCCCACAACTGACACCATGTGCTGACTGCATGCCCACGTCTCGCTACCACATCGTATGAACACTCATGCATCGTTGTCCATGCCCTGCTATTACAGTCTATTTATGTCGTGCTTCGGACTTGCGCATCTCGCCAACGGCCCGCTGGTGCAGTGCTGTTGCAACCACGCCCACGCAGGTTCGCACCGGACAGTTCCCCACCCAGATGTCTTGAGGGTCCGTCCGATTCAATGAGTCGGGGTCATACTGCACAGCAGATACCTGGGAACCCCTGTCTCACAAATGTATTTGTCGTCGATGGCTGCTCCTTGAACACAATATTTGGAGCCCGGAACGAGCATCAAAGAGGTCGTGCGTGGCGTGGTTAATAACCTGACTGTACTAGTAGTGATCCTAGTACTGCTGCAGGATATTCTGAGCATCAATTGGTCGTTCTGTCGTTCAAATAATACACGGAACTATCGCCAGCGAGCCTGCCCGCTTTTAAATATTGGTCTCTTTGTCGTCTGCAACCCTCCGTGAGGTTGATGCTCTGGCCACTCATTACATTCCTCATGAGACTGCGACTACGACCTTGCCCCTAGATCGTTTACTCGCAACGCGTTCGTAGCCCTGGATGCCCCTAGCGTCAGCACAGCCAGGTGTTGATTGCAAAGAAAAGCGTACCTTGATCGCATCGTTCATCGAGTATTCCGAGTCCCTCGGGAACTTGCTATATTCTCCGCTCTCGATCCATTTTGCAACCTCCCTCGCAACCGCTCCATCTGGAAACAGGGCGAGCAGCTTGTACCTCCGCGGCACTCCGCCAAGAGCGACTGGCAACAGCCTACTTCTCACGATCGGCCCAGCACCCACGCCGCCCACGATCGTGATGAACATTCCATCCTTGTCCAGGTACTTGGCTGATCTCTGGAACAGCTCGTCACTCCCGACGCAGTCGAATATGCGATTCATGGGTTTCGACTCGAAGGTGTCGGTCAGATGGGCCGGCAGAGACCCGTAAGCCTTGTAATCGATGACCTGCAGCTTGCTTTAGCACATTGCCAGGTGTGGTCGCGCTGGTATTCCATCCGTGACATGCAGGGATGCAGGATGCCCTCACCTCGTCAGCACCCAGCCCCTTCACCATCTCAGCATTCGCTGACGAGCAGACCCCGAACACAACGGCGCCTTTTGCCTTTGCCACCTGGACGAGGACGCTGCCCACGCCACCGCTGGCGCCGTTGACCAGCACACGGTCGCCCGCCTTTATGCCGGCCTCCTTGAGCACGATGAACGCCGTCTGCCCGGCTATCCCGAGCGCGCCCGCGGCATCTATCGCGTCGACCCCCTTTGGCTTCACTACCACCTTGCTCGCGGGCACCTCGATGTACTCGGCCAGGCTGCCCCTCCCGACTGCCACCGAGATGACGTTGAGTGCACCGCATACTTGCGAACCCACGGCCACGCCAAGATCATCCGGTACTGATGGCCCGACCTTGACCACCTCTCCTGCAAAGTCTAGACCGGGGATGGGGTTGCGCCGGAAGGGGACCCAGTTGGGGATGTTGCCCATGAAGTTGAGGTCCGCGGGGTTCAGAGCTGCGTGGGACACCCTGATGAGGACGTTGCCGGCCTTGAGCTTGGATGGGACCGGGTAGTCCGTCTTGAGGGTCATGGCGTCTTTTGGCTGGCCGTTTTTGGTGACGAGCCATGCCTTCATGGTCGAGGGGATGTCGCTCGCCATGGCGGCTTAGGATCTGCAAGAAGCCGGCGGAAGATTCGCACCGTCGTTTTCCTTGATGTTTGATCTCCGTAAAGGCCAGCACGTTTATGAGATGTCGGATGCAGGTGATGTGTTCTTGGTAGGTTTGGTGATATGCGGTTGTTGTTGAACTAAACGTGCTGGGTGAAACATACTTCGTAGACGTCAAACAGGGGCAACCGTCGCAAAACGGAGACGGCGAGACGGCGAGACGTGTTCGAAAACGGGAAGCGTGTTATGTAATCAGGCTCCAGGCCGAAGTAGCCAATGGCACAAGGCAATACCATCACAAGATTTGTTCAACTGCTGCACAATAGAGTTCATCTGATTCCGCACAAGTGGCTTTGACTTGGTCAATTGGCTTTTGTCATCACTCTTTTCTTCGCCCCAGAGCCACATTGTCTCATCACATCCGCACAGCCTCACAATGCCAACCCAAAGCTCAACTGCCGACCTTCCCAGTGCCCAGCCGCAGCAGCCTACTTCAGCACACAGCCCGAGCCCGGCACCCATGGCCAACAATGTACTCGGGGGCCCAACCGAGGAGACCGAGAAGAAAAGGACATTTCAGGTAGCCCAGGCATCATTGGTGACTAAGAATGATTGGCCCTCACACCAGTCGGGACTATGGTATGAGGCTGCACAGAGGGCGATCAAGGAGGGAAATATCACGGGGTAGTAGATTAGAATTTGATGTGGGAAAAGGAACAGTGCGAACCGCCAATCAATTGAAAAGATATTGGTTGACTCGAGTGAAGTGCTCTAAAATGCAAATGCCGATATTTTTCTTGATCCCTTGATTTAAGGGAGTAATCACGGAGGGAAGTCAGTATAATAATTACACCTATAAAGTAACTCCCATACTAAGCCTACTAATATAAAAGTAAGAAGTTACTTATAAGAGTAGTCTACTATAAGGCTAGTTTAAGGTTAGTATTAGTATATATACTAACTAATAGAGGTTAGTATATATACTAGGAAAATCTTAGTATAGGTATTAAAAAGTATATAGATCTTTACTAGAAAAGGTATAGTATAGGGTAGAAATTATAGTAGGGCGAGAGGTACTTACTAAGTCTTAGTTTAAATATATATAAATAAAAAATACCCTCTATGTTTAAAAAAGAATTCTGAAAGAGGTATAGTGTACCCTGTCTATTTACCACACCCTACTAACTTTCCTCCATGATTACACCCTTAGTAGCACAGGTGATATTCGCCATCTCAGTGTGGCTTCAGTTTAATAGTTCAGGGTACCTAAAGAAAGTACAGCGGAAGGGTGAATTCAGTACGTAGACGTGTTATGTAATACATTATGTAATCAGGCTCCGGCCCAGTAGCCAATAGCACAATCCGACACAGCTACGGCGTCCTCTAGATGCCGTGCGACCGACTTACGAGCGGGCAGGCGTATCGATACGGTCTGTGGCACCGGCATCATATTCAAGTCTCTGGTATTGCTTATCTGCTCAGCCGTAGACTGTCAATGACAACGCTCACTATGCCTAGGTAGTGTGATGCCGGGACAACTTGAACCATAATATGAGCGAGTTCACTATTTTCCACGGGCCGGTGATACATTCGCTGGCCCCCACAGAGCTCGAGATCCTGGAGTCAGCTCTTCTTGTCACCGACAGCAATGGCAACATCATAGTCTTCGACAAAAGCGCTGATGAGATCCCCGAGATCTTTCACACCCCCGCCGGCACCCCAATCAGGTCCAGAGAGTGTACTGTCAAGAAGATGAAGCAAGGATCATTCCTCATCCCAGGCTTTGTCGACACCCACAACCACGCACCGCAGTGGGCGCAGCGCGGCCTGGGCCAGGGCATGCATATCCTCGACTGGCTCGACACCGTCACCTTCCCGAACGAGGCCAAGTTTGCCGACCCAGAGTATGCACGCCGGATCTACGGGCGGTGTGTCGACGGCTTCCTGAAACAGGGCATCACGACCGCCTCGTACTACGCATCCGCGCACGGCGAGGCCACGCGCATCCTGGCCGACCTGTGTCTGCACAAGGGCCAGCGGGCCCTGATTGGGAAGTGCAACATGGACAGGAACGCGCCGGACTACTACCGGGACGCCAGCCCCGAGGAGAGCCTGCGCGTGACGGAGGAGTGCATCGCGCACATCCAGGAGATCGACCCTGGTGGCGACCTGGTCAGGCCGGTCCTCACGCCGCGCTTCGCCATCACCTGCGACCCCGCCGTGCTGGAGGGGCTCGGCAGGATCGCGAAGAGGCAGCCCGGGCTCGCCATCCAGACGCACTTCAACGAGGCCGAGCAGGAGATGCAGGCGACCAGGTCGCTCTTCCCCCACTTCGGCAACGAGGTCGACCTCTACCGTCACCACGGCCTCCTCGGCCCGCGGTCGATCCTCGCGCACTGCTGCTACATGAGCGAGTACGAGCTGTCCGAGGTCGCGGGGCTGGGCTGCGGGGTCGCCCACTGTCCCGTCTCCAACATGACCGTCGGCGGCGGCTTCATGGCCGCGCCGGTCAGGGAGTTCCTGCGCCGCGGGATCAAGACGGGGCTGGGCACTGACTCTGGCGGGGGGTTCTCCAGCAGCATCCTCGACGCGATGCGCCAGGCGCTTGTGGCTAGTAATGCAAGGGAGGCCATGTCGAACGGGAGCGATAAGGGGCTGTCTGTTGAGGAGCTCTTCTACTTGGCCACCCGCGGGGGTGCAGAGGTGTGTTCGGTAGGGGACAAGGTTGGGCATTTTGCGGTGGGCATGGAGTTTGATGCGTGTCTTATATCGACTGGAGTGGATGACCAGATCATGACCATGGTTGAAAGGGAGGACTCGTTGAGGACCGTGTTCAGCAAGTTCGTTATGACTGGGGACGATCGGAACATAGAGAACGTTTGGGTGAAAGGGAGACGGGTGAAGTAGTCTGATCCCCGTTGCTGTCGCTCACGAGCACGAGAAGTACTAATATGTGATGCACAAATTCGCTCATTTTACGTAGCTCTGCCGACTGCGTTGATGCGCTGGCCGAGATTTGACTGGCTCTATGGTCCAAATGGCCTGATGACAACCTTTTCTCCAGAAACACCAGCCTTGTTCCTGTCCAGCGCTTGGTCCAGCGCAGCAAGGCCGCCCTCAATGACAATCGGCCGGTTGGGCTCGAACAGACCCTTCGCGATCCACCCATCCTCGCCACCAATGGCCTTGACGGTAGGTTCACTGACATAGCGCTTCTCGGGAGCACTGCCGAGGCCCAGGATTTGCTTGACGTGCACCTTGGGCGTAGCAGCCAGGCCGGCCTCGACGACCTCGGGGTAGGGCCCGGCAGTCGGGTCCGGGTTGTCATTGGGGTTCCACACGCCAACGACCTGGCGCTCCTCCGAGACCGTCTTGACCAGGCCCAGGATGGCGATGCCCAGCTTGGCGGTCTCCACCTCCGCGATAGAATCCCACACAAAGTCAAGCGGGATGTCACCGATGGCCTCGCGGTAGTCCTCCGCCCTGGACTGCGTCTTCCGGTCCAGGACGACGTGGGCCCCGAGCTTCCTCAGGTGCTCGGCGTGCGAGGCGCTCGAGTTGGTCACGATCCGCTCGTAGCCCGACAGCCGGGCCAGCTGGATCGCATACTGCCCGACGGACGAGCTCCCGCCCAATATAACCACAGCCTTGCCCCTCCCGGCCTCCCGCCCGCCGTTCGCAACGTCCCAGGGCCCAGGCGAGATGCCGTGGCCCGTGCTGTGGTAGAACCCCGTGACCGCGGCCATCAGGGCCAGCTGCACGCCGGCCGCCTGCTCGTCGCTGATGTTTGCCGGCGTGCGCGACACCAGCTCCGCCGGCAGCTTGCAGTACTGCTGGAAGGTGCAGTTGTCGAGGCTCGTCAGGATGCCCTGGAAGAAGACCCGGTCGCCCTTGGCGAGGGTGGTCACGCCGGACCCGACCGCCGCGACCTCGCCCGCCGCGTCGGAGCCCAGCACCGCTGGGTACTTGGTGTACAGGATGCCCTGGTCGCGGATCTTCCAGTCCACCGGGTTGATCGCCGTCGCGGTCACCTTGATGGCGACCTCGCCTGGGCCGAGGGCGCTCAGGGAGCGCTCGCCGACCACGTGCTTGCCTTTTGCCGTGGGCAGCAGGGCGGCCTTGAAGGTCGAGGGGATGTCAGACATGTTGGCGTGATTGGATATCGAGTTCGGAAAAAATAATTAATGAGCGTGGGCTCCAGGGAAAGGTGTTGTGTAGTATTTATTTATCTGGCGGTTGTCGGACGCTTCGCGCTTCGCGGATGGACTGATGTTCGCGAAGCTGGTTTTGCATCAGTGCCCACCATTCAGCACACTCATTGGGGGCGCTCACTAATGCAATGGGCAACAATGACGTAGCCCCCGCACGGAGCTCCGTAAAGGAGACGACGGTGCAACGACCGACATTGCCAGAGAGGGAGGCGGCCGGCGGCTGGGCAGAGAAGGTTCATGAATCAGGGTCTGCCGAGGCGGCGAGGCCAAAACCCACCCAGCGGCGGATACGCCCTCGCGTTACGCTGTTGGTAATAGCCGGGAAATTGTACAGCCGCGGTGGCTGACCAACACCACCGAGGCTGACTGTGCCTGGATGTGTGCTACCTACCTGTGTGACAGTAGTGCTACAATTAATACCATATATAATACAGCCACATTATTGACTACATTGGTGTGAATTAGTGGTTTTCGGTAGTATTTGACGTTACTGTTTACTAAGCGGCTTCGGTTATCGGCGGACGCCTGTGGTAGCGACGTGGTCCAGCTATTCTAGTACGTGAATATGTTCAAAGAGGGGTCAGAATATACATATTGTGGCCGTCAGGGATAGTACTACCCTTGATTCGCGATGCGCTAGAATGTGGTGAATTTGCAAGTTTTCAAGATGGTATGGCCCCTCACAGCAATATCCAACTCAATACCTAAGTACGCACCCGGAATTTGGATCCCGAGGTCGGGAAACTAGATCAGCGACGGGGTACCTGAGGCACAGTTGCCCACCACATTTAATTCTTGCCTGTCAACACGTTTTGGAACTCAAAATAACGTAACCTGAAAATCGTTTCTATAAGCTCATTGTCTTTTGAGAAGCGCGATACCAAAGCTAGGGGGCGGTGCATAGGAGCACGCGAAGAGACAGGATAGACCATGCGAAGACTAGAATTTATTCCTGGCAATAATTTCGCTCTGAAATCCCTACTCCGCCCAGTAATCTTTGCGGACATCAGTGCACCTCTGGGGTCGTCCAAACCCGGAAAATCAGAGGCAACTGTTATTGACTGATAATGTGGCCAACACAGTACCAGCCAAACACAACAGCACATTTCTCTTCACGGCTTTCGTGCTCGCAGTCTTGCTTGCCTGAATTGACAGTCCACCCCCCCTAACGCAAGAGGGACCACGTCCCGAGCCCTAGGGAGACAAAAGCTGAAATCGAAAACGGTCGTCGATCACTCAGTACTTTCGACTCAATTGAAAGTCCTGGTTGGTTGGTTCATTCAGACGGCCAGATCTGTCGACGAATTGTCTATATGTACAAGTAACAACGCTGTTGACCAGAGCCAGACCATCGTGTTGCCAAAATTGGCCTCATTTTGCTTATATGTCGCCGCTGATATCGTGTCTCGTTGACAGCTGTGGTGTTCTGGCAGCCTTGGGTAGGCTTGCAGGCGGGAAACAGACGGAATGCTGGGGCTGAGTTCGTTGAAGCAGAGTTAGGATTTCTAAGCTTGGGCCCCTTCCTGGCTGGCTTTGTAGGCAGCTCTGTTGTTCTATGGCATTGGAGTCGTGATACTGTCTCGAAGAAATGCAAGCAGAAAGTGCAATATATTTTGCAACTGGCCCGCTCAGTGTATATAGAATTCGACCTCGTCTCGCTTTGAGATCTCTTCGACATATTCCTCATCAAATAGCTCCCCTTTTTCCATAACCCCGTCAATCACAGCCGTTCCGACCATCTTGTAGTACTCAACTTCACATGTCAACGTCGACGAGTCTGGCGTCAAGACCAACGGTACCTCCACGTCGGGCGGTATCACCACTATGTCGCCATCCGTCACACCGCCTACGCTGATCCCTAAGCAGCCATCCTTGGTGATTACCAGATCTTTTCCTGTTAGATCTGCTGCAGCCAACTCGATTTTGTCCCATAGATTCTGAGATGCTTCGCTCGGTGGGGTGCTGGTTTCCGAATTTGTGAATTGGTAGAAGGCCTCAATGATAGTCTCTGCCGAAACGCCGGGACGCATGCAAGGGCCAAAGCAGGCTTGCACTAGCTTAGAACCAAAGGTCTCCGGCTTTCTGGTGGTAGTCCGTACGTTGTCCCCCGTCACATCCATTTGCAACAACTCCATGACTTGCTTGAGGACAAATGATCTGGTGTTGCCGAATCTTGCTGCAACCCTGCAGGCACCGAGACTTCTAGCCCAACAAAGAAGTGTCATGTGTTCAACTGATATCCGCTTTAGCATATCTTTCAGCCGTATGAGGGGCGCGGCAGCTCCTCCGGTGTTGCTGTAATCGTGTAGATGTATGCGTCCTTCTCCACCAGACGTCACCTCCGTTCGCGTAAAGTCCGGCATCCAAGATGGGTACAATCGTGAGGCGTCTGAGAGTCGTCCGTCCCGAAGCCCGAAGTCACGCCACAGGGAGGAGCTTGCATTTTCAACGTTTACTATGTATGCTGCAGACTGGAGCATCACTTCAGTGATCGGCTTTGTGTAATCCGGCGGGTACATAGCTTGGACAGCCGGCAGCATGCCATAAAGCGCAAAGACCTTGTCGCGCTCGTCCAAGCATTGTCGGTCCGAAGTTATCCATAAGAGGAACGCCAAATGGTGAAAGTCGGTCCGATTTCGCAATGTGGGAAGTGACAAGAGACCCAACAAATTCGTGAATGAATACGCCATCTCGACACGTCGTTTCCATAAGTCGTCCACAGTTAGTTTCAACGCGTCATCCTTCTTCAAGCGTGCACTCGCTTCTTCATCCATATTCCTCAAATTGTCCAGCATATGAGCAGGATCTGTTCGCCCAAACAAAGAGGTAAAGCTGAACACCTGTGTATTCCCACACTTAAACAACGGCTCAATACGAGGTAATAGGTATTCTTGGAATGTCCACATGCGACCCCAATACGGCAGCGATTGGAGCTCAAAGTAGCCATTTAAGAGTCGTATAACGGCCAAATCCCTATTTTGTTTCCCACCACTTGAGATTTCTGCTCTTAAATCCAACCATAGCCAATAATACGATGCCGTACTATGTCTTTTTGCAATCCGTGCTTTCGCCCACGAAACAAAGAGTTCAATATATGGGCTCGACGGCCCAAGCCACACGAGAACTTTAGGAGCTTCAGAATATATTCGCCTCATCTGCGGGACCTGTGTATTCTTCTCTTGATTGTCTCTCTGGTTGATGCAGATAGCATCAATCCATAGCACGCTGCGCCTCCAGCGCTTCCGGATGACTCGGAGACCTGCCTCAAGGTTCACAGTAATCGCAAAGGGCTCGCCGTCAAGAATAATAGATTTTGTCTTGGAGGAATCCCCCCATACGTAGGATAGGGCCGTAAATTTTGGTGCGTCGTCCAGACATGTGGTGAATAGGGAACATCTGATAGTATCGCCGGTTTTGCCCGGAAGCAGGGTGACAAGGCGGATTTCACCTTTTCGGGAGTCAAGGGGGGTGTATTGAAACATTTTCGATCGGGCGCAGGCAGGCTTTAGGACAAAATTGTTGTCGTGTAAATAGAAAAGATATTCGACAAGCTTGGTGTTGACTGCAAGGCAGAGGATGATGTCAAAAAGCGGAGTTGTCTCAGCCCGAAATAAAATCCCCTCTCCTTGTGTCACCCACCACTGGCATGTACAGATTAGGTAAAAGCCGGCCACCCACCCCTCCCCCCCCCCCACCCGGGGGCGGTGCTGTGGTGGGATTTGTGCAGCTGACTACTTTCAAAAAGACCAGACAGAGACATGCAAGTAAGTATTCAGGCACTCATGACCTCACTGGATGAAAAGAGTCTTTCCCCTTCTCCCAAGCTTTGTATTCTCAGCTTCAAACCCATCTGTATCTCCCCATTTAAAGCCTACATACTCGACGGAAGTATCAAATTGTCAAGGTGAACCATACACGTCAATAACCTACAATCCACATCCGCAATATAGCCCATAACAGAAATATCTCGGTATTCTCCCATCTTAAACCCAGTACACACACTTCTATGCCATACTAGTAGTAAGCAGGGTGGCTGCAGCTGGCATCAAGTCTGATTGTATGTAGCCTAATTGACATTCTCTGTAGTTCGGGCTGGTAAATATAAAGTCCACAACATGGTTGTGCTACTGGCAACGGAGAAGAAGCCTTCCCCAGATCAGATGAGTAACTTCAGATAGGCTTTCATCCGGGCTAGCCAGGAAAGCTATTTTTCCAAGCATGTCTGGAGGAGATCTCGCCACGGTCTACTAGTATGGTGCAACTGATGCTAAGTATGGGTATATTAAGTGATAGACCGATGTGGTATCTGAGCGACGCAGGCAACCGGGAAAAGCTTAAGCTCGTCGAGTATGATTGCGTTCGGCCAAATCTTCACCGGCCCTAAATACGCCAGACTATCAAACTCCAAGCTGCTCCGTATCCAGTCCTATCAGCTCCAGTGAGCCAGAGGCCTCGGCTGCGCCCGGGAGGCAGGAGCAGGAGCCGGACTAGACGACGATCTAGCCCCAGGCTTCTCCGGCGCAGCATATCTGACCGTGGTCTGGGGGTGCACCAATATGGGGACACGACGCGTTGGTACGGGCGTATCCCTTCATTTGACTGCGTTGAAACGGTTTCAGTGGTGAATAGAACCCTCTGTTGTTTGTGGATGAATCTCTAGTTTTCAATGGTGGCATGGAATTTTGCTAATTCGTTCTACCGGCTGTGTTAGTTCGCTAGCCTTAAGTGGCAGTGGGCTTTGAGAGAGGAAGGGATGCAGAAACGGGCCATAGGAACTCTGAGCCCTGAGAGTATCTATGTAAATTTGTAGGTCCGACGACCCAATTCGCAGGCAGGATCATCTACGATTTTTACTTCGGCTTGAGGAACTATCTAGACTTCGGTCACAGGTGGCTTTCGGAGATCGGTTTTCTGTCATTACGCACAACAAATTGCGATTTCCTGTCTACCGTTACGCATGGCGCAGGACACAGGTAGGGTACCCTAGGGTAGAACCAGGAACGGATTTTTCGTGGCACCGCCTTGCTGGTTGACCGAACAAGGCGCCAGGCTTCGACGAAACAGCGAAAGGGGGGTAGATGTTGTGTTGACCATGTCTTAGCCATAGTAATACCGGTAATTTGCGACTCGTCGGTGATGCATCGTTGCTTGTTCAGCGGCCTCGTAATGCCCCAATGTTGACTCGAGTGACTCTTAAGCTGAAGGAAATATTTTCATGCTCCCGACTGAAAAGTTTCGGATAGCAACATGCTCAACTACACTAAGGTATACAGAAGAAATGCTATTTGCTGTCTTGCCCGCATCACGTTGAGATCAAAAAGGCGCCACAATAACGCCTGCGAACAAGGAGCACAAGAGATCATGCACATTGGTGCACGATATGTCATGTGAGTCTCATAAAAATCGCTCACTTCTGGGTGGCGTCAGGAAGCCATCAGGTGAGGGTCTCATGACGGGCCGGAAGCGCCACGGGGACACCGCCTAACACTGACCAACATCCGCTTCCAGCACAGCTGCGACCTGGCCGCGGCGATCCAATCTGAACAAGTCGTGTGATGTGAAAAAGAGAACAGCGCGCGCGCATCGGCTCCGGAAATAAAGCTCGCTCTTGACTCTTATTCCGACGTTCACTGGCGCCTCGACCACCCTCCAGAGAGCTCAGACCCGAAAAAAAGGGGATACTTGTGGGCACCCTTGCCCATGCCAGAATTTGTCGAAGCCGTGACGATCTATAGATCATAGCGGATAGATCTCCCCTCGGGAAACCATAATGGACCGACGGAGCAGAGGACATCCCCCGCCCCACATTGACATAAACTTCTCCAAGTCGAGACAGAGATGAGTAGTGTGCTGATTCTTACACCGTGCAGGGCCAGAGTTGCTCGAACTGCTAGTAGATTGTCCAGAGGCAGAAGCCATCTGCGCATGAGACTTCTGGTCTAGCTTGCTCAAGGGTCGATTCCAGAAAATGGATATTGCATCAACTGACTCGCCGCTTGAAATGACCATTTCAACTGACACACGTCAGGACAAAGTCACCACACAAATGGAGTGACGATTATGTTACACACCTGACAATTCAAAACAAAGATGTATGGTAAGACAGCAGTCAAACATGCAATAAAGTAGCAAAAGCTTGATATTTGATTACATGGCTCGGGCCCACAAGTCTTCTCTGCGGGGCCACGTACCCAACGAGTATCAAACAGGCATTCATAGGGAGTCTCTTGAGCTGCGAACACAGTATCAGCAACACTGTTGCTGAGCTAGACTCTGGGGGAAGAGCGAGCAAGACTAGTATGACCGCATTGTCTTGATCATCTGAATTGTGGTCTGCCCATGGCAAAATAAACCACCGGTGAAGGCAGGAATTTGGCCAAATCTACGGGGCCTTGCGAAAGGTGCTTGGATGGCCGGCTGGTGACATGAAGGCTCCGTGAATAGTGAGTGATCGTGGAGGATCCCTGCAGAAAGTCTGCGGATCCGCTCAGAACCAAAAGACTTGCTACATCACTGTCACTTCCAGTAACCACTGACGGCAGCGGCCTTGCCCTGGCGATTGATTGGCTGACTAGAGTCGCACTCTGCTGAATAGCGGTACGCCATCGAAATGCTCGAATCACCAGGCGGAAAAGTGCTACTCCTGAGTTCTCGGTCCCTGCACAGCGGCCGTCAGTCCGTCGGTGTGAAGTTTCTCCGTGTCGCAGACAAGCCAATTGCTCGCAATCGTTCAGAAAAGTAGATCTCATGCAAAGGGGCCGTGGGTAAGGGGCAGCCGGGATATCGCGGGGTATGCCTCGCGACGCGAGCTAAATAGTAATCAAGCTCAAATTTTCCCCGAGGAGTACCTTTTGAAGCAGACGAGCCCAAAGCGATACCGAGCCAGGTCTTTGCTGTAGTCCTTATCTCAAGTTCCCCGTGGTCCCAAGCGGAATTTCCGGGATACAATCCACCTTCTTCCAACATTTCGCGAACTGTAATTAACAGAACTGGAACCCTAAGCCATCTCGGAAGTCCCGGGCTTGAGGGTCTTCATGCAGAATAGAGATATTCGGAGGGGTAACAACGGATGGCATACCAGTATGACGCTACATGCAGCCTTCAGTACCAAAACAAATTGCCCACTGTAGCGTTTTTAGGGGTGCAATTAGGTGGGCAGCTGGCCACTCCAGGACCCTTACCTAGGTACTCAAAACGCGCCTTTTGCGCGCCCTCCGAGTGGATAGCTTGTATAGCAACCAACCAACAAACACAATAAAATTCGTCTTCCGTCAGCTACCTGCCACACCACCACCTACATTCATACATAACTGTCAGTTGTTGGTTATAATCATCGTTATATACTTAAACTTTTCCTTAATTACTTTTTAGCTATCAGCTCTGCACTCGCGGGTGAAGGTAGTGAAATTATCCTAGTTGATCCTTGCCTCTTGGCTGATGTTATCTGATTCGCTATAGCAAGCTGGACAGTGTTTAGTCAGCCGGCAAAGGGCGGAAGCTACCTGTTATGCATGAATAAAGTTTGCGGAGGCGGATTCTCGCTATCGCGCGATTTCAATGTTGGGCCCTACTCCGTACTAGTGTAGGATCTGCTCCACTGATCCTGTTGGTAGCCAGGGGCGACGAGTAGGATGTCTATTTAAAATACATGTGCCACCATGCCCTGCTCGGTCTTTACACGACAGCATTTCCGCAAGAGATCACTCCACCATGGCATCTACACCCTTCAAAGTCATCGTCGTTGGTGGCGGGCCGAACGGCATTACGGCCGCGCACGTCCTGGACCGCGCAGGCATCCAATTTGTCGTGCTTGAAGGGAGGGACAGCGTGGTTGACGATGTTGGCGCCAGCCTAGTCCTCTCCCCCGGGAGCCTGCGTGTATTTCACCAGCTTGGCCTTTCCCAGCAGCTGGAGGAGATTGGCAGCCTTCTGTCAACCAACAAGGCCTTCACTGCCGACGGACACGTTTTCAAGAAGCATTCGATCGGAGACTACATGGTCAAGAGGCAGGTCATCTAGCCTGATTCTCGTTGCAGCTTTTGGTGTGGGACTGACGGTTTCGACATAGTCATGGCGCAGGACTGACAACGTTCCACCGTGCCCACCTTGTACAGGCGCTCTACGACAACCTCTCTGAATCAGCGAAGGCGTGCTACCAGACCGGGAAGAGGGTCGCGAACATCGAGTCGACTGACACGGGAGTAACAGTCACATGCAAAGACGGCTCGGAGTTCTCGGGGAGTATGGTCATCGGCGCTGACGGCGTCCACTCTGCAACCCGACGCGAGATGCGAAAGCTCGCCCTCGCCGAGGATCCGAATCGGAATTGGGACCCAGTCGACCCATACCGTATCGAGTACCAATGCCTGTGGGCGTCGTTCCCACGGCCTAGCGCGGCCGGCGAAGGGTTCGAGACCCAGGGCACAGATCGTTCCGTCATGTACCTCACCGGCAAGGAAAGAGGGTGGATCTTCCTGTATGAGAAGTTGGATGCGCCCAGGACCGAGAGGATCTCATTCACGCCCGAACAGCTCGAAGAGTTTGCCGGGCGGTTCGCAGACTGGCCGGTCACAGAGACGCTCAAGGTGAAGGACGTCTTCCGAGAGCGATACAGCGCAGGCGGGGCCGGCCTCGAGGAGGGCCTCTGCTCCAACTGGAGCTGGGGCGGGCGCGTGGTACTCGTGGGCGATGCGGCGCACAAGTTCACGCCCAACGCGGGGCTAGGTTTCAACAACGGCGTGCAGGATGTCGTCGCGGTCTGCAACAGACTGCAGAAGCTGGTCGCCACCAATGGCGCCCCCTCGTCTGACGATCTGCAGAAGCTATTCGATGACTATCGGGAGGAGAGACATGAGCTCCTGGAGCAGGATCTCCAGGCGTCTGCCCACGTGACCCGACTGCATGCCTGGGCATCGTTTTGGTACTGGTTGATGGCGAGATATATCTTGGCAAACTCCGTTGTGCTGAAGATGTTATTGGCGTTCATTTTCTCACCGACCATCCAGAGGGCCAAGGTGCTGGACTTTGTACCGGCTACGGAGGTTTTCAAGGGCAGCTGGAAGTGGTTGAACCCCATGCCGAGCGTGGATGATGATCAAGCCAAGTCTTTATAGAGTCCAGCAGCGGTCGGTAGGGGCCATGTTAGCGATACGGCGTCGTGTGATACACGTTGTGCAATATCTTTATCTAGACAATAATCCAAGGGATCCCTAGCTATGAGGCTATCTAGTTGTTGGACTGAAAATTTAGATTGGTGGCTGAAGAAACCGTGCTTTGAAAGCTATCTACTGTGGTCATGAGTGTGTCCCTGTGTCCAGCTCTTCAGCGAGGGATGAATTTCCAAATTTGTGTCCTCGTTGGCACATTGTTAGCACCACGGCCTGCTATAGCCGAAGAATCATCATCAATAATGGATGGTACTGCAAAGACTTAACCAACTTGCTCCTGGCAGCCAGCATGATTAGCCTGGTCGACATCACTGTGAACAACTGGCTATGACAAGCCAGTCTCCAAAGTCTGGAGATTGGAAATCCCCCATGCATGGTAGGTCCAAGCTTTCCATCCAATTCATCGTCTCACAAAGAAGATACGCCATGTCAGGCTGGTTGTGTCGTGGGATAATCTGACTGTCAGCGCAGACAAATGGCGAGTCAGAGCCAGTCCTCGGTTTTAATGTCTCGATTCGGGGCCGATTCTCCAGCGGATGCCAGAAGCTGTCCGTCGGCGCGATCAGCGTCGGCCCCATTGAATTCTGGCCGTGCGGATTTTGACTTGGTCTCCGTGACGGGCATCACGGGAGCCATGAACGAAACCGAACCCGACCTGAACCAGTCTGCATGATACTCTACGGACTGCACGTCCCGAGGAGGTCGAAAAGTCATTTCCAGTCTCCGTCAACGAACCAGTACAGCTCCCTCCTTCCGGAAATTGGTGTTAATAATTAGCACTTGTTTCGTCGGCTCAATCTGCTGCTGCAACTTGTGTACCAATGGGCTTTGCCAAACCGTTACTAGGCATATTATCAAACAAAGAGGCATTACAACCCTTACGCGGTGATGCAGCAGCAGTCAATGCATTGCAGAAGCAGAGTGGAAGACTTCGGGCTTGGCCGGACGAGCAAAATGCAAAACACAATAGCTCTCTTGTTCAGGTGATCATAGCTCCCATGTCGAAGCCACTGCTTCTGTTATCCGACTTTCGGGAGAATATTTTGCTGCGAAAAAACCTACTGCATATGGTCCATGCTCTACCGCTGTCTGGGAAAAACAAAGGTGAGCCCCCCCGGAAAATTTAATACGTGCACATACTACTAGTACTAATTTTCACAGAAAAAAGCTGATGTTGAACTAATTTTTTAGTTAGGTAGCTTAAAAGATCCTATTCACTTAGGGATATCTGGTATTTATATAGCTATTTTAGTATGTAGTGTATATTTGCTGTGAAAATTGGTCTCACGCGTAGCTATTGAATTTTCCCAGCGGGGCGCTTACTTCGCTTTTCCCAGACAGTTCCTAACCCTTGGGATCTGCGCCACACCCACTTGTCTATCGAGGTACCTAGGTACTTACCAAGATGCAACCGCCCCTCCCGAAATTCGGTTGCACTGGAGACTGTACTCGTCAACCATGATTTCTATCTAACATGGCTTTGCGCATCGGGCAAATTCTTCAAGGGAGCAAATGTAACTATCGTCTCATTAGACAGCTTGGAGTTGGGGACAAACCAGTCACGTCCAATGTTTTCAAGGCCGAGGTTCTGCCTGGCGTTGAGTCCATTGTTGACCCAAGCAGACAGTGGTATGTCCATTAGCTCAGCTCACCCTTCCTGCAACCCTCTCTCCAAATCTTGTTAGGGCCGTAATCAAGACGACTGACCTGGCCCGCTGGGAATCTCTCAAACAGGAGTATAATCAGCATGTCAATTCATACATCCAGTCCTCAGCATACTTCCGACAGATGTATGACACCATCAATCCTGAAAACGCAACGGCCTGGTCATCGGAGAATCCATTTTGTCTTGTTCTCGAGTGGATGGAAACTACCTTTGCGCAGCTGCCTTCCGAATCTCACTATCAAAACCCTTTGATCGTGTACAAGATCTTCGAAGCGCTCCTTGAAGGTTCTGCACAGCTGGCAAAACCTGGTCAAGTTCACAGTGGTGCGTCAATTAACCTTTGAATTCTCAGGATGGAAGTCTAATCAGGCTATCAATGCAGACTTCAAGCCTGCCAATATTTTGATCTCTGCCGTGGGGTCCTCGGCTCCTCCATGCGTCAAAATAGGAGATCTGGGATTGAGTGATTATTAAAAGCACCGAGGCTATTGCTCATGGAGCTTTACTGATGTTCTAAACCTTTTTGAAGTGGGACCAGAAGGCCGCAACGAAGGCAGGCTTCAACCCATTGCATTTCGAGCTCCCGAGGTCTGGACAGGAATTCGCTGCTACCATAAAGCCGATGTGTGGTCTGCTGCTGCTTTGGTCAGTCACCGCACTACTTTGACGATGCACTCTGAAATATCAAACTGACAGCAAAAGATGCTACAATGGATTGATCCTGACATCCTCGGGGTCAATGATATCGAGGCACCATTCCCGCCTATGACATGGTGTCTGGCTAAAATCATGCGCCTCTTCGGTTCCGACGCTGCAATGGCTCCACCTCCACTGGCACATGCCCCGGATGATGTGCACAAATGTTTCGGGTGGGCGAAGCAATTGATCACAGCACCTCGGAAGGACAACCCAGAGGAGTTGATACTACAGACCCCACCGTTTGAGCTCTGGGCAGAGCTCGCTCTGGAGCAGGGGGTTCCGAAGGAGGTGCTGGACATGATACGTTTTCTTGCTGTTCCTGACCCTGAGAAACGGCCTTCCGCCTTACAAGCCCTAGATTCGCGCGAATTCCAGGCCCTCAAGTCCGCGGCCGACTCGTGGATGATGGACATCAATAAGTTAGATACCTAACTCAATGATTATTACTTCGAATCAAGCAGTAGAGATATTCAGATGCAAATACTAATTTCACATCTCGACCCACCTAACCCAGTGATTTAGAATTCAGACAGACGAGTAAAATATTTAGAAACGGACACGTCGGTTTCGTTATTCCTAGTGGGCATATGTTCCTTCCATCTATGGCTAGTGATGCCGGCCCGCCCGCACTGCGGTAGCATCTGACGGCGGCAGTGTTACATCCTAGCGTTGCAGCGATGGTCTTGGCTACCATCGCCTAATCACATATTGGGCAATCATCGAGCCTCCCAGCCTTCACGTGGTCGCTGTTGCCCATGGCCCGTCGAAATGCTCCCCGTCAACACGCCTGCATAACACTCGAACAAGTATTGGCACCGTCCCCTTTAAATGTTCACACAACGACGCTCTTTGTCTGCTAGGGAATTTCTTCATCATCTCCTCATTCGGTAAAACCGAGGATCAGACAATATGCTCTCTAAGTACTGGCCGTCTGTCATTGTGCTGGCAACTCTATTTGCCCACTCCGTATTCTGCGCCACGCTTCCCCTGCGCATCATCTCCTTCAACATTCGATATGCCGCTACTTCACTAGAAGCCAATGAGAAGCCCTGGTCGACTCGCAGGCCGCTCCTAATCAACCAGCTTTCGGGTCAGGCAGCCGAGGCCTCTACTACCGTCATAGGCCTCCAGGAGGTCCTCAACGGCCAGCTCAACGACATCAAGAGCGGCCTGGGCTCGCAGTGGGCCCATCTCGGCGTGGGACGCGACGATGGGAAAACCCAGGGCGAATATAGCCCCATCCTGTACCGCACCGACGTGCTGAAGGTCCTCTACAGCGAGGTCAAATGGCTGTCGCCTACCCCGGACGTGGTGTCGTTCGGGTGGGGGGCAGGAAGCCGCCGCGTCGTCACGATTGGCGTGTTCGAGCACATCGCGACTGGGAAGCGCTTCATCCACGCCAACACCCACCTCGACAATGTCAGCTCGCAGGCCCGCAGCGAGGGCATCAAGGTCGTCGTCGCGCGCATGAAGGCGGCGCAGGCGACCTACGGCGAGCTGCCGGTGTCCCTCACGGGCGACTTCAACTCGGCGCCAAACGGGGATGCCTACTCCACGCTGGTGGGCTTGAACTACCTGGAGGACACGTGGGACCTGGCACCGCACATCGGCACCAACCAGCTCACCTACACCGGCTTTTCCCAGACTGGTCAGAGCCGGATTGATTACATCTGGATCGGACCGAAGTCCGTCCGCCCCTACACGGCTCAGGCTATCGAGATTGTGGGGAACTATGTTGATGGTGTGTTTGTGAGTGATCACAGGATGGTTGTGGGTGATGCTGTAGTAAATTGAGACGGGGAACAAGGATGTTTCTTCGAGGGATGTAGCAACCTCCCCACACTGAATAGGGAATGACCAAGTCTAGAATTAATACCTATCCATCCTCAAGAATGACGAAATCTTAAAATGCAGTCTTGGTTCTGAATGTGCACTTATATGTCATGATGCAAACATGGGTTCGCGACGATGGCAGCGTGACTCTGAGCAGCTGGGTGCGTTGGAGTAGTTGTCCTCCTTGCAGAGCGGCAAACGATGCTGAAGATGATTGCATCGATGAGCATTGGATATCAACGAGGTTTCTCAATTTCATCAGCAAGTGAAATGCTTGTGAGAATCATGAAGACAAGTATATCTGCCAGCGATACGAGTTGGTTCTAGAAGGCGGGCTAGACCTTTTTAATCTGGGCCGCGCGGGCTCCGTCTCAGCACCCACACGCTATGCCTCTCTCAGTGCTGGCCGGAGCCTCACGGTGCCGACCATTTAGGAATACGTATCTTGCAGGGCTGTTGAAATGAGGGGACACAACACCTCGGCAGCCTCTAGAGCGAGATAACTTCCTGCTTTCACGGTAGGTCTTGATGCTCTCGGCCTGAACAACGCCGACAAAGGAGTGAAGAGTGGGCAAGGCTTTATCAAGCCGTTGGCTTGTCTGTAAACCGGCCGAGTCGTCAATGTCCGGACTCTGGGACCGATCATATGTGTTAATCAATCGATCACCTCTTCCCAACGATTATCCCTGTGCACGACCAATCTAAGCTTTGGCGAGTGCACCCTTGGATCTGGACCGCGGACATGTCAATATAAGGACCCAAAGTAATGAACTCCAGCCAGTTCGGCGTCGGTGTGGCTGGGCCGAGAACCGTGGCGCGGTCAACATTCGGGACGCATCACCCTCGTCAAACAGGCTCACCGTCCTCATGCATCTCGAGGAAATGTTCATGATCGCGGTCACAGATTCAAGGTTCTTGGCTGACACTGGCAATGAATTAAGGGGTGCGAACACATCAGCGAGATGGCCTCCGGTCTCAAAATGGTCTAGATCGTCTGTCCCGGTCAGAGACAAGTATATAAAAGAGGATGGATTGACTGGCTTCAGTCCATCCGTCTTTATTGTTCACCAGCAACAAATTGTCTCTTCAGGTCTCCATTCGCATTACCAGCCCACTCCGCCTAAACCAGCCAAACAGCAGCCATGCAGCTCTCAATGCTCCTGACGTCGGCGCTTGCCGCTGCAACCGGTATGCCGGGATATTCGTTCATGTGTAAAGTATCAGCTCGACGCTGACTGTCTTGTAGCCCAGGCTTGCTACTTCACCGTGCACTCCTCCACCGTGGGTGACTTTAAAGTCCAGCACTCAGAGCCTTCAGGTGAGCGGATCTCAAAGCTCCAATTCCAACATGGTTTGTTGTCAGACGGAGAAATTTCGCTAACCCAAGGGCACGCTTATTAGACCACGGCGGAGCCAAGCAAACCATCAGCGGATCTAAGGGTGCCTGTTCTTTCTCTGGAGATCTTGCAGATGGCTGTGTCGTGACTGTCACTAAGAACAGCGGTTGCGGGTCGCTGTCGTTCACCCGCATCGGCAACAACTGATGGCGATGACGGACGTTCATGGGGCACTGCTAACAAGTTCGGACGCGTTCTTGGACCCCACGAGGAACTCATACGTGGATTTCTATTCTAGTGGTTAGCCAAACCCCCATTTTAGAGACTTTTCTATCGAATTTGTATGTCCATTGAAGTAATATTCGCACCTGCTTTCGTTTTCTCGAAATTTGTGACTCGCTTGGTTGTACGCAGCCTGCGGTTTGGCACGCCCATCTACAGACAACGCATCTGCCACAGGAGATATGGATCATGGAAATCTTTCTCCACAATATCGTCAGCATCCAACCACTTCCACCATGAACAACGACGTAATTTAGATTGGTGGCTGGATGACTGGAAAGAACGCTGACTAGTATGTCGCTAAGCATGGGAACAGGGCCAGGGGATAGAAATTTGTGAACATTCGAAGGGATCCCGAAAAAAAAGAGAGCGGATATTTACACAGGAAAAAACAGATAGTATATAGGAACATTGTTTTCCCCTCTATACTACAGCTAATCAGAGCACCCTATTTTAACGTTACCTTATATATACCACCTATACTAAGTACTTTTTATACCCCCTACCTATAGACCTACTAATCCCCCTTTACTTATTAGATAACACTCCCTTACCAACCACCTATAATATATAATATATATAAAATTCTTCTTATAATTAATTGTTTTACTATTAAAAATATATCTTTATTAGTTAGAATTAAATTTTCTAATATTTTAATAATAGTATAGGTTCCTAACTATACCTATCTTAAGGCACTATAGTAGATAGATTATTATAACTAAAATACTAGAAGTAATAAAATACTAGGGTAGAAGAAATAATAGGGGTAAGTAAAAGTAATAATAGTAGTTATTAGAATAATAGTAGTTAAGCTATATATACTCTAGGTAGGTTAGGTAAGTAATAGAGCTTAGTAAGAGAGTACTTCTTTAGATATTTCATATAATACTTCTTCCCCTTAATTAGTTAAATATTATATATTATTAATAAACTAGTTCATTACCTAACTATATATATATATATATTTAATAAAGCCTATTTAATATTAATTAGTAGTTACTTTAGATAATTATAGATTAATAAGAGTAAAGAGATAAGTTATTATATAAAGTACTATTTATATTATTAGAACTAGGTATTTAAGCTTTTATACTATCTTCTAGGGAGACTTTTAATACTACCTTTTATATAAGAACTAGGGAGAAAGTTATTTCTAGATAACTATTTTTATCTATAATTATATAATTAATATCTAAATATTATTACCTTTATTTAAAGAACTAGATATTAGAGAGAGATTATATAGAAGAAGAGGAAGATAGTATATACCCCTATATACCTATAAAACCTAAAACTATATAAATTAATATAGTATTTATATCTAAAAGATATTATCTAACTAATCTTTAGAAAGCTATACTTCTAATACTAGTAACCTTATTAATAAAGATATACTTATATATAATTAAACTAAAATAGTAGTATATTACTTATATAATAGAGGGTAAATATTTAATTAGATTTATAAAATACTTTAATTAATATATAAAAGAACCTATTAAAGAAATATATTAATATCTACTTTATATATATTATATAGAATATTAAAGAATTAGATATATAAAGAGAATCTAGTTTAAACTAACTATATAACTTTTTATAGGTTAAATAAAAAAGATATTCTAGTAGATTAACTATAGCTTTATATAAGAATTTTCCTATTATTAGATAATAAAATCCTTCTTCCCTTAATATAGGAATTTTAAATATCTAATTACTAGCCTATATAATAATAAATTTATATAATAAAACCTAGTTAAGTAAATATATAAATCTATACCTATATATACCTTTATATAGAAGTTAGTAGAAGAATATAGGGATTATATAATCTTATATATACTACTAAGAATATTAAAAGGTTATATAGTAAAATCTTAAGGTATATAATAAATACCCTCTAAAATATAATTTATATAAAAAGTAAAGAGCTCTCCTTAACCCTTTTATATAAATATATTTATATAGAATATCTATATAAAAACCTTATATATAATCTTTCCTCTATATAATAAATATAAAATAGCCTAATTAATATATAGAAAGTATATATTTTCTAAAAAGATAGAGAAAAGAGTAGAGCTACTCTAGGGCTATATAATTTACTATATAATAAGGTATAAGTTTATATAAGCTATTATAAAAATATAAATTATAGAGGACTAATATTATATAGTTTTCTCTAATATTCTAATGAATTATATACTAGACTTCTATATATACTATATTAGTCTAAATAAAAAATAAAATAAGATATATAATATTCTTAATATCTATTTTAATATAATAATTAACTATAATATATACTTTTCTAATTAGATTATATTATTATTTATATAACTTTATAGGAAAACCCTAACTAGATACTTATAAAAATCTTAGAATCTCTACTAAATAGACTTTAACTTATATAATAAGCCTTAGAAAAGAACTATTAAGGTAAAATATAACTTTATATAATAGTTACTTAAATATATAAAGAGGTACTAAAACTAAAAATAGTACTATTTTAGTAGAAACTTATATATAAAGCTTTATTTTTAGACCTTTATATATCTCTTTAGATTACCCTAGATAGAGTACTAAACTAATAGTTTTTATATAAATTATCTATAGATATTAACTATATAAATAGGTAATATTTATCTAACTATAAAAACTACTAATAATAATTATATATACTAAGAAATAGGGTTAGTTTATACCTAAAAATAATATATAATAAGTTATCCCTATTTATATAATAAAATTTAATTCCTAATAAAATAAAAAGCTCTTCTAGTTTAGTTATATATAAATATAAAAATAAAGATACTTTATATATAAGAAGAAGAGTTACTAGTTAACTAACTATATAGAGAAAGAGAGATATTATATAAAAACTTAATTCTTCTAAATATATAAAGAATTACTTAATAACCTCCTTAAAGAGATATTTTCCTTCTACCTATAATAGTATAAAAGGAAGAACCTAATTTAAGTAGAATTAAAGAAAGAGAAAGAATTAAATAAATATAAAAAAATACCTAGAAACTTCCTAATAGCTTTATATCTATAAGAGTTCTTATTCTTCTATAATATAACTAAGAAAGATATTTTCTCCCTTCTTAAGATATCTAAAGTAAGCTACTTTATCTTATATAATCCTTATAGTATTAACTACTAAGGGAAACTCTAAAATATAGGTATTATATAATTTTCTATAGTAGGAAAGTTATAAGTACTTACCTATCTAAGGGAGAACCTATATATAAAGGTTAAATAAAATAAAGAGAGAGTAAATATATAATTTAGGTTAATAGAGATAATAATATTAATTAGAACTATATATATAAAGAATCCCTTTAGATAAATTATCTATTATATTTTAGAAACCTTAATACTATTCTTATTTTCTTTATATAATATAAATAGACTTAATATATACTTTAATAATACTAAAAATATTATTATATAATAAGATAGAACTTTTATCCTTATTATATAAAAGTAGGGATACCTATTTTTAATACTAGTTATATAGAAGTAATAATATTCTTTATAGAGCTCTAGCTAAGGTAGCTATATAGATAATTTAGATACTCTTATATAAACTATCTATATAGACTATTATATAATATAAGTTATATAGATATTAATAAATCTATTTTAAATAATATTTAGAAGTTCTATTACTACTATTAGTTATATAATTTAGTATTTAGATACTTTAAGTTTTTATTAAAGAATAAAAGTTATTTTAACTATAAAATAGTAATAGATATTATATAAATTAGAGATAAAAATATACTATATATAATTAATATAGATATAAGCTTTTAAACTACTACCTTCCTAAAATCCTATCTATATAAAATACTTAGAATACTCTATATAAGTACTAAATATATATATATATTAGTCTATCTAATTATATTATATATAACTTAAAGATAAATTTCTTATTAGAGAAATTTAAGAATAATATATAAATTATAGAAATATTATATAAAAATACCTATAGAAGTATATTAGGTAATAGAAAATTAAGTAATATTCTCCCCTATACTATATATATAATATTCTATAAAAAGATTAAATATTATATAAATAATAATACTCTCCTATAAATATCTATTAAAGCCTTAAATAATATAGTAAGACCTAATAGAATTATACTAATACTCCTTATTTTTAATATATACCTAAGAATTATATAGAACTTACCCCTATTACCTAAAATTACTATATATATAACTATAGTTTAAAAACTCTAAAAATACTTAAAGAAATTTATATAAAAGTTAAAGTTAATAGAGTAATTAATACTAAAAATAAACCTAATATATATAAAATACTATCCCTTCCCTTTTAGAGTAAAGTCCTAATATAAAAGGAGAAAGAAAAATAAGTAGAACTATATAAAATCTAAGCTATAAATAGCTATAATATTATAGTTAATACTAAAAATAACCCTATATAATTTAAAGCTACCTATATAAAGCTATATTATAGAGTAAAAAAGATTATATAAAACCTAGATAATATAGAACTTATTTAGATTATACTAGATTCTCTAAGACTTTAGAAAAAAGGAAAACTAAAAAAGAAGAGTTCTATATAAACTATAATAAGCTTTAAGAGAAACCCTATATAATAATTAAGTAAAATAGTAAACTATTATATAGTATAGCTATCTATATAATAATTTCTAACTATAAAAGAAAAAAACTATAAATTAATAATTAAACTTAGGTAAAATAATATTATTATAACTTTAAAGAGCTTATATAAAGAATCTAATATAGCTAAATTAAATATATTAGCTATATAAGAAGTCTTTTAATTTATATAATATAACCTTAAGAAGTATAAGGGAATTTAAGTCTTCTAAACCTATATAATATAAGAGATTAAAAATAAGATAACTAGGCTTATTAAGAAATTATAACTTATTATATAAGAGTATAGGGATATAAATAAGGGGAGAATTCTTACTAAAACCCTAACCCTTTAGTAAATAAGCTATTACCTTACCCTTATACTAAAACTTACCTTAGTCCTATTCTTTACTATATAAGTAGAAGTAAGAGATATTATATAAGTATACCTCTAAATAAAAAATAAGCTAGTATAGATAATTCTTATATAACTACTAAAAAAACTAAAGGATAAGTACCCTCTAGATACTATTCTTTTTATTAAGAAATTATTATATAAACTTATTAAGTTAGATCTTTATTAGTTTAAGATATATTATAAATATTATATAAAAGTATTAAATATAATATAATTAATATATAATCTATACCTCCTATATACCCTAAATAATCTTAAAAGGTTTAGAATAGTAGGAATATAGGTAAATAATATATTAATATTTTATATAAAGGAATTCTCTAAAAAAAAAAAGAAGAATAATAAAAGGCTAACTTTTATATAAAGAATAAAAACCCTATCTTTAAAATACTCTATTACCTTTAATAAAAAAATAATCTCTATATATAAAGATAATATTATTTTTATATAGAAGAGTTAATTAGCCTAGCTTTATATAATAAATCCTAAAAGTCTAAATATATAATAAAAATATATTATATAATAAGTAAAAAAGTATATATTATATCTATCTATTAGCTAAAAGTAATATATAACCTATTAAAGGCTATATAAGTTAAGGAACCTAATAAGAAAGATATTAAGTTTCTAAATATATAACTATAATAGTAGATAGAAAACCTAAAAAGAAGGCTTACCTATATCCTCCTAAATCTTAACTATATAAAAATATATATCTTTATAAATAGTTCCTTTATAAATAATAAGAACCTAAGCTTCTAATTAGGATTTATAATTATATTAAGGATAGAAACTAACTATATAAAAGTTAATTTTAAGGTCTAGGAAAATATTATATACTAAAGCTTAATAAAGTATAAATATATTACTAAAAGTATTCTAGTAAGTAAATTATATAAAATAATAACTAAATTTAATAGTAGAATAGTTTTTAATATAACTCTATATAAAATTATAAATAGTCTAGGAAAACTAAGAATCTTAGTAATTATATATATAGATTCTAAATCCTTATATAAGTATCTAGTAAAGCTAGGTATAACTAATAAAAATAACTAATAATTAATATTATATTATTAAAGGAAGTATATAAAAAGGAAATAATAGAAATATACTAAATTAATAAAAGAGATAACCTAGTAAATACTTATATAAAGTTAAAAGTAAATAGTACCCTAGTATAACTTATTAAAAATACTAAAATTATAATATAAATTAAAATATATATAAACTATATAAAAGCTATATTAGCTTCCCCTTAGAAAATAAAGTAACTTATATAAAAGAAAAGGGGGGGAAATATAAGTTATATAAAGCTATATAAAGAATAGAAGAAAACTAAGGAAAGGAAGATATATATAAAAAAAAAAGATATAGAGAGGGAAATATTAGTCTAAAGGCTAGTATAGACCTAAAAATATAGAAAAGGGACTAGTTATATAAGTATAAATATATAAGAATTAAAGGTTATAAACCTAGGGATATATAAAATACACCCCTTATAGAACTATAGACCTATAAAATATACCCTTTATAAGACTATAGATATATAATTCACACCCCTTATAGGTCCCTAGATAAGGGAACTATAGCTATTATTAGACCTTAGATAATAACTAAGGGACTATATATAGACTAAAAGATACTATAAGAAAGATATATATAAGATAAAAAATATATAATAAAAGATAATATTTAGCCCCTTTATTATTATATAAAAGATATAAGGAATAGTACTTTATTTAAGGTTTAAAAATTATACTAAGTTATTATATAAAGAAAAAGACTATAAAAGGTAGAATTTACTTAATTTTAACTTTTATATAAAATATTTTTTTTATTATATAAAAAGTAATAAGTTCTACTACTACTTACCCTAGAAAAAAAGGTACTACCTACTATATAAATCTACCTACTTAATTATAAAGAGAGTACCCTAGCTTCTAGGGGTATTTACCTAGTTACTACTCTAGAAACTACCTATATAACTACCCCCTAGAGAGCTATTACTAAAACTACCTCTACTACTATTACTATAGTCCTTATATAAAGAAATAAAACTAAATCTATAATACTAATATTAAATACTATATAACTACTAAATATACTTAAAATAGGAGCTATTCTAAAACTTAAAAAGTTATATATAGATATAAAAGTAATAGTTATTAACTCTTATATACTTATTAGTATAATTATTAATATATATTCTATAAAAATAAATAAGGATTATATAAAAATAACCCTTCTAATAAATTATTTTAGCTATAAACTCCTAAATAGTATTATTAATACCTATATATACCTAGATATTATATAAAGAAAGCTTAATAATATAATACTCTTTATCTTATCTTATATATTAATATATAAAAACTAAAGAAATAAAAGAAAGAGTATATAAATATTAATAACTAACTAATAAAAAAGTATATAATTTATATTAATACTAATAAGAATAAAAAGCTAGATATAACTATAATATATATAATACTAAAACTAGCTAAGGGAACTAGTAGAAACTATCTTTATAATAATTATATAAAGAGGTTAGTTAGTTAATTAATTATAAAGGTAAAGAAGATATAGTATAATTATATATATATAAGAGAAATATATATATATATAAGTATATATATATATTATATAAAAGGAAGAAAAATTAGAAGAGAAAAAGGAAAATAATAGTTTTATTTTATAGTAAGTAACCTATATATCTAGCTAAATAACTAACTAGTAGAGGTTAGTAATTTACTTATATAAAGGAAAGCTACTAGATAGCTTTCTAAAAAAAAGGGAAGAATATATAAAGAAAGTAGAAGAAAAAGTAAGTTAAAAGGGTAGAAAAAGCTAGATATAATATATAATAGAATTATATAAAGTAACCTCTAACTTATACTAAAAAAAAGGAAGCTAATTAGTACCTTAATATACTAATTAGAAAAGGAAAGAAAAGCCTAAGCTAAAGGAGATTATATAAATAGCTTAACCTACTATACTATAAATAGAAGTAAATTAGAGTATATATAATATTAAAAGAAAAAACTACCTATATTAGAATAATAGTAGTTAAGCTATATATACCCTAGATAGATTAAATAAGTAGTAAGGCTTAATAAGGGAGTACTTTTTTAAATATTTTATATAATACTTCTTCCTCTTAGTTAATTAGATATTATATATTATTAATAAACTAGTTTATTACCTAACTATATATATATATATACTTAATAAAGCCTATTTAATAATAGTATTAATATATATAGTAATAGATATATATAGTTAATAACTATGTATTGTTATTTTATATAGCGAATAGGTGGTGTAAAAAAATGTTGGTGTACTAGGGGTGTACTTGTTCCTATGTACTATCCGTTTTTTCCTGTGCGAATATCCGCTCTTAAAAAAAAGAACACTGAACACGCATGCATCTACTAAATCATTGCAGTATAATGGTTTTGGCTCACAGTGCTCCCTACAACTTTGAAAATTTCCTCTCACGATTTGATGCGATTCCTAAGAATGACTTGAAATTCAATTGGTGTACCTATGTAGGCGCTGCCTCAAACCAAAGCGCCATCATCGCTGTGGCCCTCCCCTGCCTTTGAAAATTCAAGATGACTCCGGTCCTCGCATGAGCCCCTCATTTTCTGGCGGATCGCGATTGTCTGGGTGTGTACGACGTTGCGTACCATTGCGAATCGCCAGATTGTCACCCGGGCACTTCACCGGCTGATTGATATCAGGCACCTGTCCGCGGATGCAGACAGTACAGTTCACCCAAACCAGGTGGTATGCATCAAAATAGCGTATATCTCCCAAGCAGAACCCACAAAGCGACGGTTTGAAAAGATTTGGTGCGTTTGCGTTGATGTCTCCGAAACAACTCTTGCATCGGGGGTGGTGGCGGCGCTCGCGTGGCATGCCTTTCGGAAGGTCGAAGAACGTTCGTGGGGATAAGGCTATTGCTGAACAATGTTGATGAATTTGTGTTCTCAGGGAGGTGTGCTCCGGATTTGGGGTCTTCTCTGCTCCCTGTTGGTTTCTTTTGCTTTGTTGATGCTTAATTTCTGTCGGCCGATTCCTCTTGGTGTTCTGCTCTTGGAGATGTCGTTCGAACTGTTCCAGGGCGCGACAGGAAGACCATATTTATAGGTTCCAACGATACATGTGAAGTAACTTTGAGGTCCAAGTCATTGAAGTCCTGGGGCCCTGTGATTCTCATGTGGCAAGACCTTCAAATCCATGTTCTGATTCAAAAGCCCGAATATGGGATCTCAACACGTTGGTCACACCCATGTCTTGCTAAATCCGGGTCTCCCATATAGAACTTGCGAGCTGACAACTTGGTACTCGTAGTCAGTGACCAGAAGAACCAGAGCGCATACGAATATTCATGGGATGACGAAGACAAGTCGATGATGTAAACTCTTCTGGGCTTGATCAATGTGACTGTAGTTCCTAATAAATGGCAGGTCGGCTGATAGATGCCTAGGTAGCTTACGAGTGACTTTCTAATTCTTGTCAGAACTAGTGAATGCCGAATAGAAATACAACATTGGTTAATGTTGCTTCGCATTATTACATGGCCTCTTGTGACTTCTGCAGTAGGCTTCTGACGTGGCACAATTACACTGATGAAGTCAGCCATGCATTAACACAATTCAGCGTTGTGTTACTCCCAATGCTTGGCGACGAAGTGTTGATGCAGCACCGGCCCAGGAAACCATTAAGATGCACAGGACCCAGAGGTTAGAAAGGTACCATCACCATTGTTGAGACCGGTGAGAACGGAGTGATCAGCTTCAGTTTATTTACATGGAAGGGATAGGTAATTACGACTTCAAGATCGCTCAGATCAGCCGAGTTAAGAGCAAGGGCGAAAGCGAAAAGAAGGCCGCGCCGTAGCGAGCCCTGGAGGCAAGGCTGGCTGTCCTTCCCAAAAGACTTGCGTCAAAGGGTGATTCGATCGGTCCGTCTCGAGCGGCACCTCAAATCTACGTGATTTAACATCTGAATACTCTCATCAGTACAGCAAAAACGCATTCGAATCCGTCGTGGTTCTGAAGCGCGATGTGACCGAGTCTACTGAACTCGGACATAAAATGTCGTTTCTCGTTTGGGCAGTGGCTGGGCAACAACACTGACAGTAGCACCGCCCCCACTACCAATCCAGCCCACCAGGGTACAGTTAAGGTAGCAATCTTTCGGAATGATCACTTTGCCCCTCAACCCTCAAGCTGGCCACGCCAGCGGGCTGCCAAGTGTATCAAATCCGAGAGTCCTATATCGCCCAGACGCAGATCTCAATCACGACCAGCCTCAATAGTTCTTACCATAGGTCTCTGCATCCTCGATACGCTGTCAGCCTCGAAGGGTTGTGAATCAAGACAGCACGTAAGAGGTGTCAATTGTCGTTATGCGGGACACGGACACGGAATTCAGGCGCTACGAATTACACTGTGTTCATTCTGGTCCACCTAGGTATCTATCCCTGTCGTTGTCGAACCGCACAGCTAACTAGGCAAGGCAGGGGAGCATGGGGATGGTCCTAGACAAGTATACACGTAAGCAAGACCGGTCAAATCGGGAGCGTGAGGATCAACAATGGATTGGCAGCTGAAGAAGCAACCGATGTGAAGCTCGCGAGGCGTTCCCATAATCTCAACTGACCAATCTTCCCTTCGACTTTCCCTACTGATTCGACGCCTCCTTCATTCGACGCTTCTCATCGCTTCCACAAACCTGTCAACGTTTAAAAATCCACCCACATATCATCCATATAGGACGGTTGCGTTTCCAATCCCCCATACATATAAAATGTATGTGGTGTCTTCATACAGTGCATCCATATATATCTTCTGACAATGGCTAACAGCACCCATCCCACCAGCCCAGGCCTCGTCTTTGGGGTAGCCGAGCCCATTTTACTATAGGATCCCCGCCTTTCCTTAAGTCACGCACCCCGAAAGAGCATAGATAAATATATATCAAAGGTGTTGAGTTTATTCACTGTATATTCAAAGACTCAGCTGAGCCTGCTGCGTTCAACATTGTGATGATTCTGGACGCGCAAGCGCTGCTGCCCCGTTGCCCAAATTGCCGTGCCAAGATCAATAAATCCAACATGGCCATGGAACTCGCTGCCTTGGGAACTGCACATGGTCTGAATCGGCAGCTGTCGTCACCCTCTGAGTTCGTTAGTGTGATGATGGGCATATCGAACAAGATCACGCCACAAGCATACCTAGGTATGGCGTTGAAGTTCTCGTGACGCCAATAAGCAACATAGAAGTGTTGGATTCGGCCTACAGCCGAAACGAGAAGCTCACTGAACGCCAAGGCTCACGGACTGTCGGTTAGGATGGTGGCCGGCGTGTTCCCCATTATTTCATCAAGGGCCTGCATGTCTTGGCCTTCGCGTCATGGTCGGGACACAAGCTGGTTCGTGCTTGCGTTCAACTCGAACAGAATGATGACATGCACACAGGGAACTGCCGCTTGTTGCTTACGAGAGACCTTTGTCCCACGGTGAGCGTCCCAGGCGGCAGAGCGGGAACGCTCACGCGTTTAATACCCGATTTACATCCGAGCCCCACCTTGTGTCACCCGGAAATCACAGCCACATTGCACTGCACTATCTAGATACTCTGTATAAATTCTGCTTAAACGCTGTTCCACTGTGGCCGATGTCGAGCAATATGGCGGCACCTACTGTTAGCAGCCGCGGGAAGTGGGAGCTTTCCCCTCTCGTTCGTCCAATAAGCCCCGGGGGAGTGGCAGTCAGGTTGCTAGCCACAGGCTGTTGGTGGTATTATGCGCGGTGACGAATGGCTGCACGGCAAACAAGACCCTATCAGGCCCCGAGCCGGCCGCCAAAGCCCATGGGATGGGGAGCGGAAGACATCCCAATGAGGAAGCTGGAGAACACTCATATGACCACTGAGCAGGGCCGGTAGTTTTTGTGCCGCCAAGTTGCCACAAGACACACCTTTTCAAGATAAGCTTATATCTCGGCAGGGACCAACCGCAGGGCCCAATTCTTGGACAGGACGGGGTCAGGCGCTAGAGCACTGATGGGGTCGCATGCATGGCTAGGTACACTGGCTCCCGAGGGCCAGGACAAATCACAGCACACCATTAGGTAGGCAGGGAGGGCAGGGAGGGTATGGCAACTCAGAACCCTTCTTCGACGTGCTCAGCCGTCGATGGAGAGGTTCATACAAGAAGGCTGGCCCTGCTGGCCTCCTGATAGACCTGTCACATTGCCAAGTAGCCAAGCTTCTGCTAATTAATATTCGCGCTCTTCTTGTTGGCTGAATGCCTTCCGCCGAGACTCGCTGCCATTCAGGCTTATGTCCAAATGGAATGTCAGCATGCTCGACACATGTCCACTGCCCTCCCTCCTTCCCGAACCGGCTGTCGTGCTATGACGCAGCGTAACCTCGCGACATATCAGAAGTCTCTTGCAAGCTCGATGAAGCAAGACGTGCATGGCTGGCGCGTGTCTGCTGCGGGCCTTATGGCATCGCCATGCACGCGGTTGGTGTCTGAGTGCAGTCATGTGAGCCTCTCGGGAGGGCGACAGGTTGGAGCGCGATGCGACTTACCCAATGATGGTGTCGAATTGCCTGATATGAGGCGAGTATGGCTTCATTCAGCCGCCGGGACGACCTTTGAAGACATATAAAGAACCTCTCAGCCCGGATCTCAGCTCTCGAATCGTCACTGCCAACCCATCCTCGGTCTCAGCCCTTCAGCCCTCCTCGTCAGCTCCGCTCGCCTCGTCAGATCACCTGTCCGTGTCTCATCTCACCATGTACGGCCTTAAGAAGCTTGCCCTCGTCGCAGGGGCTCTCCTGCCCTTCGTCAATGCCGCTCCCGTCGCCTCCCAGCCTCAGGCACGGGCCATTCCCAACAAGTACATCGTCACGCTGAAGGAGACGGCAGACGTCGAGTCTCATCTTGCGTGGGCCAAGGATGTGCATGCTCGTAGCCTCGGACGCCGTGATCTCTCCGGAGTCGAGAAGACATTCAACATCAGCGACTTCAACGGCTACTCGGGTTCCTTCGACGATGCCACCATCGAGGAGATCAAGGCCAGCGACGCCGTAAGTGCCCTTGACCGTGTAGTTTGACAAACGTGGTTGCGCAGGGTGGCTTGTACGGGATATTCTAACACGTTCCCAGGTCGCTGCCGTCGAGGCCGACCAGATCTGGAGCCTCTACGCCCTGACCACCCAGTCGAACGCCCCTTCGTGGGGACTGGGAGCCATCTCCCACAAGGCCGGGGCTGGCTCGACCAGCTACGTCTACGACAGCTCCGCTGGCACCGGCACCTATGCCTACATCATTGACACCGGAATCAACGCCGCCCACACCGACTTCGGCGGCCGGGCCAGCCTGGGCTACAGTGCCGTCACTGGCTCTACTGCCGATACCGTTGGCCACGGCACACACGTTGCAGGCACCATCGGTGGCACGACCTACGGTGTCGCCAAGAAGGCCACCATCATCGCTGTCAAGGTTTTCCAGGGAGACGAGGGGACAACTGCTGACGTGCTGGACGGGTACTCCTGGGCTGTCAACGATATCACCTCCAAGGGCCGCGCCGGCGTTGCAGCCATCAGCCTGTCTCTCGGTAAGTCTGGATCGAGTGTTTTCAGGATGAATAGTTTTGCTGACGGATCATCACGCAGGCGGTGGCGTCTCTACGGCTTTCAACAGTGCCGTCCAGTCTGCATACACCTCGGGTGTCATCAGCGTCGTTGCTGCCGGTAACGAGGCCCAGAACGTTGCCAATGTAAGCTGAATCTTAACAGGTCTGTGGCCAGGCCATATACGAAAGTACTAACACATATCTCCTAGGTCTCCCCCGCCTCTGCTCCCAACGCCATTACCGTCGGTGCCACCACCAGCGCGAACCGATGGGCCACCTACTCGAACTTCGGCGCCGGTGTCGACATCCTTGCCCCCGGCTCCAGCATCACCTCTGCCTGGATCGGCTCCAACTCCGCGACCAACAGCATCTCGGGCACCTCCATGGCGACCCCTCACGTTACCGGCCTGGTTCTCTACCTCAAGGCCCTCGAGGGCCTGGCGACTCCTGCTGCGGTTACCTCCCGCATCAAGGCTCTGGGATCTTCTGGCGTCATCACCGGCGTGCCCAGCAGCACTGTCAACCTCCTTGCCTACAACGGCAACGGTGCTTAGATTCTCAATTTCAAAGGCCTGACTGGGGGAGTACGGAGAAGACAATTGTGGGGATGAGGAGACATGGGTAGTGTAGGGGTACACACATTGTTCATAACGCCATTCCAGGTATTCTTGGGACCGGGCTACTTTCACATATTTGGAAGCATATTAGAGGGGCTATGTACTTAGGACTTTCATCTCAGAATTTGGAAATACTAAGTTACTTGGCATTACACCTGTTCAACTATACAATGGTCTAGGCCAAGGGACTCGGAGCGAGTTGAAGCCGACATGCCGACTAATTTGCGTCTATCTCTTGTTACCGCACTATTTTGCGCACGCTCAAGAATAACTTACCCACTGGACTCCTCCAGCATCGTCTTAGATTTCAGCATGACGTCTTTCACGCCTTTGGCAATACGTTCTATGTCGCGCAGAATGTTGGTTCGTCTCTGATTCGCCAGCACCATGTTCATCATGACCTTATCGTCAATTTCAACGCCACCTTCCACAGCCTCTCGAATCTCCTCGGTGAAGAGTGCGCCCAGAAGAGTCGGGAGAGCCACAAGCTTTGTCTCTAGCAAATCACGGCTTTCATCGTCAGAGGGCTTGAACGAGCCAATGACATGCTTTAGTAGACCGTCCAGTATCTGCATTTCCTCTTCTAGGATGGAGAAAGAAACCACGCTGCTGGTCGTGCTTGTCTTGGAGGGCATGGAGGAGTTCATACGTAGCAATACAACGCATTGAATGGCTAAGATGCTTTCGTGGAGGGAATCAAGCGTCTCTTGTATCTCTCCCACAACGGGCCGGCCATCCTTATTTCCATCATCTGTGTCTAGGTCCCCGGATTGACTTAAACCCTCATTGGTCGCTGAAATAACCTCCAAGCCGTAGTCTAATTGGGGTTTCCCAATATCGAGTGCCTCCTGGACCCACTCACTCTGCGAAGAATCATCTTCTGTGTTGTCTGCTGGGGTACGCTCTTGGACTAGTGATAGTGCTGCACGGCGACGAAGGATTTCGGCCTCAATGTCATTGATAGTCTTGAATAGCCCTTGGAACAATTCCTCTGGCAGTGATTCCTTGAGGAGCACATGAGATTCCACTTCGTCCATCATGGAACGGGCCATGCTCACCAAGTCCTGTATCGACCAGGTACCAGACAAGATATCGTCGGCGGTAGGTGTGTATGACATTGTGTGTTTGCTGAATGTATCTTGGCGCCGACAGGTTTACGGTCACAATGATTGGCGAGACTTCTGACGAGAAAGCTTCTCACTGAAGGCACAGGCTTTCGCGAAACTGGTGGAATGGTTGGTGGGGTTATGAGGACTTCCATTGACAGAGCCCCGTCCAGGGGAGTTTGACTCATTTAAAATAATTAATTGGAGTTGGACTACACGCTTGAGATTGCTAATGAAGCGGTAGTTAAACAAAGACCACAATAAAAAGCTTTTATAGTAGTCTTTGTATTCATGATCATTGTGACCTAAATTGGCTCTTGACTCTTAGACCTGATAGGCTTGTGCTTCCCACAAAGCCGTACCTGTCTAATGTTACCAATCCCATTATGTCTTACACTGGACTTCCAAAAGCCTACGCTGAACACTGTAGCGAAATAGAGCAATCCGGAGCCAATCCATTCAAAACTGACGGCCAAAGCATTGCATGCGTTGATTGTAGTCAGCTTGAATCATTAAATGCTACTGCATGTATTACTAGTACTCATCTATACCATCTATCTAAAGGTGGCCATGACTAGCCTAGAAGGTAAGAAGATACCTCTTCTGGAATTTGCCGAGCCAGTCAGATGAGGAATACGTCTTTCGGACAGCCAATGCATCACTTCACCTTCAAGGCTCGAACAGTCGTGTCCACAAGACCCCCAACACCCTTCAAATCGGTAACACTGTCACAGTGTGCCTAGTCAATATAAAATATCCAGCTCTTCGAGAGAGATTGAGCTTACTCATTGGCCGATTTCTAATCATCGCCGTAGGCTGATGAACTGGAGCATATTTCGGGGTAGGGTTCCGGGACGTCGCAAACACGCTTGCTGCTCTTGATCTTGAAGCGAGCAGTCTGGGCGTAGAGGACGTAGACGTTGGTTCCCTGAATCATGGTGCTGTGACAAGAAGACTCATAATTAGCAAATATTCAGCATGGGTGAGGTCTGAATCGACTCCTGCACCAACAACAGAGGAGAAATTTTGTTCGTACAGTTGCCAATTGGAAGAGGGCTCGATGTTGCAGGGCACTTTGAATGATGCTTTGCCCGCCTTTGTCTCGACTTCGTAGGCAACCAGTTCGTAGGCAGGTGGGTAGTTGACAAACTCCCAAAGGTAGAGACTGAACTTGGTCGGGTCAGTGGGCACCGAGTCCCAAGTGACGTTTACCGTGTCGCCCTTCAGAAAGGAAATTGAGGTGGCGTAGGCACTTTCGGCCGGCTTGGGATAGGTAAAGCGGATGGCTTGGGCCACAGGAGAGATTGCTAGCGCCGCTACAAGAAAGGTTCGGAACAGGAAGCCCGCCATGATTTCAAGACCACAGAGTTGAGGTGGAAAATGCGTTCGCAGCTGGATGACTTTCTAAATTGGTGAGATAGAATTCGTGATCGAGAAGCGTGATAATAGGCTTAAAGCTGTGCGTCGAAAAGGTCATATTCATATCAAGGCATGGCTCCAAGGTCTATTATATACAAGCGAGAGTATAGTTCAGCATTCCAAGCGGTCCAAGGGACCGGGACCGATGACGACGACGCTGGAACCCAGCCATTGATTGACAGCTTAGATATGGAACATACTGCTAAGTGGCGTTCAGGTTTGTAAGGGGGATAGACAGAAGTCGTTGCGAATAATGGTCGCCAAACCGGCGTTAACGCCGAGTAATGCTGTGCCCCGGCGGACCGATTCCGCAACGGAGCCGCCCGGTCAGCTTGAAGCCATTTTCCGCAGCCGGTGATGGCTTGATGCGGCTAGCGGGAAACTGGCTTTTTTTTTCCCTGACCCCCTTATTAGAAGAACCCCCTGAAAACCTTCATGCCAGTTCAGCCTCAGACCTCGGACTCCATCCAATTCGAGGCCACCAAAAGTCAATCAGCAGGCCATGTATCCACCCCCTACTGATCGACTTCAAGCCAACGTCGTCGATGTTCAGGGTCAGTCAGGCTGGTGCCAAGGGCTTTGGCGTTTTCGCGACGAAGCCGATTGCCCGCGGGACTCGCATCCTTGCTGACAAGATCCTGCTCTCGGTTGACAACAGAGACACGAGCGTCCTCCGCGCGGCAGCGCGGCTCGGTCCCGATGACCTCCAAGGGCTGCTGAGTCTCTCCATGAACAATGCCAAGCGGCAGTCGCTCAGCTACCTCGCCACGGCGGTCTGGGGGTCCTCCCCTTCCCTCGGGTCCGTGAGACAAAGAATGGACCTCCTCAATGTCTTTTACAACAACAACTTTGCCTTGTCGGCCCGCTCAGATGGCAGGCGAGCTGTCTTTCGGACCGTCGCGCGGCTCAATCACTCGTGTGTCCCCAACGCCCAGGGGAACCTCAACACTGCCCTGCCCGGGAGCCAATTCACCGTTCACGCCCTCCGGGACATTGATGATGGGGAGGAGATCACCATTTCGTACCTCCACAATGAGTTGGAAATGCGGCCCGCGCGCCAGAAAAGGCTCCAGGAGGGGTACGGTTTTGAATGTGCTTGTGAAATTTGCAGTGCCGACAACCCGGGTCAAAGGCACGACCAGAGCCACCAGCGCCGCCTGAAGATCCAAAAGACACTGGCCGACTTTTCTGATCGTCCGACCAACAGCACTGATGGCGTTTCCCGCGAGTTTGATGTGACGAAAGCTGTCATTGACACATATGAGGAGGAAGGCCTCGCAGGCAGGGAGCTGGCTTCGCTCTACTTTGCCGCTGCCGGCCTGGCCACAAGGCTGGGACTCGCCAAGGAGGCGGCCGACCTGGGGGCAAAAGGCCTACGGGTTGAAGAAGACGCCGTCGGACTTGATAGCCCGTTCTACATTGCCAGTCTTTCAGCGTCCCGGCAGGGTCAATTCGCTGGGAACAGGCTGGTCAAAGATGAGGTAGATGTGAGCTCACCAGGATTGTCATATGAGCCCTGGATGTGAGTATTGGAACAGACGATGCGTAAAGCGGGTGTGTCAGGGTCTCGTCTGCCCTTCATGAACGGGTTATCTGAACAAATTCAGCTAAATAATTTAATACGGGATACGCCGGCGCCTCCGAGGGCCCTCAGCTGATGACCACGACAAGATAGTGCTCGGGAGAGAGTCACATAAAGTCAAAGTCCAATTTGGACCTACGGGCGACAGGTCGAGCAAGTTCGCAAGTCTTCTTAGTGTCTAAGTGAGAAAACAGGCGCCGAGAATCATCAAAGCGCTGCCTTCTTCCGGTGAGGTTCAGCAGATTGCAGGCTTGGAAGCATAACAACAGGCAGCTCGACTGCTCTCCACCTTTCCAGCTCCGCTGCCACCGCCGGTAATACCTTGCGCTCCATAGCGAGTCCCTCTGCGATGTCATCTACATGCTGCCACTTCCCCTTGAGCGTGATGCAGCTCAGATCAGAGTCTTGGTCCCACATCGGCCGGACCCTCCCGTCTGCTTTGGTCTTCAATTCCCCTGCTGCACCGCAAGTAATGCATCTGATCCGATTGTCGGCCCCCTGGAACTCGAACTTGAGCAGGTGGCAGTAGGGGCAACTGCCATACTCCTCGGGGCCCAGGTATTCTGCGTCGTCAAAGGCCCGCCCGATCTGACTGGCAACATTCTTCCCAAGCTTGGAAGCGCGTACAATGGTACTGCTGTCTGTGAGGACAGATCCAGAATGGGCGAAACCTGGGAACACAACCGTGTCGACCACTTTGCAGTGGAGCGGGTAGGTGAATTGGTGCAAAGATGGCATCGCGAGGGTCCATTGCTCGGGGAACTGGCCTCGCGAGCCTGCCACGGCAATGAAGCCCGCGACACGGGGTTTGACGGCCCTGGGGTCAACAACAGCGCCTTGGACCTTGGGGTCGCCGGCATTCTGTCTCTGAAGTGTGCGGTGCTGCTCGGATGTGTCCGCAAACGGGCCGAGGATGGCATCTTGAAGTGCTTTGAGCGAGCCCGCCGGCTGGTGGGAATAAATGGGCGTGGCTATGATCAGGGCATCCGCGTCCATGATAGCCTCGAAGACAGCCTCACGGTCGTCGATCTCAGCGCGCTGGCCCGACGGCGTGGCAGCGCTGTCATTATTGCTCGCGTACTCGTGGCTGCGGTTAGGGATGATGTCCGGCTCCTCCCTGAGCGGTTTCGCGTTCCTTGGGATCACCACCGAGGGCACATGGATCCAGGACACAGTCAACGACGGATCGTGCTCGGCAGCTGCCAAGAGCGCTGCCTTCAAGAGTATTTCTGAGTTGCCGTGTATTGATCCGTTGCAGAGCCCTAATATATGCATCTTAACGTACACAATGATTTTCAATGACAGTTTCCGCTGAATTTATTAGACGTTTCGGGTTCTCTTGCAAGAAGTATGAGAAGTTTCCCCGCGCTGATGAGGCGCCTATGGCACGAAGACAAGATCCCATAAATATTTCGCAGTCCCGAGGCACGGATTTATGCCCACATGAACACCCACCCGCTACTGCAATTGTGTGTGCGTTCACCGCGGAGCCCACCGGATGTAACCGGTGGCGCCCAGGTTCGGACCCCCACCATCCCGGAGCACGCGAATTTGAGCAGCTCGTCTGGGGAACTTAACATCCTGGATACATTATTACCCTTACGCAGTGAGATCCTTTTAAAGCCATCGTTGCTATCACGATGTCCCTATAGATTGCCTCTCTAACCTGCTTGTGCTGTAATTCGCTTTCCTTAAGGACTTCTCCCGACCTGGCATAGAAAGGTCTCGCATAGATAGCTGGTCCCGATGAAGATTGGCATCCCATGGGCTCGTGCCTTTTATTACGTCGATAAAATCTAGAATATTTGCATTTTCAAGCTGCTCTATCGACCTGTAGTTGAACAATGAGTTTCATATAGGCAAGAGATGCAATGTACCGTATATATGGCATTTTATTACCCGCTGGGACCCCGGAAGAGGAGTTCACGAGAGGCCATGTTTTCTGATGTCAGCGAGGAAGATTAGCTATACGATTGCGATGGCCTACATGATGACGCGGATTAATTGGAATACTTGACTCAGGACGGCGTTACGCCATCTGCCATGAGGCGTGTTGTTTTGTGCGTCCTGCCGGAGGACAAAAGCGAGCATGGTGGCGCAACCCCCGTAATGGGGTTGCAAACATGGATAACACCTGAATGGACTAAGCCCCAGACATCCTCTCTTATTATATACAAAATTTGGATGGCGAAGTGGTCCTGGCAAATATTGCTAGAGCGGGTCCATGGTAAACTGACCTCATTGGAGGAGAAAAGCTGCCATATGTACACTTGCAGTAGGTTCGATTCCAGAATTTCTCCGTCATCGCTACTCTGTCATGGTCAACGCCGTAGCCTCCAGTCCAATCTTTTGATCCTATTTCAAATTCGAGGTAAAGTAGCCACAGCCCACGCCTGTGATGATAGTAGTGTGGTATGTGTGCTGCAGAAGCTTCAAATACCAACAAGACCGCAGTTCCATTGCCGAAAGGAAAGACCGTTTAGGGATATCAAAGAAATTAAGTAGTCCTGCGAGGCCTGACCGATCAACACAACATTGATATATTAGTCGACCGCATAAAACTGCCGCGGCCAGATATTCATCGCAGTCTTGACACCGTCTCCGACCGGAAGACCCGCATGCATCGTCTTCTCATGGCCCGTACCGTTAGGATGGAGGTTGATCCAGAAGAGCGCATTCCCTCTGATCGGCCTGAAGGCCAACCCGCCGCTCTCGTGTTCCCTCCAGACCGGGTCAGACTGAGCCCACCTCCTCTGCTCGTAGGGTGGGCGGGTGTCCCCATCGGCGCTGGCCGGCGGTGGTCCGATGTATGGAAAATACGTCTCCCCGTCGGTGCAATTATCCTGCAGGATGGCGAAGAAGCTGGCGACCCTGTTGAACTTCCTGCTCGACCCGTCATATGCCCACTGCGGCGTGTCGTACCAGTCGTGGTGGATGTTGAACTTTTGCCCGGCGGTGTAGCGCACGAGCTGCGGAGGTCCCATCTCGTCCACGCCCTCCCGCAGCACTTGTCCCATGAACCGGGAGGCCCGGCCGAGGACGCACTGCACGGCAGGATCCGTCACGGGCAGGCCGGCCGTGCTCGAGGTCCGTTCCTCGGAGCCCACCCTGCGGCCGTGCTTGGTCACGGTGGACGGCTTGAAGAGGGGGCCCGCGGTGCCGAGGAGGGACTCGATCTCGGCTGGCCGCAGGAAGGAGTGGATGTAGACCACGAGCGGGTCGAGGGAGACGATCTGCGTGCGGTAGGTTCCTGGCTCGCAGGCAAAAGTGACGTCGTCCTTGTCTACTGCTGGGCACCTGGCTGATATGAATGGTGTGGGGATCTTGCAGAGAGGCGTGCGGAAGTTGGGACCAAAATATCCCAGGTTGGAAGAATATATACTGAGGCTGGAGACATAAGCTAGTATGCAGGCGACAAGTACTGCCTCGAGGCCGCGACTGGTGAAGGCCGTGGGAGACCTCAAGGGTGCAGGAGGCGGCGAGGGCTGTACAGCCATTGCTGCCACAGGGCTGCGCACGAGGTGGTTGAAGTGTGTCTCAGATCCTGTGACCAGGAAACGCAATCATGTGATGCAGAAGCACCGAGCTGGGCAAGAGGCAGCATTTGAGGTCGATGATACATATTCGCGGACGGGACAGAGAGAGGATGGGACTCGAACTGGGCATAGGGGCTATAATACACACACACACGCAGGCCGTCGAGCCAGCAAAATGGAAGATGGTACACCGGAGGGTTCTAGAACTGGTTCTATGGCTGCTGCCCATGGTTACTGTTGGCGGAGATGTTTATTAGCCATCCCTATGGCTGGTGGGACGGTGAGGGCAGGTCCGTGGAGCCATGTCTGGTCATGGTGCAACTGGACGATTGATGGGGAGTGTGAACCTCGTTGACGAGGCCAATCAGGTCGGGACGAGCTGGATTCGGGTCTGGAAGCGAAACCGAATCTGGAAATATCTCGGATCGTAACGTGCGGGGCCGGGGGGATGGTGTTGAGGGTCACACTGACTACCGCGTACCGGTAAAGCGTGATGCTAGTGCCAAGCGGTGGTTGGGTCACAATGTCGTTCCACCAGTGAGTGACGAGCTGGTGTCGCGGAGGCCGGCCGTGGGCCAGATACCCTGAAAGATGAATACTGTCAATGGATAAGTATTATTATGGCCTACGTTCAACTCTACTACGTCTAATAAAATAATGAAACCTTGCTGAGAGAAGACGACATGCGGGTCAACTATATATCCCTTGCCAGTAGCATTTCGCTCCTCATGTTCCCTAAAGCACTGGCCGGGGCAGACGGATGGAAAGATTAGGGACCAGAGAGGTGGGTTGTAGATACACCACGACCCAGGTAGTACGACCAAGCTGTCACACCCATCCGGTCTCACAGACTCATTTGGCCAGGCTGCGGGGGTGGGAGACAGGGGGGACCGTATATAAGTAAACAAGTTGCTCTCACCTCGCCGTCGGTCTTGTTGCGCAACCCGCCCTCTGTCCCCATTACACCCACTTGTGCCACCCAACCATGTCCACTCAAGTTCGTACATTGGAGCTGCAATACGGCGTATAACCGTGCAACGAGTACTGTAATTTAATACCGGGCTGTAGTAGGTATCAGCCAGCTTGCGCAGGGAGGCCAAACACATGGATGGATACCTGACAGGAACATGAATACCTAAATGCCTTGTATTCTGGGCCATGTTTTCTGCGAAACGCTTGCAAAGCAGATACCGGACAGAATAGTACATGGCACATATCATGGACAACATCCTGGACACGACACGAACCTAGCGCCGCTGTTGTCTCAGACAAATATGTCCCACCAGGCACAATGACGTCATTCTAGGACACGGCGACACGGCTGCTGCCCTATGCCATGCCCAGGCCGTAGTTGGTTCAAGTTGGGGGCGCTATCAATCTGATCTGACATGAACAGCTGGGCACTCGGTGGCCTACTGGATGCTCGTCACAGATCTTGTGTTCCGTAGAGGGAGGCCGTTGGGTACATACTGCATCCGGGTCTCACCTGGGCAGCCATGCCTTTCTTTATTATCTACTTCTCCTTCGGCGTGGCGCAGGAGTGCAACACATGTCTTGTAATTTTTGCAATATTTTGCATCTAAGCCCCGACACAGGCCATCAGCTGAACAGGCGCAGTATTGGTGATTCCTCACTCGCGGTGCCCGAGATCAATGTCAGGGCGTCTGCGCCCACCTTTAGCGTGATAGAGAGGGTCAAGGTCAAAAAGGAGCAAGTTGCGTGCAAACTCCCGGGCATTTACATGTAGCCCAGCATGAACTACACGTGTACATACATGGATTTCACATTTTCAAGTCTTCATGCATGTTGGGCAAGATCAGAGGACCACCACGGGGCTCGGAGGATCAAAACCCCACGCGCCGAAGCTGGCACAATCACACCCTGAAGGTTTCGGGATCCAACTTTTTTTTGGGACGGAGGTCGGGAGACGGCATCTTGATGCCGTAAGCTCGGGGGCAATTGGGCAGCCACGAGGGGTCCCAAGGTGGGGTGGGGAGGACCCGGGCGGCCGGTTGGGCCGGGGTCATCGCCACGGGGTTTTGAGGGGTCCATCTCGAGCTTGTTGAGCCCCGGCCCCGGCGTGCCCCGGCCATTTTGTTGTTGGCCCTGCATCTGTGCCCTGCATTTGTACAGTACACAGTAGCCTACGTTTGCACTCTGCCTTGTTGGCAAGTACGGGAAGATGTTGGATGTGAGCCCGGGGCAGTCTATCTGCATTACAATGGAATTGATATATACACCCATAAGTTGTGTACATAATATATATATCTAGACTAGATGTAGGCATAGACCAGCCACCCGCTGCCCCTTTCCCGCCCTTGCCCCACCAGGAGCATTTGCTCCTTTGGACATTGTTCACGTGGAAGTTGGATAGGATGCAAGGTTCCGGTGGCTTGGGGTCCAGGGACATCTGGAGCTGTGGAGTCCCTTAGGCAGTCCTCTGCCGAGTGTGGACGGAGCCCCGTGAACGGAGCAACGGAGACACGGAGGAGGCGGTCTGAGAAGGCCCAATTGCAAGAGGTCTTTGATCCATGGCCGAGGTGCATGGTCAAGGTACAAGGGTGAAGGTGCTGGTGGGTTGAAAAATGCTGGCAGCGCGGACAGCGCGGGTCCAGACAGGCCATTTATTAGGGAAGTGGTGCATGATGGATTCAAATGGAATATAACACACTGGAAATTAAGCGAGCGGCAGCAAATCTCATTTCATCCAGACGTGTCAGACAGGCAGGCATCATGTGACTCGCATATGCGGATAAGATAAGAAGAACAGGCTGCTGCATGGCTGACAGTATTGGCAATAGATGTAGAAGAAGCAATGTATGTAGACCTGCCCAGGTGGGCACACACATAGAGACAGACTGAGGCTTGGGTGATTACTGTGTACTGTTGCTGTTCGTGACAGCACTTCTTACTATTAACCCTGACTGACCATCAAAGAAATATTTCAAGCAGGTGGGCTGTCGTGGTCCGTGCCAAATGACGCCCTCCGCTACGTCATTAGGCCGGGCCCCACTCACTCAGTCACTGTTCTCCTACCCCTGCCCCTACCCTTCGTTATTCCCCCAAGTCCCCCCTCCACCCCGCCGCCCGCCTGTATGTACCCGAGTGGATCCCCTGGCCGCAACCGCACCAAGGGCAGGCGGCGCATCAGCGCATGTGCACCTCACTTCCAAGGGTGGATGCATCCCCAGCGGCCCCAAAAATAAAAAAAAATCTAAACAGACTGACAGGCGGAACTGGATGCATCCAGCCCGCCACGAGACCATGCGCAGCGTGTAGTGCTGCGAGCCCAGGTATCGCATAATTTACGCGGAAAGGCTAAAAGTAAAAAGGTAAAAAGTACAAAGGTGTTGTAGGGAACGAGGGGAAGACGACAGCAGAGCTCACGCCTGCGACGCGAAGAAACGGCGACAGCAAATAAACAACGCCCAGCCCGTATCCACTTTTCGCAACAGTCCAGCGTTTCGCCCTCGACTCGACTCGACATCTTCTTTCCGTTGCCCGAGTGAACCAATCCACTGGCCAGACCTGTGCCCGCCTTCCTGTGCCTTATTAGGATGGTGATCGATTCTGGGGATTACAGACGACCCTGAGAGTTGCACGTGCGATGGACTAACCAATGCAGTGGACAAGGACATATATCCGTCTTTATGTCTTCAATATCTGCACCTCGTCGAACGGCATCTACCACAGAAGACAGGACCATTCCCATTTCCACGTCGCCCCCCCTCCGAGTCACGACTGCTGCCAACCCCGACCTACCAAATCGCGACAGAACGATAAAACGACTCGACAGACCAAACAGACAAACGCCCCGCCGGTGCATTCGCTCCGACACGACCTGAGGACCGGCACGGCATCGTCAGCGCCAGCGCCAGCGCCAGCGCCACCACAAGCACCCGTGCATCAGCGCGGCATCGTACCGCATTAGAGCATCCAGCAACAGCTAGACAGCGCGGCCCCATCCGGGCTAGGCTGAGCTGATCGGCAGAACGACCTACCTACCATGATGTATCGCCTGGGCGGTTCATCAGCCTCTCCCCTCCCCTCCCTCCCCCCCCCAAGCTGCTGCCCCAAACCGGGCCAATCGACCGACGCCATTCGACCTATTCCCCCTCGCACCGGCTTCGATTGGACTGCTGCTGTGACGCCCCAGACTCGTCAGACCCGTCACAGCAGCGCGGAGGCAGGGGTGGGTAGGTAGCTAGGTGTAAGTGAGTGAGGTAGGTAGGCATTCAGATAACACCGTGACAGGCTCTTGTTCGACAGACAGACAGACGATCCAGGTGACACGCATGTATACACGCGCATGCACATACACAACACGCATATACATACACCGTACACACACACACACACGTACACACTCGGATATATATGCACCTCTACACACACGTAAACAATCGGGGAGTCGGGCAGTTGGGCGATAGAGGCAGAGAAAAGAGAAGGACAAGGAGAAAGAGAGTGATGTCCGGCCCCAATAGACAGGACGGGAGTAGTAGATGATGCCCATCTGACGCTGGTGACGATGATTATGGTCCAGAATGTTTAGGACCATTCTCTCTCTCCCCTGGTCTGGCCCTGGTCCAGCCCAGCCCAGTCCAGCCCAGGCATGGTCTTGTGCTTGGGAGGGCTGTGATGTGATGCAATGCGTCAATTGGCCTACTGACCTGAAGGAAGAATGGACGGAGATTTGAACCACCTACCTGGGTATTTCTGCATGCAGTCAAACAGTCAAACAGCCAGGCAGTCTGGCAGTCTGGACTTTTGTTGCATCGCAGACCTTGACCTTGTCCTGCCAGTCGGCCTGTGCCGTGGGCGGTACGTATACGTATATCCCCTACCGTTTTTGTTAGAGACGACGTAGAGACGTAGGGACAGAGACAGACGAGACCACTTCGTCATAGCTGGGCTGGCTCGCTCGCCACCCCACCCCACCCTAAGCCTTACCTTAGCTGCCAGGTACCTGACCTTGCAACCTGCCTACTTGCTGCACCTTGCACCTTACGTGCTTTGTGCTTGGTGCTTGGGGCCTGCCCTCTCTGCCTCGCATGCCCTGCCCGCTTGCGACACTGCAATCTGCTAGACCCTGCTTTTTTGCCTGCCAGCCCAGAACCAGCCAGGCCCCAAACCTGCCCAGCCCAGCCTGTTGTCCACCACCGTCTGCCCTGACGTAGTCTACCTTTTTGGCTGGCCGTACCTACAACTGACTGACTGAATGACTGATTGATTGACTGCAACTTGCGGTGCTCCCTCCCGCCTGTCCACCCACCTGCACAACACCCCCCCTCCCGGCCACTTACCTCATACCTCTTCATGCTTGCCGAAAACGTGGACCTCAACCCTTGCAGCTCTTCCCGCCCTCTTTCCTCTCTCCTGCCTGCTTGTCGCCTGCCTCTTCTTGTCTCTGTCTGCCTCTGCCTCATGTCCTGTCCTGGTCTTTCTTCGCCTTGCACTTGATCGACTTGGCCTTCTCTTTTTTTCCCCTTCTCTCTCTACCGGTTCTCAAGAGCAGTTCCTCTCCCACCGTGCAGTGCAGTCACTGGATCGATACCCCAATTCCCGGCAAGAACCGACATCGTCCCTTCATCGCCAACTTCTCGAATCCTCCTCTCAGCTCTCTCAGCCACGCTGCAAGAAACCTCGTCCCAAATCGACCCTCATCCTGCAGTCTGTGCAGTCCACACAGCCAGTGCACCTCCACCCAGTTTTCCCGGACAAGCTTCCTCGGATAGACCACCATATACCTACTTATCTATACCCTATACCCCCCCTCCCCTCCACCAGGTGTACATCTGCATCTGCTACTCCTCCCGTGCTCGTCTCGTCCTCAGCCTTCCCTTCCCACCTGGGCCACTCGCTGCCAGTCGTCTTCTTCTCCAGACCAGACTTTGTTGCTACAGGCTGTGTCGCCAACACAACAGCCGACCATCCTCCCGATCGACTTCTGGCCCCGTGGATCCTGCGGCTCAAGAAAAAGTCAGGGCTACCTTGGAACGACCCCTCGTCGTCACCATCCTTCCACCACCACCCAGGCCTAAGCCCTGCTGCGACAGCAGTCAACGTCACCACTGAGACTTGGATCGGCCGTCAGAAGCAGTACCCGACACGCCGAATAATAACCAACCAAGCTTGTTGCTCCCGCCTCCCTTGCGACATTCCTCTCGCACTCACTCGGCCTTTCCCAGTTGCTTGCTTGCTATCGACCTTGTTCCAGGGATTCGCCAGATTACCACCCTCCTGCCCGCCTGACCTTGACCCTGACCTGGCACTTGCTTGACCTGCCCGGCTTAGGCGCCCCTCCTACCCGACCATTTGTCGGCACTGCCCGGTTTGAGAGACCCCTCCGCCTGTCTCCTCCGTCTGCCCTTCCGTGAGCGTTGGAGAAACAAAGGACGAGGCAGTCAGCAGCAAACCACCTCACATCCGCCGATTTCTAAGCAACCCCCCACCGTTGCAGACCAGTTCGTGGATCCGGCCCCGGACAAGGGACTCGATTTGTGTTGCTATTCCTGCCTTGCAACCTGCTTTTGCAGTCCACCACCCCTGGAATTAATCCTGTTCGGTAAGCATAATAAACTTTATCCTTCTACTATTTCCAGCGTGGGGGGACAGTCACTTGGTCTGTCTCCAAGGTTTTGCACAGCCGAGGGAGACAGCGTGTGTATGAGATTATACACGTGTGTTGTGTGAGAGTGAGAGAGAAAGTGTGTGTGTGTTTGTGTTTTTGCTTGCGACCCGATTTGGACTGATCCGATCTGATCTCTTGTGTGCCATCTAGAGCCCTTCCAAGACGGGGTTACATCATCGGTCAAGATGTCGACAATACAACAACTCAAGAACTTTATCCGCCATGGTATGTTATGCTCCTTCCTCTCATTCCTCAGCACTGCCCTGCCCTGCGCTGGCCTCGCCTCGTCCTGCCTCGCCCTGTGTATTTCAGCTGCCCTGCACATGTGCAGCTCTTTTTTGTACCGCCGACATCACCTCCTACTTCTCCTACCCGCTCCCCACCAACCAAACAACCCTCTTTTCCCCTTCAGAAATTCACTTTCGCCTCCAAAACAAACTGCCAATGGACCCGAGACCCCTCGATCGCGTCATCTTCAACAAACTGCACTCTCACCCAACACCAACGTCTTGTCACCTAGACAAATGACCCGCCCGCTGATCCGCTCCCGCAGGCAAGCAAGCTCGGACGTCAAACAACACCGACGAGGCCCAGAGGAAAAACAACGACTCGCCGCCCGCGTCGCAGCCTCTGCCAGTGCCCAACAAGGCCATGCCCCAGTCAGAACCCGGTTTCGCCGCCCCTGTGCCGGGCCACGCCCAGCCAGTCCCCGACGCCTACTCCACCGCCCCTGGCGATGAGACCAACCGCGCCGCCCGCGCAGACGGCGTGGCCGCTGCCCACGAGCAGGAGAAGCAGGCCCTGCACCAACAGGGCGGTGGCGGCAAGGGCAAGCGCATCGACGACGTGGCGAAACTGGTCGCCGAGGAAAACGCCAGCCGCAGCAAGTTCCCCAGATACCCGGGCCTGGAGCGGTGGGAGCTGCTGGAGAAGATGGGCGACGGCGCCTTCAGCAACGTCTACCGCGCGCGGGACCTCGAGGGCGACGCCGGTGAGGTCGCCATCAAGGTCGTGCGGAAATACGAGATGAACAGCATGCAGGTAAGGATGACGCCTCGCGTTGGCGGTCGGCAGGACCCTCTGCCTGTTTCCTCTCTGTGCACCACCCCACCCCTCCCCCCGATTTCCTCTCCGTGATCTGTTTGATATGCCATGCCATGATTTCCCCCCCTTGATTCTTGTTCCTATGGCCAACGCGGGGGATCTTAGGGAAACAAACACCTCCATCCGGATTTCAAACCAAAGGCTCCAAAAGCCGCAGAGGTGCGAGAAGCTTTCTACTATTTTCTTCTTTCTCCTTTCCGTTTGACTACTTATAACTTTGAATGCGCACATTTCGTTTACTGCACGGCGCCGGTCACGGCCCTTTGCCCACACGAGTGTGTTGCGGACTTTCGACGATCGTCTTGTCTCGCCAGACGAGAGCAAAAAAAAAAAAAGAAACAGCAAAAGACACAGCAGCCGGCACAATGCAACCACGTGTTTACGAATATCCATGCTGACAAACGGCCGCAGAGAGCAAACATCCTCAAAGAGGTGCAGATCATGCGCCAGCTTGATCACCCCAACATCATCAACCTCGTCGACTTCTCCGAATCGAAACAGTACTATTACATCATCCTCGAGCTGGCACCGGGAGGCGAGCTCTTCCACCAGATCGTGCGGCTCACCTACTTCAGCGAGGATCTGTCGAGGCACGTCATCGTTCAGGTTGCCAAGGCTTTGGAATACCTCCACGAGGTCAGAGGCGTGGTCCACCGGTCAGTAACAAACCCCTTTTCTCGTTTGTTTGTTGTTTCACCGTCATTTACTGTGCCGGATCATCCTCATCTGCGCGTTTGTGGTCAAACGGTGTCGACCCTCACCGTGCGTGGTGTTGATGTCATTGATGTGCACCCGTTCAATTCCAACCCGTGAGACCACTGACGTCATATCACCGTTTTCAAAACTGAACAACTTCACTACGCGCACCTGACGCAGCCGTGCAGCGCTAGCGCGTGCTGGCCTGCCCCCTGGAACTGAGCCGAGCCGTTTTGCTGACGCCCAGGCGGCCAATAGTGACATCAAGCCCGAGAACATCCTCTTCAGCCCGATCCCCTTCATCCCGTCCAAGCACCCAAAGCCAAAGCAGCCCGGCGACGAGGACAAGGTCGACGAGGGCGAGTTCATCAAGGGCGTCGGTGCGGGTGGCATCGGCCAGATCAAGATCGCCGATTTTGGCCTGTCCAAGATCGTGTGGGATAACCAGACCATGACGCCCTGCGGCACCGTCGGCTACACGGCCCCCGAGATCGTCAAGGATGAGAGGTATTCCAAGTCGGTCGACATGTGGGCGCTGGGTTGTGTTCTGTACACGCTACTGTGCGGCTTCCCACCTTTCTACGATGAGAGCATAGAGGTTCTTACCGAAAAGGTGGCCAAGGGCCAGTATACGTTCCTGTCGCCGTGGTGGGACGACATTTCCTCGTCTGCCAAGGACCTCATCACCCACCTCTTGACCGTCGACCCCGAGAAGCGATATACCATCACCGAGTTCCTCGCACATCCCTGGATCAGGCAGAGCGAGACCCCCGGCATCCAGAAGAAGCCCCAGGTCACCTCTGACAGCCAGCTGCGCGCCTTTGACGCCTCCAAGTTCAAGGACGGCGACAAGCGCTACGACTTCCGTTCGCCGGGTGCCGTCAACCTCCGCGAGGTCTTCGATGTCACATATGCCGTGCACCGACAGGAGGAAGAGAACAATCGTCGGAAACAGATTGGCGCCAAGGCCGCCGGGGTGTCGCGCCTGGCCGGACTCAACGAGTCGGACGAGGACGACGACATGCCCGACGTCGATGCTGCCGACGCATCCAATGCCGGCCACGGCACCCAGGCCCTCGAGCAGAGCATGAGGAACACGCAGATAAGCGCCAGCGAGCAACGCGGCAGGGAGCGCGAGAGGCGGGTGCCGGACCAGAAGGGCTACGGACAGCACTCGGCAGCCGTCACCGCCGCGGCCAGGCAGCAGGTCAAGGACCGCAACCGGCAGAAGGGCGCCTTTGAGCTGAGCCTCGACGGCGCCACCCTGCTCGGCCGGAGAGGGAGGAAACAGCCTGCTGCACAGGCGGCCTAGGACGCCGCCCAGGAGCAGGGCAGCACTTGTCCTGACCAGCCGACGCAAGGGCTTCCCGAGGCGGACCCCACACGCGAAGCCGGGGAGAAGACTAGTGGAGATGAGCAGGGGCACGAAGGAAAAGGAGAGGCAGAGGGTTAACGCGGTTGTCAGTTCTGGTTGTCCATTCTGAGGATACCCTTGAGCCAATGGTTCATTTGATGTGTTAAGGTAACATGCATGGCCCCTCTTCTGCTGGGGTGTGTGGAGTATTATAGGTCGGTCGGTTGACGCGGTGCCTCTCGCTCGGCCCGGTCTGCCTTTTTGTCTATTCTGCTGCTGCTGCGCAATGAGCGCCGCCCTGGGAGGACACTGGGGGGGTTGTTGGTTGTTTCTTGATTTGTTTGATGCCGTCTCTCGTACACAAGCACTCATACGCACGGAGTTATTGGTAAATGTTAATAATTGACACTCACCCGTCTTAAAATTTGCGGATGGGTATTGATGCGAATTGGATTTGTGTTGATCGTGCATGTCTTGTCGCTCGCTACTGTGATATATGATATATAATTGCTATTTACTGTCACAAATAAATAAATAGCAAAAGGTCGGACGGGGTTGTTGGGAGAATGAATGGTGAGGAAAGACGCCTGCGTGCTAATCATACTCAGGCTGTGATACGGAGTTGGAGAGGCACTCTGGAACATTCACTCTTTCTCTCCTTTGTGCAAGAAGGGTTGGTTGCCTATTAGGCAACAGTACGTATGGCTCTATAATCAAAGCTATTCCTCTCTCTGAGAGGAATCAGGAGTTTAGACAAGCAAGACAATCTAGGAAGGATCACTCCTAACTTACGGATGAATACACGGATGTCACCACCTAGATTATCCACGAGACCATACTCAACTCTTCCTCGTCCCGCGACATAACAGGAAAGGAAAATCCATCCTGGCCAGCTCAACCCCGTGCGGCTTCTCCTGTCCCCACTCCCCAGGGAACCGCTCGACCTCCTTCTCCATGGTCCACGCAACACTCACATCAACATCCGCGAACCCGACCTCCCTCATCAGCCCCGCGAATTCAGTCCTGTTGATCCCGTGCCGCTCCACGCCCGCCATCTTGGCCTCCGGGTGGAACTTGCGCGCCTCGGGCCCAAAGTCCTGAAAATCCGTCAGCGCGACCTGCCCGCCGACCTTCAGGCAGCCGTGCATGGTGGCCAGGAGGGGTTTTAGGTCTGCCGAGGGGATGTGGTGCAGGGTTAGGTGGCTTATGACGAGGTCGAACTTTTGCCGTTTTGCTTTTCTACTTCTGTCTCCGTCCCCCTCGGCTGCCGGGGCTGGGGCTGCCGGGGGCAGCCGCGGGTCCTCGGGGTCCGTGAGGAGGATGTTGAGAGGGTGGACGACCTCCCTCGCCGCGTCGTCTGGACCCAAGCCGGCGAGTTTGGACTTTAGGGCGGCGATCATCCCCCCCGCGGCGTCGATGGCGACGATGCGCCGTGCGTAAGGGGCTACTAGTAGGGTGAGCAGGCCTGTGCCGCAGCCGATCTCGAGGACGTCGGGGCCTTCTGTCCCGGGGGAGGAGGACTGCAGCAGGACGGGGGGTCGTATGGCCAGCAGCGCCTGCAGCGCCGAGGCGGACGCGGCGCGGACGTCGGGGTTCGAGTCCCAGGCTGCGGCCTCGGCGTTGAAGCGGTCGTTGTTGACGGAGGGGGCCATTTTTCAAGTTGTTGTCTTTCCCAGCGGCGGTCTTGATTCTGTTGTGGGTTGGTGAAGGCGGCTGTAGACTATCTCTCTCTCGTTGCCGACGGCACCAATGGTTTCTACAAGGAGATGAAGTACCGAACGCCGGGCGGGCGGGTGACCCTATTATACTATTGATGTGCTTCCCGGTGGATCGGGATAACACAAATACACTTGGCGGCTGCTCTGCCGAAGACGTGACCAAGGTCCGGCCGGCCGGCTAACAAGACTGTTGTTCCTTAAGCAGGAATCCCGCGAGCCCTAACCCTCCTCCTCATCTCGTGCTGTTCCATCCATATAGAACTTGAATGCTACGGTGTGGTGCCGGCTGTGCTGGCGTGCTTGTCTGGACTTGCCGGACTCTTTTTTTTTTTTTTTGATTTACTGTCCATTATTATCGGTGCTTGACGAATTAATTTGCCGAGATCCTTGATACTCCCCCTGTCTTGGGATGGTAGAAGCCCTAGACGAGTGAGAAAAATGGCTAGATTGCTACACAAGAGCCCGAGTAGTAATCATGGTACCTTGAAGCAATCTCAGCGTTGCTGGGATGTTGTCTGCTACGTAGCGACAGCATGAGTGAGTGCCTGATGAGACCCTCGAGCCCTATCAGATGACTGTCAGAGAGCTTTTCAAACAACGACACGAAAAGGCTCTGCCCCCTCCACCCCCACCCCCCCAACACGCCCCCGTCCAGTAGGATATCCTACAAGGTTGCGACGCATAAAATGGCTCTATTTATGATGATATGTCATAGAACAACTCAGAAAGCTATGACAACCACCTGTAGCGCAAGCCTTGCAATGGATTTAAATCATGAGATAACTCTGGGAGGGGTGAGGAAAAGGGGGGATGAGAACGCGCGATACATGGGGAGCACGACAAGGAACATTTGCTATCCATTGATCTCTTGAATAGTCTTACTAGCACTTAAGGTTATCTTAAAGAGAAGAAACTAGAATAGATTAAGCTAGATCGGATAGGGTAATATAATAAAAACTTCTATTTAGGAGGTATAAGTAGAAGAATTAGGTCTACTAACTAGGCTAGTCTCTAATCTTAATAACATCTACTTTTTTACTAATAAAGTTATATACATATGTCTGTCCCGCGGCGGACTCCAATGCCACCCACGTTCGCATTACACAGTAGGTGCTAACAAGGAAAGATCTACATTTTATCAGCGTTGGTTGGCAAGTCGTGGAGGTACCTAGGTATAGTATTTAGGTACCTTTGCAGCTTCGGCGTCACACAAGCACTATCATTGATGACTCTCACTGCCTGCAGCCAACGGGTGCAGCAATGAAACCAACCCGCGAGGGATCCCTTGGCGACCATATCTTCTTCACATAGAAGCGGGGAAAACGTTCGTCTGCCTTGCCTGGGACTGATGGGCTGTTTCCAGTCCATATAAAAAGTCCACGATACACCCATGGGCTGACCTCCGCCAGAGGCCCTCCGTAGCTTAATGAACCACGCAACTACACTACTTGACTGCACCCTACCTAGGTAGAGTGGCTCCCACAGGCGACAAGCAACTTGAATTGAGTTGGACAACGAGACACTGCCCGACCCTTCGCAGACGTGTGCACACCATGTCAGGCATATTCGACCAGTTCCGGGATGCGAGACATCCTCCTCAGGATCCGAAGCATCTCTCATTCAAAGGCAAAACCGTTCTGGTGACGGGAGCCAACGATGGGCTGGGTCTACAATCCGCCATCAAGTTTGCCCAGCTCGGGGCCGACAGACTAGTGCTCGGTGTCAGAACACAGGAAAAAGGAGAGGCTGCAAAGGCTGCGATCCTGAGCCAGACCAAGAATGCGCCCGAGCTCGTCGTCTTCACCGCGGACCTCTCGACCTTCGCATCGGTGAGGGCGTTCGCGGCCGAGGTCAACGACAAGATTGACAAGTTGCACATTGTCCTGCTGTGCGCGGGCATCATGGTCCCTACCTTCCAGACCAGCCCCGAAGGGTACGAGATCAATCTGCAGGTCAACGTTCTCTCAACGGCCCTGATGGCGCTTTTGCTGGTGCCCAAGGTCCGCAGCACCGCAGCCCTTCGGGATGGCGATTTCACACCACACATCACCATATTGAACAGCCTCGCGACCCAAGAGACAGAAGATGCATGGGTCCCGACAGATCAGACTCTGCTCAACCGCATCGGTGACGTGTCCAAATTCGAGCACATCAGTCAATATTACCTGGTGAAACTAGCCGCCCGATACTTCATACGCGGATTGGCGAAGCAGATTGTCTCGAAAGAGATAATCATCGTGAACTGCTGCTGTCCCGGAATGTGTCGAACGGGGCTTCTGCGCCACTATTCTCTACCGATACGGATCATGCTAGCTCCGTATAGATGGATCTGTGGCAGAACGGGCGAACAAGGCGCTCGAACGCTCGTGAGCGCGACCGCCCTGGGTCCGGAGAGCCATGGCACTTTGTGGTTGAACGATCAACTTCCCCCGTACGTGTCCTAGACTTGCTGATAAGGCTTCGTTCGCTTTTGCTGACGGGGTTGTGCAGGCCCGCGAAATTCCTCGCCACGGAGCGTAGCGAAGAAGTGTATCGAGAGACATTTAGAGACATCATCTCCATTCTGAAAGAAAAGGGAAGGTTGACTGAAGATTTCTTAGCTAGCTTGCGTGGCGGTGCCTGAAGTATAACTTGTCCATGTCCCGTAGCTGAACTTTGAGCTTAATGTTCAGGTTTGCCTTGTAGCGACTCGACGATAAGCGACTCTCCCTTGCATTCAAATTGTATCTAGATGGACCGGGCGCTGGGTTGATTTCTGGAGTTCACCTTCTCGTATCATCTACCAGATATTCAATCCCGGCTACTCGCTATAGCGATTCACATGCACGCATTTGTACAGGAGGATCACCAAGATTACAAATCTGCGGGACATTTGACAAGGCCTGCAGTCAAAGGATGGCCCGGAATTGGGGGCTGGCAGGGCTCCGTGGGACGATAATTATCTCCTGCAGCGCACCCCTTGCACCCCCGAGCGTAAGCTCCGGGCCATTCCACCCCTCCAAATAACCTTGAAGCTCCCTTTTCTCCAGGCAACAGCTCTGCCTATAAGCATATCAATCCAGGGCTCGTTGATGCATCTTTACAGGACGATCGATGAAAGGGACGTCAACAACGCTGGTTCCTAATTGTGGCGAACACGATCCCCTCGAAATTAGCAGCCATGGCAGGCTTCTTCGCGACGCTGCGTGAGCAGTTTACAGCCATGCAGCAAGCTATGGCACCCGTTCGGCTCAGCAAGACCGACTTAGTATGGCTGTCTTTGCGGAAGGCCCGGCATGATATTGCCCTTATGCTATCTGATCCGTCTCCTAAAGCGACATACACCGTGTTCGCTGGAGTGGCTCTGTTGATTTCGCTTCTGGTAGATCAAATCAGGGCTCGGCAGTCTTCACTCCAGAGACTGGGCATGCCGCTCGTCAAAGCGCCGAAGGGGTCCAAGAAGTTCGACTACAAGGCCATCCTCGACACAGGAGCAGTGTCGTACCCAGGCCAGCCCTTTATCGTGAGCTACTCCGGCTTCGAGCTGGCTGTCTTTCCAAACTCCACGTGGGATGAGATCAAGCGCCTACCCGTAACAAAGGCCTCGACTCTGGAGTACTTTACTCATGCCTTCTTCCAAGGCTGGCGCTTCTTGGGCAGCGACACGAGTGCCGTGCACAAGACGATTGGCATTGATGTCACACGCTCTCTCCCGACACGGGTGGGAGCCCAACAAGACAGCGCAGCCCGTGCTTGCGAGAAGGCGCTGGGCACCTCCAAGGACTGGAAGTCCTCACGCATGTACTGGACTATGCAGGATATCATCTCGACCACGAATGCAGCAGGCCTCGTAGGCGAACAGTTGGGAACCAACCCTCGCTGGAACAGGGCGGTCCAGAGTTTTGTGCTAGCCATAGTGTTCGCGATCGCCACTGTCAGTCTACCGCCTCGCTTTCTCCGGCCATTCGTTACCTTATTTGTCTTCTTGCCGGCTTGGGGCATCTACTGGTATATGAGATGGCTCCTACTACCGATGGTCAACAAAGATATGAGTCAATACGACCCGTCAAGCGAAGGGAATAAGGAGGTCCTTGCCAAACCAGACCAGAAGTTCCCCATCACAGCATGGCTTCTGAACAGGTACGCGCCAGACGAGCGCACGCCGCAGAATGTTGGCCACGATTACGTGGTCGCGTCTTTCGAATCGACTTCGGCAACTTCGGCGACCTTCTACTTCATCATCGCTGAAGTTATTCAAAGACCGGAGGTGGTGGAAGAGCTGCGCGAGGAGTTATCCCGGGTCATGGTGGGTGGTCGCCTGCCGCAGACACAGCTCTTGGAACTGGAAAAGATGGACAGCTTCATACGCGAGTGTTCCCGGTGGAATCCTTTCGGCCACAGTGAGTTCCAAATAGCACGTTGGTGATGCTGTCGACTGACATAGTACATATGCCCAGTGGCCCTGTTCAGACGCCTAATGGCACCTGTGAAGCTCTCGAGCGGCCCTGAACTCCCAGCTGGCACACTCATAGCGGTTGATGTCCACAACGTGCCGAGGTCGCAAGAACTGTGGGAAGACCCGGAGGAGTTTGACCCGTGGCGTTTCTTGAAGTTGCGAAAGCTGCCAGGGCGCCAGAACCGACACCAGTTCACCAGTCTCGGCCAGGATAGCCCGGGATGGGGTGACGGGCCACAGGCTTGCCCGGGGCGAGCTTTTGCGGCAGCTACTCTGAAAGTGACTCTGGCACACATATTGCTGAACTACGACCTCCGCTTGCCTCCTGGTGGTAGGAAGCCGAGGAGACATTCGATGCCTAATGGGTCGATGCGGCCGGATATGTTTGTGAAGATCCAATATCGGAAGCGGCAATGAAATGCTTAGGGGTGATCTACTCTTGTACTGGGATGGACTCATGATGATTCCATTTAACTGGTTCTATTTTTATTCCGTATACAGTTATACTAGTAGCTATCTGGTTCTATTTCTATTCCGTATACAGCTATAGCTATACACAGCGCCTTTATACAGTTATAAACACTTAAGACCTAGTATTTAAAAAAATATATATTACTAATAATAGTAGTTAGATATAATAAGTATATATATAGCCTTAGCTTTATAATATATAGATAAGGCTAAGGAGAACTACTCCTAATAGTACTATTAATTATTAATATATAGTTTAAGGGCTAGTTAATAGTAAAGTAGTTATATAGTAAGGTAAGAATAGTCTTAAGATAGTCCCTATATAAGCTTATAGTCCTATAAAGGAAATTCTAGCTAAAAACTTATTCCTCTACTACTAATATATATATATATATATATTATAAGAAGACTCTTACTAGGTAAGTATAATAACCTCTATCTTAGTATATAGCTAACTTTAAAAGAAGTTAAAATAAAGAAATAATTTAAAATAACCTATCTCTAAGACTTCTATAATAAACTCTTTAATCTCCTAGAAGAGGTACTAAGAAAAGTTTATAAGCTAATAAAGAGAGATTAAAATAAACTTATACTCCTCTATATCTATACTCTTATTATAAATAATAAAAGCTTTCTAAAGTTAATTATAAAGGAGAATTTTAAGGTATATCTATAAGAGAAGTACTAGGATATATATAAAGAGGTTAAAATGTTTATATATAGGCTCTAGGGGGAAGAAATAAGTGACTAAGTAGATAGATAGTTATATAGTTAAAAGGATGAATATAGTGTGGCTGAAGCTATACTAGTAGCTATATATAGCGCCTTTATATAGTTATAAATACTTTAGATCTAGTATTTAAAAAAAGCCTATAAGTTAGCTAATAAATAAAATTTATATATTTCTATATTTTTATAACTTTTAATAAGTTATATATAGTTATGTTAAAGAATTAGTAAAGGGTATTTAAGTTAAGAATAAATTAATATATAAAATTCTACTATATTACTCTTTTAATCTATTCTTCTTTCTACTATACCCTCTATTATCTATTAATATTTTCGCTTTTTATAAAAATTATATTTTACTTTACTAAGGTGTAGGACTAAAAGACTTTGCTTAGTTATTATACCTTATGGAGGTAGATTAGGAGTTGATAATAGGATTGTTGGTGTGGTCTTGTTTATATAGTCTGATGTGGGGTAATTTTGGTCGTGGTTGTGGTTGGATTTAGTCATGTCTACATGCTCATATCTCAGCGTCTGCCTTTGGGAAGTCGGTTCAGCCCCAGTCGCCACATGTTCGTCCCTCTTCAGCGTAAGATCCCACGCTTGCATCAACACTTCGGCCCAGGATTGGTCAAGCGGTACTCCTCGCAATTGCGTCTGCGGCAGTCGAAGTCTCCCCTTGCGCAACAGTGTAGCACCTGTTGCCTCGCGGGCCCCGAGGCCTTGCGGTGCGCCCTCTCCACGCCCTCCGGGCCCGCATGTCGGGTCTGGATGGGGACCTTGAACTCCATGAAGCTCGAGTGCTCGCCCTTGGGCGTCTGGATGCATTTCCAGTTCACGATCTGGTTGCCGGCTTCTGCTCGTTTGTCCTCGTTAGATCATTGCATGTTTGGGGCTTGGAAATCGAAGAGTGAAAAAAACAAGTTTGTGATAAAAGCGGTAATAGGGATAATACACTGATGCCTTGACGTACCTTGTCGGAGGTGATGCAGCATGTCCGAACCACAACCAGACTTGGAGGTCTCGTCGTTCCTGCCAAAGTCCTTAGAGAACACCATGAAATGCAAGCTGTCTCTTCCCTTGAAGGTGCAGTGGGGGTAGTTTGGGAGATCGTGAGGTATCCAGTCCCCTGCCTGAAGAAGTCCGGTTTCGGTGATGTTGGGGCCAGCTACTACCGCTGTGTCGTCCATGTCGAAGATGGTGGACAGCGCCACGGGTGAAGGGATGACGTGTGCCCTGGCAGCCGGCATTTTCATGCTAAGCGCCATCAGGGCAAGTGACCATAAGTGTAGCTGCATGGGGGGCAATCAATGGAGAGCATGTATTTGGTGCTGTTTGGAAAATAGAGCAGAGCGCAGGAGCATGGCATTTGATGCGGTCTATCTGAAGAGAATTTATATCTGACCTTGAAGCTGCTAAAAAGAAGCTAAATCTGTAGTGTATGTGCACAGTTCAGCCAAGTCTGGGCTAATAACGTCGCGGGTCAACGGCAGCGAGGCTGGAGGTTGACGGTCTCTCGGCTCAACAAGACCGGACCTGCAAGTGCGCCCCGACAAATTATACACAATGCCTTGCATCCATTACCTACTAGGCCCACGTGCAATGCTAACAGTATGAATCTTGGTCTCTAGTGGTTCTAGGTTCCAGCGCATGGCTAGGTAGTGTGCGATTCACTGATTATACGACCAGGCGGTCTCTTACTACTCCCATAACACCATGTCGACTTGAGAACTGGTTTGTATTGACCTCGGTACTTCGCAGGTACATCTTGATTCACACTCACCCTTTTCTGGTGGTGCTTCGCTGAAGTGGATCTAAGCCTCAATTTCCACAGTGTGCATGGCAAATTCTATGCAGCTGCATTCACCTCTCACCCAGCCGAGCGAGGCCTTAGTTCCCTAGAATTTTCAACCATCTGCCTCGTATCTTCCAGTAGTCTAGGTTGCAAATCGGAAGTCCAGACTAGACAACGTATTAGTTTGTGATTGATAAAGCGTAATCATGATGACACCTACCGCTTATTCCCTTCGTCGGTTGTAGTCTTTCTATAGTTCTCTTGTTCTTCCGGGGTCATCACATCCCATTTACGAGCTTTTGAGTTGTTCCTCCACCGATAGTAGAAGTAGGTGCCCGGGTATTGAATGAGCTGTGAGCAACGTGAGATCAGGCAGCAATGATGGAGAGTTCGTGTAAACTTACACACATCCAGACACATATGACCAGTAGACCCGTATTCGCCTTGAAATAGCGTGGCGAGTCGCTGGGTTGATAGACTAAGAGGTAGGTTATTAGCACCCAGGCTTGTGTGGCCCATGCGTGGATCGCGCACTCACTGTTCGCCCCAATCATCCCACTGACTTGAACCCACATGTTGTAAATCCTGCACACTTTGTGAGTATAGTGTTTGTGAGTATAGTGTATCACCTCTTTAGATGCAGTTTACGTACGAAGCAGACACCGTTCTATTTTGGACCGATCCAGCATTTCTGCTGGTCCATGCAACTTGAATGGGATGAGTACTAGTTGACATTAGTTCCGAGGTTGTTTTATCAAGACGAAAGACGGCCCACTCACTAAGGGAACGACAGCAGTACAGTTGCAATCGCAAAGTACACCCAGGGGCCGATTGGGTCTGGAAGGGCTATTAAAGCGGCAAAACAGGGCAACAACCAAGCATCCTCTGCCATGGAGACAAAGCTCCGATTGTTTACCGCCTCGCTCAACGCCGTGATGAGCAGCATCATTATGCAAGAACCTGCAATGTAGGGAATCGAAAGGAGATTGGTCTCAATGACGTTAAATCCCAGTCCGCGGAATGAGATCGTCAAGTATTGGTTGACGGGGTATTTCGGCAAGCCGAACAACAGGCCCAGGGCGTAAAGAGGCCACATGTCGTAGTCCTTTGAGCATTCCCAGATCTGTCTGATGGAGAGTCCTTGTCGATTGTACATTCGCCCTTTCTGTGGGTCGTCTCGGATGACTGACGGAAGAGAAGAATGAGGGACTGACACCATGGCAGATTTGGGTGTTAGAGAGACTCACCGGAGTTTACAATGATTTTCACTTCTTTCTCTTGGAAGTATCCCCTGGCGTTCCACCAGCTTTTCGTCCTGGCTGGGGACTGTGGCATGAGAAAGAACGAACAAAGTCCGACCAAGACTACCCACAGTCAGTCAATGATACTCCAGCACAGATGCAACTTATCCTTACATGTGAAAGCGCCCCTACCAAGACCGTTAGTGGTGCACATGAGAGTGATATCTTTGTAGTGCAAGATGGGCAGAAAGAGGGCAGCCCACGGAGCATTTACTCACTCGATCAGGAATAACCACCGCCATCCTTCATAACCAAGTATTCCACGCATGGAAAGTAGGCCAACAGCGGCGAAGCCAACGCCAATATCCACTGGGAAGCGCGTCAATAAATGTAAGCTTTTTCTTGGTCGCTCTGGGCAACACACCTAATTGCGAAGACATCCAGAACCAGGCTAGCCTGATTGGAAGCTAGGACGAGTAAGCAAAGAAGCCGGTCATAACGTTGGTGCTGCTTACGCTTGTACCAGTGTACCAGTAGCTGAGATACAAGATCGTGTCCCTTTTCACGGGTCAGTCAATTCTCCGCATGACGCTTGGAAGACAGCTATGGAGACTTACGGGATGAAACCTCCCTGGAATGTCGCACTGGTTTCCTTAGTACATTGCTCACATATCAGCAGGTGATGAACTTACATAAGATACCTAGTCGTGAGAAAGGAGGCGCGACCACTGAGGAAAAATTGAGAACCGGATATGATGCTGAAAATGCATATCTGTATGGGAATCCAGAAGTCCGGGCCGATACTAGATCAGTCAGCGTTGGTTCCTGGCCTCTGAAAGTCGCGGGAACTCACCGTTTAGAGATCAGCTGAGAGGGCAGTTCGGCAACTAAGAACCCAACTCGGGAAATGGTTTGGCCAAGATTCTAGCAAATGACTGTCAGAGCTTATCTGGACAAGATGAAACCAGAGATGAGGTAACTCACATAATCAGCTTTTGTGAGGTCCAAGTCCTCAAGCATGTTGTCTGAGACAGCGTTCTGGATATTGTTCCGATCAATGTTCAACGCCGCAAACATGACGCAGACCCAGACCTGGAATTTGTCAACACTGCTCCATATCCGCCTGTGTGGAGGTATGCGGCTCACCATGATTTTCCAATCTACCTTTCGACGCACCGAATTTTCTTCCCTCCAAGTCCAACGGAAGTTCGGGTCAAAAGCGGACATGTTCTCCCATTGTGGGTGGATATACAACCTTTTATACTCCTCGACGTTTTCCGAATCCCAAATGCTAGGTTGAGTGGCAATCTAGGACCGTGACTAAATGTCAGTAATAATTGAGAACGTGTGCTGTAGTAATGAGAACGCACCGCGTCTGGATCATGGGCATTCAATTTGGGGCCCCTTCGGATCCGTAGGAAACGGAGGACGGCGTCGCCAAGGGCACCTTCCATGCGCTGACCCTCTCTGCTGGCCAGCGCTGGCTCTGCCGACGAGGTCAACTCATGGGGACCTTTGGCGTCTGGTCCTGTCTTGGAGTTCAGGCTATTGTGATCCGAAGGGGTGTCCTGCCCAGCGGGTGGAGGGTCGACGGCCGGCCTCTGAGTTGACATTGTGTCTTCGGCTAGTGTCAAAAGCCGCTCTCAAGATCTCTGGCAAAGCCTATTTGGCGCTTACTTCGCCGATTGGCGGGTAGGTTCTGGAAAAGTCCAACAGTCAAATAAGGTTGGAAGCTCAAAAAGCTTTTTCCACAGAGCACAATAGGAAATGCCGATAGTATATACTAGTTACAGCCAAGAACCTTGGGAGCTTAAACGGGACATACTCCAGAATACACTGATCTCAGCAACCGAAAACAAATTTCAGGGCAAGTTACAGTTTCTGGTTATCCCCCCACCAGTCCCCACCACCAGCTAGCATGATATCGCCGTCACGGTGGCGGCCTGAGAGAGAAAACCGTTGGAAATGCTGCGGCCCATATACCCCACCTGCAGCTTTCAGGGTGTATGGCGACATCGAGCTGGAATCCAATTGACCCAGGGAAGTTCTCCGAGGAGATCCAAAACGGTGTTAGCCGTAATGCCAAGTGTCGCACGCCACTTCACGCCATTATTTCACGATCGCCAAACTCCCATGTCTTAGTAGAAATGGCGACGATTGAATAACTATTGAAATGGTGAGTTTGGCTTCAACTTGAATTTCTTCGCCGAATTTTGTGCCCACTGATAACATCATACCCGTGTAGACTCTTATTGTGACTCGAGAGGGTCGGGGATGAAGTGCAGTTCCGGAGCCAGTTTGGTGTTTTCAAGCACATGTCGCTGTGTAAACAATGGTACATCAGTACAACTCTGTAGGGATTGAGATATGCGCGGCCTTTAAGGCTGCTGTCATCACTACTAGTGGGCAGCCACAGCCACTTGGCTGGTCATACAGGCAATGGCACTTTCAAGTACAACCCTATTTCATCTCCTCGCGAACTGGACAAGATCAACTGATATTGAGTTATGCTTGAAGATTACCGCGAATTCGCGACGCTTGGGATCAAGGTTCATCTTGCAAGTCCTTCCTTGTATTTCCAGCCTGCAACGAGCCAAACTGGTCTGAGTGGGCTATACCCAACGGCAGCGGGTCTGCAGCTCGACAGCATCCCGCTGCGACCGGCGCCGGACCTGCCAGTGCATCCAAGCACGCCATACACAATTCCTTACAACCAGTACCCAAGCCACCTGTAATTACAATAGTTCAGTACTCCGTGCATAACGATTTTAGATCCGAGCGTATCGTCAGCGAAGCACCTAGGCTTGCCCGCCATGCAGCCAGTAGCTTAGGTAACTCATCCCTGAACGCCTCGTCCAGTCTGGCATTGAGCACAGAGCGCATTGATCTTATGGGTAGTGACATGGATAGTCGGTGTTGAATTGCCACAAAAGCGAATGCAGGCAGCAAGACTGGAGTAAAGCCAGTACTTGCCACAATAGCAATATCTAAAATTTGATGCGTTGTTCTGGCGCCATTCTGCTTGATGGTGAGCGATCTGGTCCCTTTCAATGTTTGCCATGCTGGAGGGAACGGGCGGTAATCGTCGTATATGTACTAGTTTTATGCAATAGTGGCTGAAGGAGCGAGCATGGTAATTAGAGATAGCCTCGAACGCCTCTCATCACACCCAAACATTATCCCTTTCCATCGAGTGGTAGTTGAGAAGCTCCGCGGACACGAACGCATAGTGGGCTTTACTACTCAACACATTGCTGGTGGCAGCCTAGATGTATATACCCAGAATCCAGAACAAAGGCTTTTCTTTAAGCTTAAATGGCTTAAACAACTGATCAGTACCATCGATGACCTGAATTATAAGTACGGAATTGCACATCAAGACCTTGCCCCGCAGAATCTTATCATACATCAAGCTACAGATAAGATCCTGCTCCTTGACTTCAACATGTCAGCGCGAGTCGGCGTCCGGTATTCATTGTTTGACGAAGATTTCAATGACTTCAAAGGCGTGATATTCACTCTGTATGAGATTATCACTCGCAAAATACTTCTACGCACTACGCAGAATACCGAAACGGTGCTGACTACGCCGGACTGGGTCAAACACCCAAATGTCAAACTTGATAGGCCATTAGCGGAATACAGATCAGTCCTTGCTGCCTGGGTGTCGTCGAGGAAAGAGCGCGGTAACCTTAGGGTCTATACTGAAGCCACACACTATATGGACTGGCCAGAGCTCCCAAGACCCCGCCGCATGCAATACTATGCAATGCCAGAAGATGAAACGGGCATTTCCGAGTCAGATCACAACCACGGTGAAGATAGAGTGGGCACTTCCCACGGCGACGAGGAGTGGGAGGATTCCCGACTGGCGTCGAGGAGAAAAGGTCTGGAGGTGCTGAACTGGCAGCGACCAGCACAGGGAAAGATTAAGGACTCGGAAGGGATGACTAGATTTGCCGACGGCACGGTTATCGACAATGTCCGCAGGACATAGGAGCCACTACAGTAGTTTAATACCGGCCAGGAAACGGCATTATGATTCAAATTCCTCATTCTTTCCCTGAAGCTAAGTTTATTGGACGATAAGTAGGTTAAGTGAATTTGTTACTCTTCAATTACATTCCAGCTTGTGCGGCCTCTAAGACTGTAGCCGTCCACAGCAAAATGTCCCTTGCTACCTTACTACCCTCGCAATGACACTCTCGAGTACAGCTCCATCCCGTTATCTCTCAAACTCGACGCAACTAATTGACTTTTGAGGACTGGCCCAAGCTATCTCTACCGGCACTACTTGTACTGTGTCAATGGGGGATCGCACCCAGACCCACAGAGGTGCATGTGTTTCCCTCATTGCAAGTGGTCTGATTCCAAGCCTGCTGCAGCTCTTCAGCTGTCAGAGTCCTAGAAGCAGACAGAAGCTCCTCGATCGAGGCGTGCCGTTGTTCCCATCCACCACCGGGGACATAAGGCACCTTCTTGACTGGTTGAACATCTGGGTATTCGTAGTATTTTGGCTCGTTGCGGTGTTCAAGGCCTAGACCATATTGAGCCTCAAGGGGGTAGTACGGAATCTCATTAGCAGCAAACTGGTAGGCCATGCACTCAGCGATCGTGACCGCGGGTATGCTGGCGAAGAAATCGTCGTATGCGGGATCCAAGGCCTGGGCAAGGCTGCTCACGGTGGTGGCGTTCCCGGACAGCCGCGGGGGCTGTATGACGCTCCAGGGGTTGCGGCACGCATCGGTCTCGCACGACTTCATGACCATCAGGAGGGCGTTGAGGCGCGACATGACGCGCACAACGTCCGGATCAGTCGAACTCGCGAGATTCTCCATTTCGTAAGGGTCGTTGAGAGAGTCGTACAGCTCCGTGTCGCCGGTGCACCAGCGCGAGTAGACCCATGCATAGTCCTCATTGACGATACGCATCGTCTTGTATGTGTTGTTCCAGTACATTCCGGGTCGGTTGTCGCCGCCCGTCCAGGTGGGAATTTCGGTGAACGCTCGTCCCCAGAATTCAACGTTGATGGCCTCCTTGGCCTTCCCGAGAGACAGCTCGTCGGGGTTCTCCCAGGCTTCAAGCATGCTGGTGCCATCAAGGAAGGGTGGGCGGTCTTCGTCGGCCAGGCCAGTGATGTCGAGAAAAGTGGGGGCAAAATCGGTCACGGTGCTGGGAATGCGAGAGGTCTGGCCTTGCTTGATACCTGGCCCACGCACTACTAGGGGAATGTTGGCGTCCTCGATGTAGGGCGAGCATTTGCCCACATCGCGGTGTGTTCCTAGATGGTAGCCCTGGTCGGTCGAGAAGATGACATATGTGTTGTCCAATTCACCTCGACTTTCTAGCAGGCTTACCACGTCCTCGATGATGTCGTCCACACCTTGGAGCGCCTCCAGGCGCCTTTGATACAGACGCTGTGTTTCGCTGAGCTGGGTCCCGTTCAGGCGTGGAAGTCCAGCCCACCAACTCGGCCTGTTCTTATGCAGCTCGTCGGGTGGGTTGAAATTTGGCCGGGGTGGTATCGTCAGGTTAGCGAATTTGTCGTTGTAACGCGAGGGTGGTGTTGGAGGGTCTGTCAGGTTCTCGACATGAGGCGCAGTTGGAGCAATCATGAGGAAGAACGGGTCCTCTTGCTCGACCAGATGCTCTAGTCGGGACAGGGCTTTGACTCGCACCACATCACTTTGTTGCCAGCCCTCGTAGTACGTAGGCCTCTCGCCATTCTGTGACATGACCACGCTGTTGTGCACATTGATGTAAGGATCGAGCTTGATCCCATGTCAGAGATACATCATTTCGGCAGTGAAATGCGAGGATTTGACTTACCAACACGTCGATATGACTCCACCCTTTTGGTGCGGGTGAGTAGTTTAACAGCGAGTTGCCGTTGTAGAGCTTCCCAATGTCTATAACGAAGCAGGGCTCGAGTCAGCCTTCAACCAGAAGAAGCAAGGCACTCATGTTCACACGTTCGGTGACCACTCACACTCGGCTTGATAACCGGCTCGTACCAGCCAATGTGGAAGATAGTCATCATCCTCGCCTGCTGCGGTAAACTTGCCATAGCCGCCGCTGTTTAGCTGTTTATCAGCGGATATTCAGAAACGGGAATATCAGAAATATGACTCAGTATTGCTTACCCTGGTCCATTGACTGCTGTGTTGTTCGTGTTATGAGCGGCTTGGCCACGCATAAGAGAAACACGACTGGGACAGCATATAGCGATGGTGGCGTAGTGATTTGTGAAGCTTGTCCCCTCGGCGACAAGGTGCTTCTGCAGGGCGGGCATGTGGTCCAGAGAACCATGATGATAGTCCTGATCGTCGGTAAATACGAAGACTATATTTGGCTTACGTGCCGCAACTCCTGTCAAGGACGCAGAGGCAAGCAATATGCCTCCGACAAATGCCCGGAGCGTCCTCATGGTGAAAAGAGACCAATCACTTTAGGCAAACATAGAAAGGCTTCTAAGCGGGACTGTCACGGGTCAGGTCTGGCAAGCGCTGTGCCAATCCTTGGGGACGAGCGGCAGGTCCGAAGGCTCAAGGAAAGTGAGAGCAGAGAGATATGTAATTGGTATCTATAGTTTTGAGCTGGTAATATAGACATCGACCCGCTCCAATGCTTCCCGCACTACATTGGGAACCCCCAATGCCGGACGCATCTGCTCGGCTTCGGTGCCTAAAAAATGTTACAGTACCAGAACGATTCATTATTTTCGGCAAAGAGGTCGGAAAAATGGCATGCCTCCGATGCAGGAACCCGGGGTCGACCTTAGGAATTCAAGCTATTCGCGCGACTCAGCGCGGTCTACCCGCTGTGACGTGATCTCTTCCTGTTCACGTGTGCGCCTGTAGGAAAGGGCCGATTAGACGGAGAGGGGGTTTGTGGGGATTGCCAAGAGTTCGGGGAAGATGGTACTGTGATATAAGCGGAGGGGGACGAGGGGCTCGGTAGAGAGAAGGAAAAACTATCGCAAATGTGCCCTGCCCATTCTCCATCGATCGACAACTGACTCTGCTGCACGTGGTCGGTTCCTGGATCTCTGGTTGTGAGCGCCTGTGCTGGGAAGAGATGATTGCTCACGTCCAACGCAGCCAAAGCATAAATAGTAAACCACACAATAACTTTTCATTGCGCGAAGTGGTGAGAGAGACTTCCTCTGTGACATTTCATTGTGTTATTTGGTCCTGCTTGGGGATATTCTGCTCTAGGATAGATGCAGTTTAGGGTCACTAGCTGGATGCTACCCCAGCTGTAGCTGGCTCGGGGACAGCTCGTATCTCGTATCGTATCTCGTATAGAATTCTGAAGATGTGATGGTGTTGTTGCCTACGAAAGGAAGGCTGCATGAGAGTATCTGAACGCAATTTACCACAATCATATATTAGTACGTGACGCATATCTAGGTATCCTACTTGTGGGTATGCAGCTGAAGAAATACCTCCATACGCTCTCTTGGCCTCAAGAGGCGTTGGTGGCTGAGAAAGTATAGCACACGTGAATGCTTTTGAACTCGCGTGAAGTAATGTTGATATTTGATAAGCTACTAGTAAGCCAGCGATCGTGGGTACGAACATAGACGGTTAGCGAGTTGAATAGCCACAAGAGGAAGCGAGTGGTCAATCCAGCCACTTGGGTTCATCATCTGTTGAAGCATTAGTTCCTTTGTCAGCATTTCTCCTTATCTCCATGTCCGCCCCCGCACTTCCATCCTATCCTTGCTGGCTGCCAAAGAAGAGTCCCCGACAGGAAACATAACCATCATGCCGGCGGAGTCATCATTTGACCTTGGGCTGAAGCTGGAAGGGACTCATGTACTGGTCACAGGCGGGGCTGGTCTGATCGGGTCAGCAGTTGTTGGCGCCTTTCTCTCAGCCGGCGCCAACGTCTCAAGCTTCGACCTCAGCTATGCCACAGAAATCAAGCACGTCGAACTCAAGCTCCTTCAGCTCAAAGCCGACATCTCCAATTCTACGTCTCTGACTAGAGCATGGGACATGGCGACGTCCATCTTTGGAACCGTCGAGGTCTGTGTGGCGTTGGCATCTCTCGACCTATCCGTCCTCCCGCAGACGAATTCCATTATCGACGCCAGTCCTGATACCTGGTCGCGTGTACTCGATATTAATGTCAAGGGCACGATGTTGACCTCTCAATTGTGGCTTCGTGGCATCCGTGATCATCTGGCGGATAAACCAGGGGTCGAGCTGAAGAACACAGCGTTGATCCTGGTGGGGAGTGAAGCAGGCCACTTTGGCGTCCGCACCTGTGCCGCATATGCGGCGGCCAAGTCTGCAGTGCAGTACGGGCTGCTGCAGTCACTCCGGGCCGATGCACCGCGTATATATCCACGTGCCAGGGTCAACGCCGTTGCGCCTGGCCCTGTCGACACGGCGCGTTTCCGGGAAGAGACAAAGGGGCCGGGGACCAATGAGTGGTGGGCTGAGTGCCAGGCTACGACGGCTTTGGCTCGGCCTGTTCCGACGGAAGACGTTGCGAGAAGCATTCTATTCCTCGCGAGCGAGTCGTGGAGCCGAAGTGTGCACGGGAAATGCATCGACGTCGATTCGGGAAAGGAGGGATCGCTGATGTGGGGCCCATCGGAGAGCCCGAACAGGACATCAGGCCGTGGTTCTTAAGTCCGTGAAGAGCAGCAATACATATGCACCTACATGTTGCTCCGAAAGACTCGGGCCTCAAACATTAAGCTCCCCCCGGTGCATGCATCTTGGAAAGAATGATGCAGAATAGCCAATGGTTTCTTCCCGGCGTGGAATTCCTCCTTCTTCTCCTCCTCTATCCGTGAAGCAGCACGCGCAAATGAGGCATCCATCTTAAAAAGCCCCTTTTCGAGCCGGTGTGGATATGCCACACCCCTTTTGGTGGTGGTGGGTGGAGACACAGGGGATCGACTTTGGCGACACCGACGGTTCACTAACAGAGCCGCGCGGCCTGGTGAGCACGAGTCTGCTAAGCCATGTTTTGCAGCTGTTTTCTCGGCCACCTGCAAGCCCACATTGGCAGACGATGCGGTGGGTCGGCTGGCGGACCTCGTGCATGGATGGAGCGAGGTAGGGAATTCGATTAATTACGCGTCTCCCTTCTCTGCCATCCCTCTGGGCCTCATCACCTAGAAGTTGCAAACTTCATGTTTCTTCAAACCCTCGTCCTGCAGCAGTGACCGGGATGGCCAAGCCTCACGCCTACACCTCGACGGCCATCCGGGCTGAGACATGGCGGGACTCGCTCAGTGTGCCCGCCGCGATCCGAGACAAGGCACGCCGCGTATACAATTCGGCGGCGGCGCGAGTGATATTCTTCCTCGCCGCGGTGGTCGTCCTCGGGCTTGGCATCTCGGCGTTGTGGACAAATGTGCTGTGCCGCATCCATCTCCACCGTGACCTTTCATGGTATGGGCTCGGGCTGCGTGGCCTTGCACCATCAAAGAAGCTTGTATCTTTCAAAGCCCGGACGCCCTCGCTCGAGTTCCCCCGCTGGGACGCGCGATGCAGCCAGGAGAACATCTTCCTCGGGTGGAGGGGCCACGAGGTCGACGAGCCCGGTGCTGTTATCCTGGACAGCAGAGGTGAGCTGGTATGGCGGCAGACCGGCTCCGACATCGATCAGAATGATGTGAGACCTCAGATGTATCGTGGCGAGAGGTTCCTTGCCTTTCAGATGGACGGGCCCAATGGGAACAAGACGCAGGGTTATTGGTATATGATGGACCAGTCGTATACCATCAGGTATCGTGTGCGTCCGCACGAGTTTCCCCATGCCGATATGCACGAGTTTCAGATCACGAGCGATGACACGGCCGTTGTTATCACGACCGTTCCTATCCAATACGACCTCCGCAGTGTCGGTGGCCCAGAGGATGGATGGCTCGAGAACTGTTATTTCCAAGAACTTGACTTGGAGACCGGAGAGCTTCTCTTCGAGTGGTCGTCAATTGATCACTTCGCGCCCAACACAACCATGGAACCCCAGGACAACTGCCTCACCGACCCTCGGGCTAGATTCGCAGGCTGCGGCGATGAGAAGGACTCTGCCTTCGACTATTTCCATCTGAATAGCGTGGAGAAAGACTCCAAGGGCAACTTCCTGATCTCTGCCCGCAACATTTGGGGCATCAGCTATATCGATGGGAAGACCGGCGATGTTCTTTGGACTCTAGGCGCCGGAGAAGTAAACGATTTCAAAGACCTCTCGGATGGTGCTGGCCTGGACTTCTCATGGCAGCACTTCGCGAGATGGGTAGAAGAGGGCAGAACGCTCTCATTCTTTGACAACCACTATCACCGACTCGGTGATCCTGAACGGGAAAGCGGTGGCCGCGTCGTCGATGTTGATATCCCAAACCGCACCGTCCAGCTGCGGAAGGCGTACACCCATCCCCACAATATCCGATCAGAGTCACAGGGTAACATTCAGCACCTTGAGAACGGCAACTACATGGTCGGCTGGGGCAGCTCCGGTGCCTTTACGGAATTCGCAGCCGACGGAGAGGTGCTGTGTGACGCCCGTTTTGGCGCCGAGGCGTTCTTCAACTTTAGCCCGGTGAGCTCTTACCGCGTCTTCCGTGGCCAGTGGACCGGCAGACCTCGATACCCACCCAGCCTCGCTCTTGACAGCGGGACAGCCTACGTCAGCTGGAACGGCGCGACCGAGGTGGTGAGGTGGCAACTGGAAGTCAAGAACGAGAATTCACAGACTGTGCATGTCCTCACGCAGGTCTTCAAGGACGGGTTTGAGACGGTCATCCCTCTTCCCAACACCGCGGCCAATTCGCTGGTTCGCGTTGTGGCCCTGGACGCTGAGGGCGAGGTGTTGGATGCGTCGTCCTTCTCGGTGGTGCCTCGCTGGAGCAGATTCGGCACAACGCTGAATACTCTGATAGTGTACGCGCTCCTTATCGTCTTCGTGACATCCATGTGTGGCACGATGCTCTGGTGGACATATGTGAAGGAACAAGAATATACGAGCAAGAAAGGAATAGCATACATAGAGCTGGCAAAGCACTTGGATAATGTATAAAGAGAAATGAAATGACAGCGTTTTCTTTTTTTATGAATGTGTTCTCAAAGACCTGCTCCAGTTTGACACGTCCCGAGACTTCCACATAAGTGGGTAAGTGTGAACTTCAGTAGAGGTGTATCCCATACCAAGTGGGCTTAGATAAGCCTACAACGTAGCATTGAACAGGGGGATAACCTCGTATCCGCAGGCTTTGTCGTGTGGAGAAACATAGTTAATACGAGCGAGCCCCGGAGTTGACTGTCACCGTACATTCGGCTCTCTTCTTCTTGCACGCCCTCGCATTGCAAGTACAGACCACAAATATCATGATGAAAACTTTGTCATTATGTTGGATACTCGCATCCAGCCTCTGTGCGTGGCTGCCTGCGAGTTATGCAGATGAAATTTTCTACGACGAGACCTGGGCAGGACCAGTGCGTCTTGCTGAGACTGCCTCTATTTCCCCAAACAATTCGTCTTCGAATGCAACAACATGGACCGGATTCAACACAGTGGAGGCTACCCTCGTGATGCCGCGGCTTTCCATACCGAAGCATCCGAGTGAGCGCGTCGATCGTTATACCGCAGCTTTTTGGATTGGGCTCGATGGCTTCGTGATGTCTGGAGACGAAGGTGACGGAGTGCCGGCGGATACTGTGCGTGGTCTGTGGCAGGCCGGCGTCTTCATGTCGATCTGGGATAACGGGACTTCGGAATACACTGGGTTTTATGAATGGTGAGACAGCATATCTCCGCCCTTCCCACGCAAAGTCATCAGCTTGTACATTGTCTGACATACTTCTTTCCGGTGGTAGGGTCCCAGACGACCCGATTAGCCTCACATCATCCGAGTTGGCAACATCAGAAGGTGATCACCTGCATGTATCTCTCACAACGACACAGGGGGGATATTACGGGAACGTAACCTTTGCCAATCTCAACACGAGCCAAACCTTTTCTTACGGCCAGGAGGCCCCCACCTCCTGGCGTGGGCCGACGTGGCCCTCTCCAGGCACGCCAGCGGAGTGGTAAGACTCCTCGTGAACTTGGTGGATGATTAATATTAAACAACTGCTGACATTGTCCGCACTGTTCTGCGCACACAGGATCATCGAGGCTGGGACTTATCTGAACGGCACACGGCACGTCTTCCCAGACTGGGGAAATGCGACCATGCTAGATGCCAAGGCTTGCTATGGCGACGCGGACCGAGGTTGTGTAGTGCCAGGCAGTATGGATGAAGAGAGTCTCCGCGTGACGGCTATGCGCTTGAACGAGACGGGAATGCTGTATACTCGATCTTATGTCGAAGGTGATCGAGTGTGGGTTGCTTACGTGGAGGAACCTTTTGTTGTATGACGTGAGGCATCCCATACTACGGATAAAGGGCAGGCGGACCGAACGTCGAGCTGTCATGCGTGGATCAGAACCCGTCAAGCATAGTAGCGAGTGAGAATATTACGAGCTCTGCTGTGGTGTCCGCTAGGCAACCGCGGTATCTGTTCCTCGACGTCCTACAAAATAGCCTCTTGTTGAATAGTATTCTGTAGAACACATTTTACAGAAGCTATTGTGTATAGAGGAAGCAGTTTCACTGTGGAGACTCTGCCATGATAGAGTATCAATTTTGACGCTTTGAGAGTGGTATGGTATTAATGTGTCATGAGATTTTGCCAGATTATAATGGAGCCATATGGCAATGGCACTGAACAGACGACTTAGAGGCTGGATATTAAACCCAAGCTCAAGGAACATAAACCCGTTACTGCTTTGTCAGCTCGAAGTCGATGTTTCCTGTTGATGCGCCGCCCGGACAAGTAGCAGTGTAGGCTGATCCGTTGGTGCAGATTGCCTCGGCTGACTTGATACACTGCTCCCATCTGCCCTTGGAGATGTTGATAGTAGCTCCACTGTCGGTAGGAGTGAGTGTGAACTTGGCGTCGCCGGACTGGCCAGTGGTACTGGTCGGGGCGCCACCACACTTTTGGATTGATCCAGCGATGCCCCCGCAGATTTGTAGCAGGGCTACGTTCTTGTTGTGCGAGTCGATATTGCTTGGATCACGTTAGCACCTGCGTGGTGTGATTGAGAAATTGCAGCAGAGAACCATGTGTTGTACTCACGCTGCTTTATCAGTGCATTGAACATTTGTTGCGGTGGTGTCCCGCTCAAGGAGTTGGACTGGACTCGAGAGGGCAAGTGGAAGGAGGGCGAGGAGGATGACCTGGAAGATGTTTGTGGACAACATTGTATCGAGGATGAAAGATTCGAAGCCGTGGTGACCTGGCGAAAGCGAATGGATTGGAAAGGTTGAAAATCGATTTAAATCAAGGGGACTCGGTTGAATGAAGCTTAGACATACAGAACAGTTACCGTCTCCTGGAGCCCAGGCGCATGCTCTTATAACCAGACTGGCCGAACATCGTAGCCAGTATGTAGTCTTCGGGAGATGTCCTGCGCATCATGAAACAGGAGCAGCCCCATGCCAGTGAGGCTCTGTTGTCTCAAGTTGCCCAGACGTCAAACCAGTGCCATCCAAGCTTGACCGGATGAGACAAGGATCCACCCTTGCACGTATCTGATTCTGCTGCCGCTGTCCAGCCTGTGCTATTCTCAATCCAGCACACATCTGCGATGCTGAGTTCAATCCTGGGTGGCAGACATGTCGATCAGGCGATCCCGCGAAGCTTGTTGGGGTTGCGATCGTGACTCCTGCATGATCCGGGGGTTTCCTTAAACCCTCTCATCTGGCCTGGGTGCAATTTCTGCCACCAGTGACAGTTCAGAGTGCACTGGCCGTTGGCGATCGTATTCTGGATCGAAGGTGCAGCACCTCTGTGTGAAGCTTGCTCGGTTCGTCTCAACAGTCAAATCCACTCGGCCGACAACCGAGATCCGGAGATGGCTGGCACAAGTATCGGCCAGTCTCCACCTTTGCCTCGGGCCTTCAGCCGCTCGGCGCTCCGCTATCGCATAGCAAGACGTAATTAACCTGCCCGAAGCACGGAGTGATAGATAGCACGAACGCGCGATTCATCGTCTAGCATATACGGCAGACCTGTTGATTTCTCCGCCAACACTGAACTCGTCTCCGTGTCACTTTTCGGTCGACTGCACCAACAAAACAGGAGTGCCGTGTGAGCCAGGATACCGTGGTGATCGACCTGCAGCAAGGATGATAAACGAACCGGGGGCTGAAACCCTCCTTACCAACGGCAGGATCTTTCAAGCCTCGACCGACAACTCATCGACGGCGAAAGACCAAGAGGCCACTTTTGCAACCGACCTCCTCATCGGGGCTGACGGAAAGATCCGTCACATTGGCACCTCAGACAGTGACGATGAAGACACCATCATCGCCTCGGCCCGTGCGAACGGCGCCAAGGTCCACGACCTCCAGGGCAAGACCGTGCTTCCCGGCTTCTTCGACGGCCACATACACCTTCTCCTATTGGGCATGTCCTTGAACAAGGTCAACCTAGGCCCCTGCAAAGATTTGGAAGACATCCGGCGTACCATCAAGGACTATGCGCAATCTCACCCCGACGTCCCGCGGATTATGTGCAAGTCATGGATGCACACACAGACTCCGGGCGGCGTCGATCACAGCATGCTGGATGATCTCGACCCCAGGCCTATCTTCGTGGATACCAAGGACCTGCATGGCAACTGGTGCAACCAGGCAGCCATCGACGAGCTGGACCGTGGGTTGGGCATCGGGACCATGGCAGACCCTCCGGGCGGCACAATCCATCGCGACCAGGAGGGCAAGCCCACAGGGTTCTTTGAAGAGGCAGTGGTCTTCACCATGATCTGGCCGTTCATGTCGCGCATCTCGACGGTCGAAGAGCGCGCCACGGCGATGGAGACGGCAATCGAGGTCTACAACGCGGGCGGCTACGTCGGGCTCGTCGACATGGCCATGGACCAGAGCAGCTGGGACTCGCTGCTGGCACTCAAGGCCCGGCGCCCGGATCTTCCAATGCGCATTGCGGCCTACTGGCTGATCCGCCCGGCCGACGAGGAGGACTGCCTGAAGCAGGTGGACTACGTCGCCGAGATGGCTGCCAAGTACAACGCCACCACGTCTCCAGACCTGAAGGTCGTGGGCATCAAGCTCGTCTGTGACGGAATTGTCGATGCGTGCACTGCTGCGCTCAGCGAGCCATACACGCATACTGGCAGCATGACGGAGCCTGTCTGGACCAAGCCAATGCTCCTCCCAGTCGTGCGCAGGGCGGACGAGGCAGGCCTGCAGGTTGCGCTGCACGCCATTGGTGACCTGACGGCCCGCAACGCCATCGACACTATTGAGGCGTGCGCTGCTCCCGAGCGGAGGCCGCGTATCGAGCACCTGGAGCTGACCTCGCCAGAGGACGCCGCCAGGCTCGGAAAGCTGGGAATCACCGCGTCGGTGCAGCCGGTGCATTCGGATCCCGCCATCCTGAAGGCATGGCCTAAACTCATCGGCGAGCACCGCTGCGGAAGAGCATTTGCGTACCGGGAGTTCGCCGACGGTGGCGCCGTCCTGGCTATAGGAAGTGACGCCCCGACCGCGCCGCACAGCGTGACGGCCAACTGCTATGTTGCTACGAATCGCCGGTCGGCGCGAGAGCCGGAGCTGGAGACGGTCGTTAATGGACATTTCGCACTGGGTCTTTGCGAGAGCGTTGTTGCTGGCACGCAAGGCTCGGCGCGGAGTTGTTTCATGGACCATGTGACGGGGAAGCTCGAGAAGGGTATGATGGCGGATCTTGCTGTCCTTGATATGCAATGGGACAATGTAGAAATACTCAGGTCGCAGGTTACACAGACTTGGTTCGGAGGGAGGAAGGTCTTTGACAAGGACGAAAACTAGGATAGTAGTACAAAGTCCTGAGTCACAGACAACGGCTAATAGAAGATTTGCTGGACCGACGTCCCAGATCCTCAAAAAATATCGTGGCCATGGCCCTCCTTGTGGCAATGCAATACGAGGTGGTCATTAACTTCTGTGGGAATCTATGCTTTGCCGAACTTGGGGGGGGGGGTTGGCTTCGACTGATACTATCTTCCCACGACAAACCCGAGTCCTCCCCGGAATATGCCAACTTTATGATGAACGGTACCACTGCTTATCGGGGCTTATTTGAGATCATTAGCCACATATATTACGCTCAGATGCCCTTGAACGTGGCCCTTTGGGGCAAGACCATCTACGGTTTTGGAAGCAGTGGACGTAGTCCATCGAGTAAATCTGTCGCTCCATGAATAACCTCGCCGTCCGGTTCAAAGTCAATAAGACCATCCTTGTTTAGTGCAGCGTTTGCCTTGGTCAATAGCTCGGCAAGACTGGCACTCATCACACGCTCCAACCCCTTCTTCCACTCCTCTCGAGGAGCTACTTCCAGTTCGATCTTCCGTCCCAACAACTGACTCAATGCTGCCGCTACATCTTCCACGCTATGACGTCGCGGTCCTTCAGCGTGTATGATCTCCAATTGTCCATCTTCAATAGGTCGCAGCAGAACCTCGGCTGCAATCCTGCCGACATCAGGCGCGGAGACAATAGGAAGCAACTTGGAGGCCGGGATTGGGAAGCTCGTAAGGGTACCAGATGTGATGGCTGCGGGGATAGCACGGTTCCAATTCTGCAAGTGTTCTGCAGATCGTAGGATCACTCTATGGCCTTTGAGGTGTCTTATGCGTGTCTCAAGTGTGCCGCACATCGTCGGCATCCCAATATCAGAACTGACGTGCGCACCGTAATCAGAGATGGCGAGCACTCGTCTCGGCCGGGCTATCTCGAGCGCAGACACAATGCTCTCAATGGCGTTGCGCATTTCCTGGGCTCCGTCGTTTGCCTGTGGTGATGGTGGGACGATGACTTGGACGGTTTCAGCGCCCGCCATTGCTTGAGCAAAAGCCTCAGCATCATATAGGTCGGCTGTTGCGATCTCGCACCCAACCGCCTTCAGAGAAGCTGCCTTCGAATCATTCCGGAGAATGGCTCTGACAGGCATATTTGCTTCTCGCAAGGCTAAGGCAGTGGCATAGCCAACCTTTCCAGCTGCTCCGACGATGGCGAACATGTTTTTCCTCTCTTTCTGGGAAATGAAGTTGGTGTTGAGTGATTTCACGTTTCATTAAAGGTTTTGAGTACCAGATGCAATGATTCTGATTTCAATGCTGTGGACTGCGCACTGATATACCGTGTTCTGGGAACGTGTTACAGATCTCATCGCCGGATGAGTCACTAGTATACAGAACCATCCGAACGTCCCGTTCCAATCATGCTCCAAGCTGAGGAATGGAGATTACCAGCGTCATCTTTCGGAAAGCAAATAGGCTGGAGAATGTATGGTTTTCCCCACTATGTTTTACGTAGATAGCGATGGAACACGGTTATAACTGGTTCCGTTCTTATTCCGTTTGCGCGTATCTCACATGGTTAGCCCACTCATTGGTGTTACAATTGGTGGAGCTGTTGGCTGTCCGGCACTATGAGTCCCTCATAGAGTATACCTACTTTAGTAGGTACCAATAGGCCAGCTCTCACCAGACCTCAACACAGTGCACAGCTTGACTGGCGACTGCAAAGGAGACCTTGCACGATTGGGATACATAAGAAACTTGCCGTCTTTTGAAGTTTTTGAAGTTTCAGCAGCCTTGTCGTGACCTGATCTCGATGGGTGATGGCGACTGAAATACTTTATGGTTACCATTCAACCACAGTGATTACGCGTGTGCAATCAATCTAAGACGAGGCAAAATTTAGGCGCATAGAATCGAGTCTCATTTGGGTCAACGGATCGAGTACAGCGGATGGGGGCGTAGTGGGTCGTTCTGTAATGTTTGCATTACTCAATATATCTACGTCGCTACGTAGACCATGGCTCACCATCTCCATAGTTGCGGTACAGGGTGTTTTCGTCCAAAAGCATGGGATGACAGGTCATGAGACAGAACAGTTCTTCCCTACGTAAACACGTAGCTCCGAGCACACGGTCATCACATGGCATTCTCTGAGTACGCCGGCCATGAGGAGAGCAAAATTCATAGGCGCACTTTGGTTGGTTCATGCGGGTGGTATGCACGAAGTAGCCAGCCCTTATAAGACTAAATTTACGGGCCCCAAGCGATACTTCACAGTCATTACAAGACCATCGTAATTGTACTGCTCACACATGCGTGATCGCAAATCGCGAACAAGACCCCGTGGGACAGCTTATGGCCTCGGAATGAATTTTGCTTTGAATACGAGACTTACTAGTTAGCCAGCGATGTTGTACACGAGAGACTATCTGCGACCTGACCTTCTACTTTTCAAGACTGTCAATTTGGGCAGAGTTACCTTGCAAGCGAGACGTTGTTCGGGGAGCTCCTCTAGGCAACGCACGGAACCCGGCTTAGGCATGCGTCAAGATTTGATCACTCCAGCTGCTGGCAGCTAATCCTAAATCTTATCTCCCTTCAGCAGGAATGTCGTCCTTTAGATCTACAATTTTTTCCTCTGCAACCACAGCGAACAACCTGATCTATTGCTACCCGGATCCTATTATCGCGTATGGCGGTTGTTGAATCTCAAACGATTGCCAAATGGTTGTTCCGATGTGATGACCACTTGATTTAGAGACAGGGGAAGTGAAGGTGAGAGACTGAACCTTGCTCGTCTTCGAAGGATCACTAGGGCCATATCAAGATGCAAGTGTCAGGTCAAGCTTTTTGCTAAGCATTGCCAATTTCAGAGACTGCAACCAGGCTGCCGGGAATGCGGCAGAAAGGCAGGGGGCGCTAATGCGACAAACCAATATATGACATAGACCACAGGTTCATCCTAGGGTTCACCTGCCATCTGCGTCCTAAGGTTCGATGTAATTGAACGCTAAGGGGGCCGGGGCGGCGTGCTAAACGTTGGGCCGATGTTACGTCGCTATCGGCATGTATCTACAGCGTGTCAGCGTCTCAATAGAGACATTGCGGAGACGCGTTGATCACAAGAAACGCGATCTTCTTATCCGAGCACACTGCAGAGCTGCAGGGGAGAGTGATCAGGAGACTCGGTGCCTTGCAGGTAGGTGAGGGGGAAAATGGCACAGAGTACCATCAAGCAAGGTAACGCACCTAGGAAAGATCTTTTCGTACGAGGTATTTCTACCGCGCTCTCCCCATTGAAAACCTCAGGGTGGTAGGAGGGCTTTCTTTGACTTGTCGACAGTCAGTCTAGAAATCCTCCGCCTGCACTGCTTGCCCGCGAAGATGCTCTATCATAAGCTGATTCTCGCAAGCTACGCTGCTTCTGCAGCAGCGTATGCGCTTAATAGTGCTTCTCATTCACTACATGAGAGAAGGTCCGATATTCCAGATGGGTGGACGAGACATGCTGCTCTGGACCGACGAGCAGTGCTTCCAATGCGCATCGGCTTGAAGCAAAGAAATCTGGATATGTTGTCAGAATGGCTCTCGGAGGTATCGCACCCACAATCCACCAAGTACGGTCAGCACTGGTCGGCAAAGGAGGTTGCAGAAGCATTTGCTCCGAGGTAAACCATGAATCAACCTCAAGCACTAAGTTACCATGTGACTGATTCTGTTATTTGAATAGCGACGAAACAACCAATGTGGTCAAGTCTTGGCTCACTTCTGCAGGTGTAGCGGCAGACCGCATCAAGCATTCGCAAAGCTTAGCCTGGCTTGAGTTCAATGCCACGGCCGACGAGGCCGAACAGCTGCTGAATACGAAATACTACGTCTATGAACATGAGAGTGGGCAACCTCATGTGGCCTGCACTGAGTACAGCATCCCGTCTTCTCTCAAAGAACACATAGATATGGTCTACCCCACTGTTCACTTTGATGTCAAGCCTCGACCTCAATCTCGCCATGACACGTCAGTCAGGCCCGACATCACGAAGCGTGAGGTGTTTCCTGGTCTGTATAAGGGCCTCGGTGCACCTGGGTCCGCATCTCTCCCCAAAGGGGGATACCGCATCGGTAAACACCACAAGAATACGTCCGACCTCTCAACTTGCGACGAGTTCATTACCCCAGACTGCCTGCGCGCATTGTACCAATTCCCTGTCAACCGCAAGGCTGTTCCTGGAAACAGCTATGGTATCGTCGAGTATACGCCACAAGCATATGTGCCTTCCGATCTCGACTTGTTCTTTGCAAACTTTAGCCCTAAGGCCGTGGGCGTCCGACCTATACTCGACAGCATTGATGGCGGTGTGGTCCAGCAGACAAACATGAGCTTCAACTTCAACGGCGAAAGTGACCTGGATCTAGAGTATGCGATCTCACTGGTCTTTCCTCAGAAGGTGACCCTCTACCAAGTCGGCGACCTTGTGGAGGGCGCTTCTTTCAACAATTTTCTGGATGCCATCGATGGGTCGTATTGCACATACGAAGGAGGCGATGATCCTACCCAAGACGGCATTTATCCCGATGTTATGCCCATGGGCTACAAAGGACCCGAGAACTGCGGAGGCTTCGCAGCGACCAAGGTGATCTCGACCTCGTACGGTTATAACGAGCACGACCTCACGCCTTTCTACGAGCAAAGGCAATGCAACGAATACGCAAAGCTTGGCATGATGGGCATCTCCGTCCTGTATAGCTCCGGGGACTATGGAGTAGCCGGGAACGGAGGTCAGTGCATCGACGGCCCGGGAATCAACGCCACGTACAACAACGGTACCAGCGGACGGTTCAATCCTTCTTTCCCTGGAACATGCCCATATGTCACGAGTGTCGGTGCCACACAGGTCAAGCCGAACGCCTCCATCACCACCGACTTGGCAACGGGTGTTCAGCCCGAGGAGGCATGCGAGACCGTCATCTACTCTGGTGGAGGCTTCTCCAACGTTTTCCCCCTTCCGGACTACCAGGCTGACGCGGTTCATGAGTGGTTTGCTGATCATCCGCCTCCTTATGGTGCGGATAGGTTCAATAATAGCCAGCAAACGCGCGCATTCCCAGATATCAGTGCAAATGGGTGAGTTTCCCAAGGTCTTGCAGTTGCGTCGTCCCCACCCCATCAGTTGCCTTCCAATCAAAGCTATGAAAACGTGGGCTGATCCGAGCGTGCTACCCATTACAGCGCCAACTATGTGATCGCTATCGATGGCAACTTCTCTCTTGTCTACGGCACCTCGGCCAGCTCACCGACTCTCGGCTCCATTCTCACGCTTATCAACCAGGAGCGCCTGCAGGTCGGAAAGAGTAGCATTGGTTTCATCAATCCTGTCGCCTATGCTAACCCAGACGTATTCAACGATATAACTGAGGGCACCAACCAGGGTTGTGGTACCGAGGGCTTCTCAGCTGCGCCAGGCTGGGACCCAGTGGTGAGTAGTCCCGAAGACACCAAGACTCGTTGTTGTGGCCTTGATCCTAATGGTGACCTTATCAAATATAGACCGGTTTGGGGACCCCGAACTACCCTAAGATGCTGAAGCTTTGGCTGTCCCTAGACTAGAGCATGAAGCCAGCGGATGGCGTTCAGAAAGTTATATCGTGAACAGCCGGAGCATGCTTGAGAAGCGTTGGATTTATGATGGTAGAATACACATGAGATAAGCTTTAACCTTAAAGCAAGCAACTAGAAGTATAATTATCTAAGGTAAATATCTTACGATAATTTTAAGTCTGTTTCACTTTCAAAGCACCGCTTTCCCTTCTCTGGACCCTCATCCATTCCACTCCAATATTCGAGCTGGTAGATATTAACCCTGTGTGCTGTTTTCGATGCTTGTCCTTTTCATCTGCCACCAATTCAACTAACAGCACAAAGCGTCCGTGTCATCGAAACGAAGAAGTAATTATTAAAAAGGAGCTTTCCAATGCCAGGACTGTATACAGACTCTAATCATTGACATCAGTTCGGTAGATTGTTCCAATGCATGGCAGCGTTCCGACCAACCAGGCTATAATATGAGCTATGCTCACTTCGTCGTGCCAGAGGAAGACGAGGATGGAGACACCTTGGTCAAAAATAGTTTCCCACGCGGACTCGCGTGGCAGCCACCAGCGGGCGGCAATCGTCCCAGTCTTAGCCGTGAGATTCCGTCGTGGTTTTAAGCTAATGTGACGATATGAAATATGACTTAGATCTAGAATTTACTTAAACGACAATGCGACTTATAAACAGTTAGACCATTCTTATTATTCTTAGAGAATAGTCCTTACAGGCTTTAAAGAAGCCATTCACACAATACTAGTATTTATAGGAAGATAATTAAGAAATATATAAAGGTATTAAAGAATACATACAAGCTCTAAGTTAGGGAAGAAATAAGTAAAAGGAGATAGATAAATAGTGAACAGGAAGAATATAGTGTGGCTGAAGCCGTATGAAGAACTAAGACCCACAAGTAGGGCTTATTTACACGTGTGCTGCTGGGACCCCGCACCAGCCACCGACGATACGAAATTTATATAATCATCACATGGCTCGCTTGTCTTAGACTCTGCTCGATTGCACTTTCGTCATTCGCAGCACGCATGTCTCATAATACATTAGTTCACTTGAACTAGAACAGGGCAAGCGATGACGACATGGAGATGCCCAAGGTGATCTATGAACCCGCCCGCGGCACACGACTCTGCCGCCTTTGCCGAGACGCAGTATATTATCTTGGCCGCCACACAGCTACGTTTTGTCGTGTGCACGAGACATTCGAGGCCTTCTTGGCCGCAGTGGAAGAAGGATGCCAGCTGTGTAATCTGGGCTACGCAAACAGGAGGAATCTGCGCTACCCAGACACGGGGAATAATGTTGAGCTCGTACTATGGGATGGACTCGGGAAGTTCTCATCTAAACTACGAGTTCGTGGTTGGCCGGAGCCAAATGCGTTAATCTACAAGGCCAGTACCAACCACTGGCGCGAAGCGATTGGCTTTAACATCCAGGTGAACTTCCACAAGGTGAACGCAATGCACAGACCAACGGGAGACTTCCATAACATCTCGGCTATATTACCAGGTGCAATGAACTGTCCCGAAACAAGTTTCAGGAACGGCGACGATACAAAATATCTCTTCCCCCGGAAACACAGGTTCTTGGAGTCGTGCCAGTCTTGGATCAAACACTGCTTGGAAAATCACGAGGCTTGTCATGTCTCAGGAGATGAGGCTGCACCATCGAAATTGCCAACAAGAGTCTTGGACTTGCACAACCCAGACCCACGCCTCATCTCACTGCACTTGAGCGAGCCCGGCGAAAGGGCACCCTACATCACTCTAAGCCATCGATGGCGACAAGACACATTCGAATTACGGGACGAGAACTATGCCAGTCTCAAAACGGGTATTGAAACTAGGCTCCTTCCACAGACGTTTCAAGATGCTGTAGTGATTAGTCGCTTTTTGGGCGTACGCTGGTTGTGGATCGACTCCATGTGCATTGTCCAGAAGACGGGCGATTGGCTAAAGGAGAGCATGCGAATGTGCGAATACTACAAAAATGGTCTGGTCAATCTTGCCGCAACAGGCGCAACCAAAGGGGACTTACGCGGTCTATTTCCCCGTGAGACATTCGACCCGACCTCTATTCCACTGGAAGTGCGCCCTGTTACTATATCCAACCGGCGGGCTTACCGCTCATCTGGTGACTCCTCTTTGTTTGCTGAAGTCATAGGCGATTGGTGGCGCATTATCGAGAGTGGAGGGCTGAATGATCGCGGATGGGTATTACAGGAGCGCGTACTATCACCACGGACTTTACATTTCGCTGGTGGCCAGGTGTTCTGGGAATGCGCACTTAATTCGTGCTCAGAGGCATTGCCGCAAATTGATCATCACTTCCTCGGGTGGGAGCCGAATTGGAGCTCAGCGCCTCGGCAGATTCGAGAGCAGATCAACTTATTACGCGGGAAAAGCCCAGTCAAGGAAAGCGCTGGCGACTCGGAAGATGAGGTGCCCAATCTGTCCTGGAGGCACCTCGTGGACCGGTACAGTCGATGCTGGTTGACTAAAGAAGAGGATCGGTTGGTCGCTATTTCCGGTATTGCCCAAGATATTTCGGCTCTCACGGGGGACAATTACCTGGCCGGACTATGGGAATCGAGCATCCTTTATGACCTTCTATGGAGCGTTAGGCGACGGAAAAGGACTCCTGCTAAGATGACTTACGCTCCCACCTGGTCTTGGGCATCGCAGCCATCTGCATGTGCCCTTGACATGCGCTGCGGGAAGCGCCGAGGTGTGGAAGTAGCGAAATTCGAGAGTTGCGATATCAAGCCGTTAGTGAAAGGGAACGTAACGGGGCAGATTGTTCATGGTCATCTATGTCTAACTGGACGACTCTTGACCCCAACGCGCGATTGGGAACAAGGCGGTAACTATATCTCGCCATTCTCAATGTTTGGTATGCGCTTTCCATTCGACTTCTATTGGGATCGACTGGAATCGTGGAATGAGGACAGAACGCACTCATTTGACGACTCGTTTGGCTGCGACCACAGAGCCTGGCCGATGCTGTTGGAGTCCGGTGCACTCCTACCTATTGCCTTGGAAGAAGATATCACACCAGGCATAGAGCGAGATGACTCATTGGTCTGTTTGATTTTGCGGAGACAGAACGAGAATTCGACTCAAAGTGGCACGGAACCCAACGCGGCTGATCAAAGATATGTCAGGGTCGGTCTATGTCATTTTCGAGGCCCGCGGTGGGACGAACCTGATGGCTGGTACGATCCCGACGGCTGGCACCGTGCCGAAATGTCTCAAAACCATGATGAAGAAGGTTCGGGAGAGCCTAAAAGACGCGTATTGAGTGAGCTGTTCAATGAGCCGAGCAGTGGCGGAGGGGATGTGGAACGGTACTCGACGGGTACGATACTAAGCTCCTCGGCGGAGAGCAAATTGTCCCAGTTTGACCAGAAGAGGCAGAATATCAGGGATGTTTTCAAGAAATTAATATTTGCTGAGCTTACACAATTTCAGCAAGTAAGTGTTATTATTGAATAAACTTATTTCGTGTCTCCGTAGTTGTCCTTCATATCCATGCTCCGCAAGGGTATAGTCAGACTGTGCACAAATCTACCGTACACAGAGATCTTGAGTACGAAGCGGCGGAAACACGCGTGTATGTCCAAGTCGTCTCTATTTACCAACATGGTGATGAGCCAGACAGAATATGCCAAGTTCGTGATTCGCAAATAAAATGCTGGACTCACATAAATGATGGGAGTCTTTATATATCCTTAGTATCGGGAAGGTGTAGCTTCGTGCTACTACGCGTCGATAGCTACGACGCTTCGGTGCTGTTGGTCGAGTGGGTGACAGGCGAGCAGACGTCAAATCCAGAACCGCTCTGCTGCAGCACCACCTCCCGTTCCAGTCCCAGGCGCTGCCTTAGCGATACATTCTGAATCGCCAAGTTGAAATTGGTCAGTGGTCTATCCTTGGGCTGGCCATTTGAGCCGGATGCATACAGAACAAAAGTCAAATTGTCGGGCCTGAATACGTCAAAGACATTTGGGCTGTTCTTCTTCCCTGGCGGAGCTGCTACGGCTGAGAGGTTTAAGACCGTCGTCATGCCGTCGCGACGGATCTTTTCGGCACGAGCACGAGTGGCAGGCTGATAAAGCAAGAACTGTGCCTGGAACTCGAGGGATATGTCGCGGAAGCGCTCGTTTGTGTTGTGGACATTCAGGGGCACGTAGACGGCGCGGAGGTGGAAAATGGCGAGGATATAGCAGACTGTGTCCACAGTGGGCTCGGCCAGGACGCACACAAAAGAGCCTGCCGAGGCATTAGACTGTTGCAAGAGGTAGGACATGGCAGCGGCAAGCCTGAAGACTTGTTTCTATGTCGTGACGGCGCCGGACATGTCCTTGAATGCGACGGTGTTAGGGTCTGCCTCCGCTCACACGGTGACGAGCCGTGAGATTTTCTACTTGCGCGGCCAGTCCGCGGTGATAAAATACCCCATGTCGAGTTTTCTGCATAGTCAAATAGCTTAATTTCAACCCCGGTCTTCAGATCAGGTGTTCTCGTCGCGCCCATGCGGAAGTTGAATACTGTCCGGACAAGTGGCGTGGCAGTGGTGCCAGCACCTTTGTCCCCATTGAAGCCGCACGCTTGCAAAACGAGATTGCCTTCATATCCTCATTGGCACGGAATTCATTTTGTAGGAGGTAACAGCAGGCTTAACTCCCTGGCCGACTTTAACACCATATCTTCCCTAGTTCGAATGGCCTGCAGGGCTAGGTCTGGCACTATCACCAGCGATACCCCGCCAAAACAATGGAAATTGCCCCGGTAGCCAGGTGTATTCTTGGGAGATGCTATCTCCGACACGAGCTTCTTCGCCCTGGCCAGCATGGATTCCATCAGACTGATGAGAAAGGCGAACTGAATAGTTGAGTCCGAGGACAGCGAGAACGAGCCTATACTCAAATCAGGAAGAGAAAAGGTATCGTGAGTCTCTTCCGTCTGTCTCCGTGAAGCGAAGCAGGTCTGCATGTGGTGAAGAACCCTGCTGTAGATCTCTAACAGGCGAAGGTATGCAGAGAAAATCAAGAGCTCTGATGATGCGTCAAGGGAGAAATCAGGCTTCTGGGTTGCAGTAGGAGTGGTCATGTGTCTCTGGACGGGCGGGATTTCCTTACGGAGCTGAGCGAGCGTATCGATAAATAGCTTGGAAAGATTGAGGGTCGTGTCGATGGCAAATACCTCGGTCTGGGCAGGCAGGGACCCCTCGTTGTCACCAAGGTCAGGGATGCATGTCAGATGCTGGGTTAATTGGCAGCTCAGATCTGCCAACTTCCGCGTCCACTCTGCCAGGCCTGAAAGGCCCGACGGTTCGGGCTCTTCTTTGTCTGGCGTGAATGGAGAGGGTTCTGTGGCACTTGAGGCCGGCTCTTCAGCATCGGATGGAAAGACGGAGGAAGCAGGATGGGAAGGAATCGAGGTCACTGTCACTGCCCAAGATCCACACGCAGTCGAGGACGTGTTGCTTGTCGTCGATGATGAAGTTGCTCTCGCTGTTGTTTGCCCGCCCAACAAGGATGATGATGATATCGAAGGCCGAGAGGGTTGTTGGGACCCCGGTGAAGAATCGACCGCGGGATTATCCTCCAGGTCCATGCCTAGTCGTGTCTCGGACAAGAGGGCCGACATTTCGTTCATGCCTAGCATGCGGAGCCGAGAGTTATCGTTCAGATCCAGGCGGGTGTCTTTGTGTGCGTCTGATCCCAACGTGGCGTCAAGCGGCGCGTGAACATTCGTGCTCGCGTCGGGTAATGCTGCTGCATGTATCACGGCTTTGGGCGCGGCGTCACCATCCCTCGCGGTGGCGACGACCCCAGCCCCAACAGTGCGAGTGCCGGGTCGGGAGGGCGGACTGTAGACGCACTCGAAGCCAGCGTCCAGACAGCGTCGGCACGACTGGCCGGAGCCCTCGTGGAGGCGGATGCATTTCTGCTTGGACCGGTGGCATCTGTCACAAGCACGCCTGATGGGCAACGTCGGACGGGACGGGTCCACGTGGATCATCATCTTTCTTCGTTTCGGCCTTCCGAGCTTTCGGCCTTCCGAGCCAGGAGGGCGTGATGTACAAGGACACAGGCGACTGACTTATTGACAGGTTTGAAGCGAGCCTGACCCCAAATATCTCAACTCAATATTTCACATTTCAATGTCTCATTGCTGCTGCTGCGCCGCTCAGCTGTCGTGGGGTACCCACACAGTACCTGCACCCACCCAGGTGATTGCAGGCACTCTAGTGGATGCGAGCCCAAAGGAATGATGGCGTCACTTGCCAGTCGCCAACTTGAGGATTTGGATTGTCAAGGGGGGGGGGGGGAGGATCTTTATGATCAGTCATCCACCACACGGAACTGAGTGGGTCGACTCCTGGTCGGCGTTTGTCCTAAACCGGCAAGACGCCGACTCAAACGTGGACGACTGCGGCTGCTGAACCGTGGCGTCTGGATGCACTGGACAGATGCGAGACTTGATGTTAGTAGTTGGAGACGACAGTCGGAATGGTAATTTGTTTAGACAACTATGTTGCAGAACAGCAAAGACTGCTTCACCGATGGAACCGTAACTGGGGTCAAATTGGAGCTCCAGCGATGGGAGTCAGAGAAGTGTAGGACGTGATCCGCACTGAAATCGAAAGGCTGACAAATATTGATTTGCGAGATCACAGCGTTCGGCGTTTTACAAGGCCAGCAGATATAAATCCAGAGATCGCAATCGTAGCAAGTGGACGTTAACCATAAACTACATTGTTGTCCCAGAAGCTTCATTGTCTCATCGACTAGCTGTTCCGTTCTCACGACTTGGCAGACGCTGAAATCGAAATGCCAAATTCTCTGGTGAAGGCAGAAGGCGAGCTGCCCAGAAAGCCGCAAAGCATGAATCCGGACGTCAAGGAGACCGCCAATGACGATGGAGACAAGATAGATGACCCGGGCCCTACCACCAAGGGCTGGCGGTTCTGGGCCACCTTCCCGGCGCTGTGCCTAACCTCGATGCTCGCAGCGGTTGAGTCCACCGTCACGTCAACCGCTCTTCCCTCCATTACTAAGGCGCTGAATGCAGGGGACCTGTACGTGTGGTTTGCCAACTCGTATTTCCTGACCAGCACCGTCTTCTTGCCGCTCATTGGTCAGCTTGCCGACATTTTTGGGCGGCGATATGTGATGATCGGTGTCGTTGCCGTCTTCACCCTTGGCAGCGGCATATCGGGAGGTGCAAACAGCCCTGCGATGTTGATCGCCGGTCGGGCCATACAGGGCATCGGCGGCGGTGGTATCAATCTCATGATCGAGGTCATTGTCAGTGATCTTGTCCCTCTTAGCGAGCGAGGAAATTACATGGCGTTGATCTTCGCGATATTTTGTCTGGGAACAGCGATTGGCCCTTTTGTTGGAGGAGGTATGTAATCGTACACATTGACTTGCCATGTCGTCTCTTCGCTTCACCTTGGCCGACCTCAGCTGACATTCAATATCTACTAGCCCTTGTTGAGCGTTCTAGCTGGCGATGGATCTTTTATGTTAACCTCCCAATCGGTGGCTGCTCTCTCGTGCTCTTGTTCCTGTTTCTGAAGGTCAACTTTGATCACACCACTTCCTTTACGACTCGACTTAAACGAATCGACTACATCGGCACTGCTATCCTCATTGCCTCCGTTACCTCTCTTCTTATTGCCCTTTCGTGGGGCGGTGGTCGATATCCCTGGTCTTCGTGGCGCGTCATCGTCCCCCTGGTTCTCGGTATTCTCGGCCTGGGAGTCTTCCACGCCTATGAGACCGCACCTTGGGTCAAGTATCCAACTCTCCCGGAGCAGGCCTTCAAGAAGCGCACACCGGCTGCTGCCCTGCTCATAGCTTTCTTCAGTTTTGTTCTGTTGTACTGGGGCCTCTTTTTCCTTCCAGTCTACTTCCAAGCAGTCCTGGGTGCCTCACCTATCGAGTCCGGCGTCTGGCTTCTCCCCACCGTCTTGGTCGAGGTCCCTTTTAGTGTCATCGGGGGAATCATGCTCAGCAAGACAGGCCGCTACCGCCCAGTCCATATTGTCGCTTTCGTGCTCATCACAGTCGGTTTTGGGCTGTTCGCACATTTCGGGCCGAATACTGGAAAGGCCGAGTATGTCTTTTTAAATTGTTCTCCCAGTATGCCCCCCTTGAAACAGCCATTGCTGACGATGTATATTTTTAGATGGGTCATTGTCCAGATGGTACCTGCAATCGGCCTGGGTTTCATGATGTCAACGAACTTAACTGGTGTCCAAGTCGACCTACCAGAAAAGGATGTGGCTGCCGCCACAGCTGCGTTCGTCTTCATGCGTTCCTATGAGGGCATCTTCGGCGTGTCCATCCCTGCCGCCATCTTCAACGCGCGTTTTGCAGAGACGTCGTACCTCATCACCGACTCTGCAGTTCGCCAACAGCTGAGCAATGGCGAGGCATACGCATTCACAACGGCCGCGCTGGTAGACTCCTTTGCTCCCGAGACGCAGAATCAGGTCCGCCAAGTGTTCAGTCTGGCATTGCAACGTTCATGGCTTGTAAGCATAGCGTTCGCGGGGATTGGTCTGTTACTTGTCTTTATGGAGAGGGAAATCCCACTGCGAACCACTCTTGAAACGGAATTTGGGCTGGATGAGGGCAAGAAGGTTGCGGACGTGGAAACGGCTAAGGCGACTAATTCGTCTGGTGGGGATGTCCCTGGATTGAAAGTTGAACAGCCAGCGGGAAGGGGATAATGTAAGGGGTACGGGCCATGGGTAGCAGGGCCACTGGGGAGCAACCCAGCGTATTCGTTCCAACCGAAGGAGAAAGTCTACGTCGCTCGAAGGACCCTCGCTACACGCACACCACTACGTAACCTTGAACATAATCCTGACTTGCCCTGAAAGCAAAATTCAAAGAGTCAGGGGGACATTCTTTCGCAAGCGCCTATAGAATATGAGGGATGGGAGACTGGGATCAGACAAAAGATGCGTCGTTAACAATATAAAAGCGGGATAGCCTATTACCCAAGTATAATTATCTTCTTCTCCGTCTCGGCATTCCGCTCCCATTTCTCTTTTCCCATAACACCAAGACCTCGACGATGCGCAACGCCCCCTGACCAATTAATGAGCATGATGTTGTAGCTTTCAATGTGTTCGCATCCATCAATGTGCTTGATCGACCCACAGTCACGGCCTTCCTCTACCCGTTTGCACGTCTCGTTGCTTTCTTCCCTGGCGTTTGCTGACAGTAACAGGAACTCGCGAAGGTACTCGACTTCCTCGCCAGGGAAGTCTGATGATTCATTGCCTGACAATGTGTGAGATATTTCCTGCAAAAGCTCATTGTCAGAATATTCTGGGCTTTCCATCGCCCCCTCTTCTTGTTTGCTGTTGATCTGGTCGTGGGATGCGTCTCCAAACCCTATAGTACCACATTCTGGGCTTTCGTTGTCAGATGCTTCACCTGAATGGCATGACTGACCCCTCCTTGGAGCCTGATGTCTGCCACGCTCTTCTTGGAGCTCTGCAACAGATGAGTTTATCCAGAGATGGCTGATCTCTTCTCCATCGAGCGAGAAAACTGTGGCATACGACCATTGCGTCCACGGATAGGTCTTCCACCTGACAAGGAAGTGTGCCGTGTGGGCAGTTAGGTGCAGCAACCCGAAATCCACTGCTTCAACGCCGGACAACCAGTCAGGCATAATCACCTTGGATGGAGTATCTTCGTGACCTGCTCGGTTCTCGGCCTCGGTGGTATGGAAACTCCTCGTATATCTCGGGTCTTCGCATCCAATTGGATTGTGCCATTCGACTTTGCTTATCACCGATCCTCCACAGAGATCCAGAAACTGTATAGGTGTATCGCTGGAAAGCCACGACCAAGACGGGTATGGAAGTTTATGCACCACCCCTCCGACGGGAATATGCAGCTCAGCTTGCCGCGTGTGCATACAAGAATACCCGGTGTTCCTCGACCAGAGGAGGATGGCGTCCAGTCGCTCGTATGGCAGCGCCCAGATGAACCCCCTCGGAAACCGAATTCTCTGAAGCTTAAGAATCCCGAGGAAGGCCCAGAGTGCGTCGCTTTGGTTGCCTAATTTCCTGCGCTGAAATGCGGTCACATGCTCGCAGTATAACGCAGTCCGGCACGGCCTCAACTGTTTCACCCTCCCCCAACGCGACAGTATAGAGGAATCCATACTCCACATGAAATCCGTACGCCACGCTGACCCTATACCGACCTTGCTCCAGGCTGAAAAGGGGCTGGCTTCCTCGCTCACAAGATCTTCACGTCCATTAGTCTCCCAGCAATCCCAATACGTCATGCTCTCTGTGATGATCAAAGCGCGCCGCGAGAGTAGTCCTTCTTGGTACGTCCACCCTCGTGTGTCCCAAGTGCTATTTTCCAATGCGTCTGTGAGTGTTGCAAATAAAGTATTGAATTCAATTCCTCCAATATTCTCGCTTTTTTGAATGAACGTTGTCCTCGGTTGTGTGATGCCCGGGAGACCTGCGTGGGCATCACTACCCGTTGCAGCTACCACTACTAGGAATGCTCGTTGATAAATTTCATCCATGAAAGGTAGCTGTCGAGACTTGTCGAAAGCATCGTCCTGGATGATGCAAATCGAGTCCACCCATAGATATCTTATTCCTAGCTCTTTCAGAAGGTACATGGTCTCGGCTATGGTTTTGGGGATCTTTGTGCCCCGAAGTCCGCCCGGCGATGACAGTTGCCCAATGTTCCAAGATTTCAAGGCGGGATTCGTGTTCGAGCCCCATACGTAGGAGAGAGCGGCATATTTCTCTGCCAAAGACGATTCCACAATCCGTAGCTCTTGAACGTCAACAAGACGAATCATGTGTTTGAGAATCTCGACACGGTCTGCTCGAGCTCGACATCTGGAATGGCCCCCTTCACATATCTGAATCCAAGATTTGATCCTAGTCATGTCCATGACTGGTGAGACAATTTGACCTCTGTAGGGAGTATCAACATTATCGTCGGTACTTTGTCCGGGTTTTCCTGTGGCTGATCTGATAATAGCTCCGGCATTCCTCCTGAAAGGTCGACGTTTATGTTGTTTGGGAGGTGACTCGTGCTCAATCAAGACCTCAATGACGGAATCAGAGTTCCACGTCAACTTGTTTACCGCCTCCAAGTGTTTGAGTCCTGCTTCACCAAGAACCTGGGCAAACCTCACTTGCAGGGTAACGTTGATTGTTTCTGGATTTTCATTTTCGAAATTTAGATTGCTCACTGCTGTAGCAACAAGGCGACAAGAGGGGCAGAATGTCTTTGCAATGATGTTGCGGAGTGGTCCGATGTGGAAGTGGACTTCCTTGTGGTCTAGAGAACATGGCGGACCCGTCAGGCGTGGTAAGTTGAGCATCTGACAAACAGTACAGAGGCCGTTCTGGTCGCCGGAAACTTCAGGAGCGTCAGGTTGTATAGAAACACAAGACATGACTCAGATTTCTCTGGTGAACCGAGCCTTTTCTTGATGTTGGGTTGCTTTCCAAGAACGCTGGGAAATTTTGTTCCTGTGCAAGCTATTTTGCTTTGAGACCCCGCTCACGCGCACTCGTTTTTAAAGCTTGGCTGCCTGATTCCTTGGTCTAGTGGTACAGAACAATTTCGGTGTGGCCGGTCCGAATCTGCAAAAAGCAAATACTATGTGGTGCATCACCCTGACCTGAGAGCCCTACCTAGTCAACCAGTAACTTATTTGATCAGTGTTTCCTTGGAGAGCCGTCCCCTCACCAAGCCGGTGTCTAATTTCGGGGAGAGATTGGCACGGAACTGGCAAGCCCCCAATCCTGGCTGGCTTATATTGCACATGTATTGGGGCTTCCACCTCCATCTCAGCCGTAACTTGCTCCGCATGAACAGCCGCAGTTTGCGTGACCGGTTGAAGCCGTTCAGCAGATCCCCGACAGCCCAGAATCGGCGTAGTTGGTATCATGGTATCCATAACGTACGGATGTACTAGGTGTTTGAGCGGGTGCGAATATCTGACTCATTACTAAAGGCTGACCCGAACAGCCCTACTAAATATTCATGTTCTATCGCTGACAGGAGGCATCTCTAGAAGTCCGTATCATGGCCCCCAAGCCTTCAACAAAAAGACGGAATAGTGCTCAAAACCATGCCGCTGTCGTTTGCAGATCGGAGTCCAACCGGACTCCACTAACCAATATCGGAAATCGCTACTCTGCTGTCCAGAACCGCCCCGGTTTGCCAATCCGCCTCACCTTAAGGGTTCAATTGATCGAAGAATTTATTGCACAGCCTTTACAGAACTTACACCCGCACAGTCGACACTCCTAGATGTGCTTCCGCTGCCTCTTGTGACACTTGTTGCACCAGAGGCGGGCTGCGACCCGCGTCCAGGGCCCGTGCTCGACAGGCTGGGTTTGCAGGATGTCGTGCCGGAGCCGGATAACCTCATAACGGGCCCCCGGGCCAATGTCGACAGGGTACCAGAAGTTGGTGCCCAGCCGGGAGACTGCGAAAAGCTGGTCGTTGGCGAAGTAGACGTCGTAATCGGCGGGGTGGTATGCGTTGGTTTGGTGGCAACGGCGACGGGGCAATGCTGGGCCGGGTGTGTTGTCGGTCGGTGCCGTGTGGCCGGGGGTGACGGCGCGCAGACCCACTAGCAGCTGGTCGTCCTCGAGTACGGAATCCTCGGTGCTGTTGGAAGTTTTCTCGTCAGTGACCATGTGTGTCCTGTGTGGGATCGGCGGTGCCACCCACTAAAGCCTGCGCCGGCGGGGCTTGCTGCTGCTCGATGGTCCTGGCATCGGTGCGGACGGCGTGGTGGATACTCTGCGTAGATGCTCTGCGTAAAGCTATGGTAGGATAGTGTCTTGGGATGACCCTCGTGGATACCGTAGCGCCCCCTATGCGGTTTGTGGAGACGGTCTCTAGACCATCCCTTCCGGGACTAGACCGTCTAGTACTCTACAGGAGCATCTTAGTAGCAGGAAACAGTACTAAGATTTTTAAGACAATTAGGGATTTAGTTATATAATAATAGCTACTATATACTATAAAACAATGCTTAGTAGGTAACTATAATAGGAAATATAATAATTATAATATAGTGTAAATAGCTTAAGGTATAGACCTAGTAAGAAGTAGTAGGAAGGTTACTACTAATAGACCTATACCTAGGAATAGAATAGATTTATTAGATAATAGAGGTTCCTAAAAATATCTAATAGTTACTCTTTCCTAGTCTAAATAATATTCTATAAGGTCTTTAAATATAGTATAGTCTTTTATTCTAAAAATACAGCCTTTTACTTATATTATCCTATAATCTAAATAAGATAGGACTACTATACTTTTATTATAAATATTAGTCTAGTACTTAGAATAGATATAAAGTAGAGATAAGCTATCTAAGCTAAGTATATATCTAGTATTATAGACTATATACTAATATAGAGACTATAGCTCTATTAGGCTTAACCCCTTTTATTAGTATAGTCCTAGTTTAATAGGCTAGATCTATCTAGATATAAAGGGTCTATATAAGTTAGAGATAGTACCTATAGGGATAGGATAGTTAATATAGCTTATTAGTCTATATAGGTTAACAGTATATAGGGGGGTAGTTAGAATAGAAGGGGAATAGACTATTAGAGAAGGGTATATAGAAATACTACTATAGATATTAGGTATTAAAGCTCCTAGATATTAGTAATATTAGGGATAGAGTACTAAATTAGATAATTAAAATAACTAGAAGAGTATACCCCTTTATATATATAATACTCTAAGCTAATAACACTTAGTTAACTATAACTATTACTATATATATACTAACTATATCCTAAAGCCTAGATATAACTAGCTTATAATATTACTAGCTAATCTACTAGACTAGTTAGTATACTAAGGCTCTATAACTTAATACTTAGTATAAAGATTAATTACCTTAGTAGTAACTATAACTATAGAGTTAAAAATAAGTAATACTTTAATAGAATTTATAGTAATAAAAAAATAGGTATACTAGAATATTAATATCTAGCTATAATACTATACCTTCCTTATATTATAGTACTAAAGTATAGGCTATAATTACTCCTCCTACTTTCTCTAGGTAGGTTAGAAGTAACCTACTACTAATTAACTATCCTTAGCTACTACTCTTAGGTCTATAATAACTATTATTTTAAAGTAGAATATCTTCTCTAGAGGGTAAAGTCTAGAGCTAGAAGACTATAAGACTCTACTGTGAGGCCTGCCTACTATACTTTTAAGTTAGAAACTTTAGAAGTTTTTAGATTTAAGTAAAGTATAGTAGATAGGAATATAGTCTTAGGGTATTCTATATATTTATTTATAGAGCTCTATTCCTCCTATTAAATAAAATATAGATATCCTTAACTACTATCTAGACTATTAATATACTTATAATCTCTTAGGAGGTATTAAGATATTTAGAATCCTTAAGAGAGCTAGTAGATCTAGTTAGATACTAAATATACTATTAAATAGCTACTTAAATCTTTTACTATTTATAATTATATCCCTTTTTATCTAAGTAGTAGATAGATCTATATATTTTCTTTTTTAGTAGTTATTCTTCTATATTTAGAGTTAATTAGCCTTATAGGTAATTAGGCTAGTTAGCTATATAGCAGTAACTATAAGTTTTTTAGATTTTATATATTATATTAATTTCTTATAGGAATAGTAATATATTAAGGTATATAAAGTATCTTTATTTTAAGACTATAAAGAAGGAGAGAGTTATTTTTACTAGAAGACCTAAATCTAAAAAATTAGCCTTAGGGGCTAAGTAATATCTATAAAACCTAACTTAAATCTCTAACTAAAGTAAATATCTATATCTAGATATTAAAAAAGTAAAAACTATATATCTTTTTAATAAAATTTAAAAAAAGTAATATAAACTAGGGTATCTCTAACTTAGAATAGCTATAGCTAAGGTAGCTATACTACTACTATCTAGGCTATAGAATATTATTAGAGTAGTATCTCTACTTAAGTCTCCTATAATTAGTAATATTAGAGGTATTATAGCCTAAATCTAAAAATTAATACTACTATATATTATATAGCTATTCTTATCTTTATTATCTTCTCTAAATAAAGATAGTAGTAATAGGGGTTAGGTAATAGTACTAAAATTCTAAATAGTTAGTAGAAATACTCTAAGGTTATTTATAGATTAGTCTTATTATCTCCCTCTTTATCTTAGGTATTCTTAATATTACTCTTAATCTTATTATACTTATCCTAGTACTTTAATAAGAGAATATAGTAACCTATCTTACCCTTCTCCTACTAGAATAAGATCTTAGGATTACTTATTAAGGTTTTATTTAATTTCTCTATATACTATTATATCTTCTTCTTATAAATTTTTAGATTTTCCTTACTTTTTTAATTCTAACCCTTAATTAGTTTATAGGGGTTCTCTTTTAGAGTATCTTTAATTTTATCCTAGAGGAACAAGGACTAGAATTAACTATACTATTTCTAGTTAAAAACTAGTTAAGTTTAATATATCTTAATAACCTATTTTATATTTTCTAGATCTATAGTTATTTATAGCTATCTAAGGGTAGCCTTTATTATAATTTTAAAGTTATCCTTAGATAGATAAAGAGTAGAGTATTTACCCTATTATCTAGATTTTATAGTAGTAACTATTTTAGGATACTTCTTAAGTATATCTTATATAATATAGATTACCTTTTACTTAGATTCTCTAATTAGAAACTTCTTAATAATCTACTATAATACTAGGGTTTAAAAGTATAAATCCTTTTTCTAAAGTAAGGCTCTATTACTCTAGATAGTATTAATAAGGTCCTTAGTAACCTCTTTATTAATATTATTATAAGTTAACTATTACTTATAGAGCTTCTTTAAGATAGTAGTATAATCTAGTATTATACTATCCTTAATAAGGATCTTAGAGTCCTTTTCTATCTCCTTAGACTATTATTTATCTTTCTCTAATAGCTTTTTATTATATATAGTAGCTATCTTTTTATCTAAGTTAACTATATAGGCTAGTATCTTCTTACCTCTAGTCACTACTCTAGGTTTCTTAACTACTACTTTCTTTAGCTTTTTCTTAGAAGGTATATTATTATTCTATAGGTTAGTGTTAATCTAAGGCTAAGATTTTTTAGATTTATATATTTTACCTACCTTATTAGTACTCTCTTTATACTTTACTAAGTTACTTAAACCCTTATTATAGATACTATACTTCCTATCCTCTACCTTACTAAATATACGTTCAGTATTAATCTAAAGGTATAGTTTTACCTTATACTCTATGTTTACTAGTGCTAAAAGGTTCTTCTTATCTATAATATATAGAGAGTTTATAAACCTCTAAAGCTTTAAGATATAAACTAGCTCTACTTTTATAAACTCCTCCTATTATTAATTTATTTAGTTATTCTTAGAGGTAAGAGCTACCTTACTCTACTCCTTAGTTAATAGGATTACCCTAATATAGACTTTGATTATTAGACTATCTTCTTTCTTCCTATCCTAATTAAGTAGCTACTCTATCTATTCTATATAAAATTTATTATCCTATATAGTGTATAACTTTTTTAAAGTTAGGGTTATTTATAATATATTAGAATCTATACTTTAGGATATTATTAGTTAATATAACTTACTTTAATAAGAGGTAGTAGCTAAATTATACTTTTTAAGGTAAAACTAGTTTTAGGCTAAATAGATATATATTAAGAAGGTTTTAGAAGTAAATATTAACTAAAGAGAAGAAGTATAGTAAGTAAAATACTAAGTAAGCTACTACTAGTAATTACTAGGTAATAGTTAGTAAATATATTATAGTTCTATTAATAGGAAGGCTAGGATATTAGGATAATAAGGTTTAAAGTAAACTAGAACCTTATTATTAAGAGAAGAGATATTAATACTCTATAGATAATAGATAAGATATATAATTATAAAGGGAAGGGAAGGTTAGGGAGAGTAAAGAAGTAAAGGTTAGAGAAGGGGGGAATAAGTATAGAAAGAGGAAATAGCTAAAGGAGGAAGGTAATTAAGCTAATAGTAATAAATTAAGGTTATAAATAGAAGGAGTTAAAAAAAGTAAGAAGTAAGTTAATATTTATTTTAGCCTTAGGTTTAAAATATTAGATAAAAAGTATATACCTTCTACTATATAGGTTTTATATATAGTAGAAGAATAAAAGAATATTCTTTTAATATTAAGTTAGCTATATAAAACTAATTAAATCTAAAAAAACTTTAATTATTTCTCTAAAATCCTCTAATACTATTATTGCTAACTAAAGGTATTATAATACTTAGCTAGTATACCTAGTAGGCTTAGAGCTAGACCTAGATATAGCCTAAAGTTATTAATATCTTACTTAATAGCTTTTAAATCTAAAAAAGTACCTACTATAGTCCCCTTTTTAGAAGGGTAATTTATATACTACTAACTTAAAGCTAATAAGTAGATTACTACCTTTAGGTATATAGGGGTGGTAATATCTTTACTTTAGCTAGAGGTATATTATTAAAAAGAGCTAGTATAGATAATATTAAGGTAGATATATAAGACTTAAAATTTTAATTAAGTCTAAGGAGAAGTTAAATCTATAGCCTTTAAGAATACCTAGTAATATAATAGTATACTACTCTAAGTATTATAAGTTAGATAACCTCTTTAAAAAATAGTAAAATGTTTACTCTATAATAAGTAAGAATAGATTTTAAGATAGATTTATTCTAATTAAGTAAGAGTATAGTAAAAGATATTTTTTAGTACTACCTAGCTACCTTTACTATTATAATAAAAGTCTTTAGCTATCTAACCCTAATAACCCTTACTTAAATATATATACTTATATAATAAAGCTATTAAGATACTAGTATATAAATATCTTAAAATAATATAGCTAAGTTAAAGCTTATTTTATAAATATCTTATTATTATTATCTAGGTTAATAAACTATTAAGTTAGCTTAAGGGTTTTACCTAATCTCTTATAATATAGTATTACTATAATATCCTAAGGTAAGGACCTCTTATTAGCCTATTTCTTACTATTATAGATTATAAACTAATAGTTCTAAATAGCCTTATTATTTTATTTAAAGTCCTTAAGTAAAATAAGATTATTCTTTTAGTTAATATTAAGTTTAACTATAGCTTTAATATTATAAAAGATTACTTAATAATATTAGATTAGCTAATAATTTTTTAGATTTAAGGTAGCCTAAGACTTATACTTATACTACTCTTTAACCTTATAATTACTAGCTTTAAGATTAAATTCTTTACTTTATTTAAAGATTTTCTAAAAAAGCTTAAAACTAAACTAGTACTTTAGTTATAAGTAAAGTAATTAATATCTAGTCTTTATACTAAAAACTTTATTATTTATTTTTAAATTTTAAATATAGTTCTAGACTTTTATTAATATATCTTATTACTTATTAAATAAAAAGTATATACCTAGAAATTCTAAAGAGAGATACTCTTTTAATTCTTTATATTACTAGTAATATAGTTAAAGCTATACTCTTTAAGCTAGGTAATATTAATATTAAAACTATTATAGCTACTAAAGAAAAATTTAATAAGTTAGTTATACTCTAGAACTTAGAGGTTAAGTAAGTAGATAACTTAATAGTTATACTTTATAAGTAATATTATTCTATATTAATACCTTAGTATTAGCTATTAGAGTAGATTTATAATACTATTTTATCTTTTTATTATAATCTAAAGACTAAATTATCTAAGTTATACTATTTATATTTAGTATTACTATAGTTTAGCCTTAGTAAAAAAATTAGTATAAAAATTAATAAGTATTAGAGCTAGGTAATATTTATTATAATTAAATTAATAATCTACTAGAGCTACTTAATATTAATACTAGGAGGGATAATAATTTCTATAATATTACTATAATTATTTTATATATTACTTTTAAAGGGGTTATTATTTATATTAGCCTAGGTATTAGGGATAATAGATATACTACCCTAGTTAACTATATCTATCTTATACTTAGTAGTTTTTATATTATAATACTTAAGTTATACTACTTACTATTAATATTTATAGCTATTTTAAGTAATTAATATATTTTTTAATATAATTAAATAACTAATAAAAGCTTAATAATAATAGTATAATAGGAAAGATAGTAGTAAGGGGCTTAGATTTATTAAAATATTAGTAGAATTATAATATAAAAAATAAAAAAGAGGGGGGAGTTAGAAGTAAAATAAAAGATTTAATAAAAGTTAAAATATATTAGCCTAGGTAAGGTAAAGTATTAAGAGGGTAAGCTACTAGAAAAGAGTAAAGATAAACTACTAGTAAACTACCTAAAAGGTTTATTTTATAAGATTTATTATAGAAAGCTAATAGCTATAAAGTACTACTTTATTAAAGGTAAGCTTATAACTTTAATTATCTTAGCTTTTTTAGATTTAAGACTTATAATATTAAAATAAAAGATCTTAGAGGCTAATAAGAATAATAGAAGTAGTAAGCTATTTTTTAATACTATTCTTAACCTATAAACTTCTCTCTAAAATATAAAGAGAGATCTACTAATAAGTAACTATTTATTTTTTACTAATAATAAGTACCTCTATTAATACTATACTTTAACTTAAATAAACTTAACTAGCTAGCTAAATTTTTTTAATATATATACCTTAGTAAGTCTATAGTATTAAAATATAAAGCCTTTAAAGTTATATTAAAATTTCCTAAAGCTTAATAATAAAGGTAGGATTAATATTAACTTATAAATAAATAATAGTTTTATTAGTAATTAAAAAGAGATAGATTATCCTCTAGAATTTCTAGATAAATATACTATAAAATATAGTAAGGTAGAAGATAATCTTATTAGCTTTAAGGAGAAGGGCCTAGATAAAAGTATTACTCTTAAAGTTATTATTATAATTAAATATAAGATTAAGTATATAATAGAAGATAATAATATTAGTAATATACTATAAGAGGATATTACCTAAAGCCTCCCTAATAAGGTATTCCCTAATAACTCTAACCCCCTTCTTAGCCTCTATAAAATATTAAATTCTATATATCCTTAATAACTTAATATCTAAAAGCTTAGTAATAATATTAGCTTTAATAATAATAAGAATCTAAATATATTTACCCTATAAGAAGAGTAAACTATTAATACTATAATACTTAATACTTAAAAGATAATTTCTAACTTAGCTAAGCTACTATTATTATAAGTACCTAATCTAACTACTAAGGTTCCCTACTATACTAAAGTATTTATATAGAGTATATTCTAGTTTAGCCTTACTCTCTAAGTCTAGAAGAATAGTATCTCTTACTAGTACTATATATAGCTTATAGAACTCTTATCTACTATAACTAACCTAAGTAAACTCTATAATCTACTAGTTAAAAAGAACACACTTATTAAAAAACTCTAAAAGACATAGCCTCTCCTAAAGCTTTATAAGTTAATACTATAGCTAGATAGAGAGAAGCTAAAAACTTAGAGTAAGTTAGTTAAGGATATACTTATATTTAATCTCTAACACATAATCAGTATACTACTAAGCTCCCTAAGTATTAAATTATAGATATACTTTAGTCCTACTAAGAAGACTAATAGGTATATTAACTATATATATAAGTCTAGGTAGTAGGGGGAGTTAGTAAGGATATCTAGTAGCTAATATATAGCTCTCTCTAATAGTACTAGGCTAATTTTCCTATCTAACTTTATTAGGTACTATTATCTTAATAATAAGTAACACAGCCTTAATATAAGGGTACCCTATCTATATAGTATACCTAAATCTAAAAAACTCTATTTTAATTAAGTTATATAAAGTAGCTATAATATTATAGATAATAATAAGGGTAGTATTAGCTTATTAGTCTACCCGGTTTACTTAAGATTAGACCTTCCTAAGGAGATTCAATACTTATTATATATAATAAAGTATACTATACTAATACCTAGGTACACTAAGCTTATCCTTATAAAGGGTAAGGAAATTTTAGTATAGCTACTATAAGTTATTAAGGTTATCTAAGATATTATTCTTAATTATAACTTTAACCTAACTAAACTAGTAACTTCATAGGTAGTTAAATCCTATACCTTTATTATCTAGTATATTTTTACTAAGGATAAATACTATCTCTAGCTTATTTATTTTTTATTACTTTATTTAGCTAAGCTAAAGCTATAAGCTCTTAGTTATAATTATATTAAGTAGAACTTTATTAGTAATAACATCTTATACCTCCTATAGTAATTATTTATAGATAGATTTAGTCTATATAGTAATATATATAGGTCTATTATAGTATTCTATTTAACCAGCCTTTTTTTCATAAAGGAGGTAAGGGAGACAAACTATAGAATTTTCCTTCTTACACTTAGCCCCTATAGTATAGACTTAGTAGATATATTTTAGTTACTTTTTTATATTTATAATCTTAATTACAGGGTTAAAATAGAGATTAATAGCTAAAAGAAATTTATTTATTTATTTATATAGTTTATTACTAATAATCTTCTATTATAATAGAAACTTTCTAGGTATAAGAGTTATAATATTATTAAACTCTATTAAAATTATTTTATCTTTAATACTAGATACTATAATCTTAATTTTAATATTATTAATTTTAAATACTACTACTTTATTTATATTAATAATCTTTTATTTACTTATTTTTATTTAATATAAGATTAATACTATAAAGCTAAAATAAAATTTAGAATTAATATAGATAAGGATCTCCTATTAGTTTTTAGTAAACTTTTTTTATTACTAGATATCCTTAAGAGTAGAATATTTAATCTAGTATATTCTAAACTTATTAGACTTAACTATATATTATATATATTTCTTATAGAGAAGCTCTTTAATTTAAAAGCTATTAATAAGCTTTAAGTTATATATTAAAATTTTCCTTAGCCTCTAGATTAACTATAAACTTAGTTAATTAAGTATCTTAAGTCTTAGTAAATATATAAGTATAAATATAGTATTATTCTTATACTAATTATCCTTTATAACTAGCTCTAGCCTTAATATATTAAAGAGTATATTACCCCCTAGCTTAATAAATATATACTTAAGTTCTTTAATAAGTCTAAATATATTATTAATATATATTATTTTACTACTTAAGACTAGCTTATATTTACCTTCTAAACTTTTATTTAATCTATATTATCTATCTTTAACTAAGATAATACCTAAGTAGAGTAGAACCTACTATTAAAAAAAGTCTTTACTAAATATAAGGCTTTCTAATTTATCTATTATATTATAGCTTAAGCTACTATTACTAAGATATTTAATATTAGGTCTAGATATAAGATAAAACTAAAAAAGTCTTTAATAAGAGATACTTATAGGGGTAAAAGAGCTTCTTTTATTTAGAATATCTAGAATAAAAATAGTAGAGATAAGTATAAGAGTATATATTTAGCTACTCCTTTAGACTTTACTAAATCTATAAATAATTATAATATTCCTATAGTTAACCCTTTTATTACTCCTAATCTTAATAGTTTAGTTTTAGTTACTTCTAATACTAGATTAGCTAAAAGCTTTATTATTTCTAAAACTACCTCTATAATTATTTAAAGGTAGAACTAAAAAGCTAAAATATATAATTTTAATAATATTAGTAAATTATTTAAACTAAAAAAATCCTTACCTAATATTTATATTACTATATATTTAATTTATAATCTCTAACTTTATAATAATATATAGTAGATTTTAACTTTTAGAGGGAAAACTAAGTACTAATAAGGCCTCCCTAAATTTAAATTAAATATAAATAAATAAAAGGCTAAAAAGAAGTAGTAACTATAAGGAAGAGATTTAAAATACTAACTATCTTAATTTAATAGTAACTTTAATTAAGTAAAAATAGGTAATTTTAACTATAATATTAAAACTCTTAGGCTATTTTTAGGAAGATAACTTTATAGAGAGTAAAATTTTAAAAGCTTTCTATATCCTATAAAAAAACTACCCTACTCTTACTAAGTTATATAGCCTATATTCTAATAAAGCTATTAATAAAAACCTAAAGACTAATCTAAAAAAGAAAGGTTTAATACTTAAAATTATAGAGGATAACTAATATTAAAAACTACTTATAATTTAGAGGATTATAGATATAGTAATATAGAGGAAGGAGAATAACTTCCTTAATATCTTATAGCTATAAAAGGAAAGTAATAAAAGTAATTTTATAAAATAGTTTTAATAGGCTTATATTAATAACTATAATATTAAGGGCCTAGATTAGTATTCTAGGTAGCTTATATAGATAAAGAAGTTCTTTTTTATATAGAGGTAAGGCTCTAGTAAGCTCTTACTGATTTTTTACTAACTAGATTTCTTAGGGGTTTAAGCTAGTAATATCTTTTTAGAGTTAGGGATTTTACCTATATCTTAGATAGATAGGGGTTAGATATAAAGGAGAGTTATATTATAAGGATTAATAGTATCTTCTTATATTAGTATCTTAATACTACTTATTTATTTATTATTATAACTTTTATAGACTATAACTTTATTAACTATATTCTTTAGGTAACTATATATATAATAACCTAGGAGTAAACTATAGTTAGCCTTCCTAGACTTAGGCTATATAAGGCCTATATAGTGCTAGTAAAGGAAGCTAATATATAGATAGAGATTAAGAGTAAAATATATATTATATAGTTTAGCCTACTTCTCTTATTTTTTAGATTTAGTAATTAAGAAATAGTTATATATATAAAGCTAAGCCTATAAAGACCTATATATTATACCTATATAATATTAATACTACTACTATCTACCTTAGTTTTTTAGATTTAGTACTCTAAGTATTACTTCTATAGAAGCTAATAGAGACCTTATAACTAGATAGTTATACTTAGTTTATAGTACTATATAATTCGCTAAATCTAAAAAACTATAGTTACCCCTTTAGCGCCTAACTTCTATAAACCTACTAAGCCTACCCTACTAACCTTTACCTCTATCTAATATAAAGTATTATAATATTAAACCTATTACCTCTCCTATTACTTCCCTTATTACTTCTACTATTCCCTCTCTTATTAGCTATCTTAAATTTATCTTTAAGATTAAATATATTCTAAGAAACTATTTTATCTACTATTAATAACTATTACCTTATTATAATACTAGGTTTCTAACTACTAAATACTTATTTATTACTAACTTTACTTTTAGATCTTAAATACCTTAAGTAGACTATATCTATCTTATCTACTACTTTAGTTACTTTAACTAAATATATAATATCTTACCTTTATATTACCTCCTTTAATACCTTTAATTCCCTTTTATACTTAGATACTACTCCTACCTCCCTAAAAAAACCCTCCCTAATACCTAGTATTATCTAGGTCTATACTATCTATAGTTTATCTCCTACTCTACTATTCTATAAGCTCTTTAATTTTTTAGATTTAGGAATCCTTTCCTTTAGCTTAAGAGCTAAACTAATAACTATTAATCCTCTTCTAATAAGGCTAAAGCTTTAATACTAGTTAGTTTAAATCTAAAAACTTAACTCTACTATATTAGACTAAATTATACTAAGTAAGTTACTCTATATATTTATAGAATCTTATTAATAACTTTTTTAGATTTCTAATCTTTACTTTTAGTTAAATACTTTAGGTCTATTTACTTTCTTATATTTATATCTTATTAACTTTTTAAATTTATATATCTACTCCCCTACTATTACTAACTAGTATAGTTTCTACCCTAGATATTCTAACCTAGATAATTATATCTACCTCCTTAGAACTATAACACTACCTACTACTATAGGTTTCTCCCCCCCTCTCTACACCTACTATCTTTTACTTATAAGAATATAGCTAGGCTTTCTATCCTCTTAAGGTATTACCTTACTAGAGTTTTTAGATTTAAACTATAGTAAATACTTAAATACCTTTAGTATTCTATAGCTAATACTACTTTTCTATTAAGGTTAAGCTATAATAGCTTATATATTACTTATAATTAATAGCTAGTATTACTATTACTACTACTTCTATTCTACTAATTACTCCTTAATAGCTTAATAGATACTCCTCCCTAGATATTAAGCTCTCCTTCTATACTACTTAGATTAGCTCCTCCTTTATCTAACCTAATACTCCTTACTTTACTATTTCTTATAGCTACTATAATATTAGAGATACTTAGTATACTAATATATCTTATAATAGAATTAGATTAATAATAAAAGTATAATAATAATAGTAGACTATAAAGTAGGGAGATAGCTTATAATAATTTTAGAGTTATTTTAGGGATATAAAGACTAAAAGAGGAGGAGTAGGTAGTAATAAAAGTTATAGGAATAGTTAGTAAAAGTAGTAAATAGTATAGAGTAGTAATAAACTTATAGGCTAGTAGAGTAACTAGCCTAAAAGAGACCTAAAAGTAGAGAAGAGGGTAAGTCCCTAGGGAAGCCCCTAGATAGAATTACTATAGCGAAATAGACCTTATAGGTAGCTAAGCTTTAAGCTATAAAAAGACTTCCTAGTATATAAAAAGATCCTTAGTATAGGAAAAGACTATACTTAGCTATAATAAACTTACTAGCTATAAAGACTAGCTAAATCTAAAAAAGTCTAATTAATAGACTTAGAATAAACTTATAATAAGATAATATTAATAATTATAGACTACCTAAATCTAAAAACTTAGATTTAAAACCTTAAAGCTAATATAAGAATAATAGACTATCTAATATATTCTAAGCTAAATCTAAAAACTATAGTATAGATATTAAAGATATAGTATATAGTTAATAACTTTTTTAGATTTAGTATCTATATATATTAATAAGATATTAATAAGCTTAAGACTATTAGTAGATTTAAAAACCTTATTAACCTAAAAGACTAAAGATATCTTTAAAACTAAATTTAAAAACTTAGTAAGTACTATATCTAAGTACTATATTCTTATTTAAAAATAGAAGGAGTAACTAAATAGAAGTAGATATAAGCTAGGTATAAGCTCTATACTATTATATAAAACGATAGTACTATACGTTAATTAGGGTGCAAAACAGTAGACTAGTCCTAAGCTAGACTAGTAGACTTTTTTATACATTGCTAGACCTATAATAGTCGGTAGACTATCTCGAAGCGCGAGGATGGTACTATTTACGGTCTCCACAAACCGCATAGGGGGCGCTACGGTAGCTGAGGCAGATGAAAAGTGATTAATATGGCGTTCCTGTTGCTTGCGAAGGATATCTCGTTAAGGTCTTGGAGTTGCAGCTGGACGATAATACCAGCTGTTTTTCTGTCGAGGCCGGATCTGGGAACTGTAATTGAATGATTGGGGAGTCGCGTTGTGACGAGGGCAAGTACTACTGTCAGGTTGTAGGTTCCATAAGCCACACGCTCCATCAATTGATGTCCCACCCACTGTTCACCAACTCCTCGCTCCTTCTTCACCCAACAATGAGCGCACTGCTCCTTCTAATTGACGCTCTGAAAATACCCACCTAGGTAGGTACCTACTGAAGGGCATCATGAGCCAAGTGACGTTGTGTGTGGTGGGTCATCAAGTGGGGGTCCTCCTGCCATTGCCTACCTAGGTAATCAGCACTGTGGCACGGCTGTCTTCGCCTCCAGGAGCCCACGATCTCATGTCTGAACGCGGGCTTTGATCCTAGCCATATTTCACTGGCCTGGTGACCCAAAGATCCTCCAATTATACATGTCCAACCCCAAGTTGTTCGCGTCGATGCCGGATGTGCCCAGTGGAGACATGTCAGGGAAGCCGCCAGGCTGTGAGCCCGGAAATCCTTGCAGCCCCATGACGTTCTGCCAGCCCTGATCCATCAAAGCCGGGACGGTGGGCTGGTCCGTAGCTCCTCCTCCTCCGACTCCGACTCCGCCGGCGAGCTCTGCGGTGCTAAGCTGCACCGTCTTGTCCCGCATATCCGCCACGATCCGTGGCACCTCCGCACCCACCACACCCCCCTCGTGATGGGATTTCCCTGTAAAGGAAGGGGAGCCCTCCCCACGCGTCGCGTCCCAGGCCTGCAGGACGAGTCGGGAGCAGACGACGAAGATGGCGTCGGCGAGCTTGGGCTCCGCCGCGTGGGCCTCGTAGCTCTCGCCCAGCACGCGCCACGCCTTGCGCGTCAGGGCGGTGTCGCCACCACCAGCCCCACCACCACGGCGCCCGCGCAGGTACCGCAGGACGTGGACGTACGCGAGCATGGGGAAGTTGAGGCGCACAAACCAGGTGAAGCCCCGGGAGAGGGGGGACGTCAGGAGCTTCGCGTCGCACTCGAGCATGGTGAGCGCGTAGGACAGGGATGCCTCGTCCTCGTCCTCGTCCCCGTCCCTGTCCATGTCCATCGAGTCGCGGCACTTGCCCGCACCAGATTGCGCCTTGTGCTGCTGCTGTTGTTGTTGGTTGTGGTGGTGGCAGCTCCCGGCCCCGGCCGAGACGAGCCTGGAGTAGTAGTATTCCAGCAGGCGTGTCCTGGCCAAGAGCCCCCGTGTCGTCCAGATGGTCATGAAGTAAAGGGGATTCGCCGGGTCGCATAGCGCGATGTACTTATCCTCGATGAGCCGTTCCAGCGCCGCGAGGTCGCCACTGTTGCTGTTGTTGTTGCCGGGGCCGGGGCGGGCAGCGAGCACCTGGAGGCACGGGTTGGCGAAGCTCAGGTGGACGGGGCTGTGGCGGAGGAAGTCTGCGTGCAGGTAGCGCAGGACGGCGAACAGGGCCTCGGTGGGCTCGTCGTGGGCGGGCGGCGGCGTCTTCATCTCGGGCCTCAGCTCGAAATCATGCAGGTTGAGCGGCATCCTGCAGTCCCAGGTCGGGGTCAGGGCCGTCGTCCTGTACTCGGACAGCTCGCAGACGCGGTGGTCAAAGGTGACGAGGGACCACCACAGCCTCCGGCACAGCTCGGCGTCGAGGGCGCTGTGGTCGGCATATGTGCGCTCCATGTGGATGCCCATCCGCTGTGCGATGTGGATAGCCACGGCGAGCATCGACGACATGGACCGCGGGTGTGTGTCGTACGTGACTGAAACCTATAGGCGGAGCAGGAGTTAGAAGGAGGGTTTCTATGTAGATGTGCAAAGAAGTTTGAAATTCAAGATATCATTACCAGGTAGAGGAAGAGGGCCGTCAGGCAGTCACGGTCTTCAGAACGTAGGACCTTGCACTTGAGGAGTGCCTGGCGGCATGCGAAGCGGTAACCTGCCAGGAGCTGGTTCCCGGGCGAGCCGAAGAGGCGGAGGCACTCGTCAGGGGCGAGGCTCAGGACGGAGAGGCAGTAGATGCTGAAGAGGAGGGCCTCGAGGTCGGGGCCGATAGCGGTCAGGTCGGCGACGGCGTCCAGGATGCGGGCCTGCATGGTCGGGGGGTGTACGACGGGGAGCAAGGGGTGGACGTTGTCGAGGTAGACCTGCCACAGCCTGACGACCTGGATCTGGGCCGGGTGCAGGGTGGACAGCTCGACGCCGACCCTGGACGAGCCGGCGCCAAACAGGAACTCGTCGTGCATCTCGTCGTTGTAGGTGCGGTCCCAGACGCGCTCGGCGGCGACGTCGGCTATGATGTCGTCGTTGTCGTTGTCGTTGTCCTCGCCAGCGTCGCTGTCGAGGCTGACGCCATTGCTGGTATATTCCCCGGCATGGAATGTCTGTTGTTTTCGTTTGATGGCATCCCAGACATCACCAACCCTAGTGTCATGATGTCAGCCTGAGCTGGAAGGAGGGATAACTTCAACTTGAAGTACACCACGGAGAAGGATGGAATCCCATGTGGACCATGCACACAGTAGTAATTTCCAGTAACTGTGACAACATACACACTGTGACTTACACTGCCGGGGTACTATCTGAGCGAGTGCCGCCGTCGTGAAAGTCACGGTCAGCCAGGGAGGCAGGCGAGGCGTGGTGGGCAGACGGGGATGCATTGCTATCATCATCAGCCTGAGGATGGAGGGGCTCAAAGGAGAGGTTGTTCTGGCGGAGCAGTTCCTCGTAGCGCCGGATGCGGTTGAGCAGCTCGCGCTCCGGGAACCTGCGGCGGCGCGGGCGTGGGGCCAGGGCGGGCTCACACTCGACCTGGTGCCGCACGCAGTTGGCGCAGGGGAACTTGCGGTCGCACTTGACCTTGCGCTGCTGACAGTTCAGGCAAGCCAGCACACGCTGCTGCTGCGCGTGGCTGTTGTGTGATGCGCCGCTGGACATGGGGGGCGTCTCTCTCTTTGTTTGTCTTCCTTCTCTCCACTCTCCAGGGCGTGAGCTGTGTGTGTTGCCAGACCAAGGCAGTCAGTCAGTCAGTCAGTCGTCTTGTCCGGAGCGGGCTTTTGGTCGGGCGAGATTGGTAGATTGCTGATGTTTTCGGCCCATAGAAAGAAAGGCACGGCAAACAAGCATCTCACTCAGCTCGGCGAAGGATTGGCACTAATGCAGCCCCTTGAACTGCCAGTGTGGCAGCATGAATGTATTTTATGCAGACCCTTGGCCTGCAGTCATAGTCATTGGGGGACTCGGGGGGTCGGCAGACAGACTCGGGACTTAGAAACACCCGAGCTGCTCATCCACTTACACCAACACCACAAGCTACTCTAGTACTTGCATCCCCTGCGGGAGATAGCAAATCCCGACGGCCTGGATACCTCGCGAAGGGGCCAAACACGTCCAGACAGGTCGCCACCAGACCAGACTCGGGGCGTAGACACTGATTTAATTTTAATTCAAAGTAGCTTGACGTTGATACATAAATCAATTGACGTCAAATAAAAAGTCTCGCTTGTCTTCAACACTGGCACCTCACCTCACCACACCTCACCACCAGACACCTTCCTTCACTTCACGAAAACATCACAACCGCTGTTGTATCTGTACTGTCATCCCTTTGAAAGTTCACCAGTTCACCAGTCCTCCAAAATGGCCTTGTCGGAGCCTAAAGAGGCACGACCGGCGAGCCCCCCGAGCGGCCGCACCAGTGCTACAGTTGCCGCTCCCGCCGCCGACACTGAATTCCAAGAGGCCAGCACCGAGCCCAAGAAAGACAATGTCAAGCCGGAAGCTGAGACCCCCGGCGCCAAGACTTGGGTCACCCTGGTCTCGGTTCTCATGGCCAGCTTTCTTGTCGCCTTGGACAGGAGCATCATCTCAACCGTATGTGGCCTCGTTCAACACTCCCGCGGCAGAAAAGGGCAGAAACACAACTAGCTAACACGGCTTGGATCAACAGGCAATCCCCGCAATCACCAACGAGTTCAACTCCCTCTCCGGCTATGGCTGGTACGGAAGTGCCTACCTCCTGACCTCGTGCGCATTCCAGCTTCTCTTCGGGAAGCTCTACACCTTCTTCCCCGTCAAGACGGTCCTTCTGTCCAGCATCCTGCTATTTGAGGCCTCTTCCGCCCTTTGTGGCGCCGCTCCGACCTCGACGGCCTTCATCATTGGCAGGGCATTCGCTGGTGTTGGCGCCTCTGGCATTTTCGCCGGATCGGTAAGCCGCCCTCTGCCCGGAATTGCATCTCACTCACTCCTCAGAAGCCCGCCCGTCACTAACCAGAAATCTCCCGTCACAGGTTGTTTGCATCGTCTACATTATTCCACTGCACGTACGTCCAAAGATCCAGGGCGCTTTTGGCGCATTCTTCGGCGTCGCCGGTATCTCCGGCCCCCTAATCGGTGGCGCCCTCACCACCAACGTGACCTGGAGATGGTGCTTCTACCTCAACCTCCCGATCGGTGGTGCCGCAATGGTGGTCATCGCCCTCCTGCTCAAGATCCCCGACCAGCCGACCACCAAGCTCCCCCTGTCGGAGAAGCTCAGGAAGCTCGACTTCCCGGGCACGGTGCTGTTCGTCCCGGGCGTGGTGTGCCTGCTTCTCGCACTCGAGTGGGGCGGCCAGACTTATCCGGTCAGTTCAATGTCTAACATCCATGAAACCCTTTCGGGACTGGCACCAGCTGACAGTGAATACTAGTGGGGAGAGTGGCGCATCATTCTTTTGCTGGTTCTGGCCGGGGTTTGCCTCCTGGGATTTACTGCGGTCCAGATCTGGATGCCCGCAACTGCAACTCTTCCCCCTCGCTTTTTCAAGCAGCGGAGCGTCGTATCTGCGTTGTTGGCAACCTTTGGCATAAATGGAGGGAATTACATCTTCAGTAAGAGGTTTCATTTCATGTATCCTGTCGGACACAAATGGCCGACATTTGACAGAGCCATCCGTTGCTAATAACGTGAAAAACAGTTTACTATCTCCCCACGTGGTTCCAGTCCATCCAGGGTGTGGACCCTAACCAGTCCGGCATCCGTCTTTTGCCAACAATGATAACCATGATTCTCGGGTCTATCGTCGGCGGCATCAGCAACACAAAGATCGGCTACTACACACCACTCGCCATCCTAGGCTCATGTGTCATGTCAGTCGGGGCCGGGCTGATCACAACCTTCTGGGCCGACACGCCCCGGGCAGAATGGATAGGATACCAGGTCATCTACGGCATCGGCATGGGCCTCTGCTTCCAGGTGCCCAACCTCGCCGTGCAGGCCGTCCTGGCCAAGATGGACCAGCCCGTCGGGCTCTCGCTCATGCTCTTCTGCAACCTGCTCACCTCCACCGTCTTCGTCTCGGTCGGCGCAAACGTCCTCAACACCCAGCTCCTGGACCGCCTCGCCGGCGTCCCCGGCTTCCAGCCCGGCCTCGTCACCTCGGGCGGCGCGACCTCCCTGCTCGACGCCCTGCCCGCCGCGTCCAGGGGTGTCGCCCTCGCCGCCTACAACGCCTCCCTGCAGAAGGTGTTCCAGATCGCCCTCATCCTCTGCTGCATCTCGGTTGTGGGTTGTGCCACCCTCGAGTGGAAGAACGTCAAGAAGGGCAAGGACAACATGGCCACTGCTGAGGCGGCCGCCGAGGCGGGGCAGAAGGAGAAGGCCGGTGGCGTGCCGCCCGCTGGTGAGGGGGGCGAGGCACACGCTGAGAAGGCCAAGGGTACGAATGGAAGCTCGTGAGGGCAGGCGGGAAAGTGCTGCACCTGACTTGAGCAATAGACTTCCTTGCGCTGCAGTAGTGAAGCAGCAAAGGAAGGCATAGATGATACATTCCGTGGCATACATAGATACACTCGCGCAAGAATACCCATGAATACTAATACTCGCCTCTCCGCTTCTCTGCAACATGCATCTCCGTGCGTCAAACACCCGATGAGCCCTGAGTGATTAAACACGTTCCAGCACATTTCATGACCAAATGCACAGAGCCTCCGCATGAGCACAATGTGGTCTATATACGGAGGCTTAGGCAGACCGTCCACTGCTGCCGAGATAGCTGGTTCCGTTTCTATTCCGTATACAGCGGTAGCCATACACATCGCCTTCATTCAGTCGTAAACGGTCAAGACCCAGCGTTGAAAAAACATACAATGCCGATAACAGTGGTTGCTGTCGAGATAGATGAGGGGGCCCGTTGCGTTTCCAACCCCCCATGGACTATTGATATTCTTTGAGTTCCTATATTAAGCCGGAACAACAGTAAGTTCCCTAGAAGGGCAAAGGCGATGTATCTTTCATACATACTAAAACAGTAGGTTCCCCCATGCAGAGAATTTGACAGTGACTTTCGAATTTGCTTCCAATCCCCCATACATATAAAATATACGTGCTGCCTCCATACAATGGTGGGCGCTCAAGACCCAGCGCTGGAAGAATAAAAAAGAATCTGCCAATTACAATAAAATAATGATACAGTACGCCTGTCCGAGATAGATGACTTGGCCCGATGACAACCGTCTTCCAGTCTACTGGCACCACAAACTCTATTTTAAGTACATGAGTCTGTCTAAGTTATCCTAAGGTTGTGTAACATCAGTTGCTGCTCATCCTACCTTGGCCCACTCTTACACCCCCCAGATTACATCATGATGAGCATGAGAAAAAGGTACAAGATTGAGTCTCCGGTCTTGAAAGTTTAGCTTCCTCACTTCCCCGATAAGTTTTAAGTGTTACCACGGGCGTGTCTAGTGTATCCAATCCACAATACATGTCTAAACCAGTGCGCGTCTAGTCCTGTCGAAGTCTCTTTATAATTTCTGCAGACAGCCCAGCAAGATTCCACCGAACATCCCTCTCGATCTGGTCCAGAGTGTTTGCCGAAAAACAAGTCGATTCTATCTTCTCGGGAGAGCCCACACACCCCCGCGCAACGTCAGCAGCAGCACCACCCCGGACGACGCCGCCCCCGCACCTGAGGAGGTCGACATCGGGGCCCATGCCGTGCCCGTCGCCGGCCGCCACGTCCCTGTTCCTCTTGAGCTTGGGCGACAGCTGGTTCACCAGCCGCTGCACCCGGTGCAGCTCGCCGAGTACGAGCTGTGCCGACGCGCGGTCGCGGCCCCGGTCGTCGCGCCGCGCCAGGCCCCGCAGCTGGTCCTGGCTGCTGAGCAGTATGCTGCCGGCCGACCGGGGCCCCTGGGGTGGTGCTCCGGCGCTGTCCGCGGCCGCGTTCCCGCAGCTTAGGTTGGGGTTTTCCCCGGGCTGGCCGGAACCCGAGGCACACGAGGGCCGGGCCGCCGCGGCGTACCTCCTCAGCGTCTTGAGGATGATCATCGACACCACCGTGAGGAAGAAGGTGTCCTCGGCGCAGGTGGGGCATGAGATCATGCCGCTGATGGCGTCGATGGTCTGCTGGTTCTCGCGCAGCACCGTGTCCTGGGGCCGGTCGCTGGCGCCGGATGAGGACACGGACGAGCGCGACGAGTGGGTGGTGGACGACGCGGACGACGAGAGCATCCTCAGGAGACCGAGGGCCTCTTCCAGGCAGCCGCACGCTCGTCCGCCGCCGAGGATCGACGCTGCCATGCCCTTCCCCTTGTCGAGGACGGAGCCGTGTATGCTCGCGGCCAGCGACGAGCCCGTCGAGGACGTGCTGTAGGAGAAGTCCTCGGCCGGCGGCGCCGAGCGGGGGATGATCAGGTCCAGGCTGCTCCTCTCGCCCGGGGCCTGCATCAGGATCGACGCCGTGTCGTTGTGCAGGTGGCCTGAGCCGCCAGAACCGGCCAGCGGGGGCATCTTGAAGGAGACGGGCTCCAGAGAGACGGGGTCCAGGTCCGGCAGCACAAAGTCGAAGTTGTCGAGGTCGTGTTCCAAGAGCATCATGTCCGAGACCGAGAACACCGCGTTGTCCTCCAGGTCGGGGTACTGGTCCCGGTACTGGTCCCCTTGCTCCATGGCAGACATGTGCTCGAGCTCCGGATAGGTTGAGATGCTCATCGGTGTCCCCAGGTAATTGTTTGCCCCTGCAACGCTGCCGGCGGTGGGCGAGGCTGTAGTGGTTGCTGCTGAAAACGGGACGTCCACAGACAAGCGTGGCATCACCTGGATTGTGTCATGGTTGTCCTCGCCCATTTCGTCGTCGCTCAGGCCCGCAGAGCCGTCTTTTCTGCGCTCGCTGCTGGGGCTCAGGCTGAGGTTTGAAGCGCGCGGGCGCTGGCCCTGGGAGTGGGCGCTGGTCCTCCTGTCTCGGCTGCTCTTGGCCGCCTTGTTGGACGTGGAGGAGGTGTTGGCATCGCCGTTGGTGGCGCGGCTGATGCTGCCCTCACGCCGCCGACCGGGTCTTCTGGTCAGGAAGTACTGGCACGCCACGCCGCGCGCCTTGCACCTTGAGCATGTCGGCTTCTCCTTGGGGCACTTTACCTTGGACGTCGCACAGCTGTGACAGCTACCCCGGAGCTTGGGCTGTGCGGGCCCGCCGCCTGCGCCCACGCGTGCTGTTGGCTGTCCCTCACTGGCATATTCTGGTGCCCCAGTAGCGACCTGGGTATCCGCTTTTGGCCCCTCCATTTCCTCGACAAGCAGGCCGTGCGTGAGACTGAGCAGGAACGAGACTCTTGTGCAACACCGTACCGACAAGCTTTACCGCCAAGTGTTGACAAGACCTTGGCGAGATTGAAGATCAATAAAAAAAGATGAGGATCACGCGGGGTTTGGCTGTCGCCTTGGCCGTGGTAATATGGATCTCTTATCATGTGTACGTACATACATTTTCCTCAGCGCTCGCAATCGGCAACGGCAGAACCACCATGCAGCCAAGCCTCTGTGAAGAGAAATGTTGGTCTCTAGCACCAACATTATTTGATGGGAGGGATGGAAGGAAGCCCTAAACGCCCCAGGAGCGGAATCAACTGCCTAGATTAGGTGTGCGGCACAGGCTGACAGGTGCCTACACCTTGGTCCGGAGTAGACCCACATCTTCCTTCATCCTCACATCCACAATGGCACTTGTGAAAACGGCAACGTTGCGCCAATTGGGCTTGCAGGAACAGGACTCAAACCAAGACCCACATGGGGATGTTGAGACACCGGCCGGAACAATGTCTGTTGTGCGCCGGATCAGAGACACTATTGGGCAATGCCCCGACGTTGGCCCGTCCCCCTTCATCGAGATTCGTATATCTATTTGCTCGCTTACATGCTAGCAAGGTCCTTTGGCTAGCTGAAGGATGTCTTTTATGACGGTTTTGGGCGAGCTGCGCATTACCAAGCGCGCTAGATAGCCAGAGATGACTGAGAGTGCCCCGGCCCGCCAAATGGAGTTAATAAGCATGCTTCGAAGTGGGTTTTACGTGAGCGCCACGCCGAAGGATGGCACACCCGAAGGCTTACAGCAGCCACAACTTTGTTTTTCCTTTTTATTGGTGTCCCTCCCCACGCCATGTAACTCCCGATTACTAGAACTAGCGAAGACCAGGAAAGATGACGTTGATCTCCTCTTTACGCCAGTGCAGGGCCCTCAGCTTATCGCTGAGTTCTAGGCTGCGTGGGTAGAGATACGGATGGCGGAGATCTGCATGATCATCATTTAACCCTTTCAAAAGTATTCTAAAGACTGAACTAATACACTCTACTCATAATTCGTAAGTGTTCCTACAGATAATATAGACTCGAAGCTTTGAAAGAAGTGGAATATATTGTCTTATCAGCATTCTTCACCATTTACACCAACGTGGTGTCTCGTTTAGAGGCGACTACCCATCCCGGGGTACCCCCACACCGTCGACAACGCCCCACCGATCGCACCATCCTTACGTGTCCCCTGGCAAAATAGCGGCACATGCCATGTGGCGCGGGATTCAAGCCCCGGTCCGTGAAGCTTGTTTTGTAGTCATAGTTCTGCTACAGTAAGCGCAGCCTGACCACCCAATACGGAGAAAGCGCGGAGAAAGCGCTGACTGTACGCCTGTCGACCTGGGACCTTGACGAAGCGAAGAGGGACCCTTTTTTTTTGTTCATGCCTGCGCACGATTCGCTGCGGCGCATGCACGCATGCACAACACCAAGTTTAGGGTAAAAGCCCCAAGCTCTGGTGGAGAGAAGGGTCTGACCCTGTAGCTGTCTGTTTATTAGTGTAGGGAAGGAAAAAGGACTTCCAAGGTTCACGATGGAGTCTGGCAGGATCTGTCGGGGCAAATCCTTCCCGGACTTATCTCGAATTTTTCTATCTGCCTATCTAGTCATGTAGCCCGGTAGGATGATCATTATCCAGTCGTCCGCCCTAGTGAGCCTGGTACTTGACGGCCAGGGCTAGCACGAGGCCGTTATGTGAGCGCAGCCAGCTCGCGATGACGAGCCTCCCCATGCGGTCGCTCACGCCATCGACGGCGCGCTGCAGATCAGTCATCTCCATTTCCGACTCGTTGGCCAGGTGCAGCAGCGTGAGGTCACGGGCGCGGGCGACAGCCTCCACCTCGGGGCTGGCGAGGCTGTTTGGCTCGGGCAGGAGGTGCGAGGTCAGGATGAGCGCGATCCGGCCGCTGTCCCGCAGGATGGCCAGGTACTCGTGAAGCTGGGGCCTGATCGTTTTGGGCTCTCCGAGTCCGAGCGGGGCTGAGGAGGAGGAGGATGATGATGCCGGCCGGGGTGACGACAGGGCTTCGCGCAGGTGGAGGACGTAGACGTCGGCATCCGTTACCGGCTGCGGAAGGTGTGTGTCGCGGGGGACAACCGTGATCCTGGGGCTGTTGCTGTTGCTGTTGCTGTTGGAAGTCGAGGTCGACCCCGATCCCGATCCCGAGCCGGAACTGCCAGTGGAAGACGCACCAGCGCCCCCTGCAGCAGAAGCGGCGGCGATGGAGCTTGGGGCAGGGGAAGAAGAGCCAGCGCCCAGGAGAAGGTCGCCGATCAGGCCATGATTCTGCCCAACTCGGCCGATATCAGCTCCCCCGGGACAATAAGCTCGGTCTAGTTGCACAACCACCCGAAGGCTGGGGAACCTCTCCACTAGACATCGGGCCATCGACGTGGATCTTGCACCAACCTAAAGGCCCGGGCCATCGGATATTAGCTGACCCGTCTTGCAAAAAAACAGGGGGATAGACAGGGGAGTAGTAGCCGTTGCCCCTAAGCAGCCACTCTGGGGCAACCGTTGCCCCCTTTTGCACCGTTTCCCTTTTGGGGTAAATGGCTTCGGCACAAAGCAAATCTTATCCGTCCAGCCGTCCCTCCACACCCTCCTGGCTGTCATTTGGTAGTGTAGTGGTGTGGTTGTCAATATCTTACCTCGACTATGCACGCATGACTAAGACCCGACCAGTTCAGCTGGGAAATCACGTCGACGATCTCGTCGTCGAGGTTGAGGCCGGCGGAATGCTGGAGATAGGCCCGCCACTGGCGCCCCAGCTTCTGGTTCCTGTCGAGGGCCTCCTCGAATGACCCGGGCGTCGTCGTATTCAACAGCGAGAAGGCTGAGTCGCCAGGCCCGGGTATTGCGCCGAACTGCTGAGTCGCCAGCGGCATCTGCAGCGCTGAGGGTGCCACGACCTGCGCTAGGAACATGGCGGCGTCGGCTAGGGACTCGTCCGCGACGAACTGGGCTGACAAGGGCGTGTGGGCCACGACGTGGGGCGCGGGCTCCTTCAGGAAGCCTACCGCTGCCGTCAGACGAATGACCCGGGCCAGTTGGGCCTCGGGAACCCCTGCCAGGTCCACAAGGTCCCTGACCGGGACGCTGGCGTCGAGCGGGATGCACGCCAGGATCTGGAAATCTGCCAGCCACTGCAGGCATGCCAACACTTGCACCTGTGATTGAGAGCCATGTCAGGGTCAGGGGGACCACGTCGTAATTACACTGCATTCAGCCCCTGCTGGCAAGCTGCGCACGTAGTGGAGGGTGTTGCAGCATTCGAACAGGAGCCGGGCAAAGAAGGAGAGAGAGGGAGAAAAAGAAAAGGAAAGACAGCGAAAAAATGCATACCTGACTGGCGAGATGCTGAAGGAAGTCGGCAGGCCCCGCCACAAGCCTCTTGATGTCTGCCAAGCTCGCGAGAATGCTTGACTTGGCCTTGTCCAGCTCCTTGCAGGTTTCCGGGTCGAGCATAGCGCATCCTGGCCCCCGGCTGGAGTCCAGGTTGCGTCCATGGCCCGCCAGGCTTTGGACCGCCGCCGAGAGTTGAGTGGTCCTGGCCTCGAGCTGCGCCAGTCGGTCCATGGTTTTGCGGGGAGGAGGGGTGTTTTTTCTTTCGAGGTCAGAAGCTTGTCTTGTTACACACGTGGCAGCCAACTACGTCGGTGACCCCCGGGAGGAGGAGAGTCGGCTTTATGTAGCCAAATGCCGCGCTTCGCCGCACACTCGCTGCAGCTCCCTCACTGGTGCTTATCTATTTCTGTGCTGGTATGTACTTTGTAAATTTTCATAAAACCTACAGCGTTGCTGGTGACCCCCCCCCTGCCTATAAACAAACGTGATCATGCCTGCAGAAGAATTCGTAAACCGAAACTCAGCCCGCTACCTAATACGGGTGGATGCAGTCTGTTCGTAGTATTTTCCATGCCTATTCGGCCGAGACGGTGACCTACTCACGGCCGGAAGTGAACAGCTAGCTATACATGCACCGAGAAATCAACCCCCAGCGTTACAGCGCCCCTCGGATGAAGTCACCCCTCGCCAGTGCCCGATCAACAGCCGACCATCTCTGCAGCGTCCTGGTTGAGCTCACCCAGTAGTTGCCCAGCGTGTCTTTCCCCACGATCAAGAAAATTTCCGCAAACTTGATCGGCCCCTGCGTGTTCTGGATGTATCGAGCCGTCACTTTGCCCTTTGCGCCGGAAACCGACGCCGCCGAGAAATCAAAGTGGTAAAAGTCGGCTTTTGCCCAGTTCGAGTAATTGATCATGTGCACTATTACGGCGACTGTGAGCACCCGAACACATGAAGAAAAGCAATGTACGCGTTCAGGGCGAGCCCGCCGACCCCGCCTTTTACTTACTGGTGCTGTCGCCGAACATGGGTGGTATCTTTTTCGGCTCATTCTCTCTGAGGAGTGCACAGTGCGCCTCGATCTGTTCCCGAGTGGTCTGCTCCTTGATGGCCCGGCGTGTCGCCTGCGCCGTGTAACTCAGCGGCCTGCCCGCAACGTCCCTGAGCGGCAGGAGCACGTTGAAGAAGCCGACGGCGTTGGACAGGACCGGCTGGTCGGCGGGGAGTAGAGAGCCCGTGAAAGTCTTTCGGTAGCAGAAGGGACTCGACAATGCTACCTACGCGGGTTTCAAGCCCTGTGAGTCAGCGACATGGCGAGCAGATCGTGCTGCATGTCCACTTGAACTAGTGGTGTATACAGTTATAGTGTCTACTTACAGTCCTGTCCTGTCCAGGAGAAATGTGGCAGGTCGCCAGCTTGGCCAGCCACGCGACCAGGACATCGCCCTCGGATATCCAGGATTCCTGCTGGGGGTTAGCAACTGCCTCCAGCTCCTTGAGGGCCGTCGCTCGGAGGCCCTCGATAAAGCCAGCCGGCAGGCAGAACACACGGGTCTCCTGGGGGCGCCAGAACAGATCCAGTGCGTTGTTGAAAACCCACCGTATCGTCCCAAGCACGGACATTTTGCGATCAGCGAGCTTGTGGGGGACGGTCGGGTTGGTTCCTAGGCCGCCGAGGGGGTCCTCGCGGTAGCTCAGGGGCGTGGGGATCTCGTCGCCTCTGCCTTGCAGCATCAACACCCACGCCTCCAAGATGGCCTTCTTGGCCATGGCGTCGAACGCCGCGTGTATCCAGTGCAGGACTACGATGGTTGCATCGCTGAAGCTGATGGTATGAAGACCCAGCACGGACCGATCCTGGTAGGCATAGTCGTCAAAGCTCTCTGGTGAATTAAGCCCATGGTACAGGGGCTTGAAGTCCTCAGCAACACCAACGATGCCAGGGGTCTTGGTTGGCTTTGGGAGACGGGATGCAAGAGGATGTTCTCCAATGGAAACCGAGTGCTCCACGTGGGTGTACGAGATGGCCGGCCGCTTCTCTGAGAACTCCGTGGGGATGTGGTACTCAACCCCACCTGCTTCCTGCATAGAATAGTTCATGAATACTCAGTCGGCGGACGCTGGGTTATGATCACACAGTAGCGCACTCACCTTTTTCCTCAGCCGGGCGGCCAGCTTTCTCCATCCATCCAACCTAGCTAGTCGTTCCAGCGCACCATGTAGTTTCTCTACGTCTAGGACATGATCGAAAACCAGCATGGAGTGAAGAACAAATGTTTCAAGGAAAAAGGTGTCATCAAAGTATGGCAGATCGACGACCTCGTCGCTTGCCACCTTCGGAGGGCTTATCTTCGCGTCCCAGAACATGTCTGCGGTGATGTTGATGGCGTAAGACGAGTAAAAGCACAACGGACAGGGACTGGCTGGTCTGGAGACGACCCGTGTACACTTGCATACACTTACAACATTGGAGCTCCCCAAGTAGGCCAATTCGTTATGTTATGGACGGGGATCGCGTCTGGCAGGCATCCAGTATATGTAATTACTTACTCGTTATTTGCATTGGCGCAGATTTTGCAAAGGAATATAAACGGAGCTGGAATGAATGCAGTTTCGGAATTTGTTACCGATAATTCAATCCCGAGGCGGAGGAGCGGCAGGTTACTGGCGCTGGCAAGAGAAATGACCCGAGTCCCGATGAAGGGGGCTAGCGCCCACAGACTAACAGCTTCCAGTGTTTTGTGACTTGCCCAGAGAGAGTTGGCAAGAAAGGATGTTTGCAAGTGAGGTTCAGAGGTTTTTACATGTTCCGAGGAATTCTGAGCATACTCTTGTGTAAGTTAAATCGGTTGAGGACTGGTGGTGTTGGTACCGAATAGCTGTGCAAGAAGATTTGTGCGATACTCTCTGCTGGATCAAATGGTAGAGCTGCAGATGCAGAATCAAGTTCCAATATCGCATACATGAGTTGATGTGGGAACACAAATAACTTCGGTATCGATGCAGCAGGGAAAACGGACAGAGCCAACAGGAGCCTGCTGAGAGGGAGGCACAGTGCTTCGGAGAATAAAGATCAACAATTCAATGCCCCTTTTAGGTAACCCACATATCAGAGGTCTTTTCTTTTTTTGAATTAGCATACCACCAGCGTTTCAACGACCATGAACAGGGCTGCAAACAGCCGTACGTGTGGGTTGCCGGGCCGGAGGTCAATACGGTGTAAAGCAGATGAGAAAAATGTATACGACACATATGTGAAGGCTGTCTCAGTATATTGCTCCATGGGACCTAGGTCTACCGCGCGCCAATCTTGATACGTTAAGAGCACTTTATCATCATCTTTGAGTGGAGAGACAGGACACGCGCCCGATTCACAGTTACTTGGCTTACAGTCGGCAGATAATAGGACTTCAAATAACATGACCATGATAGTGAATTCTATAGAAGTTGTTTATCAAAACCTCCCTGACACGAAAATGAGCCGCAAACTTGACTGCAGATGTGTTTATGCCGCCCCACCATCAAGAGTGATGACCTTGCCGTTGACCCACTCGCCGTCCTCGCTAACGAGGAAGCCGACAACCTTGGCAATGTCCTCGGGAAATCCATTGCGGTGCAACGGCGAAGCGTGAGCAGCCATCTGCTGTCGTTCCTCAGCCGTGTACTTTTCGCCACCGGGGATGTAATGATGCGAGACGTCGTGGAACATGTCCGTGACCGTACCGCCTGGGGCAACCGCATTAACAGTGATCTTCTTATCGCCGCAGTCCTTGGAGAAGATGCGGACGAAGGAGTCAATGGCGCCCTTTGACCCGGAATAGAGCGAATGGCAGGGCACGCTGAAGTCCTTGGAGGTGTTGGACGAGGTGAGGATGATCCGGCCGCCCTCGGCGAGGTGGCGGTAGGCCTCGCGGGCGACGAAGAACTGGCCGCGCGTGTTGAGGCTGAAGACGCGGTCAAACTCCTCCTCGGTGACGTCCTTGAGGTGGCCGAAGCTGACGACGCCCGAGTTGCTGACGGCGATGTCGAGGCGGCCAAAGTGCGAGACGGCGTCGTCGAAGAGCTTGACTGTCTGAGACACGTCGCGCACGTCCGCCTTGAAGGCTACTGCATCGGATCCGAGCTCCTTGATCTGCGACACGACCTTCTCAGCGTGCTCGGCCGAGTTGGCGTAGTTGACTACCACCTTCGCGCCAAGCTTGCCCAGGTGTACTGCGATGGCGGCACCGATGCCTCGGCCGGAGCCAGTCACGAGGGCTACTTTTCCGTCTAGGCGACCTGGGGTGTGCGGAATTTGTGTCATTTTGTTAAGCCTTTTTTTCTTTTTTTTTGATATCGCAGAATAATTTTATGAAATTCGGATCTTGAATAGTTACGATTTGACCTGTGGTGGACCGCAACGTTGTTTTGTTGCTCGCCGGTCCTTCTTTTATGATGGTTTTCGGAAACGTGAATGCGGGCGAGTATTATCCCCGACAAGGGCCGAGTGCGTTGTTTTCCTAGGCCTCGAGAAATTAGTCAAATTGGCCGGTATAGTCCTAATACAGCGAGTGTCGCGATGTTTCCATCCCGAACCGGAGTTTCGGAGTCAAAATCGCATCGGGTTCCGGTCGGTGCATTCGTTCACTAGGAGCTGTGAGCCCGGCCCGAACCTTTTTTTGGATATTGTATGGGAGAATCCTAAGATGTCAAAGTCTTCAAGGGTTCAATGAGCCTGTGTCTTGAGACTTCGGAACGGGGACTCGCAATACAAAATCTTGGGTTGTCAGAAACCCTGGTGCTACCGAACGCAAGCTTCAACAACAGACTGAGCAGTGCAGCAGAATTAGCCGAGATTATGGCGAACTCAACTTTTGATCAGCCTACCTATGAAGGTTAGTGGAGACCAAACAGATCACTCTTCCATGGGTCGTGACTACTCACTGACAAGTGTGAACAGACGTCGCAGGATGTCAAGCTGCAGTCTTTGAATGGGCTGAAAGCTTTGACACCAAGGACTGGGATCGCCTTTCCAAATGCATTGCGCCCACGCTCTACGTAAGTATACAGAGAATCTCGGAGGAAACCACTGGGGAAACCGAAACCTATATATTCATGGTCTAATATGACCCAGATCGACTACCGCCAGGTGATGGGCCAGATATGGGAAGCCATGCCGGCAGAGGACTTTGTGGGGATGGCCTCCAACGCGAGATTCCTCGGGAACGCTCGCATCAAGACACAGCACTTTATCGGCGCCAGCAAGTACCTGAAGACAGGAAATGATGAAATCACGGGCTATCACCAGATGCGCGTTGCCCATCAGAAGTACAAGGACGACGAGTTGTCCGAGGTCTTGTACCAAGGACATGCCCATGGGAAGGCTACGATCCAGTACCGCAGGGTTGATGGTGCTTGGAAGTTTGCCGGCCTGACTCCTGATATTCGGTGGGCTGAACATGACTACGACAAGATATTTCAGTAGAGATGAATGGGGTGCAGAGGCAAACTCGATCAGAATGGGGCAATGAGGGTATTATCGTTTCAGTGTACCACCATCGAAGTCTGAAATCATACACACATCTTCAAAATTTTCAGACTCATACGAACAAAATACATGATTCGCTATCAAAATGACCAGAGCAGTGCAAATAAGCTGAATATGTAGACATGCAATTTCCTGCAGAGTCGAGTCGAACGTAGACTCCAAGCTGTTCGAGATGAAGGTAAAAACGGAATCGCCTGTCTTCGCCTGGGCGCACTGAGTTTCATGACGAGCTCGGGAGGCTTTGGGATGCTCGCTCCGCTTTAAACCTGGGACTTACAACAGCCATGGTGACCCTTCACTCAGACCAATCGTAGGCAGGCGGAATGACCTGGTAGCAAGCTTCTCAAATATTCCAGCTAGGACGCTGCGCAGACATTTCAAGAGACAGGCTGTTATGTATTGATGAAATTGACTCTGAGACGATTCTAAGCTACTGTATGAAAAAGGAGTTTAGGCATATAGACGAAACAGAAACAAGGAAAAGAACGAAAATAGCAAGAGTCCTAGCCATAATACTCGACCAACCAAGCGCGCAAGTCTCCCACAGTTGGGTACTCCAGAAAAAGACTGCCACTGACGGTAACATTCAGCTCCTCGCGCAGCTTCTCGGCAATCACGAGGCTCATCAGGCTGTCCACCCCGAGGTCTCCGAACGAGACACCGTCCTGCAGGTCAGCAGGCTCCAGTGCCGCCTCGGCCGCCACAAGCGCGAGGGCCTTGACAGCGATGCTATCCGGGTTCTCTGCTGCGGCGGCGGGCGACGCGGCCGGACCCGGGGCTGTCTTCGCTGCTGCATCGTCCTTGGACTCTGCTGGCTTCGCGCTCGTGACAATGGGCGCGGGCGCGGGCGCCGGCGTCGGCGGTGGATCAGCTCTCGCCTCGGGCGCCACCTTGGTAGTAGTAGTCGCCACGACAGGAGGGCTCAAGCTGACAGGCGCCTTGCCAGCGGCGGCCACGCTCCCCGTCGCCGGATTCTTGACGTCGGCGGCAGAGAAGAAGCGGTTGAGGAGAACACGTGGGTACCGGCGGAACTTCATGGCCTGCATGAGCCCGATGATCTCGTCCCCCTCCAGCACGTAGACGTCGCCCAGGTAGATGCACGGATCCTCAGCCGTGGGTATCATCTTCACGTAGGACCTGTACTTGCCGCCCGCGACCAGGGGGCGTGCCAGGCGCAGCGAGCTCCAGCCCGGGGTGACGCAGAAGTTGTTTCTGGTGTCGATGGCGTCCGAGACGTTCATGACGAAGCCTCCAAGGTGGAACACGCTGTCGATGAAGAAGGGGGGTACCGTCCAGGCGCCGCTTGCGTCCCCGGGCTTGATTGTGATGTCGGCGTAGGCTTCGAGCCCGTGCATCTCCACGGACTGCATGCCTCGGTACTTGTCAGCATAGTCGACCAGGTTGTTGGCGAACAGCAGGTAGGCCATGCTGTGGGAGAACCGGTTGGCGCGGCCTTCTTGGACAAGCCTGGACAGCGCCTCGATGCGGCCCTGGATCAGATGGGCGCTCGGGGCCCAGCTGGAGAGCCAGTCCCGGGCGCTGCCGTACTTGATCTGTGCCGTGACGATGGGTTCTTCCTCGACCAGCGAGCAGCCGTCGTTCGCGACGCTGTGCCATTGCAGCTCGGCTGTTCCGCTGTCGATATCGGTCGTCGAGATGGTGACCTGGATCAGCTGGGGCACTTTGGTGTTCTTCTGTGCCACCAGGCCCTCCCGCACGGAGAGGTTGACAATGTTCATGTTGGAGACATCACTAGTCTTGCTGCCATTTGGCTTGAGCTCGTCCAGCAGGTACTTGCCAAGCGTCCACGCAATGTCCGCATGAATAGACTATATTTGGTGAGGCACAAGTCAGCTGTACTGTCTCTGTTGGGGAGTGTGGTGGCAGGTGAAAAATTATCGCTTACCGAAGTGACTACACCAGCCCCGTTCATTTGATGGCCCCAAGCTGCCGCCAGGAAGTCTGGGTGCATCATATCCGACTGCACAATGACCCGGCCGGCCGAACCAGAAAAGCTCTCCTCAACCACACGGTGGACCAGTGACGTGCGCAGGCTTGAGCGAGGTGTAAGGAGCGGGTTGACAGATCCCGCGGCTGCGCGTGACGCCGCCTTCTCCTCGTCGTAGAAGGTGTTCCCCTTCGTCAGGGCCCAGTCGCCGTTGTACTGGATCCAGTGCGTCTTATCATTCCAGGCATACGTTGGAAGGTCCAATAGCCTCAGCCCGCCCTCGAAAGGACGGTGGAACTCATTCCAGTCGACTTGCACGCCTGCTGCGTGGAGTGTGGCAAGGCTGCTGGACAAGGTCTTCCAGTTGTCTTCTCCTCGCCGGAAGGATGGGACGGCGGCATTGACCGACGTGGCTGGCAGGATGGAGCCCACGAAGCCTACACAGACAGGGTGCGGCCCTATCTCGACCCATACCATGGTCTCGTCCACGGTCGACATGGCATGGGCTGTCTCCACGGCGTCCAGGAAGTTGACCGCCTCACGTGTGGCTCGCCGGATGTAATTCGCGTTCACCGTCTTCTCGTCAAAGATGACCTTGCCCAGCAGTGGTGAGATGACGGGGAGGGTGGGAGGCTGGAACAGCGCTCCTTTACCGGCCATTTCCTCCAGCTCGTCCAAGATAGGCTCCGTCTGTGCCGAGTGGAAGGCAAAGGCCACGTCCAGGGCAATACACTTGAGCTTCCCGTTGCCCTCGAGCTCTTCGACGAGCGCCTGGACCTGCTCACTCGTCCCACCCAGTACCGTGTCTTTGGGCCCGTTGATGCATGCAACCTCGAACGGCTTGCCGTTAGCCTTGGATCTTATCTCCTCGAGTGATGCGCGCACTGCTAGCATCTTATGGCTGCCGACCTTGCACTTGCTTTCGAGCATCTTAGCCCTCTGGCCTACGAGAAAGACCGTGTCGGCAGCCGAGAGGACACCCGCCACGTGCAGAGCGGCATATTCTCCCAGGCTATGGCCAACCACAACATCTGGTCGCACGCCAAGAGATTCCCAGAACTTGGCCAGGGCGATTTCTGTGCAGACTAGGGCAAGTTGTGTTATAGTCGGGGAGTGTGCATGATCGCGGGGATGGCTGCCATCAATAGCCGGGATGAAAGATGGGAAACCCTGAGACTGGGCTAGCGAGTCCAGTAATAGCAACTCTTGGCGAAAGCAGGGTGAGTCGCGGTATAGCTGGAGGTCCATGGATCGATAAGATGACCCTTGGCCAGTGAAGGCGAACACAACCGGCGGTGGGCCAGTAGGAGGGATCGGCTTGTGGCTTTCCGCGTTCTCGAGGCATGTCCCCAGCTGCTTTTGCAAATGAGCGACGTCAGATGTGGCAACGGCGATACGATGATTGTGGTGATACCGGCGGGCTGTTGTTGTGTATGCCAGATCGGACAAGTTCACTTCCGGGTGCTCGTCGATATAGGATATCATTCTCTGGAGGTTCCCCTTGAAAGACACCTTGCTCTTGGCGGAGATAGCGACGACGTGGGTGCCTCGAAGATCTCGGGCTGAATCATCTATGTGTTTGAGCGGCCCCTCCTCCACAATGACACTGGTATTGCCTCCAGCAGCGCTGAAGTTGTTCACCACGGCGATGCGGCGCCTTCCCTCAACCCGCGGCCATGCTGTCTTTTCAAAAGGAATGTGCAGATTCCGTCTGGCAAGGTCTGCGGGGAAACCCGGGTTGATCGAGTTCTTGATACCTACGTGGCGCGGGATGGCTTCCTTTTCGAACATGAGGAGCAGCTTGAGCAGTGCCGTGGATCCGGCGACGGCTTCTCCATGGCCGACGTTGGACTTGACGGCGCCGATGTGCAGCGGCTGGCTGGGTTGCCGGTGCTTGGCGCTGGTGAGTGGGGCAAATACATTGCAGACGGACTGGATTTCCTGGGCATCTCCGGCTTGTGTGCCAGTGCCGTGCATCTCCACGTAGCTGATGTCAAGAGGGTCAACCGCCGCCTGCTTGAGGATCTGCCTCGTGAGGTCGGCTTGGTGGCCTGCGTGAGGATGCGTTATGGAGATCGCCTCGGCCGAGTGGTTGGTGCCCGCGGCGAGGATCACGCCCAGAATGTTATCATTATCTGCCTCGGCGTCTTCCAGTCGCTTGAGGATGATCGAAACCACTCCGTCGGCGCGGCAGTACCCATCGGCCTCGGAGTCCCAGGTCTTGCACGCATTCGGCGTTTTGGACAAGAAGTGCCCCTTGCTCAAACCAGCAAAGGCATCAGAGTTGGTCAGCACGTTCATGCCTCCAGCTACGGCCATGTCAGTGTCGCCCTGCCAGAGGGAGTTGCATGCAACCTATAGTAGTGTTAGCGCCATCATCCGGCCGTCCACCCAAAAGGCGTGCACTTACGTGAATCGTGGCCAGTCCCGACGAACAAGCCGTGTCGATACTGTAGCTGGGGCCGGAGAACTTAAAGAAGTAGTTGACACGTCCGGGTCCAAAGGCACGGCATCCGCCGGTGATGAAGTAGGTACCGACCTCCTGGGCTGTGTTCACCTCCCTGTAGTCGTCGCTCGCCTGGCCATAGAATGTTCCAATCCTGCTCGGGCTCGTGGACGACGTCCGATGAGCAACATAGCCAGCTCGTTCCAACGCCTCGTACGCGGTTACGATAGCAAGCCTTTGCATCGGATCCGTCTGCAATGCCTCACGGGGAGACATGTTGAAAAACGGCGCGTCAAAGAGGCCGGGCTCATCGATAAAGCACCCGTAAGGAGTGAGGCTTGTATTCACCCTTTTACCAGTGGTGTCGGTGTGACTGTCAACGTCGAAACGGTCGGCGGGTACTTTCCTGTGGACGTCAAGCCCCTGATCCAGGACTTCCCAAAACTTCTCCGGGTCGCTGGCACCGCCTGGCAAGCGGCAAGATACGCCAACGATGGCGATTTTGGATTGTTGGGGGGACCTCGGTCCCTTGCTAGGCGTGTCAGGCTGGAGAACCCACGGGATAAGGTCTATACTTCTGGTGCTGAACTCCTGCGACTCGGCGTTGAGGGCTCCCACGAGGTCTTGGCCCGGCAGGGAGTTGCGGAAGGTGTAGACCGCGTACTCGGCTACCTCGGCCTGCTTGGCATGGGTGACGATGCTCTGGACAACCTTGTCCCACTGGATCGCTTGTGTCATGATCTCCTCGGCAATGTGGGAAAACAGCTCTCTCGGGGTCTTGGCTGGGAACGGCGACCCTGTGCTAGTCGAAAGGACAGGTACGGCCGGGGTGAATCTGGGATCCAAACCGCCCATAGAAGCAGTGTCGACAACATTCTCGACGTGTTCCTTGGAGTAGATGTGTTTTGCGTGACACAGCCCGCCGAACACAGGCAAAGAGATTGACCTGCGGTCGCGGAAGTAATCGGAAACCAGGAAAATGTGCTTCAGCCGGGCTGGCGGGCCACTGACGGTCACCGAGGTCCGGCTGAGGGCGCTGATGAAGACCTTGCTCGGTTCCGGGATTCTCTGATTCCACGATTTGACGTTAGAATTTTATGATGTAGGAACAGGGAACATGTCTCGGCACTCACGTCAGCAGCCTGGATGGAATCGAGCTCGGCTTGGACTTCTTCAGCGACGGCATTTGGGACAACATATGCCCAGCTATCGCCGGGGCCGTCAGCGGTGGATCGAGGCTGCAGATTGCGCGAGACTTGATCAACCTGGACACCAAGTCTGAAAGCAACGCGAATAACCTCAGAGCCAGCAACCGGCACGTCTGAGAGCGTGGGCGACAACGCGACGGCAGCAGTTGACAGAAGTCCGGTTCCCAGCCCCGTAAGACACGTGCCAGCAGTGTGCCAGTTGTAGTAATCTCCGGGTGTGTTCTCGTAATAGCTAGCATTGAAAGTAAGTACCATGTCCAGACCACTAAATACTTTGGAAGGGAGTGGCCGCCACCTCAGTGCTTTTACCAGGTGAGCAGGCCGCAGGATGCAGTGACTTACCCGATCAACGCTGCTAACTGGACGGCACACAAGAGCATTCCATCTACGGAACCGCCAAGAGGGCTCTTGCGGAGATCCGGGTGATCTGCGAGGTCGAATATCGTGTCGAAAGGAGGAACGAGTGACTTGAGGGTGGCTGGCAGGCAGCGAACCTCTTCGCGCACGGCAAGGGTGGCCTCTTGAATGAAGCGAGCCAAAATTGGGTGCTTCCTATCTTGGCTGTGATGGTAAAGACGACGAAAGAGATCCTGGAGATCATCGCGAGGAAACTCGTTGCCAAAGTAGACGAGCTTCATCTTGGGGATATCGACCAGAGATTCGGCGGTTGAGGGAGTTCTGGAAGAGTCGATTGTGCTTGATATTGCGTACTCTTCCATGGCGACCGACGGTGACTGGTGACAAAGGTTCGAGACGTGTGCAGAGGAATATTCTTGGGAAGAAGCCTGGGACCGTGTCTTTAACACCCAACCATTTATCTATGTTATCCAGATTTTGTTTGTCTCGGTGCATTATCCAGCCAGCCACCATGTCCATCAACTTGGTGGGGCGGGCTGGAAACAATCCATGGTGTACATTGGTCCCGAGCACAACACGGTGCATGGGATGTTCCTCCCGGAATCAGCGATACACATAGAACAATCAACGCATAGTACGAGCCAGAAAGACCCCAACCACCCAGTACGGGTACGGAAGGATGCTGGGATGTTGGCAGCCCTTCGGACCGCCCTCGCGGTATTTGTTGCCTGAATCCTCCCCACTCGGACTCGTCGAGCGCTGATAAGGCGTACGTGGTGATGAAGGACCTCGGCCAACCCGGTGTAATAGGTTATCACCGGATTAATCAAGTCTGCACAATCCGTAATTCGGCTGAAAGATTTTAGCTGCATGAACTGGGCTTTCCTATCTCAGCCTGTCGCCACCACTGGGGGAACCTTCGGAATTTAGCGACCGGCTCTGCAGCTGACTGGCCATGAGACATTGGTAGAACCTTACTACTCGACTTGAACCCTTTGTGCCTACCTCATCTCCTGCATTTCACCTCAAAATCATCCTGCAGGCGCGTGCCTGTCCTCCCAACCTACATCACACCACCACTTGCCCAAAGATCGTCTTATGCATTCACGATGGCTCCTGGGGTCGGAGGTTACAAGCAAATCAACAAAGCGTTGAACATTTGTGCCTTCGAGGATTACCTGGAAGGTCAACAGACGTGCCTTGCCAAGCTCTTGGATGTGGAGCAACTGAGTCCACGAGTGATTAGGGTGCTGGGTCAGAACCCGGGAAAAGTAAGTCTGGAACCTGTAAATCCGTAGATCGGGTTCTAATATTCCGTGACCACAGTTCACGCTTCAAGGTACCAACACATACATCATTGGTACAGGAAAGGACCGCCTCATCGTCGATACTGGTCAGGGCATACCGGAATGGGCGGATCTCATATCAGAGACCCTCAGCGCTGGCGGAATCACGCTTTCACACGTCCTTCTTACTCACTGGCATGGCGACCACACCGGCGGGGTCCCCGACCTCATCCGGATGTATCCGGCTCTGAGCCCATCCATCTACAAACACACACCGAGCAAGACCCAGCAGCCAATCGTTGATGGCCAGGTATTCAAGGTGGAAGGGGCTACAGTCCGTGCTGTTCATTCGCCGGGCCACTCCCACGACCACATGTGCTTTATCCTGGAGGAGGAGGATGCAATGTTCACTGGTGACAACGTGCTGGGCCACGGCACCGCCGCCGTCGAGCACCTCAGCACCTGGATGGAGGCGCTGCGCCGGATGCGATCTCACGACTGCACCAAGGGCTACCCGGCCCACGGCGCCGTCATCGCGAACCTCAGGGCCAAGATAGACGGCGAGCTCACCGGCAAGGTCCGCCGCGAGCGCCAGGCCCTGCAGGCACTGGAGAAGGCGCAGCGGGCGGCAGGCACCAGGACCAAGGCCAAGCTGACGGTCAAGGAGCTCGTCACGGCCGTCTACGGCGGGCAGATGAAGAGCGAGCTGAGAGAGCTGGCGCTGGAGCCCTTCATGGATGAGGTCCTGCGCAAGCTGGCCGAGGACGGCATGGTGGGCTTTGACCTTAGGGGAGGCGTCAAGCGCTGGTTCGCCATCGGGCAGCCCGAGCCTCGGGCGTCACCTCTGTGATGAATTCTGCAAAAGGGGAGCATTTTTTTTTTGGTGCACAATAGAGGACGTAGTTGTCATTCCGTCTCAATTCACAATTTTACAAGCTACATTCGTTCACGTTGTTCTCCTGCGCATCCAGAGCAAGCACGTCTACAGACGAGTAGTGTATGTTCAAGTAGTAAGATCAGCAACTACGCAGGATGGACTAACTTAACGTCCATGGCGTAGGCACAGCATTCATGACTACTCGAGCTTGTTGTGTGCGAAGTGCACTACATACTCAGGTGAATTAGGGAGCCCAATAGCTTCCTCTAAAACGCTATTTGACCGTATAGCGATTTACTAGCAGGCGATCTCTTCGCAATCGGTACAGACACAGCACTGAATATCATATCTTGAGTAAATTGCATACTGAAGTAGTCGTGAATCTAATCTACTTCTGGCCAGTTGGCGTAATTTAGCCGACCAAATCACAACACAAGGAGTCCCAGCATCTCGGTATTCACACGTAGAATGTATGTAGACGATTGCTCTACTAATTCTGATTGGTGGGCAAATCTCTAGTGTACACCAAATTGGCTGAGCCAATCACCAATAGCCCGGCCACGCCCCGGGGTTTTGGTTTTATTGATGATTAATTCTCCCGAGGGCGGATGCACATCCCAGGTCCAGTCTCACATCGCCTATCCAATCAAGCCTGACAGACCAACACGCCGAACGCAGCCTAGCATCCTGCCAGCCTTCACAACCTTATTCAAGCCCGGATCTCCTGCAGGATCGTGCTGAAGCCAAGAAATGCACCGAGCAGCGGAGTGAGCGACCGCGCGACATGCATCCACGCCCACCTGATGACAAGACCCCGGGCTTGGCCCTGGTCTAGCGCCGGGTCGGCAGCCGCCAGCGAGAACAACAGGTTGTTGGTCGGCGTCATGACGACCCATGTGAACGGCACCATGGCGATGGTCGATACCGCGGCTAGGGCGTAACGGAGACTCGCCCGGCGGCGCAGGCCCTGCCTCCTGTTGTACGAGGCCAGCCCGTACAGGCCGCATGTCGCGACGCACAGGCCTGGCAGGTAGATGTGCCCGTAGTGGTACAGGCGCGCCCACTGTGCTGCCATGTGGTGCGGGTCGCGCATCGTGTCGAGAAGGACCGGCACCGCAAAGGCCGATAGGCTCATCATGGCGCCTGGTCACGCCGAACAGGGTCAGCACATATTACTCGCTTCGCATCGGTGTTTTGCGCGCAAAGATGGATGCTCACCAGAGAGAAAAGATCCCGAGACCACGGCGAAGGCCGGGACGCTGATCTGGGGTGAGGCCGGGCCCCTGTCGAGTTCGTGCTTCGCAGCCATTGTCTTGGGAGTGCCTGGCAGATGTTGTCGTCCGAGTATGCTTTGCAGCCGATAAACTGTAGTCCTGCTGCCCGCTGGGCTGGCTCGAATTATAGCCAATGGTTCAGAAACCGATTGCCGAACACCTGAGCAGTTTCCCCGGGCCCCGGACTGCGAGCTGGTCGGGCCTTGTCGTTGAGAGAAGAATATGTTCTCATGTCAAGTTATCATCGGCTCTGGGACATACATGTTGTCCTTCAGGGCGTCACAGCCCCAACTTTAGAACTGGTCCTGACAACTGGCTTGGCGCTGCATGAGCACCCCCTGAAGCGCAGACACGATGGAACCAGAAACGCCCCAGCAATCCGACGCGATCGACCGGAAGTGCCTGTGTCTCACAATCTGTGGCTATCGCAAGCCTGGGATGAGTGAGGTTGACTATCGAAATCACATGGTCAATGTTTCTGCTCCTATGACCAAGGGCCTTATGGTCAGATACGGTATCCAAAGGTGGACTCAAGTAGGTTGCCACACTGGAAGATACTGCCCAGTATCTCGACGGTGTACCAACTAATAGCGTACAAGATTCATAATCAGTCTGCCGCTCGTGCTCTCATGTCCCAGCTTTTTGACCCGCAGATGGCAAAAGTGGCGGACTTTGACTGCTTCAGCCAGGTCATCTTCAAGGACATCGAAGACTACAAGCGATTCAAGCAGGATCCGTGGTACAAGGAGCATCTTATGGGCGATCATGAGAACTTTGCGGACACAAAGAAGAGCATGTAAGTTGCTGTTTTTGGTCACCTGAGGAATACGTGATGCTAAGTCTATTCAGGATGACGATTGGCTGGGTTGAAGAATTCATCAGGGACGGCGAGGTGGTCGACGGCTTCCAGGTGTCACAGAAGGGAGGAAGTCCAAAAAGGGATACTAGCTGGATCCTGGCAGGGGGGATACTGCTTGCTACTGTTACTTGTGCTGCCTCTGTGGCCTTCTCATGGAAACGATTCGGCAGATAAAATGTATGATCTTTTGAATTGTTGAACTGTCACGATCATCTGTAAATGTTTCCAACGCTACTTGTAGACTACACTGAAATGTATCAGTTCTCTGAGTTCTCTGGGCTCTTTAAGCTGTCCAAGGGTTCTTCGAAGTAGCCAAATCTGAAGCGGTCGTGTTTCCCTAAGCTAGTTCCACCTTCACCGGCACAAAGGACTACCTCTGGGTGGACGGAATGGTATCCTTTCCATACAGCAGGCCAAAGACTGATCCGCTTAATAAAATCTATCAATTGGTTTGGCGACACATGACGTTAACTTGTGCAAACTCTTTTTTTTGGTTTGGCGACGCCGTCAATCTTTGATATTCCTCATATCGATTCACATGCTTTGACTGGCCCCGGCGAATCTTCTTTCCTGGACGACATCGAATTAATTGTCGTCAAATGTTCAGCTCAGGAGCCATTGTTGGAGGCCCTGTGGCCAGGGAAACGGGGCCAATCATGGAGTTACCCTAGTGAAACCCCGAATGGTCCGAGGTCCGGACATCGAAACCTACCATTTAGCTCGCGCACAATGGATCCCTTACACTTTGGCAAATCAGGCCAAGTATAAGGAGACTCGTACTCTCGTCCTACAGAAGGAAGGGTCGTAGTTTGACTCCAGGTCGGCTAAGAAATCAAATTGACTCTTCTCTATCCTCCCCCGGCCACGTTTGTTCAACCACCGAGTGCCTTCGCTAAGACCAATACGACACAAATCGCATAGAGCGAAAGAGGAAAAATGGCCGCTCCAGGAGATGTGCAGGCTGCTACACTCGAGAAATTCCTTGAGGCATGGAAGAATGGCAAAGCCGAAGATACCATGTCTCTTTGGTCCGACGACTTCAAACAGAGACTGCTACCGCTCTCGTTGGGCACACCAACCGCATCGCGAGCCCAGGCGGAGCTCATATACCCAAAGCTCGTTGGAGCCTTGACAAACTGGAAGGTGAGAAAGCTCGATACATTCATGAGAACAAGGAAGCTTTTAGCTTTCCCAGTCGATCAAGGGTCTGACGGCCAATTAAGCTCGACGTGCGCGAAATCGTCCACGATGTAGCCAGAGGAACGGCAGCTGTCTACGCGACGTCACAAGCCGATACGCCTCTTCCGGGCGAGAAGTGGACGAACGAGTACACCATCTTCGTCTCTTTCACGGAGGATGGAACCAAGGTTAGCCGACTGGAGGAGATGGTGGACTCTGCTTTTTATCGCGACTTCTTTCCGAAGATGCAGCAGTACTTCAAGCAAGGTGGGGTTAGTCATGGCTAGCTGGTTCCGTTTCTATTCCGTATACAGCCGTAGCCATACGCAGTGTCATGGCTAGGCATTCCTGTTCCTCATCTTGTTGGTAGCAGTTTGGACGCACTCGCGGTTTATGGTATCGGCTTGTACCGTCAGTCAGTCAATACATATGTACTTTCAGCGCACCCAGCCGTCAATGATTACTTCATCCCTTCTCAGAATCTAAAAAGGCTACTCCAACGCACTAATAATTCGGCTTGCTGGGGTTCCATGAAAGTGCCGAACTCCGATGCTGCAGCGTAAACATGCTTACAACTGCGTTCTCCGGCCAGGGGTCAACCCGCCAATATTTGTGTGACAAGCCCGCTTTTGTTCCGAGCACAAATGAGACGATATTAGCACTGCCTCCCAAGTTTTGCACTACTGCAACACATTTATCCCACTCCGGTGACATGGAAGTCGATGGTCAGGCTCAACAGAGTGTCATTGCCAACACTATCATTGTATTCGCCTTCTCCAATTACTGACTAGTTTTATTCGCTCCATCTATCGTCGCCATCAACATGCCGCTTTATATTTACTTTGGCCTTGTTCTTTTTTTTGTCACACTTATTCGCAAAATGACGAAAGCTACGCCAGTCCCTAAGAAAGACGGTGTTGGAAATCATGAAAAGGGGTCTATTCAAGCTGCAGAGATTCATGGCGCCGCATGGGAGGCCAAGTCTGTGTTGGAGCATATTGAGAGGGGTATGACCGAGAATGAGGAGGCGATTGCGGTAGTCTCTCTATTCCAGCCGGCGAATCATCTCGAAAGTCTCGGAATAAAGACTCCGATTGCAAAACACGACAGCAGTCTGCTGCGAGCGGTCGAGCAAGCAGTCAGCAGCAACGGACTTTGGCAGAAAAAACGAGATCAACTGCAGGAAGGGTGGATTCAAGACAATCAGAAGGAGGGAAATGACTATCGCAATGGAATTTCCAAGGAATATCCCCGCAATGGGAACAGTCCCAACGGACACATCCATGCACCGAACGGCTACCACAATGGCCATTCCAACGACGGCATCAATGGGGATACCAAGCCCGACCTTCTGTGGGCATCGAACAGACAAGCCAGAAATCACGGTCATTTGTCGCCACCTTCTTCGCCCAGCGCAAGTTCCAGGTTGTCCAGCCCGCCATTCTGTGGTGTGAAACCGGCAGACTACCTGACCTTGACATACAAGCAACTGCACACTACCGCTACATCTCTAGCCGCAGGGCTCCTGGCAGACGGCTGCTCCACGGATACCACCATGGTCATGCTGATACCCAACGGCGCAGAGTTCACACTTCTCCTCTACACTTGCGTTGTCTTGCGGGTCACCTATGTATGCCTGGACCCGGGTCTGCTCGACATCTCCGGCTTGACCTTGTTGAAACACTTAATGAGAACGCTCAAGCCGCAGATAGTCGTGGCTCCAGACACCGTGGCCGGAAGAGCCGTCGAGGTCGCCGTTTCGGAGCTGCAGCTGCCAATGCCAAGGCTCGTCTCACTTTCTTGTGCAACGGAGAGTGCTGGGTGGAAGTCTCTAGCAGACATAGCCGCGCATGGGAGCAAGGCAATAACGGACGGCGTCGTTAGCGAGGTGGAATTGATCAACGCCGCCCGCAGAGACGCCGTCGGGCGCATACACTCGATTATGTTCACGTCAGGCACGTCGGGGCTGCCAAAAGGGTGTCCGCTACGCGTGGGCGGCATGTCGCACGCCCTAGACTCGCAATCATGGCTCCTCGAAGACGGCGGTGCTGGACCGGCGAGGGCACTCATGCAGCCGCACAACTCGCGCGGCATCGCACCCGCGCAGACCCTACAGACGTGGCGCGCCGGGGGCTCCGTCGTGCTGACAGGGCAAGCGTTCAACGTGCAGGACGCCATCTCGGCCATCACGCGCGTGCGAGCTACCTTTGTCGTCCTCACCCCGCCCATGGTACACGAGATGGCGGCGTTGCTGACGGCGCGGCCGGGGCTCGATGTCACCTCCGTGCGGACGATACAGGTCGGCGGCGACACGGTGACCAAGGGGCTGCTACAGAGCTGCGAGAGGCTGTTCCCCGGCGCACGCGTGCTCGTGAACCACGGCATGACCGAGGGCCCCGGGGCCTTCATGTGGCCGTCGCGTTTCTCCCGGATGTCAGTCGGCCAGCTTCCATTCTACGGCGAGTCCGTCTGCCCGGTCGGCTCTGTGGCCCCTGGGGCGGCGGTGCGGATCTGCGGCGTAGACGAAGGCGGCGTCAAGGTGCTTGCCAGGGGCGAGCTGGGCGAGATGCACGTTTCGTGCCCGAGTGTTATCGGACATTACTGGAACGGCAGGTCGGACGATTCCTTCTACACAGATTTGGATGGCCGGAGATGGTTCAGGACTGGCGATGCAGCCCTGGTTGACAACGAGGGAACTGTGTTCGTTGTGGGGAGGGTAAAGGACATCATCAGACGTGCGGGTGCACCAATCATGCCCGCCCCGGTGGAAAGCTTGATAGAAGAGTTCACCGGAGCTCAGGTAAGCCAGTTCCTTTCTCCGTGGCGCATACACATTTATTTGCCTCGAGAAGACGCACCCCCAGCTCCCCCCCTCCTCAACTGGACTTCAAGCTCACACAGGTCATCGCCTATCAGACAGTTGTTGTACCTACAAGTCACCATGTCCTGGGTGCAGAGCCTTTTGCCGTTATTGCCTCATACAACGGAAAAAGTGAGAGCAGCATAAAAGAGCGCGTGCGGGCAGTCTTTGGTAAAGATTGTTCCCTGGGCGGGGTGGCATCTTTGAAGCAGCTCGGGCTGGAGCAGTTCCCCCTCAACGCAACTCACAAGGTCGTGAAGTCCAAAGTACTTGAAACGGTGGAATCTCACGTGAATGCTCTCTCGAAGAAATCACAATATTGAAAGGGGGTTTAAAAACCACATAGCATTTGAAAAACTGGCCTTTCCAGCCGATCCATTTAGACTTAATTCCACAATTTTGCTGCAGCTCACAATAGCGATGATAAGCGCCTACTTAGGACAGGGGAGGGGAAAGGAATCCCATCAGTGCAAGGCTCGGTACCAGGATATACCCAGGTGTTACTAGTCTCACAGCTGCTGATGAGTGCCGATAAATGCTCACGATGGGCCTTAACAACACCCGCCATCTGGGCCATAGCACAAGCATCTAGCAAATCCCATCGAAACTAGAATTGCCAACGGCGGGAGCAGCTGCAATGCAACAAGATCAGCCAATATTCTTCTGGTGCAGGCTGCCAAATGCAAAATTCGTTGCACGTTTGCTGTAGTTAATTCCCGGAGTGCGAAGGAATCGGCCGAGTTGTGGCATGATGCGGGCTAATACAAAATAAACCGAGATTCGGGCAAATACCAACACCCCCGAACAAGAACAACCATATAACTGAACTGAAGATAGAGCAAGACCAGATGGTTTGTAGAATGCATGAACCATATGCCAAAGCGTAGTTGCAATTCTTAAATTTGGCGCCTGCGAGTTACAACACTTCAACACTGATCAAAGTTCCCATCTCAGAAACTGAGCCATGAGCACTACATCACCTATTCGCCTCGACCCGGCACATCTGGGTATGGTCCGGGCGGCCACCGACATAGCACCGGGCGCCCTGGAGGAATGCAATCGGTTGCTGCATCAGAACCACGAAACGTTCCACATGTTCTTCCGCGACACCGCCGGCCACAACCACATCGTGCACAGCCTCCTGACCGTGCTAGCATTGGGGGCAAGTCCCCAGGAGCTGAGGGACCGTTATGACGATGGCACTCCGATCCAGCGGCCCATACCCGAGATAGACCACGACCTGGTGGAAAGACTCTACGACCCCGGTGTTTTCGCAGAGACCATTGGCGAGATCACGCAGTACCACACCTTCCTCGAGTTCTTCAAGCGCAAGATCGACGCCGAGGGCTACCAGGCCGTGGTAAACGAGTACGTCTTCTCCCGCACCAGCATAGCAGACAACATGCTGGCCCGCATGTACGAGGGCGCCTACCACCCGATCATCCACCTGGGCCTGGGCGTCGAGTTCGACCAGCCCGCCATCGTGGCCGAGGCACTGGCCCAGGCCGCCGCCCACGACGACAGCCACATCGGCAAGCTGTTCCTCAGCGCCGAGGCCGAGGCCTCATCGCTGTACCCGCAGAGGGGCCGCCCCACGTCGATGCTGTCGCTGCTGCACCAGGTGCGCGCCACCGACGCCATCCGAAAGGCCCCCGAGTGGACCGACTTTGGCGCCAAGATGCGCAACGGCGTCGTCGGCCGCGCGCTGGAGCCCATGTCGTCGCTGACAGCGCAGTTCCGCATCCGCGCCCGCGACGAGGAGGACCTCCACCGCCGCACGGCCGAGATGGCAAATGTCTGCGCCTTCTTTGCCGGTGCGGCGCAGCGCGAGGGCCGCCCCCGCAAGATCGACTTCTTCTACATGCACAACGTCACCAGCAGCATCTTCTTCACCGTGCTGGCCCGGCAGCAGTGGATCAAGCTCGAGGACCGCATCCGGCTCGTAGAGTGGAAGGCCCGGCTCGACCTGGCCTGGTACGCCGTCTCGGGCTGCGCGGCCCTGGACGCCAACACTGTGTCGTCGTACTCGAGCCCCGAGAGTGACGGGATGGGCTGGGAGGAGCTGTTTGCCGCCGTGAACAAGGAGCACGACGACGGTCATGCCGCCAAGTTCATCCGCGCCCTGAAGAGTGCGGAGATCTGCACCGCCGAGTACGAGCAGGACTGGGATGAGACGTACTTTCCCATGCGCGGCGACATGTTTCTCAAGTTGGCCCGGATGTGCCAGGACACCACCAAAAATATGGACGTGGACTTGAAGTGGGTATTTTTCACGGGATTCGAGCAGCCCTGGGGACGTCCAGACCTGCAGCCGAAGAAATAGTAAACAAGCTCGGAAAATGCCTTGAGATTACAAAATTGTATTTCATTTCACCAAAGCAGCTTCAATGTTTACTGCGTAATTGCGAAAAAGCCTCACCCCCGCGTAGAATATGTACAAGTAGTCTCAGACCCATGTGACGCAGGTCACAGCTTAGCATCAAGCAAATGAGTGCTTTGTCACAGTTGGAACGCTAGGGTGAGTCAGGGTCTTTTTTTTTATTTCATGTTTTAATTTGGTTTTGTACTGTTTGCGACGACGAAAGGATTTCTATTATACGACCGTTCTAAGGAGCACACGAAGCAAAGTTCCACTGCTAGGACTAGAAAGCGCCGACTGCACGATTCCTAACACATCGTCATAGTGTTTCGATGAATAAGAAAAGCACCAAACGAGAAACTAAGATTCGGAAAGGGCGTATCAGATCATCATACAAGTGAACATTGACGAAGGAAAATGACATTTCTATGTGAAAGGACCGATGTTTTGCTCAAGCAGGCCCCGTGGTAGGAAGATATGGGTGCATCCAGGGGCAGAAGTGACGGACGAGCCCCATCAAGATACACATAGGGGTTCCCCTCGGAAACTTGGCACCCACGCCACGCGTCTTGTTGACGACACCGAGGTTCTTGCCATCGTACCGGCCTTCGTCATCCTCGGCCGCCTCGATCATGCCCCAGGCCAAATCAGCGTAGCTGATGAAGCTCTCCTCCTCGTCCAATGTCAAACGATGGCCGCGCGACACATCTGGCGACAGCCCTGCAGGCTTGATAAAGATGGTGGAGAGCCAGTCTGACTGCGCCCGAAGGTAAACCTCGGTCTTGCGCAGGTCCTCGTAGACATGCGAGGCAGCCGCCAGCATGATTGGGCGGAACCAGCCCGGCATGTGGCGCGCCAGGTGGTCGTCGATGGTGGCCGAGCTGAGGAGGACCAGGCGCGGGAGCTTCATGCCCGGCCCTTCCGTGGCCTTGAGCGACTCCAGGGCCGCGACGACGCCCTGGGCCAGGTCCTGGCTCAGCCGGCACCCGGGGACGTTGTCGTTGGTAGTGACGACGAGGAATGCCGCTCGGGTCCCGCGCAGGCAGTCCCTCATGAGCTCGACATCGTAGATGCTGCCGGCGAATATCTTGACCTGCTTCGTGGTCTCGATTTCTGGTATGGTTCGTCTGAGTTTTGCCTCGTTGCGGCAGTAGACGTGGATCTTGTTTTCGGGGGATTGTTGCATTAGATTGCGCAACAGCGCTGAGCCACAGTTGCCCGTCCCGCCCAGCACAGCATACGTTGACATGGTGGGCTTGTGATAATGACAGCAGAAACTTAGTCAAGGAGGCGTGGTCGAAGAAAATCGTACATGCAAAAACTTGAAGATCGCGATACACTCCAATGCGGTAATGGGTAGATGGTATAACTACGCGGAGACGCGTACAGCTCGCTCTTTGTTCAGGCTAGCACCGCCAATAATAATATCCCGGGAGCGCAGTGGTGAGTCGGGTCTTTCCAAAGATCCAGTAATTATATCCGATTGTCGGCGGATAATAATATGTTCGCCGTACCCTACGGTAGGGTAACGTTGAGGTTCGGCACAATAGGACGATGGAAATGATGATCGGTGTTTTCGGACTTCGGCACGGAGCTAACGCGTCAACCATCTGGGCCGTCTGAATGGCACCTGGGCACACACAACTCAAGCTGTAGGTATGGCAAGCACTGTCCCTTCTTTTGAACAACGATATTACATCACGATATGTTTTGAATCTAGATGGGACGAACCGCAGCCCAAGTAACAACGCAACATTCCGCTCTCCCCAGTCGCGTGCCACGTCTGAACATTATCTTAGACTCAAGGTTTCGGAGACACCCGCGGCGAGATGGGTAACTTCATATACAGCCAGCTGGTCAAATCATACGGTTTGCCTTACCCCAACACCCACAATTTCAAAGGCAAGACCATCGTCATCACTGGCGGGAATAGTGGACTTGGCAAGGAGGCGGCTAGACACTATGCCCGCCTCGGTGCCAGCCGCTTGATCCTCGCAGTCCGCGATCTTGACAAGGGTCACAGTGCAAAGCACGACATCGAGGCAACTACCAGGTGCGCCGAGGGGACAATTCAGGTCTGGAAGCTGGATCTGGGTAGTTACACCAGCGTGCAGAAGTTCGCTTCTCGAGTCCGTGATGAGCTGAGCCGAGTGGATATATTCCATGCCAACGCAGGCGTGGCCCGAAAGGAATACGGTAGGTCAAGCCGCCCCGCGCCTCAACTCAAAGCTTTCGAGTCGATGGCAGACACGAAGGTCTTTTAGCAAGGCGCGCAATACTGATCAACACTTTTGAAACAAACAGACATAGTTGAGGGCAACGAGGAGATGATCACAGTTAACGTAGTCAGCACATTCCTCCTGGTGGCGCTGATAGTTCCCGTGCTCAAGGCGACAGCGGCCAAATTCCACATCCGCCCGACGCTGAGCATCTCAAACTCGGGGACGCACGGGCACACCACATTTCCCCAGAGTGCAGCGCCCGAAGGAGGTATCTTCGACGCCGTGAACGACAAGGCAACCGCGGAGAAGCACTGGGACGAGCAGTACCCCGTGTCAAAGCTGCTGGGTGTCTTCGCCGTGCGGAGCATCGCCGAGCGCAACCCCAGCTCCGAGTTCCCCGTCACTATCAACCTGGTCGACCCGGGCCTGTGCCACTCTGACCTGGGCCGTGATTACCCGACCTGGGGTTTCTTCTTCATCAAGCTGGTGCTGGCGAGGTCGACTGAGGTCGGCAGCAGGACCCTCGTGCATGCGGGCTCGGCTGGGAAGGAGTCGCATGGCCAGTATCTTGAGGACTGTGAGATGAGCCAGCCAGCTCCTCTTGTGACCAGCCCCAAGGGCAAGGCGGACCAGGACCGCGTGTGGAAAGAGTTGGTGGTGAAATTGGAGAGAATCCAGCCTGGCGTGACGGCGAACTTGTGATGGAGAGGAGGCGTGTCTATGAGTAGCATCGTCAATGGAAATGGGTCATCGTGCTAGTGCATCAAACAATTGTATTGCCTTGTCTTAGGGTACGGCATTTACACGGGTGTATTGAACCCGTTGCCTCGGGCCAGACGCCCTGTAATACTTTTACATCGATATGTCGTGCATTATGTAGGAGAGCATCGAACCCTCCGGAGGATCACATATGTCATCACAGGGCGTACATGCTCTGACTTCAGGTCCACACCACTAATTAAAACAGTTGGCATGCATAGCTTGTTGAAATGTAACCAACGCATTAGAACGTGTATAATGAGGGCAGCATAAACTTGATTCTGTTTTGAAAATACATCTATTCCTGAACTGGGTTCGACAGTTTCCAGAATGCGTGATAATAGCACTATGACCAATCACCGTCCAACAAGTCCTCCATCCTCTTACCATTGGCGATGTCCTGATAGAGCTGGTCAATGGTCCATGGTTGAGAGCTGTGCCCGGGGGGAATGTTTGTGTTTTGGAACTCGGCACCGGCGACCAGATGGGCAAAAGCCTGACCATACTTCTCGTACGCGTATGCCTCTGGGTCATGATTGAACACCCAGACGGGGAAGCGGGTGCGGATCTTGGCCGGGTCCCTCCAGATGGCATCCCAGTCCGTCTCGGTCTTGAGCTCGGCATTCACAAACGACATCTTCTGGGCGCAGTTGACCCGGTCGTACCGCAGCAGGTTGTAGATCCTCGTCGAGAGGACTGACGATCCTCCCTGGCCCGCACCGAGCTGCAGGCACGTCGCGAGGGTGATTGCGTCCTCGATGGCCTGCGTGGCGCCGTTGCCCGAGGTCGGGGTGAAGGTGTGCGCGCTGTCGCCCACCTGCACGACGTGGCCCCCGGCGCTCACCCACTCCCTGCGCAGGTCCCGCCAGAGCAGCGGCCAGTGTACCACGGACCCCTTGGGCGCCGTGCGCACCAGGGCCGGGACCGCCGGGTGCCAGTCCGGGGCCGTGCGGAGCATGATGTCTGCTATCGTCTCCGGGTCGACGTCTGGCTCCCACGACTCGGTCGCCCCCTGGCCGTCGTGTTGCTCGCGGGGCGTGAAACCCCACGCCACAACCTCGGGCGACATGAAGACGCCCATGTACATGCCTGGCCCAAGCCAGAACTCCCACGACTTGGAGACAGTATTTTCCTGTTCCTGTGGGAGAGAGATGCCCGAGTCGGAGCCCGAGTCGGCGGCTGGGGACGACCCGGCGCCCTGGCTCTCTTTTGAGTCTTTTCCGCTGGCCCAGCGATCGCGCACGACCGGGTCTTTCATGGCGAGAGAGGTCGGGTATGAGCAGCGGTATATGGACATGCCACTTGACCTTTGACGGGTGTGCTCGCCAGCAACAAGCAGCTCGGAGCTTGAGCGGATGCCATCTGCAGCAACAACGATTGTGGCCAGGCGCACCTGGCCGTCGTCAAGGATGACGCCGCCCTTCCCCGCGGCAACATCCTCAAAATAGCCTCGCACCCGCGTGTCGTAGCTCACCCGGAGGCCGACCTTGGCAGTCTGCCGCAGCAACATGCGATAGAACCGTTGCCGGATCTGAGCAGCTGCAAGAGCCGGGCCCTTTCTCGCGCTGGTGGTGAGATGTTCCGGGTCGTTGAAAGATGGTGTGGTTGGACCAAAGATGTGCTGCCCGGTGTGTGTCTCGTAGTTCAAGTCAACATGGACCTGGTCGTGTTGCAGGTCGCTCTGCATGTCCGGCCAGTGTCGTAGGATGGATGTGACCGAGGGCATGATGGCGATGATGTCTCCTGGTGCATGACATCGTCAGTAAGCCACCCGTGCAGGGGGATATCGCGCCTGACCAGGGCCATACCTGAGTACACTGGACTCTTGCTGCGTTCCAGGATGCCCACCACGCTGTGCCCTTTCCGCCAACACTCCAGAGCGGTCATCAGCCCTCCCATCCCGCCTCCCACGATCAGCACATCGAGGCCGGTCTCTGGGTGACGCTTTGGGAGGCCCGCCTTGTGCTCCGGCAAATCCCAACGTGCCGGGTCGAACTCGGTCTCGTCACCCACTAGATCAACGCCGAACCGCTCCTGGTAAGTATTCGGTGCCATCTTTTGATCGCGGTCAGGATGACAATGTGATAGTTTGGTATGCACAAATATGGGATCACGGTCTAAGTGGCGGTGACCATTCTCTCATGCTCTGGGAATTGTAGGGAGAGGTCGATTGGAAATTGCTGTGTGCTATTTTCCATCTCGATTGGACTTTATCACATGCTCGTGGTAGTTATTCCTTGCGATCACTATTTCCCGACATGCATCGCGTCTCACTTTTCCGGTTTCGGCCGAAGCTCTACACATCTTCGTTCACGAGTGCACGGCACAATTGAATGTGGTCCTTGTTTTGTTAATACATGAACTGATTATCGGCACAAGATTCAGCATTGCCCGTTGTCCAATCCCATATCCCGAAGCCTGTCCCCACGACACGTTCACTCTTCAGATACCCTTATCATGAAAGTGTCTAAGCTCCAGTCCAATAGTATTGTTGCTTGTGGCTGGATGTTTCGCCTCGGGTCATCTCATTATGGTGGGCTTTGCGGGTACCCGGGGCGTTGTTGTGGTCTTGGGTTTGGTCCGGCCGGAGGGATCGTCGCCTGCAGAGCACAAGTCCGTGGGAATCCCGTCCAACGGCTAATCTCTTGGCGCCTTCGGAGCTTAGAGAATCCTGGGAGAGCCGACACGCTCGTAATGAAACTGAATGGGAATACTTAAGGCAGGGAGATTTTAGGGGAGAAATAACCGAGAACACGCCAGTGGAACACAGCACAGCCACAGTAATCCAAGCCATTCGACTGAACCGAGTTGTAATCATCACACCCATTCACAAGCCAGATTTCCGTTTCAAGCCAGAACCATGCCCGCCCCAGCTCATGTTCAGCGTGCTACCATCGACGCATTCCTTGACGGCTGGGACAAGTGGACGCCCGAGGCCTTCCTCTCTACCTGGTCTGAAGACTGCACTCAGAAGACGCTTCCTTACAGCCACAATGTGCCGATCCGCGATCGGGCCAATACCAACCATCTCTTCCCCATCCTGATGTCCATCATGGACAACTTCCAGGTATGCACTGGCAGAGGGCCGGAGGCTTCGCTAGCGTGGGATACCGAGGGAACTGGCTAATCTGTCCTACAGCTCAAGACTCACAACATCGTGCACGATGCGGCCGAGAACAAGGCTGCTGTCTACTGCTCCACCACGGCAGACACACCCTTTGGGCCGTACACGAACGAGCACGCCATCTTTCTGTGGTTCAATGAGGCCGGGGACAAGATTGTCAAGATCGAGGAGATGTTTGACCAGTTCACCATGAAGGACTTTGCTCCGCAGCTGGAAAAGTATGCCCAGTTCATCGACAAGAAGAATGCCCGCGCGGCCAAGGCTTGAGGTGGTCTGAGAAGCAGCGCCGTCATTCATGTTTGGTTGCAGTAATCACTATCTTGGGGACGTGGAAATGTGTCAGACCCGTAGTTCAGTCATCGGCATCAGTTATTAGCTTAGCTCATCCAATGCTGAACCAATCCAGTTCACCTGGGTTCACTGTATGAGAATCCAGATGCGTGTAACCCTGCCAGCTGCTAGCATCTATTGCCGCCCTACCAGAATTGACCCGACCGTAGGATTCCACCCCTGCTTGGCCCTATGGCCCGACGCGCTTGGTTAGTGAATCCGTAACCCACCGACAGAAGTTTAGGCGTCCGCACTCATGGTTCGACGCGAACTCTCTTTCCGACTGTGGAGTGGCCATCGCGCTAAGAGAATCCTACTCACTCACCAGACGCTTCTTGCAACCATGTTCGACGGATATGATCATGGCAAGATTGTCTTAGAATAAAGCAATAAAACCGAGTGATCTGATCAACTCTGCACAGCTTTGGGTGACATGTGCTCTTCCCCTTCATCAAGCGGACATCTCATATCGGATTTTGATTGCAGCAGAAATGGATTATACTCACAATAACAGCACCTCGATTCGGGATGCCGAGTCCTACATGACACCTGTGACATTGTCACTCGGCCTCGTCTTTGCTACAGTGCTCACCGTTGCATACAAATCTTATGCCTCCAAGGTAGATAGGAGGTCGCCGGAGTTTGCAACTGACACAATCCCAATCTTTGGTGCCTTCAACTTTTTTGCGAAGCCATGGTAAGGCGAGAGAGCTCCTGTGATATCCAGACCCTGCGAGCTCCCATCCCATCCCCAACGAGAACGCCCTTACAGAGCTTGAGTGCTCAGGAGTGCCCATCATTGTCCACGGCGACTGACTGTATTACGCTCGTCTAGGGAGTGGTGGCAGACGGCCATAAAGAATTCCAAGACGGGAAACTTCAGCTTCTGGTTAGGCAAGCACCATGTCATCGGCCTCTCGGGCGAGAGCGCCCGCAAGATGTTCATGGACATGCACGACGACAAGTTTGACTTCAGCAGCCCCCAGGTGCTGCGGCCCCTCGGCCCATTCTTCATGCCGCCTGTCCCCGAAGTCTTCCATCCTGGCTTTCACAACGGCCGCAACTACGTCGTGCGCAGGCTTCAGGAGTTTCAGAAGACGGAGCGTCTGACGAGATACCTGGGCCGCATGACTGGCGACTGCCGCAAGATCTTTGCCGCTCTTCCGGCTGAGAACCCAGCCGGCTTCACCAACCCCCATGATCCTGCCTGGCGGACTGTGTTCAGCCAGACATGCCGCCTGGTCTATATGGACGAGATCGCGGATGACCCCAAGCAGCTCAAAGTCTACCGAGATATCGTGGAGGTCTTCATGACAACCTTTAGCCTGTTCAACGTCCCTTGGCCCTGGCTCCCGGCCCCCTCGGCCATCAGGCGCAGGCGCAACCGCCGCGCGCTGGCGAAGCTCGTGCAAGCCCGGATAGACGAGCGGTTGGCCAAAGGCTGCCCCCGCAGGGACGACGGGTTGCAGCATCTCATCGACAGCGGCGACCGCAAGGACTACATGCTGGACTTTTACGTGGGCGGCCTGTTCATCATCTCCGCCAACGCGCGCATGCTCACGGGCCAGATGCTGCACATCATGGCGACCCGGCCCGACTGGCAGGCCCGGGTCTACGCCGAGGTCGAGGCCGCGGCCGCGAAGCACTCCGAAAACAAGGACCCAAACGCCACTCTGGTCGACAAGCTCGACGCGATGCCCCTCGGGGCCTGGGAGACGTCGTTCCCGTCGCTGCAGATCTGCTACACGGAGGCCATCCGGATGTGGGTCGCCTTCCACATGCTGCGCCAGAACATCAGCAGGGACGCCATCCCCATCCCCGGTACCGACCAAGTCATCCCGCCCGGCAGCTTTGCCGCCCTGAACACGATGGAGGTCCACTTCAACCCAGACCTGTACGAGAACCCGGGCAAATATGATCCTGAGCGTTGGCTTGATGGCCGTGACCATTCCAGGGATCAGACATATGGGTGTAGGTGGTCCCAGTCCCCCAAGCCGGATTGAGATTGTGCCCCAGGGCCCAGTATTGCCAGTACCTTATGGTTTCTGTGGTTCTCTTTCACAACTTCTAGGCCCGAAATACTGTGCAGACCGCTGACAACATTACGTGATCCCTATAGTCCTCGGGTGGGGTGTTGGTCCGCACGCTTGCCCGGGTATGCGCTGGGCCAAGATACAGCAGAACATCATGATGGCGTACGCCCTCGCCATGTATGAGTGGCAGAGCTGCGACGCGAACGGGGTGGTGAGCGCCAAGATCCAGCACACCAAGGACCTCGAGTCCGTGGAGCCTTCTGCAACACCCAACGTTCACGCACGATTCATCCCCAGGAATAAGGTCTGAAGATGAGCCGCCGGCCTCCAATGGTGCTCTAGCGGGACAATCGGAAACGCGGGAGGAGGTGGCGAGGGTGTGTGTGAGGAGATCGGGTTCACTTGTACAGTAGTCTTACCCATCATTATAGGTGTCCCAAACGAATTTCCTCGATTTATTGCGCGTATGAAATGCGCCACTACACAACTCAATTTACCATTACGATTGAAAGCCACAGCCGAATACAAACAGAATCTCGTTGACGATGCCGCCGGTAAGACCGATACCATTTAAGTTATGCAACACGCTTCAAAAGTTTGGTATATCCGGGGTATTATTGTCAATTGCATCATTTTATGCACATGCTCTTGTTGCGGACTTCACAAGGTTGCCTTTTCTCGCTATAGCTTCACTATGATATTCTAGACACGCTACGACTCATCCGAGCTCCAAAGTCACATAATCAACCCGATCGTCAAATACTTCGGGTCATTCACAACCCTCTCCTTGAGCGCCATCAACTCGTCTACATCCCAGTGTGCCCAGACATATCGCCCGTTCAGGAATCCGCTCTCGGGCCCGGCCAGCCAGAGGGAGAAATCCGCGGGCAAGCTGATATCATCCCACTGGAAGTGGTCCTCGGCGTAGAGTGCCGCCACAGACGGCGTGTAGAAAGAGCCCGGGTGGAACGATATGACCTTTACCCTGCCGGCGTCCCCGCTGCCGGCCTGCTGCATGTGCTCAAAGGCAAAGTGCTGCATGACCTGTGCCCCGGCCGCCTTGCTGGACCCGTACCCGACCCTGAGCGTGCCCTGCACCAGCGCGGCGGCGGACGAGACGTTGAGCACGGTCTTGCAGCCCCCCGGCGGGTTGGGTGTCTCGGGCGAAAGGTATGCGCGGGTGAGCCCGAACGCGGCGACCGCGTTGGTGTCGAATGCTTCCCGCACCTCGGCGGTGCCGGCGTCGACGGCGGCCGCCCGGCGTGGCACGTTCCCGGCGCAGAGGACCAGCACGTCGGCCGTATCACCCCCAGGGCCGCCTCGAAGAATCTGTGCGAGAAGGGCATCCTGTTGCTGCTGACCGCCGCGCCCTCCGCCAGCGAGGTCCGTGATAGATGCCCGGACTATCGCGACGTCCAGTGAGGGGAACGCTGCCTCAAGATCTGCCTTCGCCTTCTCCTGTGGGCCGGGCGAGCGTGAGACGATCACGAGGCGTGCCACCCCTGCTGCAGCGAAGGCCTTGGAGATGCTGAGGCCCACACCGCTCGCGCCGCCCGTGATTACGATTGTCTTGCCCTTGCCGTCAAAGCCGTGATGATGTGCGATGCGGTCGTAGGTTTTGGTGTGGTACGTCTTGGTTGGACGCGGCCAGGAAGAGAAGGACGCCATCCTGTCGTGTGGCGGTCTCGTGAATGTGCCGGTGGTGCGGAAAAAAAGACAGGACCTTTTTTTGAAAATGAATAATAATAATAATAAAAATAATAATACGAGGACTAAATTCTAGTTTTAGGCACGAGTTCACTCCAGATTTCAGAGGCATCCTTGATCTCAGTCTGGGACACGGACTGAGATGTTAGATACGACCTTCGGCGATGACTGTCGCCAGGCGACACTGTGAGTGGAGGATTGGCCCGATGCAGGGCCTCGGAGATGATCGCGGTTTATCTCACCCTTTCCTCGGCACATTAATCTCTACCTAGTATTCACCCGTACCTCCGTGCGATGAAGTAATGCCATGCCGATCCGTTAAAGCGAATACATTCATCAGCTGCTGTTGTCTAAACGACACACAATGCTCAATATTTACGAATTGGGGACGGCGAAAGGAGCCTGACTCCTGCCGATGTGAAATGAATCTGAGAGAAGCGGGTCAGGGACTAAGCAGAACACTGCTACTCCTCAAGCCGCTTTTAGCGCGGACTTTCTGTATCACTCTCATCTTTGATAGCCGGAGCAATTAAACAAAGCACTGGGGCTGTGTAGTAAGATTTGGAGGACGGATATTCGCACACCCATTTTTAGATCCCACACACCTATTACTAATTAAGCACTTTGTTAAATAATTAGAAGTACTTATAAGTTATTAAAAACATTACGTTGCCCCTAGTATTCTTAAAAAGAGTTTTTAAAGGAGTTTTTATTAAAAGAATCTTTATATAATATTTTAGTTAAAATATAAATTTTAATAAATTTAAATAATATTATTAGGTATAAAATAATATAATATTTATATAAAAAATATTAATATAATATATTTAAGGTAATTTTATTTTTTTAAATTAGTAGAATAAGAAGTAATTATAATTAATTAATTTTATAACGAAAGTTATAATTTTTCCTAATTTATTAAAATCTTATAATTTTAACCTTTTATACTTTATATAAAAATACTATTAAAATATCACAATCTACACCTTTTAAAACCTAGCGTTTATACTTATAAACACCGGGATAGTCTAGTTTCATTTAATAATATACCCTATCCCACTATTCTAAACCTTCTTAAATATTTAATAAATAAAGTAGAGGTCGTAGTTATAGTAGCCTCCATTAATAGGGGATTACGTATAGGCCTCTAGTATCGGTGAGCAACCGTCGTATAGTCTCAAGAGGACCTGTAACTCACCTTTATTGCTTAAGCTCCGATTAATATACTTCAGAAGCTTGCGGTCTGAATCATGTAGGGCAAGGCCTTTCGAAGCCGCTCCCGGGCTTCAGAGTATTGGTCCTCCGCGATAGGCACGATGGAAATGTCCAAGGAGAGTGCGAGCGGGGTATCTATCTCTCTGCGTTAAGATACTCTCCCTTCGGCCCATACCGATCCTGCATAACTACTGCTCAGCACACTGGCATATCTTGATGTTTGGCTCTGGCAGGTACATGGAGGACTTACCGAGAAACCATACCACTGGGGGAAATTCTCTCTGCGGAGATTGGCGACTCAGTGTTGTGCAATAGCACAAAAATGGCCAAGGTGATATCCATCCAAGATTCGCTTCTCTCCTTGTCATCAAACATCTTCCGAGCCAGCGATTGGAGTAATTGGCGCTTTTGCGGCATCAAGAACTCCCTGATCACCATCTGATCTATCTGCTGATCCATGATGAGGGTTACTGGAACAAATCCAATCCATGGATCATTGCACGGCTTGGAAGGGTCGATCCCGAGCGTCTCACTTCCTAATAAACGCCATGTACGCTCAATAAGCCTCGTGGCCGACCAAATAGACAAAGCCATTTTCACAAGAGGTTTCTAGTATATCGATCACGCTTTATAAGTTGATGAACTTCTTGAGTGCAATATTTGAAATGGGGACTCACTGGGTAGTTGATAGCGTATTGGAAGGTTCTCCATAGAATGTCGTTGGTGTGATCAACCGGCTTTTCCACCGGAATGGCCTTCGTCCTGTGAATATACTCCAATATACTTTTTCTCGCCTGTTATAAGTCTTTAATGCTGTACGGAGGCATTTCTAACCGGTATGGACTATCCTTGCCGTGGCCCTCATAGGCGGTCTTGTCTCCGCGCGACGGGTGGTACCTCGAAACGGAGATACTTAGGATTTCGCCGACATCATCGTGCTTAAACTGCAGCTCCAGATCTTTCGCAGGAGCAGGCTCATCCGAATTGCTGATCAGAAGGACATCCCCTCTTCCTTTCCGGAAATTAAGGGGATGGGCTGAGTTATCCGCAGCCGGGCCTGCGTAACATCGTCAGTTCCAATTGGTCTTGCAAGATCAGGGGCTTATTTGAATCAGACCAAGGCGTGAAAATTCTATCTCCAGAAGAATTTAATCAAGAACGCAAAGTGAGGCAAGAAATGACGGCGTGGTCATCTTCCCGCAGCCAGAGCGGGGCAGGTACGGATTCGCTTTCAGATCCACGCACTAAAACCATATTCGCCTTTTAGTCACGGTGTAAAGACATCTCTCACTGAAAGGGTTGCAAAGGACGCTGACCTTCTTGTTCTGTCTTCTGCACCTCGAGCAAACCTCTTTGGCCTTCGTTCGTTTCTGTTGCTTCTGCTTGGCTCCTCGAAACCTGTATTCTAGACCCTGGACAAGACCCGAAGGTCCGAGATATTCCTTTTCAAGTTTGGTTTTACACCTGAAATTTTAGCCCAAATAGGTCTTGGATACTGGGAAATCAAGCCCATTGACCTCGTCTCATGGAGCTGCCCGTTTCCTTGAAGGGAATACGGACAATCCCGAAGCCGGGCTCGAAGCATTAGTTGTGATAGAACAGTTTCCCGGCGGGCTCGAGTCTTGGGTCATGGTCGGCTTCGTCGCCCAGCTCTCACCAGACACGACTGCATCTCCTAAAACCTGCAACGAAACAGTTAGGATTTGGGTGCGGCGTCACAGACAGGATATGCTCACTGGTGTCACTTCCGCGACTTGTCTGCCCGGTGAGGAGAAGGTCTGTGCAAGCGGATCAACGAGGCAAGGAACTCTGTCCACTGAGCAAACGTCTCGCCGAAAGCTCCCTCCAAGCCCAAAGTTGCCGAGGGTACACTAGGGCAGGTTGAATCAAAGTTCTGGCAAGGTTGTGGTTGAGAACACTGGTCCAGCTCTGCCAAAATATTATTGAACGGTTGTGCGACAAGTACATCATGTTCCGACTGAGTACAAGCTGGCAAAGTCAGGCTCTGGTGGTTGGTAGACACGCATGGTGGGTCTGGAATGGAGGAACCGTCATTCGCGGTCGGCGAGGGCAAGGCCTGAGGCTGTCCTAGAAGAGCTAGAGGGTCGCTGGCCAAGTCAAAAGGTTCTGCATGCCGCGAGGACTGTAACCATTCGGTCCACTCAACGCTATCACCACTGCCATCGCCGTTGTTCATGAAGCATTGGTCTTCTTTCTCTGTTGAGGAATCAAGATGTGATGTGGAGAACAACGAATGATCTGCTGTGGGCGGAGGCGGCTGAGATTGCCGATGACAACTCTGGTTATTAGCGACAAAGGCCTCGCCTTGAGCGTTTTGGGCCATCGGAAAAGGCGTTATGCAGCTCGGGTGTTTGTTCGAAGGGTTTTAGATTAGTGACAAACCTTGTCTGATAGTCACGCCACAACGTTTGCACTAGGGAGGTGTGATTTCAAAGAGAGAAAGGTGACTCAGTACACATGTTCTCTGAACGCCGTCCCGCCTTATGTGCACACGGGGGCAGGTGCTTGAGTCACCACAATAAGCACGAAAGAAGTATCCGGGATCCCAATCAGGAAACCGGGATGCAGAACAGGGCGGGGGTGTGACCAAGATAGCTAGCCCTGTCACTTGAGTGTTTGAAGCACCTACAAGGCTTCCACGCAGCCAAAAGATCCTATGACCGACCACTTCAGAGCCAGACTTACAAGTTCACTTCTTCAAGTTGTGCAGAAATTTCAACCCTATCATTGATGGCAGCCCTCCGTCCGCCCCAAATCCGCGTTCGCGCCGCCACAGCCCATGACCTCAGTGCCATGGCAACAATCATGTACCAGGCAATGCCGTTAGATCCTCAGTGGAATTACAGATTCCCATTACGCAAAGAGTTTCCGGAGGACAACTATGGATGTACTCGGCGCATGCTCAAATCGATGTTTGAAGAAGACGGGGTCTATATCAGCGTGGTCACATTCCCCTCACCGTGCCTGAATGAGGATGAAGAGGTGCCTGCAGCCTTGGCGGTGTGGGAACTGCACTACAACCCTGACAAGGACTATTCCGAGATGCCTACAAGTCAGTGCCCCCCAAGTATTGCTCGGTACCAGCCGCTTGAGTGTCGTCTTGAAAAAGACCCAATGCTGAGTCTGGGCAGAAGAAAAAGAATGCCGCAGAGATGCGAACTTTGAACGTATGGAAGCCTTCACCACTGCAATTATGTCAGCCAAGAAGTCCTATTTTGACGATCAATACCAATCCCGCAATCTTCACCTTCGTATCCTCGCGACTCACCCCGATTTTCAACGACGAGGCGCAGGATCAGCGCTATGTCGTTGGAGTATGGAACATGCAAAGGAGCGCCAAGATCCTGTCACGGTATTCGCCAGTCCCATGGGTCAGAGGCTTTACACTTACCTGGGATTCGAGTATCTTGGGACGGTTCCTGTTCAGGTAGAAGGGGAGGAAGAGAAGCTTTCCATCGGCGCCATGATCTTCCACACACAATCTGACACGGACTGAGCCGTCTCCGGAAGCCAGTCCCTCCTCTCTCATGTAGCTTTAACATCGACCTTCTGGGTAGTGGAAAGCGGGACTCGGATGAGTGCAAACAGATATGCTAGCGGAAACTGCAGCCTTACAAGGAACCTGGTGTCTCGTATTAAATCTGGCCTAGATAGAATCCAGCCATTTCTGAGATAAACAGACTAGTCAAAAGCTTCTTCACACATCCCCTCCCTAGACGGCGAGTAAGGCGAGTGAAGTCCGCGCCAGACCTTGACCCCAAACTTGCAGAACATTGGAAGATCACTGGGAAAAGTACTGGATGGAAAGGTTTACTACGTTTGACCGAAAATGGCTACCTAGGACAGATATCTTGCCGAAGAGGAGGCCGACGACGTTGTTAGCCGGGGGAAACCTTGTGGAATGGCTGGGTGAGGAGCGAGATAGCACCAGTGCACTTGGGGGGCGCTGGGATTCGACCAAGTTCTGGAAGGTCTGGGGACCGGTTCCGGACGAGGAAGGGATCCTTATGGGGAATGAGAATGAGAATGGGATTAGTCGGCTCGGTGTCTTCGCTGTTAACGCGGACTATAATAACCTATAGTAGGAGGCTTTGCTCTTAATCCGTATACATCCCGAAGGTATACAGTCCCTTCACATAGTAGTAAACACTTAAAGACCTAGCATTAAAAAAAAATATAATATTAATAACAGTATAGAAGTCTCTATAAGTATATAGCCTTAGCCTTATACTATATAGATAAGGCTAGGAAGTATTACTCCTAATAGTACTATAGACTAGATTTATTAATATATAGCCTAATAGCTAGCCTACTATAATAAGATAGTAAATTAGTTATATAGTAAGACTAGGAATAGTCTCTTAGAATAGTCCTTATATAAGTAGTTTTATAAAGAAAATTCTAGCTAAAAATATAATCCTCTATTATTAATATATATATATATATATATAATTCTAAGAACCTCTAAAATATAGCTTAAAAAAAGAAGACCTTTACTAGGTAAGTACTAAAATACCTATCTAAGTATATAGCTAACTAAGAATAAAAGCTAAAATAGACTACTTTAAAGATAACTATATAGAAGTAATCTATAAGGATATTTAGAATACTTTATAGAAAATAAGAGAGAAAATATATAAAGAAATACTAAAAAAGGAAGAATATAATAACTTTATACTATTCTATATCTATATCTTTATTATTAAAGATAAGAATCTCCTTAAAAGAATTATAAGATATTTAGGAAATAGAGGAAGGGGGAAATTTAAGAAGCCTATAGAAGATTAATATAAGTAGAAGTACTAAGAATTTAGAGAGTTTATATATAGGCTCTAGGGGGAAGAGTCTGATAGCTAAGTAGATAGTAGATAGACAGATAGTTAAGAAGAAAATACAGTGTGGCCGAAGCCCTATAGTAGATAGACAGTTAAGAAGAAAATATAGTGTGGCCGAAGCCTTGAAGATAATAGAAATCCTAACCCAGCACTGATTCTGATTTATCCTATGCCAATACACGTGCGAACACGTCAACAACGGCATTAACAAAGTCTGCTTGATAGACTACAGCTTCCAAGTGTGTACCTGTATCACAGCTTCGACGGGACATGAGTTGACACTATCCTATTCCGAACGAAGTCCTCGACGAGCTCCGCGACGTGCTCAGCGCAACCGTATGAGCCTTGGTAACCCCATCCAGCATGTCCATAGTTGTGGACGATCAGCGTGCCATCGCCCAAGGTTGTCAAGTCGCCTTCGACTCTCACACCAGACTTTCTATATGGCCGCAGACCAACGCATGACCGGATAATCTTCACATCGTCAACGCCCTTCCCATTCGTCATCTCTGGCCGCAGGGCCACGCATCTTTTAATGATGCGGTCAGTGGTTTCAGCGTCGGGGTTTGGATCCCAATTGCCCTTTTGATATGTGCCGCCGAGCACTGTGCCGCCTCCCACGGCTCTCGTCATCACGTACGATACGTCTTCTGTATCGTCGTCTGTGCCGGAGATATTGTACATGGAAGGGGATTCATTCTCCACGAGCACGATTTGTCCTCGGATGGCTGTCATATCCTGGTCCTGGACGCCACCAAGAGACTTTGCACCCAGGCCACTCGTGTTTATAATGATGTCCGCTTTTGCGCCGGTGTGATGCATCTGCTTGAGCTCGCTGATGTGGGATACGCTGCCGCGTCGGAAAACAACGCCCAGTCTCCTGCATTGGCCGACAAGCCATGGCAAGTAGATAGCGGTGTTGATGCAGATCCCTGTGAACTCGCAACCGGAGCTCACACCGTCTGGGAGCTCATCTGCAGAGAGCTCGCGGAAGTCGGGAAAGAGACGCCTGTACCAAGGATCGAGCACGAACATAGAGTCGAATGAAGTCACTCCGCTCTGAGCATCTTTCTCACGGCGATATATATGACTACCTGCCAAAATGGTCAACACGAGCTACAGCTCACGGGATCCAGGTTCATACGTTGGAAGTGTATGCCAGCTTCAGGGACGTTGGCAGCCAAGTTCGACATTGCCGGCCACGATCGCTCCTCCCAGCGGCAATGCTCCTCTTCTGCGAATCTTCAATGACGGTTTCAGCGTGAGATGTCCTCATGAAACGACGGTGTTATTGGAGGCCCACGGTTGGAAGTTGGCGCCAGCCCATGGTGAGGCGTAGTCGACGCTGTAGTCACCGGGCATATGCTTTGCGACCACTGTGATCGAATGCCCTGGCTGTCTTGCAAGTTGCAGAGCCGAGGTCAAGCCGGACACACCAGCACTGGTAAACGAGTCAGCTGGTTGGACCCCTTGACACTAAAGGGGTGGTGGACAATGCTCACCCTAGAACTACGATGTTGACCGTCATTTTCGAACACACAGATCTGCTAGAGAGGCGCTTCTGACCTCAATTTTGAACCGCAACACAAGCCTGACCAAAGAGTGATGTTTACAGCTATAAATTGTGTCTGTCAACTCACAAGGTGAGGGTGGACCCAGCTCTATTCAGGTAGTCCAGCCCGTTCCAACGGGCTATCCGGCCAGTTCACCTGGAAGACATCACATCCGCTGGGCCCGGCATGACGTGTCAATGCGATCAGCTTCATCGCGCTCTGGTACTTGTCGGAAAGGGTTCCCCGCATGGGTCCCAAGTAGTACCGTCACAAATTACCGAGACTTGTCCACTGGAACGCTGTGAACGTTCAGTGATAACAGCCTAGGGAAAGTCAAGTCGACCCTGGACGGAGGACTCAGAACGGCGTGCATAAGCCCCGTTACGACACAATCCCCACCTCTCCGCAGTCCATCTCGGTTCCCGTCCCGCTTGAAAGAAGAAGGTCAAGCCGACAAGGTATCTACCTAGGTATCTACACTGGCTCGCCATCTTGTCTCTGAACTTTCACGAGGGCTAATCCACTCGAAAAATGCAAGTGAGCACAGCCTTTATAATCTCGGGTCTTGTTGGATGAAACCTACTGAATAATACGAAGTGCACATTGATTCTTTTTCCGCTGTCTCGGAAGAACGAGAGTTAGCCCCCCCCCGGGAAAATTACACCTTCACGCACGGGCCACTAAAATTTCTTTAACCCTTTTTAAGTAGTTATTCCTTAATAACTCTATTAAACCTTTACTTATAATTATATAAAAAGTATTTTTAAGATCCTTATTAAAATCTCTATATATTTATATTTTTTATATATTTTTATTTTAATCTTTTAAATATTATTTTTTATATATATATTCTTTAATAACTCTTTAAAGATATTATTTAAAATTATATAAAAAATATATTTAGAGTCCTTATTAAAATCCCTATAAGACTATATTTTTTAAAATATTTAATTTTAATACTTTTAAAATTAGATTAAAAATAATATTTTAATTAGTATAATTATAAAAAATTATAACCTTATAGAGCTTTTAATAAGGATCTTAAAGATATTTTTTATAGATTTTTAAGTTAAGAGTTAAGAAAGTTATTAAGGAATAACTACTTAAAAAAAGGGTTGAAGAAATTTAAGTGGCCTGTGCGTAGGTGTGAATTTTCCCGGGGGGGGGCCAACTCTCGTTCTTCCGAGACAGCGGGTCACAGTTGCACTCAGGACCCTTGTACCGCTGGCTGCAACGATACCCGTACATCCCAGACACCGCACGACTTTGGCCAGCCAAACCCATAGCGACCTTCGAACTTGCAACCTTTCAAACTTCGCCTCTGGCGTTGTCAATTCACACTTGGAGACAAGTGCTGTGTGCTCAAGAACAGCGGGCTACTTGCAAACATTAAGACCACACCGCAAAGCACACCAAGACAATGAAGGCAAAAAGGACCCTCTCCATCGTCTGCTGCCACGCAGAGGGCGAGGTCGGCGACGTCATCATCGGAGGCGTCCTCGATATCCCAGCGCCGTCGATGCACAGCAAGCTCCTGAAGTTCATGGACAAGCACGACGGCCTGCGCAAGCTGGTGCACCATGAACCGAGGGGCAGGCTGGAGATGAGCACCATGATCATCACGGCGCCTTGCGACCCGAGGGCGGACGTGGGCTTCCTGATCATGGCCCCCGGCGACTGGGTGCCCATGTCCGGGTCCAACACAATCTGCACGACCACTGTCTTGCTGGAAACGGGCATGGTGCCTATGGAGGAGCCGGTGACGGTGCTAAAGCTTGATACTGCGGCTGGCTTGATCACGGCAACGGCGGAGTGCGAGGATGGGTCCTGCAGGTCTGTAGCCTTTGATAACGTGCCAGCGTTCGCGTGGGCGCTGGACATGGAGATCGACGTCCCGGGGATTGGAAACGTCCTCGTCGACATTGCGTACGGTGGGCAGTGGTATGTGGTAGTCAACTCCGCGGCTCTCGGAATAACCCTCGCACTGTCGAACGATGCCAGGCTCATCGATCTGGGAAAATCAATCAAGCAGACAGTCCTGGATACGTGCATGCCTGTGCATCCCGAGAACCCTCTCGTCAGGGGGATCAACAACGTCATCATCACGGACCCGTTGTCAGAGGCCGCCGACAGCGGTCTTTCGGTCAAGCATGCGGTTATCGTCACCCCGGGCAGGCTGGACAGGAGCCCATGTGGGACTGGGAGCTCTTCGCGCCTGGCGATCATGCACGCTAGGGGGCAGGTCAAGGTGGGACAGAGCGTCACGTTTAGAAGCATGATTGATTCCATGTTCGTGGGGACCGTCAAGGCCACGCAAAAGGTCGGCTCGTTTGATGCTGTTGTACCTAATATCAAAGGACGCGCCTGGATCACAGGCACGAAACAGATGTTCCTTGACCCTGACGATCCTTACCCTGAAGGCTATCAAATATAGTGCAAGAAAGGACACAATGTTCCAAGTTCTTTCGCGGTTCTGCATGAACCTGTGAAAGTGCAGTTTGCAGTATCCCAAGCACCATCTTTTGTGCTCGCCTCAGAACTTGCTGCTTGATCGCCGGCCTCACTTCAACCATGTGAGGATAGGCTGTGTGGGTAACGTTTGGCGTGTCATACTTTAACAAGATGGTTTCTACACCGTCTTTCTGTTACAGTTCCGTTGCAGGTGGCCCCGGGGTCAAGATGTTCTAGGCCTTTCCGTTGACCAATTCCCCAGGGTAAGCAATGATAAGGGCCTTTGCCACAATCCGGGAGGGGTTGATACCCAAGTATGCATGGATGCTTCACAAGTCAGCCGCCTCGAGGGTGGCGCCGGCATGACTTTCCCCTTTTCTTTTCGCGCAGTCCCGGGGATAATCTGAAAGCCCGGCCCAACAATGTCAATGTATTTTCGGCCGCCTCTAGTCGGCCAACACCACTCATCTGTTTGATGGGCTTCTCTGCTAGTCTACCCTTGGTTCTATCGCTCCCTTTGACTCTGAATGCGATTCGCCGGCATGAGCGAGGGATGTTTGCCGCATGTATGGTACACAAATGGTTGGCGCCGTCCCATCATAGCTTAGACTTCATCTCTGAAGAGAACAACCTTGTGCCAAGGTCTAGCTTCGTATTACTTTATGGGGTACCCCAGAAAACCCCGCATTGGCGGATGCGGTACATGATAACAGGCTGTAAGGGATAGGTATAAAGTTGACCAAGTTCCAAGAGTTGGGGCTCGCGGACGGATGGTTCCGTTTCCAACTTTCAGCCTTGCGTACCTTTTTTGGAACCGTCGTGCTATTCCACACGACCTCTCCTTTCATCCTGCATTCCGGCCGAGTCAGCCTTAAAAGATATTTCGAAGCCACGCGAAGATGTCCGAGAAAGACAACAAGAGCCCAAGTGACAATGGCGATGTGCATACCAGTTCCGATAACATTGAGGTGGGGGAAGTTGTACAACGAGATGCCGTCTTCGGTGAATTGACTGAGGGCGGCCCGAACTATCGTAGCGTAAGTCATGTCAACCCCCTTTGCAGGTGCATTTCGAGGTCCAGGCCTGACAGATTCTTCTCCCTATAGGTTGGTTGGGTGGGCACAAGCTTCCTAATGATGAAGACTCAGATAGGCTTAGGTGTTCTTTCCTTCCCGTCTGTTTTTCAGACACTTGGTATGATACCTGGCGTCATCTTGCTCTGCACTGTCGCCGCTATCACCACTTGGTCAAATTACATCGTTGGGGTTTTTAAGCTCAACCACAGTCATGTCTACGGTGTTGACGACGTCGGTATGCTGCTATTTGGACGGATTGGAAAGGAGGTTCTCGCTGTAGCTTTCATGGGCCGTGAGTACTTACACATTCTTGCTCCTGAGAGAATCAGTCTGTTTGCTGACAACCCTGATTCTGCAGAATACGTCATGACAGCGGGGTCAGCCATGCTGAGTGTTTCCATTTGTCTCAATGCTCTCTCGGATCACAGTGCCTGCACTGCTATATTCGTTGCTGTGGCCTTCGTTATTATATTCCTTCTCTCCAGTGTACGAACGCTTGGACGCATCTCCTTCATTGCTATGGCAGGGGTTGTTTGCATCATCGTTGCTAGTAAGTTACCGCCTGCCTCGACCAAAATTTTGACTTGAAAAATTGGGCGGCTAACCATTTCCAAAGTCTTCACAGTTGTAATAGCGGTGGGCGTTCAAGACCGACCAGCCGCAGCCCCCCGAGACGCTGTGTGGAAATCGGACTACAAACTAATTGGGGATCCTTCCTTCACTGAGGCTGTCGCAGCAGTTTCGAACTTGATCTTCGCGTATGCCGGCACAGGTGCTTTCTTCTCCCTGGTTTCTGAGATGAAAGACCCCAAGCTCTACACTCGGGCCCTGGCGATTTGTCAGACTGTCGTCACAGTCGTCTTCTTAGTTGTATCTATCGTGGTGTATTACTTCTGCGGGTCATACGTGACCTCCCCGGCACTTGGATCAGCTGGCAAGACAATCAAGAAGGCGTCTTACGGTATCGCTCTCCCGGGATTAGTTGTGAGCGGTGTACTGCTTGCGCACGTGAGTAGATTTGATCAATTTGTTGATATTGTTCGTTCACTGATCCCGCAACGCCAGGTGTCAAGCAAATACGTTTTTGTCCGCGTCCTGCGTGGATCAAAGCATCTTTCTGCCAATACGTTCACGCACTGGGCCACGTGGCTGAGCTGCAGCTTTGGTGTTTGCCTCGTCGCATACATCCTGGCCAGTTCCATCCCGGTGTTCAACGGCATCGTGTCACTGTCTGGTGCATTGTTCGGCACTCTTCTATCTTTTCAGCCCATGGGCTGCATGTGGTTGTACGATAACTGGGCCCGAGGGAAGGAAAATCCCACCATAGTTTGGCGCTTGATGGTGTTCTGGTGTGGTTTTGTCATTGCCGTTGGTACCTTTATGGTGGTCGCTGGCACTTATGGAGCCGTTGTTGGCATCGTTGATTCCTACCAGGCTGATGGTGGCTCTTCTGCCTGGTCATGTGCAGACAACTCCAATTCCAGCTAGGACAACTTAGTAGTACGACCAGCCTGGCGACAGCAATCGAATCATAAAAGGCATCTTTGGACACGAGTGTAACCAGGTATAGTGTATTGGATTTGATGCAAGACACCTTCGGGTTCAACTGCGGAAGTCCTGGATGCAGACGACATTCCCAATTATATGTCTCCCGATGACGTTAGATACCATCATGAGGCTCACTCGGAATCAACCCTGTGTGCGTCCCATTCAAGCGGCGCCAGGAGTTGGGGCCGGATCGAAAACAGTTGCTAGAGACCGGGGTGGTGGGACTCTGACCGCGGTCGGAGGTGGGAGAGAATGTGTTCGCGACCAAGATGGGGATGCATTTCACCATTCAGCATTCCGGGCCTTGTTACCAAGATAAGCTAGTTCGTCATTCGGAGGCTGGTGGTTTGGCTGCTGCAAATGGCACCCAGTGGGGCGGCAGTTCATGTCCAGCTTAGGCAAGTCAACCCGACGGTACGCTTTCAACATCGGACCCTTTTGCAACACATGGCGGACTCGAGAAGACAGTATTCAGAACATTTAGTATCGCACTTCCAAGATGAAATTCGGCATCTCCTCCTCTGTTCTCTCTTGTCTTGACATTCAAGCCAAGCATAAGTGATCTTTATTATCGTCCATCAAGGTAACTGCCTTACAGCACGCTCGTCTGTCTTTCTTTATCGCAAACAACATCCGCAAACAACATGGGAGTTAAGGAGATCAAGGGCATTTATGTCGCCCTCATCACTCCCTACAAGAACCAACAGGGCGAGATCGACTTTGAGGCTTTGGATGACCACATTAACCGTCTGATAGATGCCGGTGTACACGGCTTAGTTCCTGGTGGCAGTACTGGAGAGTTCACAGCCCTCACCACCGAGGAGCGCAAGCAGCTCGTGGCGGCCGTCGTTAAATCGGCCAGGGGCCGCGTGGGCGTCATGGCGGGCATCGGCGACCTCTCGACCGCCAAGACCGTCGAGCTCGCCAAGGATGCTGCCCGGGGCTGGTGCGGACTCGCTCATGGTTGCACCGCCGTTCTACGACGCCCCCAACCTGGAAGAGCTTAAGGAGTACCTCTCTGAAGTTCACAAGGCCTCCGGCTTGCCACTTGTCTACTACAACATACCCTCGGCCACCGGCGTGAATCTGACGCCGACAGAGCTTGCGTCTTTGAGTGAAGTTGGTGCAACATACCTCAAGGACACATCAGGCAACGGTCCAGCCCTGACAGAACTGCTTTTCAACGACGAAGTATCTACCAAGATAACCGCCTTCAACGGCTGGGATACATTGACCTTCTATGGACTTGCCGCTGGAGCCAAGGGTTCTATTTGGGGGGCCACCAACATCATTCCAGACCTGAGCATGCAGCTGTGGGACGCGGTCGCCGTGCGTGGCGACCTCAAAGAGGGCAGGGAGCTCTGGAAGAAGATCTTCCCCATATGCAAGCTTCTCGAATCGGGAAACTATGCTGCTATCGTAAAGACTGGTATGGAGCTGCGGGGATGGCGAACGGGTGGCATTAGGAAGCCGTTTGCTCTGGCAAAGAGCAATGTTAGGGCTGAGCTTGCGGGGCTCCTCAAGGATGCAGGTATCAAGACAGTGGAATAGATACCTAGATGTAGCGCAAGCTCGCGCAAATATCTCGCAACGTCAAAAGGACTGGGCGGCGGATGACTTGGTACAAAGCTTACCGACGACCAAGTGGCCATTACTATTACGGCCGTGCTTGACGAATCGAGTATCCTTGATTGAAGAATCAGCAGTGGTCAGAACAATGAGCTCGACGCTTCCCTAGCATGAAACTTTACGTGCCTGAAAAAAAAAAAGGTTGGCACGAGTTTAACAACATGTTTTAGCCATCAGGGCTATTCCCAGATAAGAACTCCAAGATTCTTTTACACTTATTAGGCAACCACCCCTTAAGTAAGGGTGGAATATACAGTACAGGGGTACCTTAAGCCCAGTACTAAGCAGACCACAGTATCTATTATAGTAAGAGAATAGTTAGTTGGTCAGGTAGCACTAGCGGGATTCAAACCCACACCCTTTACATTACCAGCACAAAGGGTAACCAAGCGTAAGACCAACTGCGCCACGGTGCCTTACGTGCCTGAAATAGTGGTTTCGAAACCTCGCAGTCACTCCGCGCAGCGCGGGTTGTCGCTCGCCCTATGAGGCTTGTCCAAGCATCATCAGGTCCGGCCATCCAAATGTGAATTGTTTTCGCTGCTTCCGCTCTTCCCAGACTGTCTTAGCTGTGGTGCTGGGTTTTCCCTCCCTGACAAACATTCCGCAGTCATCGAAAGCTTCCAGGCATTTCAGTCCCAGCCGTTGTAGTTCAGGTGTGGCCGCATCGCAGACTGCTATGAAAACCGACCATCCTATGCTGACAGAGAAGTCTGAGTCCATGATGACCGTGCCCGAATACGGCATTACGAGCTCAAGAACTTTCTTCACTTGGTCCTGAATGACGATGATGCTTGTGTTGTAGACCCGTCTGTAGAAGAAGATTATGAGAGCTTGGTGCATCGCCAGGATCATGTTTTCCATCAGTGGTCGATCGTGCACTGCGCTGTCGGCATGGACCATGCATGCAGCAAGTCTTGGTCCGTTCGGCAAGCACCACGACCAGATCTGTTGCTCCAGGAGTTTAATGTGTCGGGCCAGATCTTGCAAGATTGGTGGGTCGCTTATGGCAGAGGCCTCCAGACGGGGCTTCTCGTTCACCAAGCTGATGGTCTGGGATAGGAGCGTCATCAGACCTTCTGGGACACCGAACATTTCCGGATATAGCGTGACGTGCCATGTCCCAGAAACATCGAGGTGAATATCATTGTAGCCTATGGATTCCGGTTTCTGACGTTCTGAATCCAGGTCACCCAGGTCCCTGGGCTCAAGACCAAACTTCCGCGGCAAACAGGACTCAAGCTGATTGGGTGATTGGCCTATGTCTTGACCGGATTCTTGGCCAGCGAGCTTGGACGAGACATTTGTGGTCTCAATAATGAGCCGCAGATGCGTGTATAAGTGATGCAAGACTCTGTGTCGGAATGTTTTCGTTGCAGGCAGCCCGCGCCATCGGATGAGACGCTCAGCATCCAAGAGCAATTTCCACAGAAATTGCGGCCCTGGATAGTAGAACTTTTTATAACGAACCAATTAGCAAGTACGATTCACCCTGCAGCTCGCAATCAGGAAAAATTGTACTTACAGACACGACGCCAACGCAAAGAATAGCCATGAGCATCTCTTCGTACTCGACGTTCCCGTCAAGCTCACTCGTTAAGGCAGCCTTCAATTGCTTTTGTGCGTCATAACGGTGATCTGAGCCGATCTTGTACCAAAAGGAACTTGTCTCCTGATCGTTGATAGTTTTCCTGCTCAGGTAGAAGGCACTCTTCGCTAGAATTCCGGATAGAACACTGCGACGAGCACACGAGGTCGTGTTCCACAGGGAAAGCTCACCAACTGTCTCAAGTGCGCAGGGCAGCAACATCACCTTCCAAGGAGACAGGCTCCGTTTTGTCAGAGGTGATGAGGGTTCCAGAACCTCAGTCTTGAAGTACCGGAGCAAGTCAGCAGTATGTGGCGGCAGAACCGGCGTGCCATCAGCGAACTGGCCATTGGAAGGCGGCGCGATGTTCCCACACACAGGACTTTGTTGGCCATCAGACAGAGTTGCAGACAGAGTTGACCCGACGTTGATGGCATCCATCTCGGTAAGAGCGGCAATAGGCTGCGCTCGATCTGTGACTGAGGTGTCTCTCGGGGTAGAGTTCCTTGGAGTGCCTGATCTTGGTGTATGTAGGATCATGTTCAGGGTTCCAGGAGACAGGGGCTGCGATACATCATTCCATGAGAATTCCAAGTCCATTGGGGTATCCGTCCAGTCATCAGGCCCTGTGAGGTTTGCACCACTAACAGAAATCGAGTCTTCGCAAGGAATTTGGAAAGGAGAGTCATCCGCAGGGAAAGGCAGCATGCCGTTTTCGAGTTCCAGGTCCAGAGGAAGCTCTTCGATAATGCCGTGGGTTTCATCATTAATCTCAATGCCAACATCGTACTCGTCTCCATCCTTGTCCTCATTTCGGGACATGTTTTCATCCTGCCCAGGGCGATCGGCAAAGGGCAGAAATTTGAGGTCCCGAGAAGCTTTGAAGACGCCGAAAGGTCCAGCAAGACGCACATGGCCGTCGCACACTGATTCACAGTCCAGATCCGACAAGACATCCCCAGAATCTCTGGTCCCGAGGCTGTGGACCATGTCAAAGCTCATAGATGATCGCTGTTCCTCAGTGTATAGGGGATATCGGAATGAAGTTGCGTCGCTGCTCTTGTCGGCGAATGCTTCCTCGAGGGAGCCCGAGGCCGGAAGCCACAGCAGGCGGGGGCTGTACCCCTGACATAGAAGATTCAGGCGGGTGCAAGTCGAGCACGAGGGTTTCTTCTCGTCGCATTTAAGATAACGACTCCTGCAGGTCTCGCAGCCAGTAAAGGTTCTTCGGGGCTCCTACCGAGTCGCCTCGGCCATTTCTGGCTTTGCTGTCGATTTTCTCCCTATGGTATCTGAATGGGCGATAGTGGGGTTATATCTAGGTAGGTGGGCGGATATTTCTCGTACAAGAATAAGAGGCTGTTAGCCTAGGTAGTTCAGTCAGGCTTCATATCTTCCTGGGTAAGAAGAGGGGATCTAGAATAGGAAGGCTATACCGATGCACGATTATAATTCGCTGCTATTATACCGGGGGTCTAGCGGTGAACTATACTGTGTGCCTAGTGCTCCTTATAAGAGAAGCTACTATACCTACCTAGGTGTAGGGAAAAGGAGTATATAAATTTTTAGTATAGTTTAATAAGTACTTTATATTATTTTTAAAAGATTAAATATTTATAAAGTAAAAATAGATAATATAAGGTAATATATATCTTTAGTATTATAGCTATAGTAGGTAGAATAATAAGTAGTAAGATAGACTAATATAGCTAATTATATAATAGATAGTATATATATAATAGAGCTAGTCTAGTATACCTTTAATAGTTAAACCTATAATAAATAATAAATAATTACTACTTAACCTATATATATATATATAAGTCTAACTAATATTAATTAGTAGTTATATTAGTAACTATAGATAGTAAGGTTAGAAGAGATAGACTACTACTTTAATAGCTAGATTCTTTATAAGTCTTTAAGTAAAGTAGTTATACTACTATAGTATATTATATTAAATTTAATAGAATAATAATAATAACTTATAGTTATTATAATAATAATAATATAGCTAGATATATATTAATAGAGTTTTTATATTAGAATTACTATAAGTATCTATTATATCTTAAAGAACTACTTAGTTTATATAGACTTAAAATAAAAGTAGAAC